>CM066287.1:4934992-5534992 GCA_033816765.1 Nothopassalora personata | reverse complement strand
GTCCTTACTAATACGAACAGGCCGAAGTCCGCCGCTAATGTTATGTTCCGAGAGCTTAGTCCTTAGAAGCGGGTTAAGGTGTTAAAGGACTTCTATAAGGGCTTTAAGAAGGTGTTCGAAGACTACTCCGTCTAGGTTAACCTGTTTTTCGAGGAAGTTAAGAGCGGCATAGGCAAGAGCTACTAGGATAAATTCCTTAGTAATAAGAAGCTCGATGTCTTATTTCCTATCGTCGGTAAGATTCGTAAGACCGGTTTAGAGATTCGTAACCGAGAGAAGACTCTTCGAGCTACGCTTACCCGCCACTAGCTATAGTAGATAGACAATAAGATTCTTAATTAACGCGTTATCTCCGAGCTTTATAGTACTAATAGCGGGCGCCGCTAGTTTACGGTCTTCATTAACAAGTACCTAGACTATAGTAGAGCTATTAGTAGAATTTAGAGGGCATTAATCTAGCGTATAAGGATCGGCCGTAAGGGCATAGATCGTAAGCGAATTCTAGAGCCTAGTAATCTTACCCGGTGCGATAGGGAGGCTAAAGCACGTAGCATTAATCCGCAATCGGCTAAGAGTAGGGAGATTATTAGAAGACACCGCCTAGCCGTCTATAAGGATAGCCTTCTATACTTTATGGAGGGTACTATTACTAAGAAGTCCGCGTCCCTAGAGGACAGTATAGATTAACCTAGACCATCTAGCTAGCAATAGCTACGTTAGCTACTACCGGGTAGTAAAGGTAAAGGACGTGTAAAGAGTACTACGCTAACTCTACTAGCCTCTACCTAGCCTATAGTTCTATCGAGAGGCGGTCGTAAGTCGAGTTAACTTAAGCAGCTCCGTATAGGCGAGAGCATAGGTAAGGGCATAACTGCGCCTACTTGATCCTCGCCTAACCGAACGCTAGATAGCGTACCTATACGCGAGGGCAGTCCGCTAGGTATACCGGTTAGCACCCTACGATCTACTCCGGCCCTAACTAAGAATAGCAATCCGATACTTACTATATTACCTTCGGCTATAATTAGGGATGTATTAGTCTTTAAGGATTAGATCCTATAAGAAGACGAGGCCCTCCGGATTAAGCGCGCTAACTGTACCTATAATAAGCGGTACTATAGCATTAAGTTTAGAAACTCGATTAATGTAGATAGCATTAACTAGCTACCTAAGTACCGGATGGCGGGCCTTAAGATGCTCGAATATGCTGTCTCGGACGTTCTTAAGAAGGATAGCAAGGTTAGCGCTATAATATGCGATTAGTATGTTCGAGATTTCTACTATAAGGCCCTCTACTTCGTTACGAATCCCGGTATTACCGCTAATACCCTATGTAAGCGCGCGCTTAAGGTCTAAGACTAGCTCTTTAAAGGTAAGAGTTTTTTTAGCTATTAAGGTAAAGAATAGGTCGTGGTTTCGCCCTAATAAGCGTAGTTAGAAGACTATTAACCTACTTAGCTACCTTCGCGTTCGAGGCAAAGTCGGCACTACGAGTAGCATTGTTACGTATACTAACTATAACTAGATCCTCGACAAATTTAGTATCGATGAAGCTAACTAAGCCGATCTTAATAGTACCGGTACCTACATTAATAGTAACATGCTATACTAGTATAATGACGCTAAACTAGCACCGCGGGTTAAATTAGTTAGAGAAATGATAAGTCGAGAATTCGACGTATACCGATAGTACCTACGAGAATTGAATAAGGTTAGTAACGGCGGCGTCTACTAGAACATGTAGTATTCTCTAAGCTAATAGATTATACGATAAGACCCCGGGCTATAGCTCTTATAAGTAGCGCTATACCCTTAGTACTATACTCAGTTTATCTCCTTTCCTAGGCCTACGATTTTTAGCTTTAATAGGGCTCATTAGGGGGGTGACGCGAATACTATAGTACAGTATGCTAGGGTCGACTTAAACCTCGAAATTGAAAACTACTAGACTAGTAACCGGCTTAACATACTATACTCTCTTAACTTAGAGGGCACTAGTGGGCCGGAGTTTTTACACGGTTTTTATAAGAAAGGGAATGCTAGAGAGTTCATCTAGTAGTGCTAGATTAACGACTATATAGAAGACGGCCGATTTAAGTGTTTCTTCTCGGTTAGGGTCTAAAATTACCTGAGTAAGAACAGTATTAGCTAGTTTAGAGAGGACCTAAGCGCTAGGCAAATGCGGGTAACTACTATAGGCGTCCCAATAAGGTAGGCCGTATATAAGAAGACGCTACGTTAGATTAACCCTTACTTTATCGAGATCCGCGACGACGACTATCTTAAACTCTAGAGAAGCTAGAGCATGCACTAGGTAATGGACCTCTATCGTGACTTTAAGACGCTAAGTAAGAGCGCTGTAGGGTTTAAGTATCGACGCCTAGTACCCGGCTATCCTTTTCCTACGGCCGTACACCTTAGTGGCATTAGCCCTCTATCCGATGCCCTAGCGGGTTTAAAGTCTTAGAACGATAACGAAGTTATCCTTAATGCTAGAAGGTAGCTTAATGCTACGGTCCGCCTAGACTCGGAGCTCTTCTATAAGAAGATGCATAATTAGCGCGTCCGAGCTATGAAATTAATAGATAAGTAGCTTAGCTTAGTCACTACTCTCGAGTAGATGTGCTTTATAAGCGAAGGGCGTAATAAGAGCTTCTTCCGCAACTACTATAGGAACTTCACTAACTAGCCACTTAGGGACGCGTCTAGTAAGACTAGTGTTAGCCACGATAACGAGTAGGTCTAGATAAAGGAGTTATATAAGACTAAGTGGAACTAAGTGGTTAGTACGGGTCTATAGGCTCCTAGTTTCTAGTTAATTTCCGGCTACAGCTATAGCCTATAGGATTCTAGTTCTAATTCTAGTTCTGATTCTAGTTCTAATTCTAGTTCTAATGCTTCGGGTACAGGTGCTTCTAGTTCTTAGATCTTACTTGTTTCTTATAGTTACTTATCTTCCCTTAACTTACCTTCTAGCTACGCGGTAGACTCGTCTTTAGATTTATTAGGTTACTAGTACTAACGCTTACTTGTCTCATAAGTGGCGTTTACGTTATTCGACTATCTAGCCCGCTCGATTAATGCTAACATAGCTGTCTATTCCCTCGCTAGTTTCGTAGTATACGTTACTATAGTACGACGGATGCGAGTCGCGGTTATTAACGTTATTATTACGGTCTCTATTAGAAGGATCCTTTCGATCTTTATAAACTGTCGCTAGTAGGCCCTAGGATTGCCTAACATCTTATATGTTAAGCTAAATAGTAGGGTGAGCTGTTATGCTACTATAAGACTACCTTAGCTTACAGCGACTAACTAAGCTACCTATAATACCCGGGCTTACTACTTTAGAACCTAAGGACAGGTTCGTAATAGGGGAGGATATATTAACGACTAATTAGTTATGTTAACCTTAGGTTTAGTTGTGTTAACCTTAGGTTTAGAGGGAGGGTTCCTTAGGTCTAACTTGCCCCTATTTCATTTAGGTTTAATTAGACATTTAGGTGAGCTAGCGGGACTAGTATAGCTATTAAGATATATACTACGCAGTTAAGCATTGTAAGCGTAGCATTAAGGCAACAATTTAATTCATACCTCTCGAGTAGAGGGCATAGGGGTTTAGGTCCGCCAATCCTCTTATTTTATCCGGCTACTACGCTACTCGTTACGTAACCTACTTTCACGGTCCCGGGACCGGTAAATACCTCTGCTTACATAAGCGCCGCTCCATACTACCACAACTTAGACAGGCCTACATAGGGTAGTTAGTAGACATTACTAGCTCTAGGAATAATCTCCTATAGAGCATACCTAGCTCTAGGAACAATCTCCTATAGAGCACACCTAGCTCTAGGAACAATCCCCTATAGAGCATAAGCCTTAGACTTTATAGTCTAAAGAACTATACTAAGAAGACATAGCCCTAGCTGTGTAAGAAGACCCTAATTAGGCTATAACACTATTCTACCCTACCCTACACATTAGTAAGAGGAAGAGAGATAGGACTTATAAGCCTATAAAGACTAAATAAGCTAAGGTCTATCCTAAGCTAACTAGAAGAAGTTTAAGACAGAATAGATCCTATTATAATTATAGTAAACTTAAGAAAGTATTCGCTACAATAGCTATAGATAATATAAAGAAGGGGAAGCTTATAGATCTTACTACCCTAACTAAAGCATTAAATAGACCTAATAGAGCTAAATGGATTAGGGCAATTAGAAAGGAATTTAACTCCTTAGAAGACATAGAATGTGTTATATAGATCCTATTATAGAAAGTCCCTAAGGGTAGGAAACTGCTTATAGGAAAATAGGTCCTATACTACAAGTATCTTCCTAATAGGTCTATTAAGAAGCGTAGAGCTAGATAGGTAGTAAAGGGGTTTACTTAAAAGCAAGGGACAGACTATATTAAAACCTTTACTCTAACCCTAAGGCCACTAATAAGTAGGATTCTCCTAGCCCTATACATAGTTCTTAGCTAGAAGAGGAGATAGATTAATGTTAAAACAGCATTTATAAACCCTAACATTAATAGACCTTTATACATTAAACTACTAGAAGGGGTAGAACTTATTAAGAAAGATCTATCTAACAAAGTCCTAGAAATTAAGAAGGGACTATATAGATTAAAACAAGCTACAAACCTTAAGTACTATAATGCTAAGGAAGCTCTAGAAGAATTAGGCCTAAAGAGACTTAATTCTAATACATGTCTTTTTTAGGGGGAGAATCTTTTAGTTCTCCTATATATAGATGACTTTTAGATCTTTAGCGACAGTAATTAGAAGATTAAGGGGTTTATTACTAGACTAAAGAACAAGTACTCTATTAAAACTGTCAACACTAACCTTTTCCTAGGTATGCAACTAAAGAGTGAAAAGAATAGAGATCTCTATGTCTCCTAAAAGCACTATGCTTTAGAGAAACTTTAGAAACATAGCCTAGACTTAGCTAAAAGTGTTAAGTATCCCCTTAACCGCCTGTATAAAGCTTATAAAGAGCAATGCAATATACAGGATTATAATCTGTTTAATACATTAATTAGAGAACTCTAGTACCTAGCTAACTAGACTAGGCTAGATATCTCCTATATAATAAACTACTTAGCTAAATTCTTAGCTAATCCTTTAGTGGAACATATTGCTACAGTAAAGCATGTTTAGAGATACATTACTAGAACAATTAACAAGTGCCTAATCTTTAGAAAAACACAATCCCTAAAGCTAGAGATCTACATAGACTCTAATTTCTCTAGAGATCTAATAGGTAGATCTACCTTAGGACTCCTAGTTAAAATAGCTAGAAGTCCTATTATCTAGAAATCCAATCTATAGAAGGAGATAGTGCTATTAAGCACTAAAGTAGAGTATGTAGCCTTAACTAAATGCTGTAGGAAAGTAATATAGTTAAGAAATCTACTCTATAAAACCTAGAAAATGACTAACTACAAAGCTTAAGCCTTTAAGATCTTTATAGACAACTAGTCTACTATTAAGCTAGTTAGAGATTATACTAACTATAGAAGAACTAAGCATGTTAGACTAAGGAACCACTTTTATAGACATGTTTATAAAGAAGGCTTAATTGTAGTTAAGTATATCACTACTACATAGTAGCTTATAGATTAGCTTATAAAGCTAAAGTCACTAAACTACATTCTCTAAGGGAGGCTTCTAGAGACTAACTACACTTTCATTTGTACATAGCAAGACCTTTATTTATTTACAAGGATTCAAATATCTCATTTGTTTAGAGATAGTAGAAGAAAGTTTTTATTTATTAGCCTTAAGAGCTAGATTCATTTAGGATATCGTATATCTTACTATGCTTATGTAACTAGACTGTAGAGAGGCCTACTTTAGAACTACCTTTTAAGGTAAGATCTAGTTTATTATTATAGACTCTAATTTAGGGGAGCTATAGTATTAAGACAAAAGGAAATAGAGAAGTAGACCGCCCTTGCTTATAACGGCCATTTTATCCTGTTGCCCTAACTATATTACTAGATGTAAGTACACTATCTAGACTACTACTTACTACTAAAACTACTAGAGCCTCTAGAACTCCTCTTATAGGAAGTCGAGTTTAACATAGCACTCTCCTAAAAGTTATTATTATGTTACGGTCTAAGTGCGATGGGCCTAAGGCTCCCCCGCACTAGCACGTAACGATATTGGATCCGTGTCTCGTAATATAGATCCCCTACATAGAGGATCTGTTACTTCCTCGATAGACACTATAGACCCTTCGGATCTGTAGGATCTATAGATAGACACTACAGATCTAGATGATGTATTCCTTTGTATTTAGGAACGCTAGAAACCCTTATAGTTCTAATGCGTTTAACTTATGTTACTATCTCACTAATTGGAATATAACTCTTATTTCTATTATTTATCTTCGCTTAGCTTACTTTAGCCTCTCTAAAGAATACCGCCACGTGACTTAACTTATCTCTCTTTTAAGACTAGCCCTAGAACGAGACAATAACACTTTAAACGCCCTTGGGATAAGCGCTACTTAAGTAGCTAGTAGGGGAACACCCGCCCCTAGCGAAGCAGGAAGCATCCGCCGTACGCTACTATAATAGACTACTACGAAGGACGATGAGTCTAATAACGATAACGAGCCTACTCTAAGGAAGAACGACGTTAAGGCTACTAAGCTAGACCTCTTCTATAGAGACAGGGCTAAGTTCGACGACTAGATTAACTAGATAGATATGTATCTTATGTTTAACCTAGTCGATACCGATAAAAGAACTATCTTCGCTATTACGTACCTTCGCGGAAGTGCGTAGAACTAGATCAAACCTTACCTTAAGGAATACCTCGAAGGTATAGGACGATTAGACCCTACCGGAATGTTTAGGAGCTACACCCTTTTTAAAGAAAAGATAAAATCAATCTTTAGAACCTCGAACGAAGTCTAACAGGCCATACGAATCATTCAACACCTAAAGTAGAAGACGTCTACTTTAGAGTATGCCGCTAAATTCGAGGAATACGGACAAATTACCGGATAGGACTAGACTGCGTTAATAACTATGTTCCGACGTGGACTTAAGGACTCCGTTAAGGACGAGTTAATAAGATACGGGGGACGGATCACTAACCTCGAAGAGCTAATAAAGGCGTCGATTAATATCGATAACTAGCTCTAGGAACGACACTAGGAGAAGAATTACGACTCTAAAGTAGGAGGAATAGTAGGATATACTCCGGACCGTAGACCCTTAGGAGGATACGTTACGAAGGGAGAATTCTTACGACAAAGCCAGCCCTACTATAGACCACAACTAATGGAACTAGACGTTACCCAACGAGGACGGAGGATCGATAAGAGTAGGGGCCACGGAAAGCCCTTTAAAGGAAAAGGAAAACTCATATACTATGTCTATAGTAAGGAAGGCCACATAGCGCGGGATTACCGCGGTAAAAATATAGTGCGCTACGAGCAATTTAATATAATGCAACCCCGAACTAGTAAATCTAAGAGTAGCGTTAGATCTCGAGGAGATACCGACTATACTCGGAGAGTAGGGGAGAGAGCTAGTAATAGAAGTACGATGCCTCTCCTAGACCCCTTAGAAGGACGAGGAGGATACTATAGGTAGTAAATGGTGGTTATTCCATTTAATGCGAAGAACTAACTACGACAGTTTAACATAATAACACGAAGAGTCGACTATAAGATCGAATCCGAGTCTCGAAATAGTTATAGAAGCCTTCATTAGCGATTCTATTACTAAGACTCGTGTTAAGTTTACTACGCCGCGAAGTTAGGCGTAGGGTATTAGCCTTAGTAACTACGAGGAACCCTAGGAGCGACGTATAGGCAAAACGCTACGCTCCGAGAAGTAGACATCGACGAATCCTACTTTAATAAAGATAGAAGCGATAAAGAAAATCAGGACCTAGGATAGAACGGATTATAGTCACTAGAACCATAAGAAGAAAGTTAAGAAACCACCGGGCTAAATACCATTAAGGAAGAACAGGATCCGGAAGAATTAAGCGAAGAAGATTCCTCCGAAGGAGAAGAGAGCGACACTAACGACAATAACGAACAACTTACCTTCACGGTAGATACACCTAAGAAACTGTACGACATGATTATCTACCTATAAAGAAGGCACGAGGAATTCCTACCTAAGATAGGCGGACGAAGGAGGCTACACTCTATTAAGTTTAACAAGACACTCGATACCCTACGAGGCATAGCCTAGGGATACCTACTTATAGAAACAACCGAAAATCTAGTAACCGCCGTTATAGAACGACTACCGATAGGAAGCCGAATAATAGGAACCGGATATCTTATACCGTTAGGAACATTTATATCGAATAAATTACGTAACATAGTGCAATACGCACGCGCACTCTACTTAGAAACGTAGAAGATCTAGGAACGCAATAGACTATAAGTGTGGATATAGGGCAACGGACTATAGGTTCTAGCCGAAGCCTCTAGGTACGAAGCATAGCGAACTATATACTATTCGGGAAAAGGATTAGCTCCCTAGGAATGAGCGACCGGAGGGAGTTATATAACACTTAGGCTTATGCATCGACATTAAACACAGTTTTCTAGACATAAGCAATCGTTAACGGACATAAGACTAGTATTATAATCGACTTAGGAGTAGCGGGGAATTTTATCTCCGAGTCTTTTATAAGAAGAAACGGGTTAGCTACCCTAAAGAAGAAATAGGGTTACGAGTTAATCGCGGTAAACGGATTATCGTTACCTAGCGTAGAATAGGAGACGATACTATTACTACTAGCTATCTAACAGTACTACGAGAACATTACCTTAGATGTTACTAATATAGCTAGTTATAACATAGTATTAGGTATACCTTAGTTAAGAAAGCATAATCTAGTAATCGACTAGAGAAGAGGAGTACTTACATTTAGGGAATGCGATTGCATTGTCGACATTTAGCCTACGTAGTAGTAGCGTTCACTAGTAGATAAGGTAAGGAAATAGCTAAACGAGATACAGCTTACGCCGACTAGAAGGATAGAAGAACTACCTTCGACCGGGATAGACACTAGCGTAGGGCCGCCGGGTTACGAAGTTACTAGAAGTAATAGAAGTAACGCACTATCGAAGAATACTAACATCTTAGAGTTAAGTATTCCTAAGGAGTATCGTAAGTGGTCGCGACTCTTTAAAGAGGAGAGAGGCAAAACCGCCTTACCTAAGCACCGCCTATAGGATTATAAGATTAACATTTAGCTAGGGAAAGAGCCTCTATAGGGACTCCTATAAGGGGCGGGCCCCTGTTTCTTAGTATAGGCTACGCCTATGCGTTCGGATTGCTTTCCGATACCTTTTCCTCGGATAGCGTGTAACTTCCCCTTTCTTCTATATCGAACTTATTACAAACTTTATAGAACTTTAGTGTATACGTCGTTTACCCGTAACATTAAGTTCGATCTATTCAAATTAGCTAGGTACCTACTATTAAAGAGACGGGATACGTAATAACGTCGCCGGGTAGCGAGAACCCCGGGACTAGTACCCCGAATGAAAACTTCTAACTTATGCTACAGTAACTGTACTAGCGATAGGAAGAGATGCAAGCCGAGTTAATTGCAACGCGCGCCGCTTTAAAAGAATCGAAAGACGCTCGACATTAGTTAACACCTATAGTCTCGCTACTAGTTTATAACGAGACGACTACTAGTGACCTAATAAGATAGCTATTATAGACGCTAAACGCCGCCGCGCCCTCGCCGCGTACCGGAGAAGAACCGTCGGGTCCTAGAGGCTAGAACCCCCCTTCCTAGGACGGTAAGGTAGAGACATTCCGCAATTACTTCTTAAGGTTAAAGAGCTCTTTTAGGGTGCGATCCGCCCTAAAACCGACGCTCTCTAAGGAGTATTACTAGGACGCGATTAACGACACCTTACTAGCGAGAGAGCGTACTAGGATGCGGCACTTCTAGGACAAGGGAGACGGCGAACTTAGGAAGGACCCCGTTACTTTCTTTACGTAACTCAAGAAAGTCTTCGGTAATAGCAACGAGCGCGCTAAGGCCCTAGAGTAGCTTACTAAGATTAAACATACGAACGGTTAACCTTAGCACGATTACTAGATAAAATTCGACGGACTCCTACTAAGCGCCGGCGGAGAGAACTAGAGCGACGACGCGAAGATTAGTTACTTACGTAACACCTTCTCGAACCCCGTTCGGATGTACACGGCGGCTATACCGAAAAAGGAGGACTACTACGAGTTTACGGGGGAGGTCGAACGGATTATAACTAACCTCGAGGACACGGACCAGTTTAAAATAGCCCATAAGAGGTAGAAGGACAATAATAAGGACTCTAGTACAACCGCTATAGTTAATACCCGTTCTTTTACGAGAGCGGCTAGTAACTAGGTTAATGCCAATTATAACACTATTATAGTACCAACCCGGATAAACGGAGGCCGCCCTAGAAGTCGTAGAGATCGGAAGGAGGATAAAGGGAGGTAGAGAGTAAAATAGGTAGATACCGCGGAGAGGGATCGTAGGCGCTAAGAACAGCTCTGCTTCCGCTATAGAGCGAGCGGACATCGAGTAAAGAAATGCCCGTACGCCGTAGCAGTTAATCCCACTAGGATTAACGCGGCCTCGGTCGCGCCGATCCTAGAGGACGACGGGTTTAAGTCGGATCCCGGAGAGATAGGAAAAGACTAGCTCCTAGTCGAAAGCTAGAACTAGGAGATAAAGAAGCACTAGTAAAGGGGTGGAACGTAGTTAAGAGTTCCATAAATGGGAATCTTATATATACTAACGTACTCCTAAACGAAAGTTACGGAACGTTTACCCTTATCGATAAAGGATGTATATGCTACGCTATAATTAACGGAGACTTAGCGAAAGGCCTCGGTCTTACGTATGTTAGTAACGAGAGCCGCAAGGCTATAGGGTTTACGAAGGCGATACGGAACTCGATCGAAGGAGTAGTCGCCTTCCGCATAGAAATTGCCGGGATCTACTAGGTAGTTTATGCTTATGTCGTGTCTAATCTGGACTTCCCTATAATCCTAGGGAACCCGTAGAAGGCGCACAATTAGATCCGGACCGCGCCTAAAAAGCGCCGGTACTACTATAGCTTAGTAAAGAAATGGGTACCCGAAGGGCGTAACTACGAAGAACACGAGTCGGGTAAGCGTTTCGCTACGATTGCCGCGGCAACCGTGGAAGATATTAAGAAAGCCCTTAGTAAAAAGGAGCCGCCTACGCGAGAGGAACTTAAGAAGGACTTGCCTCTAGAACTTTAGGATATGCTACCGTTATTTTCTACTAGGGAAGCTAATAAACTAGCTCTACACCGCGGCGACCTTAACTATAAGATCGAAATACGGACGAAAACCGACGGAAGCCTAGAACCATTACCCTAGGGACCGCTCTATAGTATGTCTAAAGACGAGCTGCTTGTCCTCCGGAAGTCACTAACGGAACTATAGCGTAAGGGTTACATTCGCCCTTCTACCTTAGAAGCGGCGGCTCCCGTCTTATTCGTAAGGAAGCCCGGGGGAGGACTTAGGTTCTACTATAATTATAGAGTATTAAACTCGATTACTAAGTAGGACCGTTATCCGCTACTATTAATCCCGGAAACTATTCGGAATCTAACGGGCGCTAGATAGATTACGAAGGTTAACGTTATTACCGCATTCCACTACCTTCGGATAGCTCGAGGCAAAGAGTATAAGACGGCTTTTCGAACTAGATTCGGTCTTTAGGAGTGGCTAGTATGTCCGTTCGGTTTGTCCGGGGCCCCTATAATATTCTAGCGGTATATTAACAGTTTGTTACGGGACTACCTAGACGACTTTACCTCGGCCTACGCTAACGACGTCGTTATTTACTCCGACGGAACAAAAAAGGACTATTTCTAGAAGGTTTGCATCGTGCTCTAGAAGCTTTAGGACGGAGGCCTTTTCCTAGACCTAGGGAAGTATAAGTTCGCATAGAAGAAGGTTAAGTACCTCGGGTTTATTATACACGCCGACGGGATAGGAGTAGGACCCGACCCCGAGAAGGTAGTAGCAGTAAAGGACTAGAAGGCACTAGTTACCTAGAAGGAAGTGCGGCGTTTCTTAGGCTTCGCGAACTACTACCGGATGTTTATTCTAAACTATTTAAAGCTCGCCGAGCCCTTAACGTCGCTAACCGGCAAGAATAAGGTATTTTCCTAGGGAGATCGTTAGGCTAATGCGTTTAAGTCCCTAAAGGATAAGTACTATAAAGCACTAGTTTTAGCCTACTAGAACCCGGAGCTCCCT
The DNA here is from genome assembly GCA_033816765.1 of Nothopassalora personata. NCBI lineage: Eukaryota > Fungi > Ascomycota > Dothideomycetes > Mycosphaerellales > Mycosphaerellaceae > Nothopassalora > Nothopassalora personata. Next base: position 5,522,695 of record CM066287.1, on the reverse strand, counting down.
ACCTTTTTAGAGACGGACTATAGCGGCTTTACGCTTAGAGGCGCCCTCCTATAAGAAAAGGACGGAGTCGTGAAACTAGTAGGATTCTACTCGAAGAAGCTTAATAAGGCTGAGATTAACTACGACATTTACAATAAGGAGATGCTCGCGGTAGTGTCCTATCTTAAGGAATAGACTCCCGAGTTAAAAACATATAGGCCCTTCATAATCTAGACGGACTATAAGAACCTAGAATACTTTATAACGAAGAGACAGCTTTCCGAACGGTAGATCCGGTAGGTTAAGGAAGTTGCAAAATTCCAGTTTTTATTAGTATATAGGCCGGGCACCGAGGCGATTGTACCGGACGCCCTTTCTCGAAGGGAGTAGGACACACTTAGGTAGGACGACAAGTTATTACGGTATCGTAGGTTTCTTAAACCGGACATCGTAAAGAATTGGCCGGGCTCGAGGGTAGTAGACGTTAGCTCGACTATAAAGGTTTCGTTAGTACGAATCTTAGCTACGCAGTTCGAAGGACTATCCGCTATAGAAGAGGCGGATTCACTAGGCGCACTATAGGGACCCTTCTAAGACTAGGAGCTAAACGACCTCTAGGAAAGAACTATCGAGAAGGACAGCACGTTCTAAGCGGTACACCGCGCGATTAAGGTAGGAGCGCGTTTACTTCCTAGCGAGGTGAAACTTAAGGTGCAAGTAGGTAACTATAGTATCGACCGTAACGGGTATCTTCGCTACCGCGGTCGGATTTAGGTACCTAGAGCTCCTAGTTCTACGGAGTCCGACTATAAGGAGGCGGACATAGCGATTCTATAGAACGACACCCTTCGAACTAAGCTAATCCAATCCGTACACGATTCACCGGTGTACGGCTACCCTAGCCGGGACTCTATAGTATCGATACTAAGTCGTAACTTCTACTAGCCCCTATAGTCTAAGCACGTAAGGCAGTTCTTAAGGAACTGTAACTACTACGGTAGGAATAAGGTGTAGAGAGAATAAAAACACGGCCTCCTACAACCCTTACCGGTCCCCGACCGATTCTTCTAGGAGATCTCGATAGATTTCATAACGGACATACCCGAGTCGTAAGGGAACACTTACCTCTAGGTAATTAAGGATCGACTAAGTAAGACCGTCGTTTTAGAAGCGATGCCTACTATAAAAGCCGAGGACTACGCTAAAAGGTTCTTAGACTACTAGGTAAGATACTACGGCCTCCCTTAAGCTATTACGAGTGACCGGGGTACTAACTGGACGAGTACCTTCTAGAGGACCTTCTGTCGTTTAACCGGTGTAAAATAGAGGCTTAGCTCCGCCTACTACCTATAAACCGACGGAGGCCCGGAACGGTTAAACTAGGAAGTCTAGGCTTACCTTCGTAACTACATTAACTATAAGCAGTCCGACTAGAAACGCTAGCTCCCCACGGCGCAACTTGCTCTAAACGCGCGGTATTACGCTAGGCTAGGAATAAGCCCCTTCTTCACGGTACACGGATACGAGGCACTATTACCCGTTTAGTTATAACCGGATCTAGAGACCTCTTAGTTAGACGCCACGTAACGGGCAACGCTATTCGTAGAAAGGACGTAAAAGATTACGGACCTATGTTAGGCGAGCATAGCGGAAGCCGCCTAAAAATAGGAGGACTACGCTAACCGGGATAGGAAGCCCGCACTAATCTATCGTATAGGCGATAAAGTTTAGCTAGATCTACGCAACTATGTTACTATACGACTAAAGAAGAGCCTCGACTATAGACACGCGAAGTATACGGTAGTAGAAGTAATCTTACCGTTATCTATACGCTTATCTAGGATCCCCGACGGGATCCACCCGGTCTTCTATCCTAACTTACTACGACCTATAAGCTAAGACCCCTTGCCTAGACAGGAGATCGATAATAAATAGCCGGACCCTATTATAATTGAGTCTTACGAAGAGTAGTAGGTAGAAGAGATCCTTTACGCTAGAACTAAGGTTAGAGGTAGAGGCCAAGTGCGCGAAGTCCTAGTAAAATGGACCGGATACTATAAGCCTACATAGGAACCATTAGGGTACCTCGCGGACATAGTAGCCGCGGATGACTTCGAGAGGAGATATAGTAACCTAATAACGTATAACGGACCGAAGGAGGCATAGGATACGAATAGAAGGGGGAGAAGGCGAAAAGGTAAGGATTACTAGGGATTTAGCGTAGACATAGGCGTTTAGAAAAGGTAGGCGTTCTTTTAGGTTAGGGAGTCTTTTTAGGAGATAGAGAGAAGTAAGAAGGTATAGGTAAGTTTAAGAGCGTTTCATTTTAGCGGCGTCCGCCGTAAAAGTAGCGGAGCCCGATCCCTTTCGAGATAACTACATACTATAATAGCCCGGTCGCGGCCCGCGCGAAAGACGGGGGTGCCCGAAGGCTAGTTAGTAGAGGCCGAGGCCTAACGTACGCGGCGCTAGCCTAGCTAGAGGTCGCGTAGGGCGCCCCCGGGACTAAGAGATCGGTTAGCGATAGTTTTATAACGGGGCCCGTAGTACATACGTCTACCTAAAGGTAAGCTAAGCATTAGCTATAGTGCCTATAACCTTAGCGGCGACCGCACTAAAAGAATCGGTAAGCGCGTATAAAGAGGCGGAGGCCGTGGAAACTTACCGGGAGAGCATGCTAGCACGCTAGAGAGGCTTTAAAGCCTTCTAGGCTTTAAGGACGGCGCGGAGCTTAGTACGGGCGTCGTCGCTAAAAGACCGTTAGCCGGTAGAAAAGTAGCGGAGGACGCTAGGGAGGATGCTTACGCGCGGTTCTAGTTAGTAGCGCGGGTCTACTTAGTATAGGCGGCGTAGGCGAGCTCCGGCCTAAAACGCGCGGTTAGCGATAATTTTCCTTCGCGGTCCGCGCGGTATATACATGTCCTCGCAATGCTTACGATTAGTATTACAGGCCTAGTAGGCGCGCGCGGTTACGCCCTAACGATAATTAGCGGACCCCGATAAGAATAGGACGAGGACCGGTACTTATATACTAGGAGACGCAGTCTACGCTAGTAGAGGCGTAGGGGACGTAGTAGATGCGGCGTTAGGACATTTTATGCTAGGCTCCGGTTAGAATGTTTCGGTCTCCGTAGGAATTCATTCGGACTTACTTAATAGTGTTAATAGGAGATGTAGTAGTAATGGTTTCTATTCACGGCATGCTATTAGTATCTATCGGAACCCGTAGGGAAAATATCGTCTCCCTAATAGGTATAAGATACGCGAATATGCCCCTAAGGCTAGAGACGCTTAGCTAGGGGGAGGGGGAGGGGGAGGGGCGACTTACGCGTGCGGTAGGCGATAAGGAAAAGAAAGAAAAGAAAAAAGAGAACGAGAACCTAAAGATATGTTCTAGGCTCCTATTGTTCATATGTGACAATGGCTATTGTTACTTAATGGACAATAGCAAACCTTACACTTACCTAGGTAACAATACTTCATCTCGGCGTCGGCGGGGCTAGACAATAAGGAAGAGAAGCTCGGGCACTTCCTATTACGAGCCTAACGAGAACACCTAGGACAATGGGCTCTAGAGCGAGCTATAACTAGGGGCGGCGGAGGAGGAAGGGGGGGGGGTAGTGTAAGGGGCGGGCCCCTGTTTCTTAGCATAGGCTGCGCCTATGCGTTCGGATTGCTTTCCGACACCTTTTCCTCGGACAGCGTATAACTTCCCCTTTCTTCTATATCGAACTTATTACAAACTTTATAGAACTTTAGTGTATACGTCGTTCACCCGTGACAATAGTCCTTCTTATAGAGAAGGTAGGAAAGTAATCTTGCCTAACCTAAGGGCCTAACCTAGGTAGCTACTATACTATACTTAGCCTTAGAGGGATTTAATCTAGCCTCTTAAGCCTTAAGGATCTTTAAGGTCCTTTTATAATCTATCTTTAGCTAAGCTATAATAGTATCCCTAGCTATATAGTAGTTAGGTAGTAGTAAGCTTAAAAGCTAGGTTATTCTTATATTAGCTTTCCTATAGTGCTAGCCCTCTAGGTTAACATTAGCAATCCTTCGTCGTCCTATAGAGAGCGCCTTCACGCGGCGGACGACGTAAGTATCTTCGTTACGACGAAGAGAAACTAAGACTCTCTCTCTCGAAAAATACAAGCCTACTCGACTCGAAACAAGAAAAGACAGGTCGGACGAACCGAACGAACGAGATACGCTCAAAATCTACAAACAAGAACTCCGGAACTGCGAGAAGGGAAAGCGACGTACATAGCGTACACGTCGCTCGAACAACGAAGGCGCTGTCTACCTGTCGTCCCGGCAAACCACGTAAACTGCCGGCTGGAACCAAGAGAGGCGTTTAGGGGCGCAAACCACGTATACTGCACGGCTGGAACCAAGAGAGGCCGAGGGGGGGACGACAGCGAGGCCACTGCGACCGAGGAGCTACACTCGAGACCGGAGAACGCGACTGGATTGAAACAGAGGCAACGGGTGTTTCTTGGGATTTTGCTCGGTGCGTACGGGTACGGCCGGCTTGGCTTTTTAAAACAAGAACGAGACACGGGCGCAAAACTTGTCTCGCCCGGGGCAAGGCGACAAACCGCAATTCTCGACAAGACACGACTACCGGGTACGCGCGTACTACGCCGCAATATATTCGATTTACGGTTCGAATAGCGAGCGTTGCTCGCATCTTTTAAGGAGTTTTTACGTCCGGGGTACGACGGGGCTTTTCTCCTTCTCTCAAATTTTGGTCTCGTTCTCGAGACCCGTGTTGCATAGTCTTTGACTCAAATAGCACGTTAATGGAATAATCAATCAATTAGCAATCCTTCTTCTAAGAGACACTAGGTGTGCCTATATAGATCTAATAGTAAACTCTTCACTTATCTTAAAGTTTATAAACTGTTTTATAAGCTTATGTGCATAGGTTAGCAATACCTAGCTATACTTGTTCTAGAGATACACCTATATCTTAGCAGCTTTTCTAGATTCGTAAGAGCCCTTAAGCTTAAATTTATCTTCTTCTGTAATCCTACTTAGGATACTAAAGCTGTAAGCTGCATTTTATTTTGTCTATATTAGTGTATTAAGAATCTCTTTAATCTTAGTCTCTTCCTAGAGTTTTAGGTTATTGCCCTTAATGTTGTTAAATAACACTTCTGTCGCGGGCCCGGCCCGGCGACCCGGCGACGGCCCGCGCAACCGTTGAACCTTAATGAGTAGCTAACAATCTACGGACCCCGGTCCGTAGATACTGCCTTTTGCGCGCCGGTGGCGCAATCGGTCACTTTGCCTTTCACTGTTCGCACGTGATTGGCTGACCGTTACAACTTCTAACAGGTTATTAATTGTAAAGAATGCTAACTAGCTCTCTATCTTGTATCTCTAAAGGTTGAACTATCTCTTCTAGTTGTCTCTCTTAAGAATTGGGATTTTAGTTCCCTTCTCTTCTCCTTTCTCTTAGTATAAATCTATAATAAATTGAATGTAATAAAACAAGGTATATATGCTTCAAAGTTGTGGCTTAGGTCCTACTAAGGCTTTTAGTATAGAATAGTAAGGTTCGTAGGTATAGATACTAAGGCCTACTTAGTAGGGTAAAGAAAGAGCGGTGTAATCTCGGAGCTAGGACATAGGTCTATCTCTCCTAGTAGAGTTCTAAATAACTTACTTAAAGTCCTTCTTAATAGTATCTCGATGCAGTTCTGCCTATAGAGTGTCTTTAAGGTATTAGCTTATAGTAAGCCGTATAGAGTCCTTTTCTAGATTACCTATTACTTAGTATTAAACTAAGCTCCTTAATAGGATAGATAGGGTAGACTTCTGCTTCCTAGATGTTTTCTGCTATAATAGCAAGGGATACAAGTAACCTGTACTAATATAGGTTGCTCTTACTCCTACATAAACCCGGGCTTATAACCTGTTAAGTTAAGACCTTACAGGATACGTAGTTAGTAGCGGAGTAGAGTAAGAGATCAATCTTCAACTAGCTAATAGCTATAGGGCATGCAGCAATATATTAGGAACTAATACGTTAATTGTATTAGATGTCTATCTAAGCTAAAGGGGAGAGAAGGTGTCTTCCGACAAGCTAAGTTATCGTAGATGCCTTAGGCTATTAGATTACAACCTAACTGTTAGCTCCCCTTAAGATGCTACATCTTAACACATACCTTACTAAAAGCTTCTTAAAAAGCTTTAAGAATAGGTATGTAGTAGTTGTTAGGGTGTGTAAGTGTATGTAGTAGTCTAAAAAGGGGGGAAGAGAGGTGTAAAGTAGTATAAAGCAGAGAGAGTTATTTAGTAAAGAACTAGCTTCTTTTATACGTACCTACGAGGTTTGTACGTTGCTACCTAGCTAGACCTTCTTAAGCCGAGAGAACCTTCTATTCACTTCTAAAAGCGGAAAGATAAGGCCTAAGTATGTCTAAGAGTAGGTCTCTTATATATGTAAATCTAACAAGATTACTGTCCTTAGTATGTGCTTGCTTATAGCAGAAACCTAGTATCTAGAACTAGTAAAGGTGTTCGAGACTAATACAGCAACATAGGTAATATTAAGTTGATTAGACTGTCTTTATAGTAGTTAGTCTAAAGGGGGAGTGTTGTAAATCAGGTAACCAAGGTCTATGTTAGTTAGGACTTAGCACACACACACTATATCACACTGTTTTCTGTAGCCAGATAGTCTCACACCTTGTGGCAATTCATAAGGGTTACTAATCCACCCTATCGTTTCAATCTGGAAGCTTGTACTCGTCAAATACCTAATTACAACAACCACGGCATACCACCAACAACCAATCTCAGCCTCCAGCGGCTGGCTGAGAACAAGAGCATGTTTGCTGCGGTTCTTTCTTAGTTTATCCATCATGCGCTTTCTGAACGTGCTGAAGATAGAGTACCAAACGCGATTGGTCAAAGCACAAACATGATCAAGAGGAATCTACAGACTACTTAGGTTGAAGCAGACCCCCCAGGACAGCAGCATACCATAGCACCCCCGATCAACACCTCGTCTGCCACGATGCAGCTTTCAGTACTAACCTCCCTGGCTGTTATCGCCTCTCCAACCCTAGCCGACTACTGGAAGCCCGAAGCAGGAACACCATGGCAGATCGTTCTCTCTGAAGATCTCAAAGCTCCCTCCTCAGCCGGCATCGAAGCTATAGACGGCGATCTCTACAGCAACAACGAGTCCACATGGTCCGACCTCAAATCTTCCCGCTACAAGACCATCTGCTACTTCTCCGCTGGCTCATTCGAAGACTGGCGACCGGACGCAAATGAGTTCAACAAAACCACCGACATCGGCAAACCTCTCAAGGGCTGGAAAGGAGAGTGGTGGGTCAACACCAAATCCGACAATGTTCGCCGCATCATGGGCGAGCGCATGGACCTAGCCGTGAAGAAGGGCTGCGACGCCATCGACCCCGACAACGTCGACGCCTACGACAACGAGAATGGCCTGGGCCTCACAGAAGACGACGCGGTGGATTACGTCCACTTCCTCGCCACAGAAGCGCACAAGCGGAACCTGGCCATAGGTCTGAAGAACGCTGGGTCCATTGTCGACCGCGTCCTGGACGTGGTCGATTTCCAAGTCAACGAGCAATGCCAGGAGAACGACGAGTGCGATCAGTTCAGACCATTCATCGATGCGAATAAGCCGGTCTTTGGGATTGAATATACCAAGGACGACGACTCAAGTCCTTCTGGTAAAGTTGTCGACAAGATTTGCACGAATCCGACTGCGGAGGGCTTCTCTACGGTTATCAAGCATATGAACCTCAACGACTGGCTCGTAGCTTGCAACATTACGTCGACAGCTCGTGGAAATGGAAATGGAACGGGGACAGGCAACAGTACCGGTTCGTCCGGCAGCTCAGCTACACCCGCAACGTACGAGAGTGCTGCGAGCTTACTGCAGAGTGCCGTTGGGTTGGTGATTCTTGGTGCACTGGGGAGCTTCGCGCTATAATTTGTAGACCGGCTCGAACGCTATGCAGAACCATCGAACTGACCCTTGTGTTCTTTGCTCATTCTCTTCGACTCACGCGTGATTCGTTCAGGTTTCATATGATCATGCAAAATCGAAATGCACGTCATGTCTAGTCTATGGTTCGCTTAGGTTATCTCTAATCAGAGAACAGAACAACAATACACACAGCTCCTTCCACTACCTGCCAAGCCTGAACTCAGCCTTTGCGTACCGGTAAAGTGCCCTTAGGAAGACCTGATATCCTACACCACCACCATTGTCTTGTGCGTAGAAGATCTCGGTCAAACGAATCTGCCAGGGCGGGTAGCCCTCTAGAACGACTCTTTCGCCAAAACAGATCAGTAGATCCGGCTCGCCCATGACACTTTCCGTAATCTCCGCATCAATCAATTCTTGGCTGATGTCGGAGGGCGAGAGCTTGCCGTGCTGAGACATCTCTGCTAGGGTCTTTGTGAGATCGACGAGGGTTTGGCGGCCGTCTGTTGCGTCGAGGAGGAGGATCGTGAGGTGATGCGGTGATGGGGAACCGTTGGTAAGCTCTGGCGAGTCTGGAGGACTGTAAGAAGGCTGGTTCGGCGAGCGGAGGGAGATGGTAGGTTTGCTGGTGTTGTTGTTGCCGTAGTAGCTCGTCAAAGTCCTCGTGATGCGTCGGTGAAGATGCGGTAGACTCGACTTCAAAATACCTGCAAACCTCTTAGCACGGTACCCCTACCGCCGGTCGCGAATCTTCTTACCCCTCTTTTCATAGACACTTAAGATGCCAATACCCGCACTCGCACTCCAAGCCGCCAGCTCACACACGTCCCCAACCACGCCCTCCAACCCATCCTTCCCATCCTTGACCTCCAAGATCACACTCAAGTGCTTCGGCACCCGACTCAGCCCCGCAACGTCCCTCGTAATCAACTCGGGCGTCCTGTGATGATAGTACAGCACGGCAAACGCGCGGTCCAGCAACGCATGGTAGATCTGCCTGCACCTCACATAGACACTGAAGATGATGTGGATCAAGTTGAACAGCAGAGTGTAGACAATGTGTCGCATGGCCGGGCGGACGCGCTGGCGGTGGTGGAAGCGAGGGCCATTGTTGGCGCTTGAGCTGGACGACGACGAGGGCCGTTTCGACATGCTAGATTCGCGTGGGAGGTACGGTTTGAGTATTCTCTCGCGCTCGCTGATGGGTGCATTGTCGCGGAACGCCTGGGCTTGCCGCAAGCCTGGCATTCTGTCTCGTTTGCTACGGGTGGTTGCTTGGAGAGGGTTTTTTTGGTTGCACAGGATTGCGCCGTTGGATGTTCCGTGGAGCCGGGATGTCTCTAGTTGTGTGGGGATGGGATGGTGATTTCGATCAATGCGAGAGTCTCGTGGAGGCGTTCATCGTGACGAGCATAGCGGTGTTCATGGTCTCGTGGCTGTTGCTGTGCAGGTGCTGCTTCCCAAGCAAAAAGACGTCAGCTCGAGCGAAGCCACATTGGAACGCGTGCCTGCAGATCATTTCCAGGGTTCATCCAAGCTATGACCCGCTGGGCTTTCAGCTCCGTCAGTGTGGCGCAGATATCACGGGAAAGAGCAAAGTGGGAAGACGTTATGTTTGGCCTCCTCTGAGCACGACAGTCAACGACCGCCTGCCCAGAAGAGTATATTTCATTGAATGAGAGTCTAGAGTGGGTCCTATTCGCCTCCTCCATTGATGCTGTACTGGATGCTCGAACCATAACGAGTGATCGAGTCGTCCAACGCATAACATACTAACCCACTAGCCTAAAGCGGCGCGGCTTGAACATGCTGACTGACATGGGCGTCGCAACGTGGCCTCACAGAGCCAGATAAGCTTGCACGATGATCGTGTTCGGTGATGCGAACATGGCGCTCTCTAAGCTGCTGCAAGGCATGATCGGCACCACTACACTTTGTCGTGGAAGGTGGAGGGCGGTGGTCTAGTCGTCGATGCGATCGTTCGCCGGAACAGAAGCCGTGCTGCAGCGAGCTCCTGGTTGCATGTTTCGAGTTCGTTCCTCGGTCGGTGGCATGAGAAGACGCTCGTCGAGCTCTCTGAGGATTGTGGTCGTCCTGTGACTAGGCCGGGCCTTTATGTAGCGGTTCATCATGTCGCATACAATAGCACATTGTGTCTCATCAAGCAAAGTTCATCTGAACTCATGTCCAGATCAGAATGACAACAATCAGTCATAGCCACCTACGCCTCCAACTTGGCTTGCGAACGAAGTGCTGACAGATTGGGCATCCTCGTCCAAATGTGAACGGCCGCGCCCAGCGCCAATCGGTGGTTGGGTCTGGCCTTGGCCTTCAACGTAACGGCGGAGCTTGTCAGACTGGGAGAGCGATGCCTGCTTGTTAAGATCATTGATGCTCAGACCAGCCAGACTTACACCTCCTTGGCCAGGCTTGCCGGTGCCATTGGTGGTGACATCCGTGACCTCGCTTGCAGCCACACTCTCCCCAGCAACTGACTCTGGTGGGGCGTGAGCCTTGTCAGCCATTGGGCCATTACGTTGACCACCGGATAGAGTTGGCCACGACTCTTGGAAGCCTTGGAACATGGGAGGATACTGACTCGGAAGAGCTGCACCACCCAATGCAGAAGAGTGCACTGATGAGATGTCATCTGGAATATATCCAACGACGCTGCCATCACCTCCAGTAGGACCGTCACGACGACCACCGTTCATTCGGTTACCGGTCGCTGCCGCCATATGGTTGGCGTGCTGGTAAGCCATCTGGTAGCGCTGAGGACCGCGGTAAGAAGTCTTTGGCCGGCTGAACTGTAGCAAAGAGACTTGCAAGTTGTTCAGCGGTCCCTCGACAAGGCAGTTGCGCTCCTTGAAGTGCAGCAACAGATAGTGCCACAGTGGGTGCTTGCTGAGCACCTTCGGGTTGCCGAGGATAACCAAGCCATATTTGGCACGAGTTAGCGCAACGTTCAGACGTCGTGGATCACTCAGGAAACCAATGCCTTGGTGATCGTTGCTGCGCACGCAAGAAAGCACGATGAAGTCCTTCTCACGACCTTGGAAGGCGTCCACTGACGCCACCTCGATCTCCTTGTAGTGCTCCTTTTTGAAGGTACCAGTCTGCTGCATACTCTGCACGACGTAGGAGCGCTGACCTTCGTACGGAGTGATGATACCAATCGCCGAAGGACTGACGCCAGCCTTGAAGAAGCGAGTCACGATCTTTTCGACGTTCTGGGCTTCGGTCCGGTTGAGGTATGAAGTTCCGGAGGCGCTAATCTCTTCGTTGCCAAGATTGGACCAGAACATCATGGGTGAGTCGGCCACTGGCCATGGAAAATCAACGTCTTTTCTCAGCCGCTGCTGCATGGTAATGCCGTTCTGCAGCGAGCCTTCGTAGAACATGTTCGATGGGAACTCGGACAGGCAGGGGTGCATACGATACTGCACTTGCAGACGGATGGGGGCGCAGCCCAGAATGACCAATCGCTCGAACAAAGACTGGTTCAGACCTGCCTTTGCTGCCTTCTTGTTCATGATGACCGGGCCGAGCTGCTGGTGATCACCAACAAGAACAATCTGCTTGCAGCCAAGGACCAGTGGGATCATGCACTCTGGCTCTGCGGACTGTGTACTCTCGTCGATAAGAACAGTGCGGAACTTGAGCTTAGCCAGTCTTGGATCGCCGGCACCCACACAAGTACAGCAGATGACATCTGCGTTCTGCAGAATCTCTCGCTCAGCTGCGCGTGTCAAGGTCTTGAACTTCTTCTCGTCCTGACTGTTGAGTTCTCCGAGCTCAGCCTTGAGGTGATTCAGCTTGTTGAGCTCGACGTTGGTGTCATTCATCTGCACTTGTCTGTGAAGCGAGAGGAAGCCAACATTGGACTCGACATCCTCGCGGGACTTGGCTGTAACGCGGACGACCTTTAAACCAGTGATGTGAATGCGCTCGCAAAGCTGATCGACAGCAACGTTTGATGGGGCGCAGACAAGTACTTGACCACCGTTGATCTTTGACAAATGATAGATGATGGTTGCTGATGTAACAGTCTTTCCGGTACCCGGTGGACCTTGGATCAAGCTGAGAGGCTTTTGCAAGACTGACTTGACGGCCTGAATTTGCGAGCTGTTGAGATCTGGCAGATTAGGCACGCTGAACTTCCGAGGCAGTTGTACCTTCATCGGCGCTGCTGCGACTTCGTGACCCAATAGACGGTGGAAGATGTAGCCAGAAACAGACATCTCATCGATCGCAAACGTCTTCATGGCATGCTGCATGCGGTCAAACGACGTGGCCTTCCAAACATAGTCCGCAGTAAAGTTGTGAGTGCATTCGGTTGGCACCGACTTGTGATCTCCTCTAGAGCGCAACTCGATCGTGACTTCGTCGCTCTGGTTGTTTGGAATCTTGATGACATAGCCAACGCCCTCCCAGTGTGGCCGCAACTCACCAGTGTAGCGCAAGCGCATCTCGTCACCAACAGCCAGCTTGACGTCGCCGAGCTCGAGCTTTGGCAACACGAAAGAAGCAAGGTGCTTGTTGTTCAAACCAAAGTCCCAGCGAACAATCAGGTTGTCCTGGCTCTGGGCTTCCTTCAACTTGCGATCGTAGTCTGCCTCAATCTTGACCAGAGGTCCGAAGACATTCTGATACTGGTAGGCATCATCATAGCGCAGCACTACTGGCGCAGGCTCATCATCGATGCCGGCATTCTTCTCGAGATCCTGGATCGTGGCACTGCTGTTCTCCTTCCACATCTCCTCCAATTTCGCGATGACTTGTGGTGGAAGGTGACGAGCACGCATCTGCTCTTGTTCGGTGGGTGCGTTGACGAGCCAAGGGAGAAAAGAGCGGTCTTCGATGAGCGGCTGCCACTTGGAGGTGTCCCAATTCATATCCTTGCTGCTTGGCATTGCAGCACATGGCTGGCGACAGAGGAGCACGACGACCGTGTCGCTCTTGGCCGGAATGAAACCGAGGAGGAAGACATTCTTGGTGCCGCAGTTGTAGCATTCTAGCGTGGTGTCTCCCAATGGCGAGGATGGATGAAGCTGGACCTCCTTGTGCCGGGCGCGCACCAAGTGGTTGATGATGTGACTGCTCGAGGTATTACCACGGGCAGAGCAGAACCACTTGGAGCACGACAGGCACTTGACGACGGAGCCTGGGTTGTGGATGCCGCAATAAGCGCAAGCATGTGCGGGCAGCTCGACCTCCTCCTCTTGACCTGGAGCAGGCACGCCGTTTGTGCCGTTGACCGCGTGACTTGCTACCGACTCTGCATCATCGTCGTCGAATGCGTCTCCCTCATCGTCGTCGCCGCCCCGCCTCCGACGCGGTCCCCCGTTCAGGTTCGAGCGGCCGTATTCGCTGTCGAGCGCACTCTCGCCGGCACCGAGTGTCGAAATATCGTCGCCCTCCCGAATGGCAGACGCCGAGTCACCCACGATATGGTTGGGCGCCTGGGTGAATGCACCCTCCATCGCTGTGGCCGCCATGTTGACGTTGACGGGTGATGAGCGGAGTGTAGGAATGAGAGTGGCGCTGAGGCCAGGAATGGTGAGGTTCGTCCCTCAATGCAGATGGTCGCCGGAAGACTGCCGTTGCGTGTAGTGTGCCGGCCTTTCGGCGGTGGTGTGCAGGCAGACCAGGCGTGGCGTGGCGTGCCTCGTGCGTGTTGCGACGTGGAGAGAGGAAAACGCTGGTTACTTGGTGGGACTTCGGCTGCTTTCGTTCGTGTCTGGATCGCCACTTCTTTCTCTTCACCACCTGCAGCAATCATGATCCGCAGGCAAGCGCGTGAACGGCGCGACTACCTCTACCGGCGTGCTCTCACACTGCGAGATGCCGAGATCTCGGAGAAGCGCGCAAAGCTCAAGGCGTCGCTCGCTTCAGGCAAGCCGCTGGACGCCAGCGTCGCCAACGACAAGCAGCTGCAGAAGGACTACAAGTATGACGACTCGCGGGCAGATCGCACGGCACAGGACGAGCTGGACCTGGACGACGAATACAGCTATCTGTCCGGTGTCGTGGACCCGCGACCCTTGATCACAACCTCACGCGACCCCAGCAGCAGACTTGCGACTTTCTCCAAAGAGATCAAGCTGCTGCTCCCTACGAGCAGTCGCATCAACCGCGGTAACATGATCCTGCCGAACTTGACCGACTCTGCGAAAGCGAACGGCATCACCGACATGATCCTCCTGCACGAGCATCGGGGCACGCCCACAGCCATGACCATCTCGCATTTCCCACATGGTCCTACAGCATCGTTCAGTCTGCATAATGTCATGCTGCGACATGACATCCCCAACTCGTCAAGAGGCACCGTCAGCGAGTCTTATCCACACCTCATTTTTGAAGGCTTCACCACACAACTGGGCAAGCGGGTGGTCAAGATCCTGCAGCATCTGTTCCCACCACGAGAGGTTTCCACACAGCTGGGCACAAGAGTGGTTACCTTCAAGAACATTGAGGACAGCATCGAGGTCAGACATCATGTGTTCGTCAAGACAGGCTACCAAAGTGTGGAGCTGGCGGAAGTGGGACCGCGAATGACAATACGGCTTTTCGAGATTCGGCAGGGCACTTTAGAGAACAAGCAGGGCGATGTGGAATGGCACATGAACCAGTACACAAGGACAGCCAAGAAGAAGGACTATCTCTGAGAAAGGCATTGGGACTTTGTTGGAAGATCCACTACGTATGCACCATGAGTTGCATGACTACGAGGCCAAGCTTGCGGAACGCCGGATGTCGCCCATCGAGGTCCTCGAACTATGTCAAAGCACACCTAACGGAATTATCAGGGACTTCTGTTTTTGCAGCTCGTCTCTTGTGGCCGTTGCGTTTGTCTTACTGCGAAGAGGGAATTAGCAGGCACCTGGATTCGCCTCGCAGCTCGACCTACCATCACAGGACAGTGCTGCCAAGTGACAGCAGCACTAATGGGCCTTACGGCGTTCGCGCGCTGTATCCCGTTCTTGGCTAGAGGTGGTTCCTAATGTGCCAATAGATGGTTGTGCAGCAGCGTATGCATTAAGATTGTACGGTGGATATGAGCCGCCGCAATCCATGGTCAGATCGACAATGAGGAATTTGAACAGGTGGAACGTGACGCAAATGTGCGTATACTTGGATCCGGTCTGGTTCGATCGTCCGAGCTGGACTAGTGATGTTCGATGTCGTAGAGGCTGAGTTGGTTGGGAAAGCGTCAGTTAGATGTCGATCATATCATTGCTCCCGCGATACCTGGTAAGCTTACTAAGCTATCACCCAAAAAGATGCCTCTACTGCCAGTCTATCCCATTTCTTTGAGGAAGGAAGAGGTGTCGCTCTGCTAGCTAATAGCGGACGTGACTTGATATGCTGTTCACATGCTGCGCTGCCGTTCCTGCAGACAAGCTGATTTAGGCACGACTTGGTCATAATGCGACGATGTGCGATGCTGCCTCGACTCCTTCATAGACATCTTTGTCGTAGCAAGACCCGCAGGCTATCGTGAAATACCCAGATGGCGCTATCGTATCACTCGCCCTGACATTCGCTCCAAAGGAACCCCTCCTCGGCCCCGGAAAACGAGCTGCATCTGGTGGCTACGAAGTAGGCACATTGTTCTGTTTTCTGTGGCCCTCCGTGGCTCGTCCTGGGCAGCTAATTGACGGGACCGCAATGCGACTTGGATCGATGCAGTAACAGGAGGGAAGTCGATGAAGTGCGTTGGTAGCGTGATTCCCCGCCCAGACGCCATCAATCTCGTAAGTCATGACCGCCTAGCGTATAGCGTAAAGCCCAAAGCTGTGCTTCTAGGCATCTTGCGTCGAGAATGCTTTTCGAACCCACGTATGATGCGCTAGGCTGAGGAGCCTGCGCAAAGAGATCGTGTTATTGTGATGTTTAGAGCAAAACATGTTCATGTTTTCCTGAGTTTGCTCAATGCCGCCATGACCCCATCACTGACAGGATCGTGGTCCTGCTTGCGCTTCTTTGGTGCCTCTTCAGCTGCAGTGGTGGACTCAGGTACGACTCTCTTTGCTAGGACCGCCGCCGCAGTCGTTGTATCAGGTCCATCACCCATGTGTCCGGCCAATCGCGATGAGGGTCCCTGATCAGCATCGGCTCCAGAAGTGACTGGCCGGCTGGGCAATGAACTTTCTCGCTGCGGAACGAACAGGCTGTCCTCAGCATCAGGTGTGTCGGCAGGTGCATCGCTGTCTGCCCTAGTCACGTCTCGAGACAATGTTGGAGCTCTTGACACTGGCTGACTGCCCACAAGGCTCTCGAGATCCAAACCTCGCTTACCAGTGCGTTGTATTCGGAATGGCTCACGAACGCTATGGCACCACTGCTGTACTTTCTTTTCGCCCCAGCCGGCGATCGTAGCTACGTCTTCGTGTCTCGCATTCACTGCCGTCCGCACTGTGCCAAATTGAGACACCAGCGAGACAGCGTCAGTCTTGTTGATCGAGCGTGGAGTGGTTACAAAATCCACCATACGATCGCTGTAGGCCGTAGATTGGTGCTGCTTGATCGAAGTAGGTGCTGCATTTTCGTAGGTCTTGAAGAGCTCCAAGTACCGTGCACCCTCGGAAGCAGACCAGCAGAGCACTATAGTAACATTGTTGATAACGCTCGTTTTACTGAGCTCCTTTAAGCTCTCTTCGTGATTCTGAATGTCCACCATGCAGAGGACAATGCGCAGAGCATACTTGCCTTGAAGGGACTTGATGCGATTGTAGATATACTCTGGATGCAGACGGTGGTACTTCAAACTCAGAAAAAGACAGCAGGTCGTGAGGCCAAGGATGTAATCGGCCGGGATGTCGCCATATTCCCATGGCATGGACTTGATCTTGTCGAGCACAGGGTTGCCCTTTTGACGTGG
The DNA here is from genome assembly GCA_033816765.1 of Nothopassalora personata. NCBI lineage: Eukaryota > Fungi > Ascomycota > Dothideomycetes > Mycosphaerellales > Mycosphaerellaceae > Nothopassalora > Nothopassalora personata. The sequence continues at coordinate 5,505,854 of CM066287.1, read as the reverse complement.
CGACACGATGATGGAGGCTGGTCCAGATCGCTTCGCCAGCGCCTGTGGTTTGGGCTGAACGACACCTGTCTTCGACGGCCCAGGAGCGCCACTTTGGCGATCTAAACCAGGCTGAGGCTGAGGTCTTGATGATGTCTGGCCGGGCTGTCTCGAAGCAGATGTATGTGTCGAGTTCTGGATGGATGTGGCGGCTCGCGAGAGATACGATGACGAGTCGCCAGCACGAGACCCATCGTCTTCGATCTCGTCTGCCATCGTAGAGCACGTAAGTCACTTCACGTGGTGAAGGCTGCTTGTTATTGCATCACAATTGTTCTCATTATTTATTGTGGTTCCAACGGTGAACATTGCTCGTGGACGTTTCGCGCTAAGCGAGGCCAAAGCGCCCAATTGTCGTTCGGAGTAGCTGATCCACCTTCCGACGGGCTTCATACCCTCTTCTACACCACCAACCTCACCTTGACGTCGACCACCGCTGCGTGCGTTTCTACCGCCATATCCCGATCACACCCCACCAAAGCACCACGCTTCGGGACCTGGACACCGGCGCTTTCTGGATGTCGAGCGGAGGACTGGGTTCGCCGTAGATTCCGCGGAGCGAGAGCGGCCTGCGCCGACGAGGCCTCATCTGCGCAGACATTATTACCACCAGTATCTCCTAGACGACGGTGCCAGCGACACACGACTGCCCAATGTCGTCTCTGGACGGAGAACGATCGCCGAAACGCCAGCGCACATCAGGATCATACTCGCCCGCGTCACCACCCATCACTGCCGAAACAAAGACGGCACAAAGACCCTTCACACCACCGCCGTCAGTTCGGATGTCTCCATCATGGCAGTCACAGTCACAGATCCAGCAAACGAGTGGAAGCTTTCCTTCGCCGCCGAGCACTGCAGGGTTTCAGAGTCACATGGCTGGGCGAGGAGTGGGCAGCGAGGGCGGAGGCGAGAGTGGGCGTGAAACACCGGCATCTGAGGGCTATTTAGAGACACGGCGAGATGGCGATGGTGATGCAGAGATGAGCGACAGGCGTGAGGGTGTGGAAGCAGATGTTGTGATAAGGGAGGCTGGGCACAGAAGGACCGATCACGAGCGACAACGAAGCAGTGAGGACTCGGCTATGAATGGGGCGACCAGTGCACCGGCGCTCCATAAGCTGCACACCACACGTAAGTAATTCTTTGTGCAGCACGTGGCAATGCTGTGCTCTGCTAAACGTTCTTACCATCACAGCTATAGCGCCTTCTCGGCCGCACCCGTCGCAGAACCTCATACAGCTCTATGGATTGCAGCGAATTCAGGCGTCGGTGGCAAGACGTGACCCTGTTACAGGCGAGAAGATCAACAAGCTGCGGAAGTCGTACGAGAACAAGGTGAAAAGTTTAGGCTTCGCTGGGCGTAACAAGGCGCAAGCGAACCAGAACGAGCTTCAAGGCTTGCTAGATCCACTTTGGGATGAAGAAGTACAGCCCGGTCAATCGTTGTGGGAAACTCAAACGCGAGACTCGGGAAAGCAGCTGGGCAACCCTGACGCAGAAAGAGATTTGTCCTCGAAGCTGGATGCCGCATTTCAGTTTTTCCCAGGACGTCTACCGGCGCAGATGCACAAAGAGTGGCAGAACATGCTAGGACTGGATGACCAGTCTGCTGGTGCAGGCACCAAAGTGAACACGACGCCCTCAGTCAAGCCAGCGGCCGGAAGCGCTATTTCGAAAACAGCTCCTGCAGCTTCCGTCCGCGCATCCGCACCAGCCTCTCCTGGAAACGTCGCGAGACCGGAACGATCTGGCAAGAAGCGGTCGTACCAAGACAGTAGTTTCGAGGGCTACGATCAAGGGTATGATGACGATGGCTACAGCACCGGTGGGCGAGACAGTGCAAAGCGGCAGAAGCGAAAGGTGAGTGGCATCAAGCTACATCTACATGGTCCGAGATCAAAGGGACGAGATGCAGCCTCCGTCATACGTGAGACAGCTCTTTAGCCAGCCTGTTAGTGTGCTGAGCGGAAGAGTTGTGCACTGGGCAACGGGAACAACGAGGTGTTCCGTGGTCGCGCAATACGTCCCATATCGATATGCCCCCCACTCCTTCGATGAACATTTTGCTTACCTTTCGAAATATCAGGATTTCCCTTCTGCGCAAAACTCGCCTTCCTTCACGAACAACCATAACTCCGTCAGTGTGCGAAGCTCGTAGAGGGTACCCAGCTAGTTGATGTGAATCGTTTCGCGCTATCTAGGAAGACTGGCATTGATAAGTGCCGTGGTCCGAGGTCCAACCACGAGAAACTCGACAGTCGTGAGTTTGTCCATCGCGATCACGGCGAAGTCGCCATTCCGCTTGGAGTGGACCTACAATCGTTCATGGCCGACGCGGCTAATACGGGTGTCGAATGGGGCACGATACCTTATCATTGGTGCAGAGTACAGTTAAGGACGTCCGTTCGAGGAAGGACGACTATTGTCTAGACCTGCGGCTCGGTTTCCTGCTGGATTTTCAGGAACCGTCCGAAGGAAGAAAACACAGGACTGCAAGACTGCGTCGAGTCTTGACAATATGACAAACATTGGGCGGGAGTTTGCTTGATGATGTTTACGCAAGGAGAGATGCGCACTGCGTATGGCGCGACGGATGCATGTGGGGTGGCGTTCTTAGTTTTCATGAGGTTCATGCTTGCGCTGGTTCACTTGTTCTGGTAAATACCCACGTTGCTGCGCGAGGGCCTAAATGACGAGTAAGAGAAGATTTGCGCAAAAGGCGCTCGCTAGGGGTTGAATTGGACAGTATGATATAGCGTTACTGCAGTGCGCACTGTGTGCATGATGCGAAGAGAGAAGAAGATACCTAGAGGAAACTGTGACAATATTATGAGTTGATTCTCTCATTCACGAGTTTCTGGAGCGTACAAAGTAGCATGGCTTTCCATGACAAGGCTCCCCGACTCGGCAGCCATGGTATCAGCATCTGTTCTGTTCTGTACTTACATCATGCTTGTGCCAATGCGCACTCTGCTATTGCCATCGTCCTCGAGGCACCACTGAACCCGCACGGCAACAGGCACACGCCATGGCTTCGTCGCCGCCAGAGGTTCCGGCACACAGAGCTTGTGCTGGCTGCCGCTCCCAAAAAGTCCGATGCATCCTCGACGAGGCCAACTCGGAAGTGTGTCAGAGGTGCGCAAGAGCTGGAAGGCTGTGTGTCTTTACGCCATTGCAGAAGAGGAAGCAGCGGAAGAGGACGGACACTCGAGTCGCTGAGCTGGAAAAGGAAATGCGCGCGATGAGAGCGGCATTGGCGCAGAAGAACGAAGCTGCAAGATCAGAGAGACCTACCCAGCGACAGCAGGAGGCACCGAGAGTCCAGCCGGTAGGGCTCAGGTACAAGGACACACTCCCAGATGCCGCCCGTCTGGGTCAAGCAGGTAACTGGGAGGGGCCACCGCCAGAAGAAGCTCATCCACCACGAACGCAGCCTATCGAGCACGCAACATGGGTGCCCAAAGCTGTGCCTCAGTCTCATACCGACGGTAAGGATGTAGTCGATAGCGGTTTAATCAGTATGGCTACCGTGCGGCAACTCTTCGAGACGTATAAGACCGACCTCTTCCCTCACTATCCGCTGGTGCCCATCCCGCCATCAATCACTGCTGAGGATATGCGTTACACCAAACCTGCTCTTTTTCTGGCAATCATCGCTGCTGCATCAGGAAAGGAGCATCCAGATCTATCGGCACTGCTCGACAAAGAGGTGTTGCAAGCCTATGCCACCAGAACTTTAATGCAGTCTGAAAAGAGTCTGGAGCTCGTCCAGGCTCTCTTGATATCTGCGGTATGGTACCACCCTCCCAGTAAGTTTGGACAGCTCAAATACTACGAGTACATTCACATGGCCGCCACGATGGCTATGGACATCGGCATTGGCTCTAGACAATCGACGCAACGTAGGCAGCTGCAGAAACGAGACTATATACAGCATTCAGTCCGCCAGATACATCCTGCCGAGGACATTCGCAATCCAGACTTGAGCATGACTCCCCGATCTCGCGAGGCGAGCCCCAGCACTGCGACCCTCGAGAGTCGGAGAACGTTCCTGGGATGCTACGCTATCAGCGCGGGCATCTCATTGAGCTTGAGACGGCCAAACATGCTCCGCGTCAACAGCTACATCCGCGAATGTGTTGACTATGTCGAACGGACTGCTAATGCGCTTCCCACTGACTCTACACTTGTGGCCTGGGTGAGGTTGCTCATACTAGCAGAAGAGATTAGCACATCATTCTGCTACGATGACATCGGAAACATTGCTACCATCACCGAGTTGCGGACACAGCTCATGCTCAAGGAATACGAAAAGCGACTCGCCGCGTGGTATGTCAATCTGCCTGAAACAATCGGATCAAGCTGTCTATTCGTCATGTATCAAACAATACGACTATTTTTGTTTGAGATTGCACTTCATCTCGACCATGGTCCTGAGGATTTTCGGGCACCATATCAAATGGGGGGTATCGTCCACCTCTGGGCTCAGGAAGATGTGGAGCAGGTCCCGACGCAAGTGCTCGCAGAATGTATTGCAGAGTGTGCCACAAGCTCTCACTCTCTACTGAACATATTCCTCGCGATGGACGTCGACGCTTGCCGTGGTCTGCCAGTCTTCAGCTACGTCCGAATCTCATTTGCAGCATTCGTTCTCGCCAAGCTTTGTCTATCTGCTTCCCATCCAAAGTCCAGGATCGGCCAAGTCTTGGACAAGAGCAGCTTGAAAGTCGAGAGCTACATGGACAAAACGATTCTTCACGTGCGTAATATCGTTGGGTCGAACCGCGGCCGCGTACCTAGTATCTTCTTAGCTCTGCTCTTTAAACTTCGACAATGGTGTCTAAATCCTCAAATCATCGATCAAGGCCAACACGACGCCGCTCAGCCGATTGACGATCTGAGAAGAGATGATGCCGCTAGACAGATAGAGGGCGAACAACTTGAGGGCGATGCAGCTAATAGGACGCCATCAAGTTTCACGATGGAACTCGATGGGCCTCGCATAGTCGAACAATTCAGCAGCAGCGAAGACTACTCTCCAAAAGATGCTTCGCTACAGAACGCTGCAGGTGCCGCAATTTCAGCAGAAGCCGTGTCTGTACAGCATAGTAACACAACATCCGGCAACGCGTTCAATGGCAGTGCGGCTCCGACGACGACTATGCCGCAAGCCTTCACCAGTGGGCTGGAGACTGGCAACACCAGCAGTATCATGTATATGCCGACCACCGATGGTGTGCAGATCGATGCTGAACTGTTGCAGTTCATCTCAGACATGAACACGACCTCGGAAGGCGGCCTTACTGGACTAGACGATTGGGCTAGGATGCCGATGGACCCGATGGAATGGCAGATGCCGCCGAACTTCAACGGCCAAAATATCACATGAAGGACCTAAGTACTTGACATCTTCCGTCAACTACAGCACCAAATAACACCAAGGCTATCTAAATATCAGTCTCGAAACATGATGAAACCATATCATCTCGCCGCCGATTCATGCTGTAGGCTCATGAATAGCAGCTGACGCCCACCTGGCCTTGACTCTGCGCTCTTCTTGAGTCGCGAAATCGCTGAGATCGACAGTTGGCACGCTTCCATGCATCATCTCTGCAATCACACGACCCACGCCAGGAGCGACTGTCGTCCCAAAGTTGCCGAATCCGTAGCAAAGCCAGATGACGCCACCACCAACCAAGCCACTGTTCGGGGCAAGCAGTTGTGATCGCACTGGCCCAAGTACCGGCGCGCCGCTAGGACCTGTACAAACGTACGCTGACCCTTGCGCCACGATGGCGCTCTGATCGTCGATAGCGACTTTCTTCGCATTGAGGTACTTGGTCGAGAGCTTGCTTAATACTGCAGTGCTGTCCTGACGACGCTCCAGAGCATCACGTTGTTTCAGCTCGTTGACACGAGCAAGGCTTGGAGGGCTGCAGGACACGTTCATCGTGTGTTCCGATGGATCGACGGCGAACGCTACACATGCCTCGGCTGTAGCATCTTGTATCACAACCGCCGCCTTGCGCTCCACCGTGAGACTCGGCTGCGAGAGCTTCATCCACGGTGTGCTCTGAACGTGGTTGTCGAGACGTAGAGGGCTGCTCGGAAACAGTTGTTGAAAGAGTGCCTTGGTAAATGGTCCAGCCGCAAGCAGTAGATGAGAACATTTCAGGGTCTCCGCTCTGGTAGCATCTACATCGACAGTCTGGACTCGTACAGCAGTGATGATACCAGATCGATTCTTCTCGGCCTTGGTAGGATGGGTTTCGAAGCGGAAATCTACGCCATAACCTTCGCATTGGCCCTGCAACCAAATAGCTAGCTTCGCACTGTTGATCACGCCCAGGCTGTCCTCGTCGTATACAACATTCTTGCTGATGGAATCATGCAGCCAAGTGGTCCGACGTCGGCGCTTCTCGCCAATCTCGTCAATAGTGAAGACTTCTTGACCAAACCCAACGGCGCTACAGAATTCCTCAGAATCAGTCAGATCACCCCATACCGGCGCCGCTGCGTTGACCAGAGGAAGCCAAGACTCTGGCATACCACGTACTGTGAGGAAGCCGGCACACTGTCCCGAGGCGAGGGAGCATGGCGCGGCATTGATGTCCACAACGGTAATACGCTGCTTTTTGCCATTGGCGTACGCTCTTTTGGCGAGCTCGAGCGCGATGAACATGCCAATAACACCTGCACCTACGATGACGATGTTCTGTGGCTCTGGCTCCTTCAACCGCTTCCTGCGCAAGCTGGTGGCTTTTGAAGCGCTGAAATTTGGGATTTGCTCAGGATCATGTGCTTGAGGCTTTCTTGATGCTCTCTTGACTCTCTTGGTCTGTGTTCCAGCTCGATTCAGTGACTTCGCCGTGTCTGACGATCTGACAAGAGCCACATCGTCTCCACGTTCGAAAGCAGACAGGACGTTCGCCAGCAGGGGTTGCTCAATCTCGATCTCCAACGACTTTCCCGTGTTGATAATTTCGGACGGTGTCATCTTCAGCTCCTTTGCGACTGGCTGCTCGGGCGTGCTGTCAACGAACGATGAGACTTCGACCTTGCCCTGCGGTCTAGTTTCCTGAGCATGCGACGAAGGCTCGACTGGCTTCTCTTCCTGTTCGCTGGGCTCGGGAACGACTCGACGTGGTCTTGTGGCCGATTCCAGCTGAACTTTAGGCACGTGTTCGACATGCGTGTCATCCCGAGTCGAATTTACAGGTGCGGTAAATTCAAGAGGCTGGGTCGCAGCATGTGTCTCGATAGACTGCTTTCGCTTCCTCTTCTTGCTTGCTGCCGGCGACGCGGGTGCTACGACTGGCCGAGCCGCCTGAGTCTGTCCTATGCGTTCACGGAACGCCGAGTTGAAGTTCGATCTGAAGCCACACCAACAACCATCTTGCAAATAGTCACGAGCAATCTCCTTGAAGAGTGGCGCGCTTTGACCGTCCTCATCACTACACTCGGAGCAGATGCGTCTGCCACAGTTCTTGCAACGGTGGCAGAACTTCTTGACCCGCTCGTCGCAGATCTTGCACTTGCAGGTCTTGATCTTGCTTTCTTTCTCCCATTTCATCACCACTTTGTGGCGCACAATATGTGGTGCTTGGCCGGGCGCAGGTACTGTCGAGGTTGAGGGACCACTAATAGTTTGCTGAGTGTCCGGTTGTGGAGCCATGCTGTTGTTGCGGTTCGAAGTCTCGAAGATCCGGAAGGATGTTGGTAATCCACGAGTCAGCCTATTCCGTACTTGAAATGACCGAGACGTCAATGTTTGTTGTTCTTGGACTGAAGACAACACGGACTGGAGGAAGTGCTTATATCAAGAAGCACAGGATCAGATCACGCGCGTGCATGCGGCGAGCCAGCGCACGACTCTCCTTTGCCTGGTCACGACCATATAGATTGGGCGCAGCAAACAATTGTGCTTCATCGCCTATTGTCGCCATTGTCGTTGTCTCAGCCTTCATGAGCCTTGTTTGCTGGTCACCCGAGTCTTCTTGATGCGCCTCGCACGATTGCAGTCTCGGATCATGCTCCCAAGGACACAATAAAGTTCGACTGTCGACGGCTTTCACGCCGTGGCATTGCTTCCATCTCGATGTCAGTACTAAGAGACGAGAGGTATGCCGTAACACTCATACGAACGCAACTGACAGTCTTGCTGCGGATTTCTTGACCCTGACAGTGACAGGCATTCGAGCACTAAGCTCTCACAAGGCTTCAGAATCACGCCAAAAGGCATCTGACCCAGACGAGAAGGTTGCCACACTGTCACAACACGACCGAGCTAGTGTCTGCTACCAATGTGTCAATAGGTCCCATTATGTGCTGCGCCCTACACGTGCGCTCATGGTTCCTGGCTACGTATCGTTTCGTTGGATGAGCAAATTTCATACTGTAATAATAGGGCTATGTATCGACTCGGTACTTGTCTGGCAAGGTCGAGAATTGTCACATGTCGACAGACCTTCTCGCGAGGTGTATGGTCATGACCATAGGGGCATGCTATGCGTATATCGGAGCCGGCGTAACTCCTGCCTCCGGCCCCGTCTTCCCAGGCAATCGAGTGAGCGTCATGTTTCAAGCCATCTGGCGAATCAAAGTTTGCCGATGGAGGCAACACCTTGTGATCCATACGATGGACGATGTCTGCAATATTCTCATAACTCGGCGTAGGTAAGGAGGTGCAATCTTTCATCACCTTGACCTCCTACTCACTTTCACGCCACTCTGCCCTGACGGCACACAGTTCGACAAGCATGCGCATAGCTTTGCAGCTGCTCGCGGTAGCAAACGGCGCATCGATTCTACTCCATTGGTATGCGCCACAGTACTCTTTTGGCACTATCAAAACCGCTCTGTTCCTGTTCTTCGTCCAATTCTTCCTACACCAGGCTTACAACATCCTGGTCTATCCTCGCTATGTGAGCCCCGTTCGCCACTTACCGCAAGCTCCAAACCCCCATTGGCTATGGGGACAGACGAAACGCATATTCAGAGAGCCTTCCGGGTATCCTATGAGAGATTGGATAGAGAATGTGCCCAATAATGGCTTAATACGATACTCAGTCTGGTTTCGGGAGAGAGTATTCATCACTACACCGGCAGCTCTGGGAGAGGTTCTAGTCACGAAGAATTACGACTTTGTGAAGCCACCGCAGTTCCGCCAAGGTCTGGGAAGAATCTTAGGCATTGGCATCTTGCTTGCCGAAGGCGATGAGCACAAGATACAGCGAAAGAATCTCATGCCGGCATTTGCCTTCAGGCACGTAAAGGACATCTATCCAGTCTTTTGGGACAAGTCGAGGGAGCTCGTCAGATGCCTTTCCGCTGCGTCAAAATCGGGCGAATCGGTTTCAGAAAAGCATGTATCAGACAAAGATGCAGAGACGGCAGCACCGCAGCAGCATGAGGCCGGTGCTGTTGATGTCGGCAGCTGGTCGAGCCGTGCTACACTTGACATTATCGGTCTCAGCGGCATGGGCCAGGACTTCAACTCGCTCCAGGATCCTGACAACAAGTTGAATCGGACGTATCGCGATGTTTTCAACCCAGGCACCACTGGACGTATATTGCAGCTGCTGGGAATCTTCCTCCCATTCTGGCTTGTGAGCAGACTTCCGATCAAGCGGAACCACGAATTGAACGATGCACATGCCTACATCAAGCAAGTCTGCCGCGATCTGATCGCGAAGAAGCATCAAGCCCTAGAATCGGAAAAGGGCCGGACAGAAGTCGACATTCTCTCCGTAGCTCTCGAGTCGGGCGGCTTCAAAGATGAAGAGCTCGTGAACCAAATGATGACCTTTCTCGTACGTAACTCCAGAGTGCAGAGGGCATCGTCTGTCTAAGACATGCGCGCGGTACCCCCGGCTCACTAGCAGTCGCTGAGACGTTGCGTCGTGGTGTTCGGGTATAGCTAACGCCTTTCTGTCTAGGTGGCAGGACATGAAACCACAGCAACAGCCATGATCTGGGCGATGCTCATGCTCTGCAAACATCCCGACATCCAGCAGAAGCTCCGCGACGAGATACGATCCAAGATTCCCACCTTGAACGACGACATTACAGCCAGCCAGATCGACGAATGTCACTACCTGCAAGCAGTATGTTCGGAAGTGCTGCGGTTGTGGGCACCAGTATCGATGACAATGCGAATCGCCGACCGCGACACAGTCATCGCCGGCGAGCGAATTCCAAAGGGCATGACTGTGATCCTATGCCCCTGGGCCATCAACACCTCAAAGCATCTATGGGGTGACGACGCCATGGAATTCAAGCCAGAGAGGTGGCTCAATGCTGATGGGAAAGCCAATGCGAAAGGTAGTGCCGAGTCGAATTATTCGTTCTTGACGTTCCTCCACGGTCCGAGGAGCTGCATTGGTCAGAAATTCGCTCAGGCTGAGTTTGCGTGCATTTTGGCAGCGTGGGTTGGGCGGTATGAGACGACGTTTGAGGCAGGCAGTCCCCTCGCTACTGGGGAGCCTGACATCAAGGGTGGTGTGACGAGTAAGCCGAAAGGTGGCCTGTGGTGTAAGTTGAAGGAGGTGCCTGGTTGGTAAGGAACATGGATTAGGTATACATACACTGCGCCGGACCACAGAACGCGCTTGTATCGCACAGTATGAATGAGTAAATATGATGAACCAGCTTTCTGTACCATGCTTCTCTACTATACAAAACTATACATCAAGAAGCAACCCCAACCTGCTCGATTCACTCGTAATAACAAGCCTCCGGCTTGTGCACGCAAATCTTGCCGCTCGAATTCGACTTCAGCACAATCTTCGGATGCTGCTCCGACGCCTTGACATCTTTCCCCTCGACTTTTTTACCCTCGGTGAGCACTTCGACGACCTTGCCGTCCACAAAGCCGGGCAGAGCTTTCCAATGCGCATCCTGTCCTTCTGTGGGCAGGCGATCGGCAGAGCCCTGCTGCGCTGGCGCTTCGTCCTTCATGTGCTTGGATCCAACGGTGCCATCACCCGTGTTGGATTTACTCTTGCTGTTGCCAGAGTTGTCCTTTTGCTTCTTGTTTGCGCCATTGGACTGGGATTGCTTGCCGCCTTTGCGCTTCTGACCACCTTGAGGGTCGTTCTCTTGATCCTCGTCAACGTCGTCGTCTTCGGCTCCAGCTTCGTCTTCGACTTCTTCGTTCCCATCCATGTCAACGTCCGCTTCGCCGTCATCGACGTAATCTGCTTCTCCTTCTGGATCTGTACCATTCTTGTCGGCTTGGTTGCCATTATCGTCATCGTTCTTCTCCCCGTCCTTCTCCCCGTTCTCGTTGCTTGAGCTCTTTTTGGGCGTTTTGCCTTTGGACTGCTTCTGGCCATTGCTATTGCTCTCACCCTTCTCAGATTGACTGCTGTCATTCTTCTCCTCGTTCTCTTGCGTAGCCTTCTTTCGGCTTTCATTGGCCTTGTCGGTATTGGCGACATATTGCTTGCCCTTTTTACTCTCTTCCTGCTTCTTCTGATCTGTCTCCTCCTTCTCCTGCTCGGTCATGTTCTCCCAGGCCTTCTTGGGTAGATAACGCTTCTCAGTGCCATCTTCCTGCTTGGCACTGCCGGAGCCTTCCTTCGTCTGCCACTCTTCCTCGCCCCAGTGGTCCAAACTCTTCTGCGACTCATCTTTCTGATCTTTATCAGTCGTGTAGCCTCCGCCTCGGTTCTTGTATTCTTTGGCCATCATTTGTGCCTGTGATACAATTAGACCTTGCCTACACGATGCAATGGCAAGCACACCTTGCGCGCACTCCACTGGCCCGGCTGTCCGCCCTTGTCGCTCTCCTTGATCTCTTCCTTGACTTCATCCCTCAGCTCCGGGTCAGTGTACTTGCCCTTGGGAGGCATTGAGTGAGAGGATGTAATAGAGTAAGTTGAATATGGAGTTTCTACGAGAGTGACCTGATGATGTTCGCTGCGCGAAACGACTGTCTTGGTCTCTTTACTCATGAATGGAGTGTGGTAGAGAGGATTCCAACCTAGTCTTTGTATGCCTCGTCCCAGCCTCGCGACGATAGCACAGTGTTCCAAGCCATAACGGTCGGCGTGATGTCACCCAGACGCAGTAGATTATGTTCGATGTCCATGACGAGCTGGATGCACCAAGTCGGCACAGCGTGGTGCCTTGTCATGGTTGCTCGAATCTTGATCGACTTCAGATCGCCGCTTGCCTTTTTATGGTCTAGCTCATGCCTGATTCGTCCTCGCATAAGATCGCCTTGCATAGCTCAAACCATCTTGACATGTAGTGCAACGCGTCTTATCAATTTCGTCATTGCTCGTGCGCCGACCCGCTGCTGAGACTGAGTCCCAGAGCTGTAGCTGACACCTGGTCCAGAAGAACAAAGACGAGCGTTGACGGCTGCAATTTCCAGCTGTCTTTGAAGGTGAGGCACGTCGCCGGAAACAGCAGCGAAAGACGGTCCTACGAGACCACACTAACTCTCGCTCTCCCCTATCACCATGCGTGCCCGCTTGCCAAACAGCACCGAATATGGAGTCTCTGCCACACGACTTCATCAGCCTTCCGATAATCATCACCGACTGGGACGCAGTGACCAAATCGAGGAGCCAGCTTCAGGTCCCTACCGCCGAGATAGAACCATCGCATACTGCCGCAAAGATCACCACATCCGACGCCGGCCTAACAGAGTCAGTCGAAGCCATCTGGAAGCGCTTATCAGATGCCACGAAGATAAAGATCCGCGAGGCGGCGAACGAAGTCTTGCGAAGGACCGACAACTCGTCCTCGACGCAGCAGGAGACGGACTTCCATTACGACAATGATGCCAGGTTCCTGGACTGATCCCGCGACTTTGGATTGTACACACTGCTGTAGATAATGCACATCCGCTACCGCAGCACGTTGCTCAAAGCTGTCTCCATCCAGATCTTATCATACTGTTGATGCAGCCATTGCAGGTGTGGTGGCATGGGCCCTTTGCTCTCCTCTCCCGGCTTCGCTGCTTGTCCCAGGCCGTTGTAGAAGACGCTTTTCAGTCCAAACTCCGCAACACCTTCGTCCTCTTTGATGTCGACGAGCATCTCGAAGAGGCCATCGCTTGCACGAACATCTTGCCTTCGCGGCGAGTCGCCGCATCTCACGATGATGGAGTTTGGAGTCTGCCAGACAAAAGGGTGTCAGCTATGTTCCCGAACCACGATGCCAGGTCGCAGTGCCTCTCCATATCATTTCCTCCATATCATATCCTCCGTTACGCACCTTAGATACCACCTCGAAGTGATCTGTGATTTTCGTGCCAACTTCGTATGTACTGCTCTTCAAGTCCTTGGTATCCCACAGGTGTGAGGAGGTATTGTATTCAGGATCGTTGCGGTATTTCTTCTCGAGGTATGAACGCTGGTACGCAAATCCTACACAGAATGTCGTCAGAAAGCGGTGTCCACGCTCACCCAGACCTCACATGAACGCACCTAGTCCTCCCCATATTCCAGCACAGAATGCCTCGACAAGCTTTCCCTCCTTCTCCAAGAGCTCAGGTCTGATCTTGCCCAGAGGTACCTTCCTCAGGCAAAGATCCTGCGTCACCGGCGCCTTGTTCGGATTGTACCTCGCGTAGAGAGTGGTATTCAGCAGGTAATCCGACGGCGCTACGTCCACGATCCTGTTCTTTCTGGTCCACAGGTAGTAGCCAGCCGTTGCGCCGAACGCTGACCAGCTCGTGACGGCGAATGCCTTCTTGAGAATGCCCATTGCGCCAATGCTCGCGATCAGACGTTCAGGCATGCACTTCAGGCAGTGTCCAGGTATATGGTCAGAGGATGGAGCTCTCTTCTCTCAAGCTCGAGGCTTTCGGTACATCAGACGCCGAGTCGGCATTTGATCGGCAGACTGATCGACGAGGAGACAACGAACATAGCTGAGCAGAATGCTAGGCAGCAAGGAATGTAAGTCACTGTTCATCGAAGTCATTGGGGTTGCTACTGAAGCTGTCATCTAGTATGAAGAGGCCTAAAGTTATGACCAATTCATGCCGCTAAAACACACGTGGGTATCCGCCGCCTATCATGACCAAAAGTCACTGTCGATTTTCATTACGCTGTTCCGTCGCGACGCGACTATCGTTACACTCGTCCCATCGATGCCTTCTCCGCATCGCTTGAATAGCAGTAAGCACTCAAAGAAACAATGAGTTTCGGCTCTCACTCGCGCTTCTAAAGCAAGAAAACAGCAGGCGCCAAGCTGAGCAAAGCAGTCCAACCCATGACATACTGAGCAGCTGCAGCACCCTCGTACGCACCAGAGGCTGACGGCGAGCCAGAGCTGATCGAACCATTGACTCCGGCAGTTGCCGTGGCCGCTCCAGTCGCGCCCGCGTTTACGGCAGAGATGGATGCGGCGTTGGTGCTGTAAGCAGATCCCGTGATGGTCGTACTTGGGGCTGCTTTGGTGGCTGACACCGGCACAACTTTGTGGCTGCTGGTAGGCGCAGCAGTCTCGGATGCAGAGCCAGAGGCAGAGCTGGATTTGCTGTCGGCGCTGCACGAGTCGCCAGTCGAGATGATGTCGATGCTATCGTATGAGCCGGTCGTGTCACGGTACTTGTAGGAGCAAGCCGGGTTGCTGTTGGTGACCTTGACAGACTTGACGTACATTTTGAACGGGCCTTTGCTGAAGTCGGTCTTGCCACCAGCCCACTCAACAGTTCCCTCGTTTTCGCTGGCGCCACCAGCCCAGCTACCGAGCTTCAGTAGCATTGGAGTTTGGGGGAAGTTCTGGCCGTTGAGTGCGAGATCCGAGCTATACTCGAGCGTGCGAACGACGCTGCCATCGATTTCATAATTGATCCGTTCCTTCGTCCAGTCGATGGAGTATGTGTGCCAGGTCCCTTGAGTGTCTGCGACGTTGTGGTACCTATGGTATGAGAGTCAGTAAAGTGAGCAGTAGGGGGAAGGGCCATGCCATCGTGCCCGAGCTAGCAACGTCTCTCAGCGCAGTGTTGATGTGCGGTGCTGTCGCTGTCTCAGACACCGTAGTCACCTCGAGACGTTGACAGCTTAGCCACGACAGGATGTAGTCCCTAGACTTTTCTTACTGCACACGATTGTAGTTGGTGGTGTTTCCCTTTCCGTAAAAGTTGGACTGCACCTGGCCGTTGCTTCCGCCAATGAACTCCCAGTCAATCTCGTCGAGGTCATCGGACTGGAGGACGATAGAGCTGACGATACCTGTACCGGGGGCTGCCTTCATAACCACATCGACGCGGCCGAAGAAAATGTAGAAGTCGGTTTGGATCGTGGGAGCTTGTCCTGACTTCTCGATGGTTAAGACGGCGCCATTTGACGAGTCATAGTCGACGGTAGTGTAGGCGGCGGCGCTCCATGATGCGTTTGCGCTGGAGCCGTGAGTGAAGTCGGCGCTGTAAGTGCTGACAGACAGTCCAGTGTCGGCAGGGCACGTCTTCTTTGTAGGGTTGCAGTCCTGAGAGCAAATTCAAGGTCAGTAGATGCTAGAGACATGTGAAGGTGCCTGGAACCCTTCAGTCCACTTACGGTTTGGGTTTGTGCTCCAATGAATGGTAGGGATGCCACCAGAAGCCCGGCGGTGGTTGTCCGTGAGAAGCGCATGGTGAGGTATTGTGATGCTGTGCTTCCAGTCCGAGTCTTGTGGTCAAGGTTACAAGTGAGGGCTGTGTATGTAGGTTGGCAAAAGCTGAGGTCACCGCTGCTGGAGCACAGTCAGAGCGAATTGGAGGCACGTGCGTGAAAGCAGTAATACTGTAGTTGCGCGATGATAAAGAAATGGGAGTCTGCGTCACAAGATGAACCTGTATGCCGCAGCGGCTTGCGCGTCCTTTTTGCTCTGTACCGGCAACTTCCAATACACGCAGTCCAAGGAGGCTTCTACATACTAAATGTGATGCAGGTACGAAAATGCTAGCGGCCAGAATTAGCGCATGCTTGTTTGCGTCCTATGCGACACTCGGGAGCATTTCCTGCGCCGCTGATTCGCCTTCGTCGGCCGGCTCAGCTTCGCAACAACATTCGTGTTCACGGCCGCGCGGAGCAGCAAACCTCTGTTATGCAACCGGAGCCGGCATCTTCGCAGTCGGCCGTCTCGTACTGTACGTGCTGTCATCCATCAATCACAATCATGGTCGGTATCGTGGCCCGTGGAGTGCCGCCAACTCACGAATGTGAGATGGCTGGTGAGACAATGGCCCACGAATGAAACTGCATACCTCTCTGGACTCCCACCAAACACAAGCGCTGTAGCTCAGGTGGCCAGGGACTTGGCTGGTGGAGTTGCGTGGCCATCCTTGACACGATACGAGATATGATCTCACGTCGATCGTATCGCTGGAGTGATGACTGCAACGAGCGAGGTCAAGTTAAGAACTCGGCAAGGCTCAGGCGGAGAAAGCATCGAAAGTGGCTGGCTCGGCAGGCTGCCTCTGCTCAGCCACGAGCCCTAGTGGCTAGCTCTGGCTGTACTACAGTACTGTACATATCCTTGTTACTATTATTGCAGTGGCGACATCGCCATGGACCCTCGTCTTTGAACGTCAGCAGATCGTGGTGAATCAATTCGAAGAATGCTTTCTCTGGAGCAAATTCTTCACAAAGAATGATCCAGTGGCGATATGATCGACATGTCGCCGACCACGGGCACGGGACTCGGCCGACAAGAGGAGGAGGAGGGGATGCTGCGTACGGGCCCTTGTCGGTCTTTTGTCCACTGCTTGTTGTTGTTGCTCGGAACTCGCGGCGTCACGTTCCGACGAGTCCTTCCTTAGAGTTCAAGAACGATGCTTCACTCCTCGCCTTCTCTACACGCCGAAAACACAGGTGAGCGCTTACAGTATTATTGAGAGCGCTCGAGTCGATAGCCGCCACCGCGGTCGTATGCAGCAACGACTGTTGTAGGAGACATCGACTGTCGAGATCCAGTAATGGTCCGCAGCCAGGAGCATGCCGCGACTTTCGCCAAGTGTGCCAGATAGTCTCGTCTGCGGCATCTCTTGGTGAACGGTAAAAGGAAAGAGGTGGCGCATAGGTCAAAATCAGGCGTCTTCTAGGAGAGCAACAGATTTCAGATGTGCTCGCTAATCAAACATGATTTTGCATCCAGATCTGAGTAGTCGCAGCTCGCTGAAGACATCGACCTGGCGAGATATGCCGGTGCGGCCCACTGGAGCTAGCGAGTGACGACCCCGCGATGAGAAAGAAGGAACACCACCACAAACAATTCATTGCAGAGGCAGTTGCCGTCTAAGATGTTGATGTCGTCATTATTGTTGCTCGAATGGTTCCAAAGCGAACAGATTCAAATTGCTCGTTGCTCTCACATCGACAATCTCACAGATCCGACATCGACCCTACGAATACGATTCGACCAAACGCAGGACGGTCACCCAGAACAACAGAGGTCGTCATACAATGTCGGGCATCAAGGTCGTCTTTGGTGGCGCTGGAATTAACCGAGGTCGCGAGTTCGGTGATGTGAACAAGCTCAAGCAAGCGCTTGATCTTCTTGTAAGGCGAAGGAACATGATTGCTCACACGCAGTGTACTGATACAAATCTAGGAGAAAGGTGGTGTAAAAGCTATCGACACAGCGACACTGTATGGTCAGAGTCAACAGATCTTGGGCGAGGCTGGAGCTCAACGCTTCACACTGGATACGAAGACTAGAGGAGGCTTTGGAGAAGGTGCGACGAGAGAGCTCATCCAACGCGAGACAAAGGAGAGCAAAGAGAAGCTCGGGACGAATGTAGACGTCCTGTATATCCACGCGCCAGACCACAAGACTCCGCTGGACGAGCAGCTCTCTGCCATAAACGAGGTCCATCAATCCGGATTCTTTAAGCGATTTGGACTGTCTAACTACAAGGCCGAGGACGTGCAGAAGATTTATGATCACTGCAAAGAAAAGGGCTACGTTCTGCCCTCGGTCTATCAGGGCAACTACTCGGCTGTTGCAAGATTGCAGGAGAGCATTCTTTTCCCGACACTTCGAAAGCTCAAGATCGCCTTCTACGCTTACAGCCCACTGGCCGGCGGTTTCCTCACCAAGACAAGGGAGCAAATAGAGGACGGCATCGGCCGCTTCAACTCAAGCGGCGACCCAGGGATGTACACCGAGATGTATGCAAAGCCAAGCTTGCTCGAGGCATTGGCCGACTGGGAGCAAATCGCCAAGGATGAAGGCATCTCTCGCGCAGATCTTGCTTACCGCTGGGTGCGCTACAACAGCCCACTGAAGCAAGAGCAAGGCGATGCTATCATTATTGGTGCCCGCAACCTCGAACAGTTGCAGGAGACGCTGGACTCCATCAACGGCGGCAAGTTGAGTGATAATGCAGCCAAGCGCATCGACGCCATCTGGGAGAAGATTAAGGCAGATGCTCCACTGGACAATTACCACCGCAACCAAGTTTAGATGACAGGTCGCGAGTCGAACTTTGTCCAGTCGAGGCTCAACGATGCCTTTCATGGTCCGCCCAGTACACCATCGCTTCCCAAGAAGGCTCCAGTCTCGACCGATCGAATCAGGCTCACGCAAGGCGAGGGAAGCCACTTGCTGTGAGCGGCAGGGAATGCTCGGCAGCGCGGAAGTCGGTCAGATACTTCTGGTCCTGAAGTGCTGAAGACTTCTGGTCGAGATTACCCGCAAGAAGAATTGACACCGCGTTGATACATGCAGGGATCTGGTACAATACGCACGGCTTTGGCTTGGCCGGATAGAACACAAGCCAACAGCTTCACCACCTACAAAGAAGCATTGAATACCTGCTGGCGTATGGGATACCTGGGAAAGGCCGTATGCACTTTGATATGGTAGACAGTGTACAGTAGTAGAATGTACACTCTAGTACGTTCGACATTCTGACGCGGTCCCAAACTCCACCTTGGACACTGATACCTAGCCATCTTTTGCTGTAGCCTTCAGTCTCTCGAGAATGTACTCTCCCGCCTTCACAGGAGGGTACCTTGAAGGATTCTCAGGCGTTACACAGCTTGGCAACGTCTCGACGATCTGGTCGTAGTTGATGCTGAAGAAGAACGGGACGCTATAACGCTCGTCGGTTGTTCTGTTGACGACTCGGTGTACGGTAGATTTGTAAACGCCTGTATGAGCTCAGCATCGACGTCATAAATGTCAGACGATCGCATGATTGATGGTACTCACCATTCGTCCATCTCATCAAGAAATCCGCCACGTTGATGATGAAGCTCCCTTCCACAGCAGGTGCGGGAACCCAGATATTCTCCGGCGACAGAATCTCCAAGCCAGAAGCAGTCGAGCACAGCAGGATCGTGAAGCACTCGTAGTCCGAGTGAGCCCCCAGGCCAATCTCCCTGTCCGGCTCGTCAGGGTCCAGCGGCCTGGGGTCTTGGCTTGCAGGATAGAAGAGCAGCCTCGCGATGCCGCCTGGATGTGTCATCATATGATCGAAATAGGCCTCCGGAAGGGCAAGGGACAGCGCAAACAGTCGGAAGAGGTGGCGAGCCAGCTGTAAGATTTGACCATAGTAGTCTTTGACGTCTGCGTAGAAGCCGGGGAGATCCTCTTCGTTGGGCCACACGTTGCCATTCACGTCCTTGCCGTCCAGTCCGCGGTATTGGCCATCGCCGCCCGTGGGATCAAGGCCTGGCTCATAGCCCCAGTTGAAGCCTTCTTTGGTCTCGGGGGCTGCTGTCTCAGCGGACCAGTCATCGGGGTTGACATAGGTGTAATCGGCCGGCTCCCAGCCGCGGAAGTACTTGCTGTGCTTGACGTGCAGTGCCTCCTTCTTCGATCGGGGCAAGTCTTTGGTGAAGCGCTTGGCAGCGTTGAGGATCCTCTGCCGTGTTTCTGCGGAGACGCCATGACCAGTCAGATGGAAGAAGCCGCTGTTTGTGCAAGCATCGTGTATCTTTGCCGCTACTGCCTTTCTCTCGTTGATATCGTTGGAGAAAGACTCGGCAATGTTGATTTCCGGCACAGTGAATGGTCTGGTTGGTTTGGCTGAAGCGCCGCTCGCCAGACGCTGATTCAGGTAATCCTGGGCGGCTTGACGAGCTTCGCTGTGGGTAGCTGAAGGTGCAACAGCCGCGGCAGCCATGTTGACGAGGAATGAAGTCGAGACTAGATTGGCGGTCTGAGGTGCACTCTAGAAGGATGTAGACCATGAAGTTGAAGCAAGGTTGCAGATAAGAGCACCGTGATTCGATTGCAAATAGTAAGAATCTGCTCTTTCTAGATGATAGAGCGGGCCGGCGGCCAACTCCGTGCCTAATGCCAAGACAGTCGCAGTGGAGGGCAACGAGGTAGAGGTGAATGGGAGGGAAGAGATTCAACACAAAGGAGACCATCTGGATGTCGACCGCTCTGCTCAAATGTCTAATATGTACAAGCTAGGACAAGCGCTCACCAGAGCTTGCCCATGTTGTCTTCTTCCTACGTCACGTGACGCTCGCTCTATGACTTTTGAGAAACAATGCCTACGATTGGTTTTAGTGGGAGCTCGAATAAACTGAGAGGCTCGCAACTCACGCTCAACATCTTGGACGCTCTGCTTGAGGATCTGGTCGAGCACCCTGGGGTCCTGAAGCTGCTTCTCGATCTTGGCAATGATGGAGTCTGCGAGCTCCTTCTGTTGTCGGGCCTTGACCTGGCCTTCGTAGCGGACCCACGAGTCAAGAACAGCCTTCACCTCAGCGGCGAGGTCAGTCTTCTGCTGCAGCTCGTATGCCTGAGCCTCGAGCTGAGCGGTTTCCTGGAAGAGGTTAGCGATTTGTATATCCAGCCCACTTTAACTTCAGACATGCCTTGGAGACAGCGAAAAGGTCCTTGGTAACCTCAATTACGCCGCTGAGGTCCTTCACGTTGTCAATACGGGCCTTGACGGCGTTGGTGTGGTCGGCTCGTGCCGCGTTCAAAATGCCCTTGATCTTGTCGTGCTGAGCTTGTGCCCACTCGCTGTACATCGGGCCGGCATATGTGTAGACTGCCCAGTAAATGGTCAAGAGGGACAGCATGACGATGGACTCCTCGTTGAGAACGTAGAGCTCATTGCTGATGGCCGCTACCGAGAGACCGGCACCGGCAGAGAGGATTGCGGTCTTGGACGCAATGCTGTTTCCTGGGAGAGCATCGAGGATACCCTGGGCGGCGCTCTTGGGGTCCTTCTGTGGAACAGAGCTCTCGAGTCGCGGAGTCGAGGTCGCAAAGGTGGTGATGGCGGGCAGAGCGGTGCGGATAGGGAGGGTTGGACGAACGCGAGCGGCGGCTGTGTGCTCCCAGTCAGCGAATCAATGGCTCCAGTGGTACCTCATATGTGACCGGACATACTCAACGCGCCCTTTGCCAGACGCGACGCCATTGTGGTGGTTGTTGTGGAGAGAGAGGAGATGTCACTATCGCTGTTGCAGCGATTGACTTGTGATCGGGTCCTTCCGGCTAGCCTCTTCCCGACCTAGACTTGTGGGAATTTTGGTGCAGGAAAGTTGACGTGCCAACCACAAACCATGCCCGGCCTTATTGCTAGCGACGATGCGAATCGAAAGCGAAAGCGGGCAGTAAATGGCACTGCTGACACGACGAAATCGCAAAAAGCGCCCAAAACGACCAAGACGACGCCTAGCGACGATGTGCAGACTCGAATCTTGCTCTTGGAAGAGCAAATCCTCGAATCGCGAGAACACTACAACAACATAGTCGAGCTGCAGAAACTGATAGACAACATCAGCAAAAAGCTCAAGTCTGCAGTCATTGCGGCAGTCGCATCATGTCGAGTCTTCTGCAGATTGATTGCTAGTGATACACTGGTCAAGCAGAGTGGCGCATCAGAGGCAGACACGCAGGTGGTGCAATGGCTGAAGGGACGCTTAAGAGACTATGTGCAGAGTCTGTTGGGGTGGATTGGTAGTCCAGATGCGACTCGGGAAAGCACAGCTCTGACGCTATTGATGAGAATCGTCAAGGAGGAGGCTTCTGGAGACAGCAAGAAGGCGGATCAGTCATGGAGGAACGACAAGTCCACATTCATTTCACTGGTACGAAGGCTCCTACAGAGTGGTGATGCCGAAGGCGCCCGGCAGGAGTTTGTGGAGAAGTTTGTGGAGGAGCACGACGATGTGCGCTTCTACGCCTTAATTGCGGTGAAGCAGGTGCTGAGTGAGGAGGAGCAAGATATGGCTAGCAACGCGATCGACATTCTGTCGCAGATTGAGGTTGTCCCGGATTCAGACGATGAGCTGGAAAATTGGTACGCGAACGAGCCAGAAGGGAAACATCAATTGCAGTCTTTCAATGCCCACCGAAAAGCTGCACGTGAGGCATGGATAGCAGTCTTTCGATCGTCCCTATCCCACCGTGACCGGAAGAAGATACTCGGTATCATGACCGTCCAGATACTACCATGCTTCACTGGCCACATAGAGCTTCTGACGGACTTCTTGACCGACTCCTTCAATCAAGGCGGCTCAATGTCACTCCTTGCCTTGTCCGGAATCTTCAACATGATGACACAGAAGAACCTCGACTATCCTGATTTCTACACGAAACTCTACAGCCTACTGGACGAAGATGTCCTTCACAGTAAGCACAGGAGCCGCTTCTTTCGATTGCTAGAGACCTTCATGGCATCTACGCATTTGCCCGTTGCAATGATCGCAAGCTTCATCAAACGACTGTCACGACTAGCGCTTCAGTCTCCACCTGGTGGCATTGTCTGGATCGTGCCTTGGATCTACAATATGCTGAAGGCTCACCCTCCCTGCACTTTCATGCTGCATCGGACGCCACATCCTGCGCACGCAATATATGCATCCAACCCGCAGTACGAGGAACAAGGCATGGACGACCCATTTGACATGCGGCAAACGGATCCGATGCTCACGGGTGCTATCGATTCGAGCTTGTGGGAGCTCGAGACGCTTCAGAGTCACTTCCACCCAAATGTGGCTACACTTGCAAAGATCATGAGCGAGCAGTTCACGAAGCGAGACTATCAGCTTGAAGACTTCCTTGATCATACTTACCAGACTTTGGTCGATGCAGAGCTTGGAAAGGAGATGAAGAAGGCACCTGTCGTGGAATGGGAGATCCCGAAGCGGATCGTGACCTCAGATGATGGAGGTCTCAACGACATTGGGAAACTGCTTCAAGCAGCGATTGATGCTCAGTGAAGGATAGCAGGTGTTGACAAAATCATTGAAATGAGCTTCATCGCCAGGAGTTCTTGGCCCATACTTGGATCATATCAATCCCTTTCATCCCTCTCAAAGCTCATCCTTCCCCTCGCGACCATCCTCACCCCTTGTCAGGCCCCTCTTAACCATACTCGTCAACACCTCAAACGCAATCTGCGCCGCGGCCAACGCAGTCACCTCCCCGCGCCCATCGTACGCCGGCGAAACTTCCACGACGTCCGCACCCACCACATTCAACCCCTCAATCCCCCTCAGCACCCTAATCAACTCCCTCGTCGTCCAGCCTCCAGGCTCCGGCGTTCCCGTCCCCGGTGCCAATCCGGGGTCTATCACGTCAATATCAATACTCAGATAGACCGGCGTCTCAATCCCAACATGCTCCACAATCTGCTTCGCCACGCCCTTGGAGCCCAACTCATCGATATCGTCACAGGCTATTCTGCTCCAGCCTTGCGCGGAGTCGTCTTCGTTGTCGCCGATATCAGATAACCGGGTGCGGAGCCCGGCGTGCACGGATTTCCCTTCGAGGATGAGAGATTCGTTGTGGGCGAGCCAGAACATGGTGCCGTGCGTGAAGAAGGATTGCTGCGTGGAGTCTTCGGGGTCAATCCAGGCCGAGGGGTATTTGGCTGGATGCCAGGTGTCGAGGTGCGCGTCAAAGTGAACTACTGCTACAGCGCCGTAGATTGTGTTCAGGGCGCGGAGCGTTGGGAGCGCGATGCTGTGGTCGCCGCCGAGGGTGAGGAGTTTGGGCTTGTTTCTGTATTTCACCGCAGACTCTGCGTTGGCCGCTGGTGCTTTGCGGGAGGCGAGGTTCGTGAAAGCCTCGCTCATCTGGCGGACTGCTAGAGCGTTGTCGAAGGGGGTGATGGGGATGTCTCCGCAGTCTATCACTTTGGCCCAGCTTTGGTATGGGTTGAGGTTGGCGCGAGGATTGAAGCCTCGGAAAGCAGTTTGGCGCGCTGATGCTGATCGTATAGCTCTTGGACCGAATCGAGCGCCAGGCCGATATGTCACAGCAGTATCGAAAGGTGCCCCAAGGATCGCGATGTCGTACTCTGTTTCTGGGTGCTGTAGGCATCTGGTGTGCTCCAAATGGGCAAAGGTCGATATGCCACTAAATCCCCACTGGTTCAGATCAGAGCATACTCTTCTGGCGGTTCCGCTATTCTCTTACATCTGTGCCCCATTTTGCGTCCAAATCGTCTTGGGTCCACCCCACGAAAGGTTCTTGCGTCTCTTCCGCACTATCGTGGTGGCCATGGGCGCTCGTTAGTGTCGCCGCAGCGAGGACGGCCAGCAAGCTACTCCTCAGCATCTTCGCGACTCGACTTGGAGCAGTGGGAAAAGATCGAAGGATGGAAGAAGGAATAAGAGAAACTACTTAGCTTCCACCAAATGCTTATCTAGGCCGCCAGCCAATTGTGCGGGCAAGTCAGGTCGATGTAGTGTACAGGGCGTCAGTGAACAGTCTTCCTCACCCAAGGTATCGCTTTCCTTGAGCCCGATATTGATGGAGCTCGAGGTACCTGTCTTAATCGCTCGAAGCACGTTATCAAGATAGACATCGAGCATCAAGGTCTGGGATATGAGGTCATATCATGCGATTAGGTAACCTCGACTTGCCCGAGAGCTATTATTTCCAGACGGTCGGCCGATGTCGAAGAGCCAAGAGAGGCTGCGTAATAAACGTCGTCGACAGCGCTTTCATGCATGAACCATGTCCAGCGTACGGCCAAGCAGACATCACAACACTAGGTCAAGATTGTTCCTGAAGGCAGCCGACGAAGGGTGCCGATTTTCAGATGACGGATGACAAGCGAGACCGCCAAGACGATGTTCTTGTTCCCTCGTCCACCACGGTGTACAAGCCACGGTCGCAGCGTACAGACAGTGGACACGTCCACGAAATCGTTGCAATATGGCGTCGTAGGTGTGCAATAATTGACGCAGGCAGAATTGTAGACTTTGCCACGAGCCGCGTCAACGGTGGTTTCACATGGATCGGGAGCAGCCGAAAGTCTGTGTGCTTGTTGTGCAGGGTGGGGTATCACTGGTATATTGTCCCCAGAGATGCAACTCATTTGTGCCCAGCAGGCACCGCCTTGTCTGACGGCATCATCTTGGCGGTGATTTGGGGGAAGGCTGTGAAGAATACATGCTGCAGTACATGACCGTACGTACGGCCAAGAGTTTGAAAATAGCCTTAGCAAACTAGCAACATGCGTC
The DNA here is from genome assembly GCA_033816765.1 of Nothopassalora personata. Classification (NCBI taxonomy): domain Eukaryota; kingdom Fungi; phylum Ascomycota; class Dothideomycetes; order Mycosphaerellales; family Mycosphaerellaceae; genus Nothopassalora; species Nothopassalora personata. Next base: position 5,480,415 of record CM066287.1, on the reverse strand, counting down.
AGCCACTGCCCGCCTCATCACCTGCAGCGTTTGCCTTGCCCTTGCTCAGCCTTCCAGCTCACTGCCAGTATGACGTATTTCGTGCAAATGATCGCAATGTGTTATATCTCTCGGCCGCACCTGCCTCCTCCCATCGGAGCTTTCCCCTTCTCTCATTCACCTCACCCTCGCCACATTCGTTACGGTTGTTTCACAGCTGACCCGTAGTATCTCTACCACCATCTGATACTACGCCCTATCCTCCCTGCACCACCCCCACAGCCGCAGACATGGGCAAGGCCGCACGCGTAGCATGCATCACCGTACCCATGGCCCTGACCATCGCGTCCTTCATCTGCCTAACATTAATTGAAGTCGCCGGCTGGAACAAGAACACGCTCAACAGCCTCTATTTCTTCGAAGCGAACCTGGAGAACCTCACAGTTTCCAGCTCCGGCAACGATGTCGTCACCACCGCAGTCGACAGCGTGCTGTCCAGCGGCGCCGTTTCCGAAATATACCAAGTCCATCTCTGGAACTACTGCACCTCCAACACCTCCTCTGACGGCGACATCGACCAATGCTCCAAGCGCAAATCGCACTTCGTCTTTGATCCTCTAAAAGTTTGGGGCTTGGAGATTTCGAACGATACCACCGCGACTTCGACGAGCTCGGCCGACAATGCCATCGAATCAGCGGTAGCGACTCTGAAGAATAATGAGGATGAGATTCTTGGGAAGAGCGGTCACAAGGCACTGTCCGCATACAGGAAAGTGGCAAAGGTAAGCGCAAAGGACACAAGGCATCGCCTGTCTCAAGACATGCTAGCAACAGTCGCTGAGATACGGAGTGGTGTGGGAGTATGGCTAACGTCTGTCTGCGCAGTGGATGTTCATCGCATACCAAGTCAGCTTCTGGACAACACTGGCGACCATCATCGTGGGCATCCTCGCCATCTTCAGCCGGTGGGGTAGTCTGATTACCTGGATTCTGGCATGCGTGTCGTCTTTCTTCACAATTGCTGCCGTTCTCACCAGCACGATCCTCTTCTCCGTCCTGGTCTCGGCTCTCAACAAGGCATTGAAAGACTACGGCATCAAGCTGAGCCTTGGGCACTCTGCTCTCACCACCTGCTGGCTGGCAGTAGCATTCTCCTGGGGCGCGACTCTTTTCTGGCTCTTCAGCGTGTGCTGCTGCTCTGGCCGCAGCAACCCGCACCACAAATCGAACAAGGGCGGTCTATGGAACGCAGAGCCCAAAGGTCAAGGCTACGGCCGCGACGTCACTGTTGAGAAGACAGGTGCTGGATATGAGCGTGTGGCAAGTCCATACGTAGGTGATCACCACCACAATGACCAAGTCCCGCTGCAAAACTTCGCGGCGCAGCCTGCGGGCTACGGCAATCACGAGGGCGCCGGCTACGAACCTTACAGGCACGCTTAGATGTTGGAAACGTGGGTGGCATTGTGAATTTTGTACACAGCGACTGGCGTTACGGCGGGTGGTGGATTTCTGGCCACTGGAAGTGAGCCTTTCCACGATGCATTCCATGATGATACCAACGAATCGCGACAGAATGACTATGCGACAGGAAGTATACAGTTTCGAATATCAGATCTATCTGTACGACACTTATCTACTTTGATTTTTGTGCGTCCCACAGTGGCCTCTCCACCACCACCACCTCTAATGGCTTGTCCTCGTCGACAGACGCGTTGTCCACAATGGGTACCACGCCGAGTATTGGGCGGTACTTGAAAGTGCACCACCATGTCCGCTGGTGCGTGTGCTGTGAGTCACCATTCACTGCCTGATCTTCGTCGTCTGTACTCTTGATGCGTGTTAGTGCTAGCCGTGCGTCACTCTCGGTGCCATCATCCATGTCGACATCCTCATCATGCTTGATTGATTGATCAAGAGCCACATCAGTCCAAGTTCCTTCTTCGAGAAGCTTGACGGACTGGGGCAGCCCCTCCCTATGATGAGATGGTGTCTTCAGCCCAGCGCCGCTCGAAGTCTTCTGCCGTTTGGGGCCTTGTTCCGCAGCTTCGCTCTTCCGTCGCTTGGGGGAACATGAGTCGGACAAGTTGCCGCCGACATTCAGCATGAACATCCATGATGTCCCGTACAGCCAGAGACGCTCTCTATCACCAGCTACATCCCACACAGCTCCAATCACCCGATCGCGCAACCTCACAAAGTCGGTGGGCAGTACGGATGTAGGGTTGTTGCGGGACCAGTCACTAAGTCTGCCGGCTAACACATCAAACTCGTACATCTCATGGCTTGCTGTCATGGCCCATAAAAGGTGCTTTCCTTGAGGGAGCTCGTGCGAGTGGGCATGCGGGTTATTTCGTGTAGAATGTATACCAGGATTGCCATTGCTGATGCCGTTGGCATGAGAGTCCAAAGTTGGCCGGAATGTGAGGACGAGTACTGGCGAATCCAGCTTGGGAATGAGAGGACCAGCAGGGTTATCCGTCCAGTGCTGGCCGTAGAAGATGTACACATTGTCGTCGTCATCAGAAGAGTCATCGGAGCTATCACCAGAGTCTCCGTGTTTTGAATCTTCTTTGGAGACATCTACGGGAGGCGCTGTGGGGTCTTCGTGTCCCTCGAGAACCCAAGAGTCTATGTGACCTCTCTGGTCACTTGCCGCAAGTACGGAACTGTCGGCAGAGAAGGCGAGTTGGGTGACGGCCTGATCGTACATCTCAAAGCCAGACTGCGAATCATCGCGACGAGTCTGGCGTTCAAGCTCAACCATTTTGTCGAGAACCTGAATGTGTTTAGGATTTGATGGATCCGCGGTGACGCGTACCACGTACACCTCACTGTCTGGTGTCACCACAGCAAGCCACTTGGAGTCTGGTGAGAAGTTCAACGCTCGAGCACCCAAGGCCGCGAGAGTCTTAGTTATGCTCAATCGACGAACTCCGAGAGCATCTGCGTCAGGCTTTCGCCTCAGCTGAAAGAGCTTCACCTCCGTGCTTGTGCTAGCAGCCAAAACCTTTCCATCATCCGAAATGGACACAGCTCTGATGTTGTGTTTCGTGTTGAGGGCGATCTTTGCGACCAGGCGGCGAGGCGGTTGAACTTCCGGAGATGTCTCGACCTCTATTCTACGAGCGATTCGCCAAATGTTGATGTCCTTGCCCCACCAGCTGACGACCAGACGTGCGTGACGGGCGCTGATGACAGGAGAATGCTGCGGCACAGTGGGCAGCGGTCGATTGTTCTCCTTTCCATATTCTCGCAGCGGTATCGCCACGGGTACTGGGTCCGCTCCTCCTGATACAACGACGCTCAGACCATTGCTGTCGAAAGCGGACATCACCTTGACTTCGCCATTGTGCACTTTCCGGTGGTGAGTATTGGCCCATGACCTGCGGCCGGTGGCGTTTGTGCTCTGCCTGTGAACAGCAATTCTGCCATCGAGACTACCAGAAAACACAGTCTTACCATCGGAGCTTGGCACGACATCCAGACACTCCGAATCGTGACCCTTGATACGTTGTGCGAGGGAGTATGATCTGCCATCCCAGAATATAACCTCTCCATTGGAATCTCCAGATATGATATCACCATTCGGAAGCGGTTTCACCGACCAGACGATGGTGTTCTTCGGAGCTCCTGGTATACCCACGCCGACGCTCATGGTCCGCACGACAGAGCTGTTGCGGGTGTCGAAGATGCGGATGGTGCTGTCCATGAACCCAGCCACCACGCGATCGCGGTTCTGGTAGGCAATGCTCACACACCGCGCCTTCTTACCACTCACACGCGCCACGAACTTCTTGAATTGAAGATCGCTGTCGGCCGTAGTGAGCAAAACTATGGTGCCGTCTTCACAACCTGCCACGAGCTCCTGCGCCCTTCCTTCTGGGCTTGCATGTCTGGGTTGGGCGGCGAAACACCACACTGCGCTGAAGTTGCCCGTTGATTTCTTCTTCAGCTGTCCCCACTGCAAATCCCACTCCAGAACGGCGGGTGAGGAGGCAATGCTGAAGAGTCTGTGTTGGCCCAGCACCACCTGCCCTTCAGCGTCTGTTTCGTCCGGCTCACGGGTCCATGCTAACCCATCGAGGCTCTTGTTGTCGCCGGGAAATACAGTCTCTTGCACCCAGTTCTGTAGGGGGTTCCATATCTCTATCTCGCCATTCGCGCGGCCAATTGCCAGCTTCAGCGCGGGCTGTTCGACACCTGACGGCAGGCTTTCATCTGCCGAGCGGGAGAAGGCGACCGCGGTGATGGGGTGCGCCGGGTACTGCACGAAGCGCGATCGATGAACGTCCATTGGGGAGCGCTACTGTGTGGTCGCCATCGTAAGTAGTTCGCACATACTGTAGCACTTCCACTTGAGAGGTGCGAAATTTCTATGGGTCCCGAAGCTGATGCGTGACTCGGAGCTTGTGTCTCAAGCTACAGCGGAGTGGCCTCCGCGCCAATGAGAGTATACTGGCCGATACACGCATGTTCGTATACTTGACATGCTCTGGTACAGTACAAGTCAATAATAACCACTATGCTTGCGTGCATTCTCGGATAGATCGTCATCATCACCATCATGACAAGCCGGATCTTGCTCGCTTCTGACATCCGGCGCAGCGCCGATCAGTTCTCATTACGGTATGCTCTGTGCAGCAGTACCGCCCGAGCAACATCTGTGATGCTGTGGGTACTTGAAGAAGCCGTCGCCATGGCCAGCTTGATCACGGCTCTAGTGCTGTGTTCAGACTCACCGTCGCCAGTTGCTTCGACGACGGAATGGTTGAGATGTCACCAGTGTCACCAGTGCGACGCGCAGGGTGACCAGTCCCACTGGTGCACAGCGCGAACTACACGAAGCAAGGAGTTGAGGAATCGGAGAATTTTTCGAGGTTTGCTCATCTCGATGTAAGCGATATCTATACTTCCGATCAAATGGGTATCTTCGCCGCTAATTGAGACAAGGTAGGAAACGCCGAATGCCATGGGTAAGCAAGTCTCGCAGATCTTGCTTCGTCATCGCTTTGACAGATATCAAGTGATCGATCTGTTGGGATTCTCCCGTGTGCCCTTGACAATCTGATTTCCACTTAATTGTTATGCTTCCTGTACTTTTTAAAACCCGTATCGAGTTCTCCCCCGTCTTCCCCCAAATATTCGCTCCGAACCCTCTCTCTTCCGTGTTCATGTCTAATTTACTGAACTGTAACGGGTATTCATCTCTCGGCGGCCAAGCCCTAACAAAAGAAAAAATGCTTTTAAAATGCAACGCTCGCTCGCAATGCTGTGCTGAATGATGAGTGTTATACAACATGTTCCGCCGCTGTGGCGAGTGATCGACTCAACTGGCATGTTGTGAATGTCGATGGTCGACGATGTTCGTCACATCCACTATTGTACGAACTGCGGCTGTGGCATGTACTGCGGCGGTGCTACGGTAAAGCCGGTTGACTGAGAGTAATCGCCGCTGTGAGGTGGCGTTGGATTGCAGTGCGCAATCCGTGGCAGCAGAGGTTGAGTGGTGCCATAGTTGTTCAGTTGATCCTTATCAGGAGTGATAGGAGGCGTGAGCATGCCATGGGCTCCACTTGTGTATCCGGCCTTCTGAGGTGTCTGTGGGGTGAGATAGATGTTGGCTGGAGGAGCTGGATCGATGTCCATGCGAGGCTGGTCATTGGCAGGTGTCTGCATGGCTTGCCGCGCCATGATTGCTTGGTGTTTGAGAAAGTTGTCGATCGTGGTTGACACCGAGGACAGGTGCGGCGACGCATACTTCCGCGAGAGCGCTTGCGAAGGATGACTCAGCTTGTTCGAGAGATTGAGCACCACTTGAGGATCATATCTTGCAGACCAGTCGTCGTAACGTGACTGCGGTCTGTTCAGGATACATCTCGCCAAGGCGAGCGAAGATCTAGCCATGACCGACGGCCGCACCGGAATGAAGTCCTTGTGGTACAATGCCAGCTCCGAGATGTACCACGACATGTGCTCAAGCTCAGGGTCGAAGGAGACTTCGGTCAGCGCCAGTTGGAGAAAGCTCGTGACTGGGGGATGACCGATGCACCAATGCAGAGTCTGGAGAACATGCCACTCCATTTGGGTGAACATATCATCGTCGTACAATGAGCAGCACATAGACTTGAGCTCCCGTATAGTTGGCACACGTTCCTTTCGATCGCCATACTTAGCAGCAATGAGTAGTGCTGCACAGCCAACCAGTTGATAGTGACGTTTGTACACTACGCGTCTTGAGCAGTATCGATCCAAAAGATTGACGGCAAGATGGAGGGTTTCGGGAAGCAGCTGGAAAGCGTGGTGTGCCTCAAGGAGGAAGTCCAGCAAGTATGGCCTCATGAACCATTGAATCTCAGTCTGGATTTCGATGGACTGGATGTCTGGCAAAGTAGACTCCTCCATGGCTTCCATATGATCGAGCACATCTTCCTGATACTCTTCGGCGGTTGCACGAGAGAGCTCTTCGCCAAGGGCCTTTTGCCTTTGCTTGGCAATATTACGTGCACGCTCTCGCTCGGCGGCAGCCCGTGCGAATAGTCCACTATCGTCCTCGTGGCTCTCAACGAAGTAGGAGTCGCAGTACCCAAAGGCCGGGAAGGTCCTGGTGCCCTGCATTTGTTCGGGGTGTTGTTGGTAGGCCATACTGAATCCGGCGTTGGTGGTCATAAGTCAACGTTTGTCAGCTCTCCAGGATTGACAAGTCGTTGCCGGTAGGTCGAATGATGCACAGGGCGTTGTGCTAGAGAGCGGATGTCCAGCGGGTGAACAGTATTAAGGAGTGAAGACCCAGAGGCACGGGCGTGTTGTAGAGATCGTAATTAGTTGGTCTTGTAGAAAGGAAAACAGAGATCTTTGACGATGTGTAGTCGGAAGATCAGGTTATAGACAATCGCCCCAAGGCGTCTGGAACGTGTCAGCCAACTGTGGCGTGCCATGTTTGGCGTCATCGCAATGGCCTTAATGTAAGGCCAATGGTACAGGAGAACCGCATACCTCGAGAATTAGATTACAGAGGCACTGGCGTGGCCGTGTGGGTGAGCGTGCGCGAAATGAGTCGCTGTACAGAATGGTTCGTCTCCTTGCGAGCCACGTCGAAGTAGCCGATTGGTAGGGAATTCGAATGGATCGTTCTTGAGCGGCTCGAGGTACCTTTGCCGGCAGCAGAGGACGAGCTAACGACTCCGCTGGCGTTGTGAAGGGTTGATTGGATCGAGGATGATCTGGAAGCGTGTCCGTGAAGAACCTGGGGAATGTTTAGCCTTTCCCTCTCTGGACAGCAATGTACGATTAGGCAAGGGAGGCTGCTCCCACGGACTGGGCCGTCGACAGCAATATTACAACATACCTCTCAACACTGGCGAACTGCCACTGTGATAGGTGTCTCGACAGAGCTGAGACAACGTCGACGCTAAGCAGAGAACACGTTAGCGACTGCAATCAATTCATGTGTAATTGCATGTGAGGTAATCCAAAATTTCACAGTATTGTGAGTGTCCGTGCTGCCCACTATTCGACTGAATTGCCCTTTGGGGTAGGCGAATTCCTTGGGCTCATGGAATGCAGTGATTGAATGTGCTGAACCCTTTCTCAACCACAATTTGCCGTGATATGCGATGAACAGAATTACCCGAGATTTAATGATGTTTTGTGATGGTGGTGATGAAGTCGTGATCGATGCATGAATTGGCGACGTCTCTTCTTTGCAATGCACACCTTGCTGAGTTTTTTCATGGGATTTGTTGTGTCGAATGGTGTGGTAAGTCCTGTCAGATAGCGTGCCTGCTGAAGTTGTGTTTCGTGAATGAGAGGGCCATCGAGCGGCATCACTTCATCCTCCCAATGCCTCATTCTCCCTTCATTATCCGGCTGGCTGAGCAGTCACGAAGCCGGACCAGAAGGAGCCTAGGGATAATGAAAGCGCCGAGTCCAGCTTTTCGGGTCAGACTGGTGCCTTTTCGAGGGGTGCATAGCTGGGCAGGGAAGGCATGCAGCCCGTGGGTGCCCGTTGAGCTGGGCAAGAATGACCTTTTCCCGTGAAGCCAGGACACACAGCACAGAACGTCTCTCCAAAGTTCCACCCGCAGTGGGCACAACGTTGATTTCTTACCTTTCGATAGCCAACAGACACGACGGCAGGCAATCTGGTGAGCCGGCACGAGACCGGAGTCGTAGTTGTCGTCGGCGGGGTGAAGGCGGGCGGGAGATGCGGAGCGGTGCGGATGGGAGGGAGGTGTCGTCGAGTGGCTCTACGGTCAACGAAGAGGAGAGGTCGACGTGATAATGAGTGAACGATGTCGAGGCTGACCACGCACACTTTGCTCAGGTGACGATACCGTTTGGTTTGACGAGCCGGCAAGGAGAGGCCGTAAGTGCAAGGTGCCAGGAACGAGGGTGGAGCGTGCTTCGCGCCGAAGCTCAGGCAAATGCTCCCTGGTGCTCAAGGCTCCATAGCAAATTGCGGTGCAAAGAAAAGAACGAACGGACGAGAAGGAGGTGATCGGGAGAAAGAGTCGAAACACACGCCGCACAAAACGCGAGTTTGCAGTGGATCCCGACCTTGGTTAAGCTCCAAGACACCGAAATGGGACAGCTCCCAGCACGCCGTACCCTGTCGGCTTCGCAGACGTGAATATCCGCCCGCCTGCTGTGTTTGGCTACGGCCACTAAGAAGTCGATCTGTACCAAGACCAGCGCGTTGTCCTTTCGCGTCGGCAGCGTGTCATCCAGCTGCAGCGGCGCTGGTCAGTGGCCAGCGTCGGTGGCATGCGCGGCCCGCACCGCCGTGTCCAATGCCCATCGTATGCATTCGTCTCGCTCCTGCAGATCAAACCACTGTGCACTGCTGCCTGCCTAACCAGAGCCAGCCCAGCCTGGCTTGCCGCCCGCCGCTGGCCCTGTGGCTTGTCCGCATCAAACGAGAGACATGACACTCCGTGAGACTGGTGAGAGCATGCTGATTCCGCCGTCCCCTCGTGCACCGCACCACTGGGCAGGCGTCCGTATGGTCGACGTGCCGTCGCCCATGGATTCACGGTTTTAGACCACTGCTATCGAATCACGGACGCCGGTCAAGCCCTGCCACTCAGGCGACTAGTCGCCCACACGGCTAGTCGATTTCCCAGGAAGGAAAAGCTCTCGACCAACCATGCTCGCGTTTCCTGCTGGCATCCTAGCAGCTGCATGGCATGGTCCGCCAACACGCCCCAAGATGCATGCATGCACGCACTCTCGACCACCGCGACGCGTCGAGACGAACACGGCTTTGACGCTCCGCACCGAATGTACAACGATGCAGCTCGTCATTTGCGTGGCTGCCATTAGAATCGCACTCTCAGCGCTTCTGACGATGCCGCATCGTACACCGGGGATGCCAGGACAATGCGTCACATCGCATCTGGCTGGGGAGCCACTCGACGCTGCGATACCATCCGTACCATCCTGCACGCATCTCCTGCCTCGATGTCGTACAATTGTTTGCTGTGACATGCTGTCGCCGCAGATTTCAGTGCTTTCTGGGCGCCCGGGACTCTCACCGACCCTGCAGCGATTGCACTGCAGCCGCCATCTCTCGGACTTGTCACACGCACGTCGTAGTATTCATAGATCGAGAGGACGTTTCTCGGTTCTACCTGAGAACAGCCCCTCAGACGCGAGAGTGAAACGCAAATTCTCCTCCTGCGGATTCGAAGAGTCATATCAGGCCTCCACGATTCTCCTCGCTCCCACGTAGAGTGTATGTAATTCAGCCGAGTCCGCCGTTACCGTGAACGCAGGCCTGACTTTCTAAACGAGTCTGAGACAACGTTACTTAACCTGCACGCTAGCAAATTTTGCAGAGCAATCTCTACGCGTATGTTGAGCGGAAGCTGACGTAGGGGTACCGAGACTTCCATGCTCACATGTGCATGTGCATGAGGACGCATATATCTGCTGCTGCTAGTCTCAGTCGCAGCATATAACCCTATGTACACCAGGTGGTCAGGAAGCCTTGCTTCTCAAAGCTTTCACATGTGAGAGGTAAAGCAAAGACCCTCGAGCGGGGGTCACAATCGATCTAGCAATTTTGGTACGAGATCCATATCGCGGTGTTGGCATCTTCACGCGCTGATGACTCCTCGCAAGACCGCTACCCGCCAAGGCAGTACGCAACATGCTCCCCTCGCGGCCAAACGTCAGCTCACCAACAACTGCTCTCCCCACAACTCTATTGCCCACAGCACGGAAACACTGGTGTTGATCTCTCTTCCAACGCCTTACGACTTTGGGAAACTACACTGCAACAGGATATCGCAGCAGCTGCAGATACGGACGCAGCTACGAGTTGGCCAGACTTGCCTCCCCATGCATAGTCTCGCCTAACGATCGTGTGAGCAGACGCCATAATCGCCATTGAAGACAACCCAGCGAAGCGTCCATGGTGTAATTTGCTGCGGCTCGATTGAGACTATTCTCCTCGCAGGATTCGCCGCCAGCAAAGCAGGTCGAGGCTCAGCACGGCTTCAATGACGCTGGCGGTAGATGAAGATGAGAGCTCGCTGCAACTTTGACATATTTCGGTGCCGCAGCTGAAAATACGCCACAGCCAGTTCCCAATCAAATGATAACCCAGAATTCTGGCCCGCGGTCAGCCCCCGCTAAAGCTTAAAGCGACCATCGCGTGCTCTTTTTGCGTTGTATCTGATCAGTATCCCGCTCGCCGTTTTGGCCAAGCCAACGGTGCCCGTTCACTTTCGATCCTTGATTGTGGCGGTGCTGGCACTGCCCACTGCGAGATTAGTGGCGAGAGTGTGCCCTGTTCTCAGCAGGCCAAAGTGGTGCTGCCACTTCCAGATCATTGCCTGACTGGGAGGCTGGCTGGCGCTACGACGGGCGAACTCGTCCGGACAACAAACTGTCATATTAATCCTCCTCCCGTATCGCGTCCTGTGTTACGACGCATCGTCCAGGGCTAGCCCTCTGCTTCCGGTGAACGAAATATCGTTGGCGAGGGTACTTTATTATAAGGCAACCCACACTTTCGCCGCAACTTCGCAATACCAACACTTACAACGTCCGGAGCTATTGAACTCATAATGCATTACAGTTGTGCCATAGCTTCTCTATCCGTGGTCTGCCATCATATGCTTTGGACAGAGCCGTGTGCCCCATGAGTCGGACAGCCGGAAGCCAGTCACTCGAGGTAATCATGAGACAAAAGTGAACGCTTGGGCCGTCAATGTTGTCTGACGGCAGAAGCTGCATTTGGCAAGTCCTTCAACCAGCACAGCGCTTACCGTCAACAAGTGCTTATTACAGAGTCTGGTGTATGTGATGAAAGCTCCTGGCCCTGCACTATGAATCTCACCCTGCAAACTACTGGGACCCTGTGTCTCTGTGAAGCAACCGTCGGTGAATCGTCGCTGACATTACTCGTTAAGTTCGAACCTTCCCACTCCCATCTCGGCCGTAAAGTCTATGGGCAGCTCACGTTCTGACTAAGCAATCAATTGCCATGAAATGGGGAATACCTCCGCTGCACCTGAGTCTTCCCACGAGATCCTCACTCCCTTCGGGGGACCCCTCCTACCGTGGGCCCCTCCCAAGTTTGCTTCGGCTACAGGAAATATAGATGCTATTCGCCCTCGCCGGGCGGGTAAGCGCATTTTAGAGTGCTAGAGGGCTAGTCAAATTTTGAATGATGACTAAGATCGGAGCTGCCCCTAGGCGTGAGCTCTCCATAGAGCAGAGCATACTTTCTGGGGCAACCGGCAACGCGACGCACGCTTCACGACGTAGCAATGAGGGCATCACGCGACTGTCAATTCCCTGAGTCTCTCACTTTGAGCCACGCCACCGGCCACTGGATACTCATCACCGCCCGTGGGTTTTCGCTCGCGTCAAGTACGACGGTACAAGATACATATTTACACAGTTCGAAGTATATGTTTCAGCCACTCAAACACAAGAGGCCGTGACAACCCTCATAACGCTGTGAGCGATATATACAGATCTCCACAAGCGACACCTCTTCTAGGAAGGGTGATACTGAAGATGACAACTCTTTAGGCTCCTCTCTCAGCATATGCCACTTCAGGTGGGACGCTTGGCCAAGAAGCCTTGTTCGCGAGAATCACCACTCCTTCCATATGGTTTCGATATACCGTGAAGAGGAGGGTTTCACATTGTTTCCAAAGGGCCGACGACGGCTCTCCTACGGCTCAGTCTCGAGCTATACCTGTACGGAAGACGTTACGTCTCAGCGCAGGCAAAATTAAAGGCCATGGCCCGAGATATCATGTCGATGCAGAGTCGTGTCAGAGGTTTCAAGCTAGGCACGAGAGCAGCACGTTGACCGTTCTTGATACGAGGCCTTTGTCATCTAATTTCCTTGCAGTGGAGACACGCCGGCTAGTATGCTCATAAACCACTCCACAATACACGCAAGTCCTTCATATTGCACCCACCAGCAATCATATCGCAACCACCAGCAATCATATCGCACCCACCAGCAATCATATCGCACCCACCAGCAATCATATTGCACCCGACCAAAAATCAATCATCGCTCGAGCGCAACCTTCGCTGTTAGTGATAGGCAAGTCGTGAGCACCGACCAACTTCACGGTACGAAGATTCCTCGAGCCGAGCGCTGTAGTAGCATCTTCTTCAGTCTCCTTGGCCGAAATGACAGCATCGCTCGTGCCCAGGATCATCAGAACCTTGCCTTCCTTCAAGCCTTTCGGTGTCGATTCTTCGCCTGAAGCACTGCGTCGAGCTTCGCACCTCTCACCGATCAGTCGCCAACGCTCATGTCCATCATGGATAGGGGCCCACTTTACGCATGACACAAACGCTAGTACGAAGCCGTCGTGAACTTCAGTCTGCCAGGCAACGGCCGTAGCGGGCGAGACCTTGGGTCGGTCCTCGAAGAGAGGCGAGCAACTATCTGCACCATGCGCACCGTTCTCCTCCGGCAGTTCCTCTGCGGCAGCGTCGGTAACATCCAACTTGTTGGGGGAAGTTTTCATCTTAGGGACGTTGGGCTTATTTCCACCTGCTTGCAGCTTGGATTTGACAATATAATTCACCAGCTGATCAGGTAACAACCCGCTGTAAAGCAATTTACTGCTCAGGCTGATGCGTGTGGGTCTGAGAAGGCCGCCGGGAGCAATCAGGACCAGGCTCTCCACCAAGTCAGGGTAATGCGAGGTGAAAGCTGCAGCGATACCGCCGCCCAGACTATACCCGGCTAACGTGAAGCCATCCATCCAGTTCAACCTCGACGAGGAGAGTGCGGAGAGTATCTGTAAGCTGAAGAGCTTGATGTCCTGCCTGTAGACGGTCGGGTCTGGAGCATCTGAGTAACCGCGGCCGTAGAGATCAAAAAGCATTACTCGACACCCCTTCCTCACCAGCTGTCGTGCCAAGCGTGCAAGAGCAATGCATGGTGTGCTGATACCATGGATAAAGAGCACTTTACGACCGTTCTCGGGCCCCCATTCGTACACCCTAGTGTTGCCGTATGGTGTGTCGACATTGCGGCCTCCGGGAATAGCGTCTGGTGGGTATGGAACGTTCTCCTCTTCCGCAGCGGTGAGCAGTCGTTGCGATGGCGCTCGGTAGATCAAGGCCTTCGTGGGTATGCCACTATATGAAGCAGCTGATGCCAGATTGACGATGAGTTTGGCTGCGAGGAAGCCAACGGCAGGTAATGTTAGAGCAATGTATAGATCCCGGCGGGAGCTGAAATTCGCTCGCTGAATGACAGATCGGAAGTCCATGTCGAGTTTGGAACAGAAGGAGAAGGTGCTGGTAGCCAGTGTTGACTGTTCAATATCAGAATGTCTGCTGTCCCGACCAGAATGTGCCACTGGTGACGATTCTGGATGATGTTGCCAACAAGAAGCGTGCTGCCAAAACCGCAGTAGAGCTCAGACTACATATATAGACTTGAAGCAGCGATTAAGCTGTGCCGAGGGCTCGCACACTGCTGTTCTCAATCTCTGCAATGCCGCTTAGCTCCGATACGTCACGCAAGGAATGAAGTTCTCGAGCCTCCACATCCACGTTAAGTTCAGCCGTTCCCTCCGAAAGCCGGCGCTGGAGCAATCGGCCAACACCAGTGTCTTCCTCATCTGGCAGAATATCGTGATATCTGCTGGCACATCTCAGACATCAGAGCACTCGAACCACTGCCAGACACTTTCCATGATGAATGATGATGGAGATCTAGACGCTCGTCAACCTACGTAGAATTCGAGAGGAGTTTCGAGAACGTCTGCCTATGCCGCTCATGCTATCCAGGACCCATACTCCAAACCTTCACGCTGTTCGTGCGCCTCCAAATACCTTGCCCTGATCTGCAACTCTCTGGAAACCCTCCTGTTGCGCCCAACTAAACAAATGGAACTGGGTATCTCGTCAATAAGTAAAGGGACGTACAAGGAAGCATCCACGATGCAGGTCGGAATTTTGTACCTGCTTGGGCAGTGCGGCATTTCGTGTGGCGCTATGCTCCGATAGCAGCCATGGCTCACCACAAGAAGCTGCTGAGCCGCGTGGCGCAACTTCCAGTCGGCCAGCATGTCGGGTTCTACGGTGCGCGGCTCTTTCGGATTCTAGACTTGGGCCGTATTCCTTGCGGTTCAGCGCACGATTCGTAGTTCTAGGATTGAGCGGCACGCTCAGGTGGTCTTCCAAGATCTGACGGGTCGGTTATGCTCAACAGTCGAGCATGACCCAGCGGTTTGTCGACTTCAATCCCAGAATCTCGATCCCCAGAACCTTCACTTCCCTCGAAGCGACCACCTACTCCTCTCCAGACATCCAAGAGTCCTCTAGCACTTTCGATGTCATCTCTCTCTTCGTCTTCAACTTCGATCTCTTCATCGTCATGGCCAGACAAGATGCGACCTCCAAGCTTGACGTCCGAAACTCTGACGTGATACTCCAGAGCTTTGCGGCCTTCCCGGATCATTTCTTCCGTTGCATACATGCAACGCTTCAGACTTTGGTTCATCGATTGACTCTGGACTAGCAGCTCTTTGTGGCGTTTGAGGTCCACTCTTAGGCGCTTCTCATCCTTTGCGAGTCGATCTTGTTCTTTGGTGGCTTGAGCATCTGGAGATAGTGGCTCACTACCGCTCGTCAAGCTTTCCTCCCCGTCAGACTCGCTCATTTCGTCCTGAGGAATCGTGAGCCTGGAAGACAGACCAAACTCGTCATCCTCATCGCCTTCCTCTCCCAGTGTACTTAGTGCCTCGGAAAGTCTTGTGTCACCGGCTGCAAGAGAGAAGCGACCAGCCCTTGACAAACGTCTGAACCGTTTCAACTCTGCCCGTTGTCTCCGCATCTCTCTTTCTAAACTGGCGTTGATCGCCAGCAGCGAGCTGTTTGATATCTCCAGGTCCAACACCTTCCTCTCCCGTCTTGCGTCTGCCGCTAGTTCTGAAGCATTCTTTGTCGGACTGAGCATTGACTGTGGTGGTGAGCCAACAAGACCAGGCGACGCCAATGAAGTATCGATGGACGGCAGATCCGCTGGCGGGCTCGCCAAGTGAGGCGCTCTTGTACTTTTCAGCTCCTGTGTCAAGAGTGAGGTCAAAGGCGCGGGATCAACATCAGTGGCCGAGCGTCGTCTAGACTGCTGCGAGTTCGCAGAGTCGAGGGATGACAAGCTGGTTGTTTTGCGGTGCAAGGGTCCTAGGCTCGGTCTTCGCGGGACCTCGCTTTCAGCTTGTTTTGGAATGTTCGCAGGTGCAGTAGCAGAAAATGCTGGGCGGGTTCCAAATATCTGTGAAGCCCCCTTACGATAAGACAGATGTATGTGCTCTTTGCTGGGCGATCTTGATCTTAGCTGACCAGTTTGCGGCAGTGCTGCAGCAAAGTAAGAAGAAGCACCATTCATGGAAGTCAAGGACGGTGACAACGTAGGCGGGGACTTTGACAATTGCGGCGGGACTTCAAGTCGCGTCCGTGGTCCACTAAGTCGCTTTTCTGACACTGCGGACAGCACCGGCGATAGTGCTCTAGGTGTTGACGCTGGCTTGTCCTCCTTCCCGTCTGCGTAGAAGAACGAAGGTACTTTTTTTGGCTCGGGCCTCTTCTGCACAGGCTCTTGCTTCCGAGCATCGCTGGCATGGAAGAAGTGAGCTTCAATGCTATCCTTCGTGACGATTAAGCCAAGATCCGATTGCGCTGGAGAGCGAAGCAGCTGTGGTGATCTCGCAGCGCTGTCGCCTATATTGCTCTTTGGCATGCCTGCCCTCAACGTGTTGTGCGCATGTCCTTGTCCTTGTCCGACTCCTCCCCTTGCGCTACTCCGACCAGAATGCACGTCCGACGAACTCCACGTACTCCTTGGCTTACTATCGCTCAGTAAGTCTTCCTGCGAGCGAGAGTTCTGTATACTACCCCTCGCCTTCCTCGACGATGACCGCGGGGCAACTTTAAGGGTAGCATTGCTGTTCGCATCCTCCTGAGGTTTGACTCGTGGCGTGACGGGCGTTCTGCT
The DNA here is from genome assembly GCA_033816765.1 of Nothopassalora personata. Classification (NCBI taxonomy): domain Eukaryota; kingdom Fungi; phylum Ascomycota; class Dothideomycetes; order Mycosphaerellales; family Mycosphaerellaceae; genus Nothopassalora; species Nothopassalora personata. Next base: position 5,463,941 of record CM066287.1, on the reverse strand, counting down.
GGTCGCGGGCGATCGCGGAGCTGCGGGTCTCGCAGGCGGAATCGGTGTCGCATTGCCGGCAACTCGCGGCGTGAGGAGCGGTGTCCTTCCAGTCCTCGCCGACGCCAGCGTCGGCTTCAGCGGTCGGTTCGTGGTACGGTCGGAGGACATGGCCATGTCACGTCCGCCGTGGCTGCTGCATCGATTGGTGTGCCCCTCGGGTTGTCCTTGTTGTGGCTTGAGGTCGGTTTCGACGTATGCACTGTGTCCAGTATCGCGCTACTTATCACTTCACCGCCTCCTCCTCCCCAGCATTGGATGGACCATATGGAAACCCAGCAACTCTCTCCCCCAATTCTCTCCCGATTCGTTTGCCACGTGCGATTTGACGTTGTTGTTCGTGTGAGCTAAGGACTCAGTGCACGCAGTTCAGGGGCTGCTGTTGTTCGCGAGATCCGGTTTCCTGTGGTGGGTCGTATTGACAAGAGAGAGATGGGGGCACGGTGGTGTTGATGACCAGCACTCATAACACCTCAATCGATTGATTGATGGGCAGCAGGGATTCATGCTTCAGTGAAACACTTGTGACTCGCCGTGCCGAGGCCGAAACTCTCTTTGCGCTGGGTTGACACATCACGATACTCATTTTCCATGCCCGATAGCCTTGTGAGCCACCTGCAGAGCAATTCCAAGAACAAAAAGACTCAACGTCGATACTACCGACTTCCACTCTGCGACCGTCCACAGACTACCTTGATTAGGGCTGCTACTGTACCACTTTCAGAGATGGGCCAATGGCTTACCTCAGCAAGTCCAGCCTTACTGCTTGAGAGTGCGGGGAGAGCGGGCACCAGAGACTAGGCCAATCATGGCGACCCGACGCTATTTCGCGCAGCGAGTCTAAGACTGAATAGGGCTGTCTTTGATGTACGCAAACTGTTAAAGACGCGACTTTGACCGCGATATATTACTTTAAACCACTACATATTCGATAAACAGCATCGCTAAATATTGAAAATATATATATTTACAAGCTACAATTCTTAAACTACTTAGAAGTTAAGAATTCTAGTTTTATTCCTACTAAAAACTCGAAAACTACCTAATTCTTTAAATTTTCGACTTTCGAATATATAAATAATTACTAATAGCTATCCTAAGAAGAAACAACCTTATAAATGTTAATTTTTGAGATCTAAAAAGCGGGTATATAAAAAGATACTGTATAAGAACAATCTCCTCTATATATTATAATTCTTTTAGTTGTTATATTGTAGTAATCTATAGAATAAAGAGGTAGGATTCTCAAATTCTAGCTTTTAGCTATACATTTCGCGATATTGTATTCGAGGCTATACCTAGTATATAACAAGAGGATATATACGCGTATAAACTATATTTATGTATATAATACGGCCGGCGCTATTATCTAAATCTATACTAACTATATATACATTGTCGTTATGTCGTAATAGCGGTTTAAAATCGTCTTGTCGAGCTGCTTAGCTTTTAGCTGCACCAAAATACGCCCTATTTGATCTTAGACGCTTCGCCAAGGCTCGATGTAAACGGATCAGCCCGATTGGTTACATTGTATCAGCTATCCTAGAAGCGTCTGAGCTCGCTGAGGTAACTAATGGCGACATACAATGGACACGCGGCGTACACTTTGGCTTCGCACGTTACCGACATCAGCTGCCAATGAGCGACTTTCGTATTCACCACAGGAAAATCGTGAGTGAGGTCCAAGAACGACTCCCTGCTTCAGAGCTCGAGCACGCTGCAGGGTCTGCCGCCAAGGCCCAGTCCAAGTCTTGTGAAGACATCATGCTGCGCGCAGAGGTGTTGGTATCAGCAAAGCTGTGAGCATGAGTCGACACTACCCTGGTATGCAATGGTGCATATGGAGGTTCTGGTCCGGAGTCGATCCTACGCTGCCGCTCGGGCTATGACAGAGGGCGCCGCTATGAGAGCGTTCGTCCTACGACGTGGAATTCATCTCACATCAAGTGCCCAATTGTCGGAAAAGCACGCCTGAAGATCATGGACTCACAAAACAAACGCAGTATCGATCCTGACCGAGAGTTCAACATGCCAGCAGCAAGTTGGTCTGCTTCTCGCACAGCGTGCAAGTGAATATTCGGAAGTGAATGAACTCGAACGGTTGCATGCTGACAGAGTCAAGTGCTAGACGCATTCACTTCGTCTGGTGTTGGCTGTGTGCCGTGCGTCACGGTCCTACGACTATGAACGTGCCTCCTTATCTGTTTGTCTCCTCTTCCACAACCTCGCACTTGCAAAATTACAGACATAGTCCGATCTCCGTTCTCCTACATGCAAGTGCTATAAACAGCAAGATTCACCTTCGTCACACCTCTCCACCGCGCCGATGGGCCCGAAGCCAAGGATCAAGCCGAGGCCGAGCATCTTCACGGCAAAGCGCAAGAAGGCTGTACCAGTGAGGACCACAGCGGATACGGTTCCTGTCCGCGATACCAATGGTGCTGCCGCAGAGACCGTGAACGAGACGCGAAAGATAATGGGAAATGTCGCTCTGTCTGACTCGGAGGCGTTTCTGAAAGATAGTCTCGAACGTGCCCAGACCAAGAACGAAGCTCGCACCTGCTCTCGGAAACATCCCAGCCTTCGATGACCGCAGAGACTCTGCGCCGGCTGATTTTGACGTGCCGCCACTGCTACAGGCCGGCGGGTTCGACGAGTGGTGGCGAAAAGCAGAGATGATGCTCATTTCTGAAGGCCACTATACACTCTCGCTCAAAGAGGCGGACTCGAGTGCCGATACTGCGTTCTACACCAACGGCCGCGAGCCAGCAAGGCTGTTGAAGCGCTACGTTGGCAAGGAGGTGCTCAGGCGCATGCCGAAAGATGCACTCGATCACATCCACTCGCTGGTCCCTGCGCTACGCAAGATCACCCGCAAGCCATTTCGACTTCTCGATCTGCCAGCAAAGCTTCATTTGCGCATCCTCGAGGTGGCGGTTAAAAAGAGGTTTCCGAGTCTGATTCACGCAGAACCACCGAAGGATGGCGGAACGGTGGCTTACAAGGGCTCGTGTTATCAGCCAGCAATCTGTCGAACTTCGCGCCAGCCGCGCAAAGAGAGCATGCCAATCTTCTTGAAGAACAACGAATTGCGAGTCGTTCGTAACCTCGAGAAGCCGGCGTACCCTCCCGGTTTGCACGACTGGTCCCTGGCCAACAAGCAGTGGATCAGTTCGCTACGACGGACGACGCTGCAGCTCCGAGCAGTCGCGAAAAATGGTCAGGTTTCTACGCTGCAACTGAATCTCAGCTACCACCCCGGTCAAGGTCTTTAAGTCGACGAAGACAAAGCAAGTCTTCGCGATGGGCACCTTGCAGAACTCCGCGACAGGATTGAACGTATCAACACCTTTGGCAAAGCTGACGATCTGGAGGGCCAGATGCTCGCCATGTTCTGGGAGGAGCCGCGAGACTTTGATGACTATCTGCAAGCTATGTCTCGGTGAGAGGATGAGGTCGATATGGAGCTGTAGTGTGGCTAGAAGCGAGAAGGGAAATTGTCCAATGATTTGGTGAAGCAACTTACAATGGCACTGTTTCATGGCATGGCGGGCGTCTGCGATACTTGGCTTTTCTCCCGTAGCGAGCGGAACCACTTCGAGCAGAGTATATCAAGAGAAAGGTGGCCGCAATCAGCAAGGCGTGAGAGTGATACACATCATAATGCACAAAGTTCCGGACCCGCTTTTCATGAAGCTTCTCCCCTCACGTTTATTCTACGTAGAGCTCTCATTGCATACCAACATTGCGTCGCTAAATTTTTGTTTGTCTGCGCCGTGTCTCGTCTAGGATATAACACACACTCGTGGAAACCTTCAAGATGGCCTCTCTAACAGACTATGTCAACATCAGCGAGCCAAGCTTTCTAAGTAGGTGCCAGCAACGACAAGACGCAACTTCGCCATAGCTTACACCATCTCTGCAGTCGCCGCAGCATGCATCGTTTTCAACCCGACTTTTTGGAACATCGCAGCGCGTACGGAGTACAGGAATAAGACCATCACGAAACTTGCAGGAGGCAATCCATACTATGGCTGCTACATCCTCGCAGTGACAATCTTCTCGATCGGTCTCATCCGGGATGCACTATACGAGCGTGCACTACGCGCGCAGCCTTCGCACCCTGCACTTCTAGGCTTCGTCTCGCAAGGCCTCGCAGTCGGTCTTGTTGCCAGCGGAAACGTCCTTGTCCTCAGCAGTATGTGGGCTCTGGGTATCACAGGTACCTATCTCGGCGACTACTTCGGCATCCTCATGGACCACATCGTTACTGGCTTTCCCTTCAACGTCACTGGCTCGCCTATGTACTACGGCAGCTTCATGAGCTTTCTCGGCACCGCGTTGTGGTATGGCAAGCCGGCGGGTATTGTGCTTAGCTTGCTGGTTCTGGTCGTCTACCAGATTGCGTTGAGCTTCGAGGATCCGTTCACGGCGGAGATCTATGCAAAGCGGGAGAGGGAGCAGAAGGCTGGGAAGAAGAGCTCGTGATTATCATGAGACTAAGGATAGACAAGATACCCCATAAGTTATGAAGTGCTACATTCAACATGAGCGAAGGAGCCAGAGGAGTCAACCAGGACAGCTAAAAGTACGGACAAAGAGATGAGATAAATGTGACAGTATGATATTCGAAGCACAGTGTGCTTCGGGTTGCAAGGAACGGTGGAGATAGCTTCTTCTCGTCGCATACAATTACTCCATGCAACTGTACGATGATGCTCACAACAAGCAGCACAGTGCACGCCCTCAGAGAACAGCATCCCCGCGCCTTCCCAAACACACGTACACCGCTTCCTAGTAGAGACGTCGCTCAAGTGAGGCATATACCCATGGTAGCATTTAGGCTTCGAACGGTGCGATCGTACTGGACATACGCTTTCTGTCGAATGGCCATCTCGGACTTGTAACTGCGACAGGTCAGCGTTGCATCTTTCTGTTACTAGACTGGGTCATTCTATACCCGTCTACAGCCTTGACTCTCTGCCGACCCCAGTGCGCATGGAGCAGATTCTTCAGGATCCTGTGTTCCAAGTCTTTGCTTTTTGCCGCGTTGTCTAGGAACTGTAGGGTGTTTGATATGACTGACGTGTTGTATGGTTCCGATGTTGGCTTTCGAAAGGCGTCTCGGAGTTTATCTCGAACGATATAGCGCGCTGGTTTGGAGTATTGTACAGCCCGCAGGAGGCGCTGGTAAAGGTGGCGGTATGCCAGCACTATCTCCCGTTGTGACATACTCATGCCGCCCTTAGCGCACTGATCCACGCTGCTACACGCCCGGGGCCAGTACAACCACGAAAGTACTGGTTGTTGCGTGATGCTGTATTTTCCAATTCGCGAAGACATGACCGAGCGAAAGCCGCCCCCGTCTCGGCTTACACCCCTCAGGTAGTGTACAACTTCACCGCTGACATCAACATCCAACTGCGACAACACCTCGCCTCTCGACGCTGATGCTCCGCAGTAGCAGACTTACAGCGTCATTGTCAAAATGTAGAGCATACTCAGGCTTGACGGGCACACTAAAGGTCCCTGTTCTGTCCAGTGGCTCGGTCGAGACGTTCCAGCGCGATGCCTTCCAGCCTGCGGTGCCGGCGATGCTTCCCAGCAAGCACTTCGCAGCCCTTCCAGCAATTGAGAGGTGGTTCCTGATATCGCCAGAGAGGGACACGATAACCCTCAACACGTCCTACCTCGCCAAGTTCGGCGCCACCATTGTGCCACTGGAGATCAGCAACCATGACGGCTTCTCGCGCATTGAGCAGTCCCTCAGCTTCTTCCTAGAGTGCGTCAACGCCTCCGCCTCGCAGTTCAAAGTGCCACGCAATCGCTATTTCAGCTCTTACGTGCCAGGCGCGCGAGGCATCAAGCGTACAACATCATCTAACGACTTCTTCAGTGCCTCTACCATGACCGCACCGACCGCTCAGATCTACTTGGCACAGGCTCCCCTTATGGACTTACCACGTAGCCTCGTGAACGATGTGCCTACGCCCGATATCGTATGGAGGGCCGGCAAAGGCGACTTGTACGATTCTTCGATCTGGCTGGGCCAAGCGCCCACGTATACACCATTGCATCGGGACCCGAACCCAAATCTGTTCGTGCAGCTGGCAGGAAAGAAGGTGGTCAGATTATACAAGCCAAACGATGGCCTTGCTATTTTCGCAGAAGTGCAAGAGAAGATTGGTGGCACTGCGAATGCAACCATGCGGGGCGAGGAGATGATGCACGGCGCGGAGAAGAAGGCATTGGAACAGGAAGTGTGGGCGCCAAACGAACTAAGCGATACGTTGTGCTGGGAGGCGGAGCTTTTAAGCGGAGACGGACTGTTTATACCAAAAGGATGGTGGCACAGCATCAAAGGTGTTGGTGAAGGCATGACTGGATCTGTGAATTGGTGGTTCCGATGAAGAAACGCAATCTACTAATTGTAAACGGCACAACACTGTCGATCTACGAGCAATGACACGCAACAGCTCTGACTGGATGACAATCACACAAGCTTCTGCGTACTATACCCGTATGCAGCACAAACATCTTGCATCGAGGCTACAGACTTAAGAAGGTATAAGACGTCGCCGAATGCTTCGCGGGCGCTCTCTCGCGCAATGAAGTTCTCGCACATATCAGCGACCGAGGAGATCATTAAACAACGAAGCATATGGTCATACCAGCCGTAGGTTTGCCTAGACAATGCCATGTGCATGGATGTACTCTTGACTCAGGCTTTAGGACTGTGCTCAGCTTCGTACAGACCTAGAAATCCAAGGGCGTGCTGTCGGGTCTCTCAACCATCATTTCTCACTTCCCTCTCCCACTTTGCGCCCCAAACACAAGATGGCTGCCATCCACCAGAATTGTACAGAGAGAAGAAATCATGGAGCGCGAGAGCGTTGATGTACCAGCACTGCCCATCCTTGCCATCCGCAGACCCTTATGCTTCCGCTGTTTAGAGCATCGAGAAACGCCATCGAAAAACGCTATCGAAATGCAAGGGCTGCCAACATGCTTGCTGTTGCTCGAAATAGTGCCAAGCGGCAGCCTGGAGTATTATACATCGGCGAGGTCGCAAAACTGCAGACAGTCGATGAGATGGAACGACACGAGACGGTAGATTCCATGAGCCGGGAGATATACCACAGGAACCTGCTACATTTCCAGATCTTTATGATTGTTACAATCCATACTAGCATTCTCGCCTACATCGACTGATTGACCAGAACGCATGTCTTGAAAGCTCAAGTAATGAAGGAATTGAACGACAACGAGACAACTGAGCTTGCACAAATCGTCGCGGCTGAACCATACTGCATCACTTGCCACTTGAGCGGCTACCAACTGGCTCTACAGTGTGTCACGCTGACCCCTTGCGATACTCGTCACCTCGCTTCAACATGTTCGAATTGTGCGTTAGGTCTCTTGGACCACCAATGCAACCACTACAACATCATTGCTCGGACGGAGCGCTATCGCCACGTACACTTTTACAAACGCAAGAAAAATCACAGCCACCACCCCGATCGCACGTCCGCTAAGCATGGCCGAGTGGCGGCCAATGTCATCTTCTAGCGGCTGGGACGAATACTTCTCCTATTTGCCAGCAGAAGACTTGAGCAACCCAGATGAGCACCGGCTCTCCGCAAGATTTGCGACGGGACAGCTCGACCATCTCAACCACAATCACTGCGCCTCTGGAAAAGCGTCCATGCCAGATTTGATGAATCGGGAAAAGCTCACACTGCACCTCGTAGGTGCAACAAGTCGAGAGCTCAAGCATCCCGTCATTTTCGACGACCTTTTACATCTTCTGCCTATGCTGAAGCACCTACCAGCTCATCATGTGCGGACCCAACGTGCCATATCGAGGAGAAGATTCCACGGGCGAGAATGGACAGGACATTGACCTGGAATTTTGCCCGGAGCGCTCTGGTGCCCGGCGTACAAGGTCTACTGCATTCTTCAAAGGGCTGTATCACGATGATGTGCACAGGCCGGCCTACGAGAAACCCGGTCTTGCAGTACTGTTCCATAGTGGGAGACCGGAAGAGGCTCAAGAGGCTTGGGCGCCGACGACAAAATTCTTGGTGGACTCAGGTACGTGCACGCTATGCACGACATATATCCAAGGGGTAGCCACGGAAGAGGCCGCTGGGCTGGACTCATCACTGGGTGCGAGGTTCATCGTCAGACCTGAAACCAACGAGTGGAGAGGCCTGCAACCCTTCCCTGAATTTCTGGAAGGGCCCGGAGCATCCGGCATATCACATGAACAACTATTCGTAAATTTTTGGGGGCATAGAGACTTGAGAAAGGACATCAAGCCGATTGACTGAATCTACGTCTTCACCCTATAGAAATCTGGCGCATATTCCAGCAACCATGACTTCTCAATCTTCGTCACATCCCGGACGTAAGTCTTATCACCAGTCTCCATAATCTCGGTGAAGATGACCCAGTCCGCCTTTCTGTTGAACATCAACGACGAAGGATGGGCGTGCAGAACTGTTCCCCCGTCCACAGTCCTGAAAGTGCCATCTGGCATCATCCGAGCAGCATGAGCAAAATAGCCACTCGTCAAACATCGTCTGATCGACTCCTCCTTCGGCCTTCCACCAGCTCTCAGTACGTCGTTGCCGCTCAACGATTCGCTCACATCTACACCAAGACGCTCGAGATATCGCCGGAGCTGATTGCGGATGCTCACAGCCTTGATCATCGACCTGAAATTCAAATAATGCTGCTGGCACCATTTCGACTCCTTCTTGCCCTTGGCAATGAAGGCTTGGTAAGCATTAAGGAGCGTCAGGTGGTCGCCTTCTTCCACGGCAAACTTCCTACGCGCTGTTTCTTCTGCTTTCTTGGTATCGTGAGAGAACCACACGTTGCCTTGTAAGCTTACCATGGCGGCAATGGTAAGCATTTCTGACAGGCAGTTGAAGGACGGTGCAGAGAGGAGACATTTGGCTAGCATTGGCTCGAGTGAGAGCTCTGCCATTCGTGTTCCGATCGGCTTGCTCAGCTTGGCATAGTCGTCCAGTGCGCCCAGGGAGTACAGAAGCTCCAAGGCACGAATAATGAGTTCTGCCGGCGGTGGCGTGATGAAGTTGAAGCGTGCTATATTGTCTATGCCCAAGGCCTTCAGCTGCAGTATGGTTGGCGCAAGATTCGAGCGTTGTATTTCAGGCACTGTAGCATCCGCCAGCGACGTGAAGGCTGCCTCAGTGTATAGTCGATAGCATTTGCCCGGCTTCGTACGTCCAGCTCGGCCTGCCCGTTGTGTCGCTGAGGCTTTCGAGACAGGAGTGGCGGTCAAAGTCTCAATGCCGGTGGTCGGGTTATATGCCCGCAATTTGACGAAACCAGAGTCAATGACATAGGCTATACCATCGATCGTCACGCTGGCTTCTGCAATATTTGTAGCGCATATAACCTTGCGGGTGTTGTCAGGTGCAGGCTCGAAGACGTACATCTGCTGTTCAGTGCTTAGTCCAGCGAAGAGCGGATAGGGAAGAATCTTGTCTGCATCGGCTGGTAGCGATGGCAAGCGGTCGGCGATCATCTCGATCATAGTCTCGATCTCTTCTCGTCCGGTCAAGAAGACCAAAATGTCTCCTTCAGGTTCTGAAGAGTGAATGTCGAACACTGTCTGAACGGCTCTCTCCAGGTAATCCTCACATGGCTCCATAAGGTAGTGCAGGTCTACCGGGAAGGCTCGCCCTTCTACACTGATGATTCGACCTGGCGATTGCGCCGCATCATGCTTCGGGTCCATCGTTTCCTCGCTGTCTCTGAAGAAGTTGAGAAAGTCTTCCGCCTGCAGAGTCGCAGAGCTGATCACTATCCTCAACTCGGGTCTCTTCTTTCGGATCTTCTTCAAGATACCCAGCAAGATGTCCGAACTTAAGCTGCGCTCGTGGGCTTCATCCACCATGATGACACTGTATCTTGAGAGAAGAGGATCTACCAAGGCCTCTCGCAGTAACAAGCCATCGGTGAGGAACTTGATTCTGGTTGACGCAGATGTCACGTCTTCGAAGCGTATCGAGTAGCCGACTTCTTGTCCAAGTTGACAGCGCATCTCCTCGGCCACGCGCCTCGCCACCGTTGTCGCTGCCACTCGACGTGGCTAAGAGGGAGCTGTAAGCAGCCGTCAACCATGATCGACCAAGTGCGTGAAAAGGCATACTTGCTTGTGTCACTGCGATGAGCTTGCCATCTTTGGCCCATCCCGCCTCGTCCAGATATTGCGGAAGTTGCGTGGTCTTGCCACTACCTGTCTGTCCAATCAGGACGGTGATGGGATTCTGCTCGATTGTGTAAAGTAAAGCATTTTGGTGGCGAGCTATCGGTAAAAGTGAAGAAGGTTTATGCAGCGCTGGTATGAAAGAGTCGAAATCGGCCATACTGATGTCTGCTCGTGGAGCGGTCATGCTCCGACGAAACGACTATATAGATGGTGTCACTTTCTTGGTCGTTGAAGTCAATTGATATTCTATCCTGGGGAAGAAGAAGGTGAAGGGTTCGTGTGTGGCTGAAGCTTCGTCACCGGGCATCACCTGCAGAATGGCAGGCAGCTCTTCACCACGGGCCTAGTGTGTGTTCCACGTACATGCGCGACGAAACGACACTCGCCATCCTCGAATTGGTCTGCAGCTGCGCAACGAAACGTCACTGAGCCCAGTGCAGCAATACACCTCCAACACCTCCTGCTCCAGATCCGCAGAGGCAGAATCATGGCCGTCGACGGATCGCCAGTCTCGCCCATCAAGCCCGACGAGGAGTCGGCCACGACACGCGAAGAGATAGACATGGACGACAACGAGCAGGAGACGGGCGCTGTCTCTCCTCAAGCGCAGGAGACCCCCACGAAGCCTCCCGCCAAGGTTCCGTCTCCCAGACCGCGCGTGTCTTTCCAAGAAGGCCACGACGAGATTCCGCCCACGAAGCCACCACGCCCATTAAGTCCGAATCAGCAGGCCGAGAACACATTGATCGAGGCGTTCCCGACCATTGATGCCAAGGTCGTCAAGGCAGTCCTGACTGCCAGCGGCGGCAAGGTCGAGCCAGCATTCAACGCACTGCTGGGCATGTCAGACCCCGACTTCAATGCAAACGAGGCCGCACCGCCGCAACCACCACGGCCTGCCCAGCGTCAGCCGATGAGCCAGCTCGAAGCCGACGAGGCGTATGCGAGACAGCTTGCAGAGCAGTACAACAGCGGTGGCCAGCCAACTCAGAACCGCTACAACCAGCGCGAGCCTGGTCGCCGGGGCCCAAATCAGCAGCGTCCAGCCTACGACGACGATGAGCGAGAGCGCAGCTTTTTTGACGATGATCTGCCCGAGATTGGCAAGAACATTCAGCAGGGCTTCCTGGAAACACAGAAGAGGGTCAACAGCTGGATCACACAGTTCAAGAAGAAAATTGACGGCGAAGAAGACGAGGATCTCTACGATGCTACACCTTCCAACACCAGGCAGAACACAGGTCGCGCGGGCAGACAGAACTTCGGTCCCAGCCAGAGCGAACAGCTCTACGGTATCAGGAGGTCGGCCGAGCAGCAGAGAAGAAGCACGGAAGCGCAGCGTTACGATGCTGATCCACATGAGTTCGGCCATGAAGAGTTTGAGCGTTTGGAGCTCCGAGACGACGAAGGTCGTGAGTACCACCGAATCCCCAGCCCAGCATATAACGATACTGACTATATTCCAGCACCACCACAGCCTCCGCGGACAAGCAGCCGAACCAAGGCCAATCCTGATCTTTTCAAGTCTGGGGTCAAGCCTCCCCAGAGCGGATCGGTAGACGAGGTTGATGCAGCGGAGCGACGACTGTTTGGCAAGGAAGCATCGGACAAGGACAAGAAGTGGCAACCTCTGACCAGCGTTGCACCACATCCTGAAGACGACAACGATCCTTTCTCGCTGGGCGACGACGATGACGACAAGGACAAGACTGAAGACTTGCGTAAGGAAGATACCGAAAGGCTGAAGGAGTCGGCAAGAAACAGCTTCAGTGCTGGCACTGCTGCCGACAATGCGTTGAAGCCGCAAGAGAGCGAGAGCAATGGAGGCGTGCGAAACAAGGAAGCAGAAGAGATTCTGAGTGGTAAGAAGCCATAGAGCTTTCACGAGGAACGGCCGACAGTAAGGCAGTAGTGCAAGTACGATAGACACGTTAAGACGAACTCCTTCGAACACATTTCCTCACGGGATTTCCTGACTCTGGCAGCAATGCAACTCGGAGACCCGCTTGGCGGGATGGCTGCGGAACGGCACTGAACTTAAATATCACGAAGTTGTGTTCCATGCTGCTACACACTCATTATCCAGATAGCGCCAGTACGCCTCGCTGATATGGACACAATCCTCTGGATGTCATCCTGCTACTTGTCCTTCCACTCATTTCTCCCAATCACTCTCGCTGTAATCCTGAGCAGCCGCGACGGCCACTGGGAACGTCGGCGCAAATTTACTCTTCGCCCTGATCTTCGCTCCCTTCAAGTAGAACAGTACCGGCACAGGCACACAGATAAGCGCCACACACCCGAGTAGTGTGCCAGCCCATTGAACCCCAAGCCCTTGGACCATTTGAGTCGCGAACAGCGGGAACCCGGCTCCGGCCAAACTTCGAAGAAACGTGTTGGCCGCGATTGCAGATGCCGCGAACATGAGGTATGCATCGATGAGGTAGTTCAGACATTGCAGGAAGATGGACATGATGCCAAATCCAGTACAAAGTCCGCTCAGCCTAAAAGCAAAGGGTTCAAGGTCAGTAAATGTCTCAGACATGATGGCAAATGCCTAGAACTTTTTCTTTCGCTTACGTCGGGGCGATCCAGTGGATATCTGCACGGAACCCAGTCCAGCCAAACCAGAACAGACCAATGGAGAATGAAACACCACCTAAAAGCAAAGGGTTCAAGGTCAGCCAATGTCGCAGTCAGAGAGTTACATGCCCAGAACTCTTCAGTCTACTCACCGACGATGGCTGGGGGAAGACGCCATTCTGGAATCGGCATGTTGTTGTTCGCTGCAAGCTTCCTGTTGTAGCCGGGTTGCAGAATGATCATGTAGACACCAGCAAGCAGCTCGCCTATGATCATTCCAAAGAAGGGAAGACCGCCAACTCCAGCATTCATTCCGTGGATCTGTTGGAAGACGATTGGGTAGAAAGTTAGGAACAGGTAAAGTAAGCCGTAAATGAAGGCCGCGTAGACGCTGATACAAAGCACAATCGGCTCGGTGAAGAGCATACGCATTGGGCGAGACAAGTTCTTCTCGACCAACTCGCGGAGGTCAACCTCGATCTCCTCCTGCTTTGCATGGATGCCCCAATTCTTCGTCCTTCTCCTGAGGTCCGCAGCCTTGTTGACGAGTATTACAGGTGGGTACGTCTCCTCGAGGAAGAGCAGAATAAGCCCGAGACCGAGGAAGCCCATGATTGCCGTGATATATTCGGTCCATCTCCAGCCAAGGTAGCTCTCAACAATAAAACCTCCGATAAATGGAGCCAACAAGGGGCCCGAGAAGGCTGTCATGGCGAACACGGTAATGGCCAAGCCACGCTGCCTGTTGCTGAACATGTCTGCGAATACTGCACCGACAACCGTCAGAGGACATGCGCCGCAGAATCCAGAAAAGAATCGACATATGAAGATTGTTTGAGAATCTTTTCCCACAGCCACAGCGATGTTGAAGATTGAGAATCCGAACGAGGATAAGAGTAGAGGTATCCGTCGGCCGTAGAGCTCTGAGGATGGAGCCCATACTATGGGCCCAGTAGCGAATCCTAGGACGTAGAGACTGACTCCAAGAATGCCGACCTCCCTGGAGAAGCCGAATTGCTGGGAGATGGCGGTCGTCGTTTTCGAGAAGATTGAAGATCCGAACGCGGATGTGAGGGTGAAGAATGCCAGGACGATCGCAACCCGCAATTTCTTCTTCAGTGGCCAATTTTGGGCGTGCATAGGGTCATCCGGTCCATCGAACTCCACCACATACTCCTCTCGATCGGGTAGTGCTGGCGGATACGGCTTACCAGCACCAAAGCCAGGCAACGGTAACCTGCTTTGTCGAGTCACGGTACGGCTTCGAAGACTCGCACCCACGGTCGCGCTATGTTGGCTACGCCCCGTATGTATCCGGCTTAGAGCTGTTGGATGTCTTTCCAGATCGGGCTGCGTCGTCATTCTAGAGACACCCATTTCCTGCCTTTCTACGGTTTGGCCTGATGAACTTGATCGGGAACTCGATGTAGTGGTTCCCGTAAGGTGTCGAGACAGTGTCTCTCTTCGCTCAATCTTATCGCGTGGGCCCATGGTCTCGTCTGTTCTGCCATTCGAACGTCCTGCGTATATTTCAAACCTTTCTGGGCTGGCTTCGCGCTCTGCTTCCATGATCCTGCTGTCGTCTGGATTAAGTGCCATGATGGCTGATTATGATATAACGAAAGCAATGGCAATGCGACTTCGAAGGTGTAGTGTTGTTCTGCAGTCCTGTCTGCCTGGCGCGATTTTCTGGTTGGAAGAGCTGTCGGTGAAATTTCCACGAAGAGAAATAGAATCAAAACATCGACCAGACTCCACCGAGGTGGACTAGCAGGTCAGGATGAGCCGAATTACTTAATCCATACGTTCTGAAGTCGTCCGCGCTACTGCCGGCTACCGTTGGTGATGGCCGACTTGTTGACAAGTACCGGGGCCGATGTCCGATCTCGAGTTTTCAAATACGAGAGGATCCGCCGCGGTGCAGCAGTGGAGGTGCTTCTTAGCTGCGGCCCAACAAAAGGGTTACAACCCGCAGAACAGAATCCTGCGTGCCTTCTTCGGATGCCGCGTGCCGACTGTGGAGAAGAAAATGGTAATGTACCGATGGGTACCCGTGAAGATCGCATCTAGACAACGAGGATTGATAAGCCCACTACATCTTAGACGAATCCTGTGGAAGAATGCTCTGTGCGACGAGTGACGGCATATTGTGCGCACAACAACGGCAAGACGGCTATGGCATGCATCCGCTTCGCGGCACGTGGAACCTGCAGGAAAGATCAACACTCCCCTTGGGATCTTGACATGATATTTATACTGCACATGTAGCACCGGAGCTACAATATTTATCACTGCTTCTTTGCGAACAGTCCAGCTGTCCCCAAATACTTGATGACCTGCAGTGCCAGCTCTTCCTCCTTACTCTGTTCTTGTTCGAGCAAACGGTCATGGATCGACTTTCGAGCAGACGCGGAGCTGTCAAAGCGTGGCTTGTAGGGATCTCGGTCTTGCTGTTGAGCTGCAGGCCTGGGCTGTCGTTGCTTGTGCCCAGCAGGCAATTCATGCTTGTATCTGCAAGAGTCTCCGTCTCTACAGTAGCCGCTCGCAAGAAAGTATCGGCACAATATGTCTTGCGACTTTGTACTCGCTTTTGATGTCGTCTCTTCTGGTGGTCCATCATCCGAGTCTTCGCTGGAATATGACTCGGAGGAAACGTCCGACGAATTATCGGACAGAGTAGAGGCCTTGTCTGAGTCCTCGATCATCTCCTCGTCATTCACGTGCTCGTCATCAGCCGGTTTGCCAACAGGATCAACATGGTCTGATGAGCCAGTGGTTGATGTGTCCTTGGGTAGCTGAGACTTCTCGTCGTTCGAGACTGTGCTCCCAGATTCTTGCGTCGCGACTGCCGGAGATGTTCTTGTGGCGGGCTTTGAGGATAATACCGTAGGCTTCATGTGGCTTGCGGCATCGTGATTGGCCAACATTTCGCCCTGTGACGATTTCACCGCAGACTTGCCAGTGAGTTTTGCGGCTGTGCCTCTTCTAGCTTGGTGGTTTTGCGTCCTTGCGCATCGTAAGGCCTCGCTCGCTTCTGTCAGCAGCCTATGCCGTTCCTCTCCCAGATGTCGTTTCTCTTCCAGCTTCGCAGCCATACGAGCCTTCGTAGGAAAGTTCTTGGCGCGTTCAGCTTTCCAGGCGGCAAGATCTGCTGCTGTCTTGAGTGACAACACTGCTCCATTGTGCTCAAAGGTCAGGTTTGAGCCAAGTTCAGCACACATGGCTTCTTCGTCAAGGCCCTCCTCCTCGCCTTCACTATCTGATGGGTATTGCAATTCACCATCCTGCGGCGTGAGTCCAAGAACGTTCGCAGATCTCTTCATGAGCTCTGTAGTCGTTGTGGCCTTGGATGTCCCAGATCTGAACGGAGCAAGAGTGGCGCCAAAGCTGGGTACACTTGGAGCTGTAGGAGGCTTCGACTTCCTCTCTTGAGGCGGCGAACCGCGCAGTGCATCAAGCTTACGCTTCTGACCGGCAGCATCCCGTTTAGGGTATCCGGAGGCTGAAGCTGTGGAGAATTGTGTATGATTGGATGCATGGTTATCGTGCGACTTGTTAGAGTACACGTTAGTAGAGCTAGCAGTTAGACGCCGCTGGAACGCATGATTTATGTACGAGCCAGGCGGTAATCCTGTAGTCATGGCGGATGAAAAGTCCTGGGTATGGCTCTGAAAGGAGGTCCCGGACGCGGAGCTGGGAGTGCCATGTTGCGATGCTGGGCCATTCATAGGCTGATGTGCACTGTACCGTTGAATCTGCTCTCGTTGTGGCATGTGGCCATATCCAACGCGACTCTGACCAGCACGACCTCGACCTCGCCCGCGTCCACGGCCATCGTTTCCTTGATGGCTTGTACTGACATTGGCGGGAGAGGCGGCAGGTTTGGGTGGAGGCGGTGGCGGAGGAGGGAAATGGAACCCACTCATGCTTCAATGATGAGCGCGGTTGAGTATCATGCTTATTCTGATGCTGTCTCGAATCGATTCATACACCATAGATTTGTATGTTTGGGAAGGTCGTAAAGAACTGGAAGGACGAAGGAACAACTTTGTGGCGCCGGACCGCTCTCCGCCTCGTGCTGTTCAATTAAGACCCCTGTACTTTTCTTTCGATATGACTAGACCAGGGTCAGGAATATCACGAGTTCACCCGACCATCAAATCGTGTCTTCACGTTCTACATAAGCACACGTAGACAGCAATGAAGGCACTGCAATGAGCTTCTGCGGTCTCCTAATTGTGAACGTGCCATACCACCCGGACTCTCGATAGCAAAACGACAAGGTCGTGCTCCGGACTTCGAGATGTACACACTGGTCTGTGACGGCCTATGGACCGGACGATATTCCTGACTAACAAATCTCAAGGTCACTTTGGCCGATGTGGTGCAGATCCAGCCCACTGAATTCTCGAAGCCGAGCATGCGCTCGATCGAGGATTACATCAATGCGAAGTATGCGGACAAAGTCATCCACAAGGTCGGCCTCTGTGTAGGCTTTCACTCGCTCATATCAGCATCTGAGGGTCTGATCGGCCACGGGACTGGGATCGTGAATGTCAACGTAGACTTCCGACTCGTTGTCTTCCGACCTTTTCGTGGCGAAATTATTCGGGCCACCATTACAAAGGCCGACTTCAGTGGGATCACACTTTCCGCAGATTTCTTCGAGGACATTCATGTACCCATGGAACTCATGTTCGAGGATACAGAATACAAGCAGGACGACAGTGATCAGTGGGCTTGGGTCTGGAAGACAGACAATGGGGAAGGAAGCTTTAACGAATTCTACTTTGACGTGGCAGAAACCTGCATGGTTCGAGTTGAGGCGGAAGTATGGACCGACGTATCGCCCGATGCATTGAAGTCGCAGACATACGCCACCGACGAGGAAGAGGAGATTGCTAGACGCCAGGCTCCTTACCTTATTCGAGGCAGCATGATGCACGCCGGTCTAGGGCCGACGCTTTGGTGGGCTGGCGAGGAAGCCGCGGCGGAAGAAGACACGGCCATGAATGGAACGTAACGATGCAGGAAGTACGGGTGTCCACGATAAATCTTCCAAGGACTTCCTGAACGCATGAGACGAGAGCTACTCAAGTTTGAGAAAGCGGCGAGCGTTTTTGGACCGCGACCAGGACCATGCTGTCGAGATGAACAGCTATGGCCATAAGCTGTCGACAGGATTAGAATTAGGCATCAAGCGCGCCGCGTCAGGCGAGGCTGAAAGCGCAGATGAGCTCGATGGTTCAGTCGACTGCCTCATGCAACACTCTCGAATGAGCTCTCACGCATATGGTCAGCGCTGGTTGGCTCAACGCCGGTAGAAGCCGGGACAGCAGTGCAGTAGCTGCGTTCCACCGCGGTGGAGCGGGTCAGGTCGAGGTAGTATTACTCGGCACATCGTGACCATGTGTCGTTGATGTTTGTGGTTAGATATTTCATCACAACCACATTTGGAACACAAGAAGCTTGTCGCCGTCATCTGAGTATCTCAGCCTCGCTGCCAGACGCGTCTGAGCTCGCTGAGGTAATTCGCCAGGTGAGATCCCTGCGCCGCATCAGGTGAAGCCAACAGGTGGGGCACTTCAAGCTCCAGATCGTGTGCTCGTCGCCTGCATTTTAACCTCATCTTGACCTAGACGAATCTCACAGGAAACAACTGCACTGTATCTTCACTCCCCGATGTCAACGACCTAACGAATCCGACGACCGATATGCCCTCCGCTGCCAGCAAGCCGAATCGCACGCGCAAGTCATCCTCCATCACAGGCCGGCCTTCAGCAGCGCTTCAGAAGACAGAGATTACCATAAATGTCTACGATCTCCTACCCGTAAGTCAGTTCCTGTTTCTCGGTAGATGTGTACACACACACTAAGTAATGCGCCAGCCGGGCAGGCTTTCATCTTTCCTCTGGACCGTCGGCGGTAGCCTTCTCCACAGTGGAGTCGTGATAAACGGACGCGAGTATGCATACGGCGGCCACAACAAACGAGGCGTGACAGGCGTATATTGGACGAAACCTCGCTACGAGCCACCAGGAGGTACCTTCCGCGTCAATATCCTCCAAGGCTTCACATTCCACACGGAACGCGAGGTCACCGACATCATAAAACAAGTCTCCGATGAGTTCCTGGGGCCCACGTACAACCTCCTGACACACAACTGCAACCATTTCACATCTGCGCTTTGCGAAAGGCTCACGTCGAGACCTGCGCCGGCTTGGCTCAATCGCGCAGCAAGCATTGGCCTTGCGCTACCTTGTGTTGTTCCAAGAGAATGGATCTCACCTCCAGATCATGACACTGCAGACGGAGAATTGCTAGAGGAGGATGAGTACGAGGATGAGAACGCAGGCATGCTAGAGAGCGATCGAAGGCGGATGCGAGAAGAGGAGCGGAGAAGACAGTACGAACAAGAGATGGATCATGGAGGTGACAGCAGCGAAGAAGGGAGCAGCATAGCAGGAGGCAAGCGCATAACGTCCACGAACCATACTCCGCCTCCTCGGCTTGTCACTCTGAAAGATAGCGCAGGACACATCCTACCTCCAGCAGAACGAGCTCCGATACCCAAAAAGACATGAGAGACGTGTGCATAACGCCGCGAAATGACTGTATGAACAGCATTAGATTGATTGTATAGCGATACTCGAAATGGGTATCTCTCATGCGATCCTAACAAAGACGCAGACATTGTTCCAGTGCTTGCACATGCTGAGTAGTGGCAGCCTGTGGCTGACCATGGGCCAGCGAGACACCATCAACGCAAGCGCTAGGGTGAAATAAGATTTAGCAGATAAAGCAAATGTGATGTGTCGATCAGTTGATGAGGCTGGAAACGTTCATCCGAGTCTTGGAACTCCTCCTCTGGTTCTCGGAATATGGCAGCTTTTCAAACGCCCCGCCTATATCCAGATCGTTCGATATTGAGAATGGCGAGCCATTGATGCGTGGGTCCTGCGGTGACAGTGGATGCATGGGCTCTGAGGATGCGTTGGAGACTTGACACAGCTTGTTAGGACTCGTAGCTGGACTTGGAAGGTCGTTCTTATCAGTCTTCCCAGCCAATTTCGAGGCCTTGCTGGGCTTGAAGGACTTTGTCAATGAATTTGTCTTTGCCTTGGACTGTGCCTTGGCCGTGACCTGGGTCTTCTTCTGCCCGAGAGGTGGCTTCACGTATTTGACGTTGCTCTTCTTGGTCATCTTGGCGCGTGCTGCTTTCTTTGCGACCTTCGCGGCGATCTGTTCCTTCTTGGCGCCATCGTTGAGCTTATCTGCTATCGATGTGATCTGTTTCTTCTTCGCTGGATCTTTCTTGGCCGGTGAATTATTGCGTGACTTCGATGGTGTTAACAAGCCTGCAACCGGGACGGTACCTGAGGAGGTAACGGCAATACTATCACCGTCAAAAGTGTCATCTTCAATGCTGGGCAGTATAGATGAGGTTCGGCTGACAATCGGACTCCAATCTTTAGGACCATGATCCCGTGCTTTCTGTGGCGTGTCCGTGGGCAAGGGTGGTCTGAAGCTGTTGTTCTTGTGCAAGGTTGACGGTAAAGGCTCCTTGATGGCGTGTTTGATTGCGCACTTAGGCGAAAGCGCAACGCTGAGAGTCTTCTTGGCGGCTTTCCTAACGTCCTCCTCACTGACTTCTGAGTACGACTCGGACAGCACAGGGTCATCCCACTTGCGCATGGCTGCATGTCTCGCCACCTTGTCGCTTGGTCCTTGTATGATGATATCCCAGCAGTCCTCGAGATCCTTGCCTGTGGGCGGAGGATCGTTGTTGATCCAGATTGCGACTCCACCTCGCCGGTCGCGTACGGTCGCACACATCTCTCGAACAATTCTGCGGACACCAGGAACCTTCAACGTTGTGCCGACCACAATGACTGCGTCTGGCCTTTTGCGAAGATCGTCTTTCGTGACTGCTCCAATCGCCTCATCGTCCGGGTTGTGCTCGTTGTATAGTACCATACGTGGTCGCAACCTGCCAATGCCGTGGCTTCGCTTGCCCTCATGGTTTGTGCGGATGTCGTTAATCTCCTCACACCTCGGACACAGCGGCGCAATCGGGCCTGTGAAAAGTCCCGGATCAAGGTTCGTTAGTTCGTGACATTTCGAGCACACCATTTTGTCGAGGCCGCCGTGGAGCTGTACAGTTCGAGGCCATTTGCCATCGTCCTGAGACTTGCGAAGCGGGACGTTCGTTTTCAATGGTGCCAGTGATGTGTCAATGCCGTCGACGTTCTGTGAGTACAGGCGCAGTAGACGATCCTCCTGGGCAATGGTGGCCAACATGTGGTGGAATGCGGTGGGCTTGGCGTCCTTGGTGAGACGCGACATGGTGCTGACCATATCGTGGAAGGACGACGTAGAGTTGTCATCTTTGTAGACAGACGCGTCGAACAATTCTTTCCCAGATCCTTTCAGGTTGTATTCTTCCTTCAAGCTTCGAAACATGCCTTGCGATGAGCGGAAATCCGGGACTATGAGAGGTGTCAGCAATTAAACGCGTCATGATCATGGCAAGAGGGATATGCGCATACTGCCTGCAGACACTGATATGCCGGCGCCAGCAATGACGACAATCTTCTGGCGCTTGTGTAGTACATTAAGCAGACGATCTAGTTGTGGTTGTTGTTCAGGATCCACAGTGGCTTTGCGCAGGTCTAGATACTCGGTTGTGCGCTGTTTTGATATCCGTCTCCTTTTCGCAGGTGGTGGACCGTCTTTCTCGGCATCTGTGCTGGAGGCCATGCCATCTGTCGCAGGAGAGCCGCGGTGTGAGGTGTTCTGGGATGCCGGTGGTGAAGGCCAGGGCGGAGAGTTTGCGCGCGTCAGGTAAAGCATCTCGCAAACATCGGGCGGCGGAGGTGACGGAGACAGCGATGCCAGGGACGATAGCGGGCTCGAGGGCGGACTGGAAGGCACTGAAGAGAGCGGCGAGGAAAGAGAGGACGTCGCAGAGTCCGAGTCCAGCGTCATGATGCGTATCGCGGGTAGGCGCCGGCCTCGAGAAGTAGGGAGAAATATCGAGGGTCCTTCTAAAGCGACAATAGCAGCATCGCGACAATAGCAATCGGGAAGCGCGTAACGGCTGGGATGGGCGTGCGGTGAATGAAGGGACGCGCTCGACGTGGATGTAGACGGAGGCTGGGCGTGTAAAGTCGGCTGCAGCCGCCGAATAAACAACAATTGACCCCCGCAATTCCGAGCCTTTCATTGAGGACCTCTATGATTGCTGTCATTCACTCACCACAATCAGTTTGCCATAGCGTAGGTCTATTATACACCACGCCGTGCGACTGTGCATCATATGATAGACCCCCCCCCCCCCCAAAAACCACTCCAAGACTTGCATTGACGCCAGAGCATGTCTTCTCAGTGACGTCTTGGCACTCGAGCTGCTGCAATCAAGAGGACTTCTCGTTGGATCGCGTCGAGCATGCTCCTTCTAGACTCAAGTGCAGTACTTTCATGCATCGAAATTGCCCCTACGCCTTTCCTCGTGTGATACACGCAAGCCAACTATGGACTCGACATCCCTAGACGAGCCGGCGCTGGCTGAGGCTGGCATCATGGACACTGCCATGGACGATCTTTTCGGCGATGCTGCTGACGGCTTGGGCGCCGACTTGACTGGCGATCTGACCGGCACCCTTGATGGTGGGTTGAACGGTGCTCTCAATGTGTCACTGCCTCAAATTCCTCTACCGACGGAGTCGATACTCAGAGTCGCCGAGTTGCGAAGTCGTGGATGCTGCTCGTGAGTGGAGAGGTCGCCCCTTTACTGGTCCTGCTGTGGTAACAAGTTTGTGCAGGAAGCTGGCTTGGGCTAATACTGGCAGCATCGCCCGCATCTCTGAAGATGGTTCCCGAGTAACGTTCCACGCCATGATCAGGGATGCCCAAGCCTCCTCATGGAACATTAGCGATGCAAACAAGCATGTGATCGATGGTCCCGAGGGTCGGAAGTTCGTCCATGTCCAGTTCAGCGGCCTGGGAATGGATCTGGCCATCGCGGACCATGTCGGGGGACTCCACATGTACACTCTCTTAGGTGCACTGGGTAGAATGGGTCCAGCTCCCGGTGACTATGTACGCGCGGCTGGACCGATGACTGAGCTGAACGCCATCGTCGGCCTGCACTTCTTGCCTCTGCATCCCACTGAGCTTAGGGTGAGCACTGCTGTGCCCTTTGGAACTCCAAAAAGCGTCAATATGCTGACATTGGCCTTCAGGGACCTTATGTGGATCCGGCCGTCAAGACTGGCGAAAAATGGCAGGTGACCATGAGAAATCGAGACCAGCCAAACCTGAGAGCTCACCACCCTGCTGAGGGCAAACATGCGTTGCTTCACATCACGCGCTCAGGCGTCTTCACCTTGCTGTATCAGAATGAAGGCCTCGGGTGGCAGTCGACGAGCATTCCCCTGGAGCCAATACGCTCATCGAACGACCTGATCTCCCACGCCGACATATGTGATGATGGCGCTGATTTGCTTGCCATCACTTTCGACAATTCTTCTCGCTTCAGGCTCTACAGGGTCTCTATTAGCTGGAACGCTGCTCAGCACACACGAGGACCTAACCTCAACTACACAATAGTCGCGCCTGCCTTACAGGTTCATCACTTGACTACCTATGACCACATACATGTACAACGAGCCGAATCCGCCAAATTAACACAATTGCGACTTGTGCCGGTAGTGCATGAAGCCGCACAGCTAGGCTCGACTCAGCCCACTATCGTTGCCGTCTTCACCCATATCGATGTCCCGACAGACAACAGCGGGAGGCAGCAATCGTTCAGTATAGTGTCCCGTTGGCACATCGAGACACTGCCGCCAACCTTGCACGACAGCTTCAAGAAGCTCAAGCCCGGAGGCGACGCGACGAGCGTATTGAATCCGGTCACTGTACTCCGACGACAAGCCGATGTCATGTTAGACAAAATCGTACTGTGTTTCGGTTCTATCGTATACGATACGATCTTTGCCTTCGGAACCAGTGATGGTGGGCTCGATCTCAGGGACAGGCAAAGTATGGCAGAACTACACTTTTCTGGGGACACAGGAACAGTGTCTGGCTTACCGCAAGCTGGATTTGCGCACCTTACAAGTGCCCAAAATATTCATGTGGCGATGTCCGCCGACGGAGCCGCGCTGGCCCTATTTCGACCTGGCGGCAAGCTTGTTGGTCAATGTATGGCTTTTACACACGGATGGCAAGCCATGAATGATAACGGCAAGCCATATGTGGAAGCTGCAGCAGCCTGTGTTGCTCGAGAGTTCACATTACTCAGCTTACAGAACATCTCTAACGACGAGGCCCTTTCTCTGCTCCCGCAAGATGCGTCGCCCGATCTCAGAGCGATGGTCGTGAAGATGATATTGCGCTTCGTCTGTAGGCCTCCAGTTGACGCGACCGATCCAATGACCAAGCAGCAGATGTTCATACTCCGCGAACCTTTGGTGCCACGGTCGCTCAGTGCACAGCTGGCAATGGGCACGAATCACAAGACGGGCGCGCGCGATGCTGGGGCGCAATTCGCTTTCATCTTGTTAACCCTGCGGGTCATCGCAGCAACACTGATGCAGACTCTGATGAAGCCAGATCCGAGAGTCCAGACGCCGGAGACTTTGGTGTCGTTGCACAGCGTGAGTTAGTCCAAAGGGGAAAAGGCATCGTTTGTCTGAGGTCTGCGCGCGGCGTTGCCCGCTTAGCAGCAGTTACTGAGACATTGACACGTAGTGTTCGAGTATGGCTAACGCCCTTCCGTTTAGGTGATCGAGTGGTTCACGAACCTGATGATATACATCGTCCAGACCTTTGCTGAAGTCAAGCGAACTTCATCGCAGGACGTCACACCAACGCAAGCATTCGCTCAACTCCGCGAGAGCGAGGACAATGTAGCGTTCCATCTACTACTCTGCACATTCACGCGAGTAGCGATTCGTTTCTGTCTACCATTGGTGCAGAAGTACTTCCACTTCTTGCAAGGTGTGCAGGAACGTGCTCGAACTGTCAGCGATCGCCAACAAATTAGCACCAGCCTCGAATCGGCCTCCAAAATTCCATTCAAATACCACGAATTTGAGAAACTGGTTATAGAATTCGATCAAGCCGTTCGTGACGCATTTGCGAAAAGTGGTCTTTCAGGGGATCGTCGTGCCGATCTTGAAGTCACAATGATGGTCGACGGCACAATTCCGAACGAACTGGAGTCGGTCGTACCAGAATTACTGGAGACAATCCTTCCCAAGGTATGGATGTACTGGAAGGTCCAAGGCATCGAGGCGTGGCCCAGACAGTGGTGAAGCGTTCGAGACGCGCGCTGTACGATGCGCTTCGCTCCCATGTTTGAGCCACGTCCGAGACACTGCCACGCGCTTCTCGAGTATAGCTGACACCCTTCTGTTTGTAGCTTACTGACAACGCCGACATGGGCAAGCTGTACTTTTGGCAGACTGAGTCATTGGCCGTCAAAAGCAACAGACCCGTGGCGGGAAGACACATCGACGTTATACGCAAGCTGCCCATCGCACCAGATGCCGCGCTCCGCCACTGTCGGCGGTGTGGATCTGTTATGGAAGACTTACCACAAGAGAAGCAACGGGAGATGCCGCCGTGGTGGCTCCATGCTCAGCGCCATTGCGTTTGCATGAACTACTGGCTACTGCTCTGAGGTTGACAGTCTTCATGACATAGATGCCTGCTTGTTGAGCACAAGAAGGGTTCCAGTGGGTATACCAGCAAATGTGAGTAAAATGCAGCGACAACAAAACTCCGAACCTGAGATTCTTGCAGTGATCTGGAGCGACGGCGACGCGCCTTCGCCTCTAATCCTCAAAAATGCTCCGAGGAACTAGCCAGCCTTCGCAGAGACTGACGACAGTAGTCCAGGTCGCACGCGTCTTCGACGCCGTCTGGGATACCACTGTGGAAAAGTCGCCGATCATACCTACCTCGAATCCAACGCGGAGAGGCCACATCATATATCATTGCTCTAGCTACCTTCATCTAATCCATCACATCCACTACTGCCCTGGCTTCTTCGTCGCAGCGCCTTCAGTCTCCATACCCTCACAACCCACGGCCTTGCCTGCAACCTCCTCAATCTTTCCGAATCCTTGCTGTTGGTGATCGCGGTTCGCCGATGCGGCTTTCATGGTGTCGACGGCTTGTTGCTTGTCTTGCTCGGCTGAGGCCTTCCATTCGGCTGATCCAGTCACACTGCCGACAGCAGCCTTACAAAATGTCAGTATTCGTTGTTCTCTCACAGAGGGTTACTGTTTCCATGTACCTCTGCCTGCGACTTGAT
Organism: Nothopassalora personata; assembly: GCA_033816765.1. Classification (NCBI taxonomy): domain Eukaryota; kingdom Fungi; phylum Ascomycota; class Dothideomycetes; order Mycosphaerellales; family Mycosphaerellaceae; genus Nothopassalora; species Nothopassalora personata. The sequence goes on along the minus strand of CM066287.1, from coordinate 5,437,743 downwards.
GTACTGTGCGTGGCCGCCCACAAGAGATGGCTGGTTGGTGTTTGTTGAGTCAGACATGATGGCGTTGTGGATTGGTCAAAAGTATCGTGCTCGAGTGGTCGTTGTGTTCCCTCAGGGCAATGCTTCTGAAGGCGAGGCGTGTTGCACGTATATCGCTGCCGCTTTATTATGACGTAGTCGAGGCGTCAGGGATCGCCGAGGCACTTGGGAATGTGGGTATAGTGGGATGAAGAAGGTAAGCAATGACAGCAAAAAGTCCACTGGGTATCTTGAATATTACTTTCTACATCTTGCCAATGGCACTCGATCGTCCTTCGTTCAACACACCAGGTTTATCGCCGAACGCCGAGCCATGCTGCCAAAACAAATGCGCCATTTTTCATGCTGTCGTGAGGGCATTCTTCTTTCTATATCCTTTCAACAACTCTCTTAGTCCTTCTCTAGGTCTTTAGGTGCCGGATCGTTGATGCCAGCTTCGGTGATAGCGAACATGCAATCTGCTTCTGGCAGGCATGGTGAATCATAGATCTTGCAAACACGCGTCTCGCCTCGGCCCTTCTTGAGCGACAGACGCGTTGTCGAGGCATGCGCAATGATGTTGCCTCCAATTGGCTTTTTTGGATCCGGGTTAAACATAGCTGACGGACCTCCATCTACTTGTGCCACGACCTGGTTGGTGATCACCACGGCAATCCCGAACTCGTCGGCAAGTCGTTGGAGGATCCGCATAAATTTGGCGAGATGCGTCTGTCGATTCGATAGCTCACCACGACCCATGAAGTCCGTTCGATACAGAGATGTGGCGCTGTCCACTATGAGGAGCGAGAAGCGAGTCTCGGTCATCATCTGCGCCGCTTGATTCAGCAATTGTAGCTGATGGTCCGAGTTGTATGCGCGGGCATAGGCAACGTTGTCCAGGACCTCCTCACCAGACAGACCGAAACGGTCTGCCACAGACAGAAGTCGGACAGGTCGGAAGGTCCCCTCGGTATCGATGTACAAGCACTTTCCTTCACCACCACCCATGTCGAATGGTAGCTGGCATGTCACGGCCAAGGTGTGGCAGATCTGACTCTTTCCCGTTCTGAACTCTCCGAAGAGCTCTGTAATGCTGCCGGTCTCGATTCCGCCTGCTAGGAGGGTGTCGAGCTGCTTGGACCCGGTCGTGATGGAGATGAGTTCCGATCGTCGCTGGTGCATTTCCGTGGCCGTCGTGAAGCCCATTGGCACAAGTTTCGACGCTTCTGTGAGGATCTTGGTGGCCTTCTGCTCCGACACACCCTTGATGGTCTCAAGTACCTTCTTCGGTCTATCCATTGGGCGTCAGTGGTTGGCTTGGTAGACATGCTGTTGACAGACATACGTGTATGCGACGCTCTCAACTGTGTTGTAGCCAGCATCGACGAAGAGCTGAATATCGCGCTTTGTCAGGCCTGAGATGCCCTGTCAATTATCAGTATGTTGCAACGTTTGCCACCCTGTCGTTGCTTGTGTATACCTCGAGACCAGACAGTGGCGTTGGTGCTCCTGGACCGCCGGCGAGGCCATCCTCGTATCCTGTCTGTGTTTGATCGTCTTCTGATGCCATTCTGTCGCTTTATTCCTACGGGTTTCTACGGTGTGCTGCGCTGTTGCGATGTGGTCGAAAGTGAAGAGAAGGCCGCCTTGGTCGCAATCCGGGAAGTCACGAATCTGGTCTGGGACGCGTTCCATAAGCTTCAGGTGTTGGTACGCGTTCCCGGCAGGCGCGTCTGCACGTGTCGCAGAAGTAGAAGGCACGAAGTGGTTTACCTCAGCAGGCTCAGACTCGCTGCTGGAATTGCTTAAGGGTGCGGGGAGAACGGGCACTAGGGATGCGGGACCTCGGAATTCGGCCAATCATAGCGACCGACGCCAATCCGCTCGCCAAGGCCTGCTGTGGACGGGGCTATCCGATTGGCCAGACGGTGCCGAGTCGAGAAGGAGCGACTGAGCTTGCTGAGGTAAGACCTGGTTGAACCCCCCGAGCGACTCCATCACGTTTGCAAAAACATCGTCACCTAAGATTGGCGTGTCACGCGAGCATTTGCACCCGGACACAACTGATCACAGTAGCATGGCAAGATCCTAATGCCAGTCCAAATGTCCAACTCCTCCCGAGAGCTGAAGGTGGGGCAACATCTGCCGTGTACCTTTCACTATTCCTATTCCTATTAGAAAGGATGTTCCACTGCTTGGTGTAGCTTACTACCTAGTATGATCTCCACTGTTGTTGATTACTACCTAGAAGACACTGTAGCAACCTGATTAGGGATAGCGTAGATGTTAGGTTTGTATGAATATTGCCTGGGGCTGTACTCTGATCTCAAATACTTAAGAGAGCGATTTCAGACATCATTCCATCACTCCTGCCTCTTGTCGTCGTTGACAGTGCTGCCGTCTAGCCCAAAAAGACTCACGCAGAGTAGCTCATCATGTCTTCTAACATCCACCTATACACGACCCAGACGCCCAATGGCATAAAGATCTCCATCACGCTTGAAGAGCTAGGGTAATCAATCGCCTGGGTCACGTATGATGTTTGCTATGGCTGATGTGGCACGATGCAGCTTGCCTTATGATTTCACCAAGATCGACATCTCCAAGAACACCCAGAAGGAGCAATGGTTCCTCGACAGTGGGCCGCCATCGGTACGGTTCCAGCCTCTCGAACGATGCTGATGCATTCGAACAGTCAATCCAAATGGGCGAATCCCAGCCTTGACCGACACTTTTACCGACGGCAAGCCAATCAGAGTCTTCGAAAGTGGCAGCATCAGTATGTGATCTTCATGCGTCATGGAACGAATCGTGAGAGGTATTGACTGTTGATCACCTTTGCAGTGCAGTACCTTGTTGAGAGATATGATAAAGATCACAAGATCAGCTTCCCAGCTGGTACCAGAGAGCACGTTGAGGTTGGCATTGCTGTGAACGAGATCGATGGACTGGTCTGACACAGTGTAGATGACTAGCTGGCTATTCTTTATGAACGCGGGAGTTGGACCTATGCAAGGTCAAGCCAATCATTTCACACGGGTATGCCTTCTAGCGCATCGTAATGTGGACTGTTACTGATATCATACAGTATGCGCCTGAGCACATTCCATACGGCGTGAATCGATATCAAAACGAAACTCGCCGTCTCTATGGCGTCCTTGAAAAGCACCTCAAAGATAACAATGTCGAATATCTCGTCGGCAACAAGCTCACGATTGCTGATATCGCACATTGGGGCTGGGTCAGCGCAGCTGGGTGGGCTGGTGTTGACATCGAAGAGTTCCCTCACCTCAAGGCTTGGGAAGAGCGTCTTTGGTCGAGGCCTGCGCTGCAGAAGGGTAAGAACCTCGTTGCCCGAGAGAGTTCTCAGAGTTGCTCAGGCTAACACCGTCCCAGGTGCCAATGTTCCTGATCCTTACAGGATGAAGGAGCTGCTGGCTGATAAAGATGCAACGGAGAAGCTTGCAGCCGCAAGCAGTGCGTGGATCCTACAGGGCATGAAGGATGATGCCAAGAAATAGGCAGTCCAAGAAGATGACCGCAAAGACCATGGCGCTATAATCGATCTGACAGCTCCGCAAGCACAATGCCAAACACTTCACAGCTGACTATTGCTCCAAAGCCCGGTTGACCCGTCGTGAAAGCTCTACGAGGTTGCAGTAGCGACTCCCTAGAAGACGCAATACTTCCATTTGCAGATCATTGACAGCTCCTCGCCCACTCACGACCAAACAAGAGATGTATACAACAACTGACAACACCCTAGGCCAGGCATTGAACAATCTCTTCGCGCGGGGTAGCTTTCCAACCAGAAGCACTTCATCCTTCAAGATGACCACCACAACAACCACCTCCGCACCCACCATCAACATCCAACCTACTACACCACCCACCCCAGCACCATGGCCTACCTCACCACAGATCCCTCCCATCACGACACCCAAACCCTGCACCTCAACCACCTAATGCACCAGAACCCCTTCCACGCCCGCCCCTCCCGCCCCCAAAAGATCCTGCACATCTCCTGCGGCACCGGCCTCCTCACGCACCACCTAGCCAAGAAATTCCCGTCCGCTCAGGTCATCGGCATCTCCCCCAACTCCGTCGACGCCCCCCGTCACGGCCGCCTCCCCAATCTCATGTACATCAAAGCGAGCTTGGAAGAACTCGTCGAGAGGGAGGATATGCTCTTCTGGCCGGGGACGTTTGATTACACTTTTCAACGGGGAGGGGCTCGTGACGTGAAGAATTGGGACGAGCATGTGAAGATGGTGGTGGGGTTGTTGGGAGAGGGGGGATGGGTGGAGATGCAGGAGGAGCCGGGATTGGGAATTTTCGCGGGGAGGGGGAGGGAGGGTGTTCCGGAGGGGGGGTGGTTGAGTGAGGGGTGGGAGTGGATGAGCGAGGTTGAGAGGGGTGGTAGAGGGAAGGGGGTTGATGTCAGGTGTGGGGAGAAGCTTGGAGGTTGGTTTAGGGGTGCGGGGTTGGTGGGTGTGGAGGATGTTGTGTATAAGGTTCCACTGGTGGTGAGTAATCGCAGGTACAGTAGCCGTGGTGCGACGTCTTGAGAGACATTCAGCACGCATTTTTTCTTGAGACACACACGTAGACTAACCTGTCTTACCTGTAGGTGGAGGCGAGTAACGATGCTGGTGAGGAGGCTGGAAGGGGAAGTGCAGGCTTGCAGCAGACGATCAAGGCGAATCAGGACTTGGTAGGGAAATTCTGTTCGAAGAACCACACTGCCGAAGCCATCTTCAACCTCAAGGAGAGCGTGGCAGACTCGATTGGCAAATGCGTAGAAGGAGACTTCACTAAGATGCACGTTGCCACAGGGCAAAAGTCCAGCTCATGAAAAAAAGTTGCATCCACCAGAGATGGATCGAAACACCCAGGCTACGCTTTCTATTCAGCCTCTTCCTAGCCGAACCTAGATGCTATATCCTATACAAGAAAAGAAAGAAATGAAGGTTGCCCGATGATCCGCTACAATAGCGCCCAGCACCGGAAGGCACCAACTCCATGGACTCGTGAGACTCGTAACGCTATGGCCTGTACGTGTGACTACCACGAGAAAGCCTCCTCGAAGAAGTCGATCTCGGTTTGTTCGCAGCGGTCGCGCATGCCTTTTCGGACATCGTCGCTAAGACTGCCGGTGCCACAGACACTAATGGCCATAGCGCCGACCTGGTCCTCTTGCTCCTTGCCGATGAGGGCGCCGACATCTGGCTTGCCGGGGAACATTTGCACAGACGCGGAAGGAGACTGAATCTCCTTTGTGCTCCGAGGTCTCGTGACGAAAAGAAGAATTTTGAGAATGTCGCGACGCTTCTCCATGCCAAGAATCTGTGTCATCCATGGCCTAATCCATTCGAGATGCTCAGGCGATTGGATAATCCAGACGAGGATGACCTTGCGAGTCGCACATGTTCCGTTGTTGTAAGCCGCCACGAGGTCACGAACATGAGGGACTTGGTGCGTGATTCCGACTCCGGCAGCGAACAGCATGACAGTTCCGTAAGAATGAAAGCTTTGCTGTCCGTAAGGACCTTCGATGAGCGCGGTTGTGATGAGTGGGCCAGATTTGCACTGTTCCGCCTTTCTGTAAAGAGCATCCGTAAAGCCAGTCCGACGACGGATGATCAGAGAGAGGGAGGTGGCCTTGGCTGTGAGTATGTCTTGGCGAGCCATGGGCAATGCCTTCTCGCGCACCAGGTCAGTGCCGTCTTCGCTCCAGGCCAGAGAGAATGGATGGCTGGTCCACATGCCGATGCTGGGGATGTACAAGTACACGTGCTGTCCGGGTCTGAAATTCCATGTCTTTGATGGACGCAGAGTGACACGCATGGAGTCACCAGGCAACGCCTCGACCTCAGCCTTGGTGCGACCCTTGCGGCCAAAGTTGTTGGTCACGATGGACCATACGCGGATCAGGCGCTCCATGATTAAGGACACGAGAGCACCCTGGAGCGTGAGCTGAGAAGGCTTACCATCAAGATGCATCCATACGGCGACGATCGCAGTGATTGCAAGCATGATGTGCAGGTGCAAAAATGTCTCGTAGAACGCATGGCGGATGATCGAAGGAGACTGCAGGAGGATCGCACAAAAAGCGCAGAATCCAATGGTTCCGCACAGGATGAAGGTGCTTGAAGCCATCGTCTTTGCAATGATCTGATGACCCTTCTCGGACCCATAGGTCGCAACCTTGCCGCAGAACCAGAAGGCAGCATGGGCCACGGTCTCGAATACAACGATGCGGCCAATCCATCGGTGAATCATGTTGAAGTCGTTGAAGCTAATGCCGAGCATGGAGATGAGAGGGTTGGTTCGGCCGGACACAAAGAAGAGTGGTACCATATTGACAACGGCCAAGTAACCAGTCCGTCCCACGGCAGCAGACATGAAAGTCTTAGAATCAGACCAGTCAATTTTCCAGACGGTTAAGACGACGTTCATTGCAAAGTAGCCCACCAAGAAGAAGGTTTGCATACGACTTGGCAAGGTACCCACATTGACGGCCGCCGAAAGCTTGAATTCGCGGTTGTGTCGCTTGCGAAAGAGCGGTGCGGAGAGGAAGTAACGCTTGAACTTGGCCCATCGGCCGTCCGGTATGCTCCAGTAACGCTGTCTACCGTCACTACACGTCCCATGGTTCAAGTTGGCCAGCTTGCGGATGTGCTGCAGGACGCGCGAAGTCAAGCGGTAGATCAGTACAATTGCAACAATCATGCCCAATGCCCACAGAACGTAAATGCGAGTCTGGATATTGAGGAATTCTTCTGAGGACTCTGCCCCTCCCTGTCCAGGCGGGCCCGCGTGCTGTCCAGGCGAGCCCGACTGTCCAGGCGAGCCCGACTGCTGTGCAGACGAGCCCGACTGTTGTCCAGGCGAGCCCGACTGCTGTGCATGCGAGCCCGACAGCTGTGCTCTGACATATGGCATGGCTGCCGCCAGCAGCACCCAAGTCCACGAATGCATGTTGGGGGGTTGTGTGTGTGTGTGTGTGTGTGTGTGTGTGTGTAAAGGAATGTGCGATAAAGTCAAGACGCTGATGATCTGCTCTGTCAGGACGTGTCGTACAGAGTTCGATAAGGTGAGCTGTCAAATGTGAAAGAAGGGTATGCCTGACTCGTGCCGGCACGAGTCGCACAGTATATGCCGCAGAATGCTGTAGTGAGGGCGATAAGTCTAGCCTGTAGACTCGAATGTTGTGGTTGTAGTAATGATTGTGATTGTCGTGTCGAACAGCGTGCGTGTCGTGTCGATGCCAATGTCGTTGGTGCAAGGAATGTGTGGCCAAACAGTGATGTAATGAGCGACTTTCGTGTCGTAGTCGTCTGTCCTCCAGGGCCTGCTTTGCTCTGCGTCGCCTCGCTCGTCCAGTGCACAGCCGCGCGGAAAGAGCATGTAGGAGCGGTGCCGGGGTGGAAGTCGGTGACATGCCACTGGTGCGGAATGCTACTAAGGGGAAGCGTATGGAACTGCACGTTGGCGGGAGATAAGTGTGGACTGGCGGGGTTGGGGGGAAGGTCGCCGCCGGTTGATTGAGCTTGAGCTTGGCGCCAGAGATTGCGATGTGGACTCGCCCGCGCCATTGCTACCGTTAATGATGATCGCTTCAAGATGAAGCCGCGTAAGGAGCCGCGCACTACTGTCTTCTGCAGACCACACCACAACCATCATTATCGTCACAGCGTCTCGTCGACTTCCCGACGCTTGGCTGCAACGCGCTGGCTGTAGAGACGGTCACCCGCACTCACCCACTGCCGTGAGCGCTGCTGAAACTCCAGAGCGTCGTGTTGATGAAAAGATGCCGCCTTGATCAAGAGACGCGTGCGGTCGGGTCGAGCACCCTGGTCTGCAAGGTTCTTGCTTGCTCGGCGCGTCAGGCACCGCACACGTCCACCCAATCCTTGTGCCGCACGGTGCATGACGTGAAACGCCAAGAGCCATGGAAACGCCACTTTCTGCTGTGGTGCTGCTTCTTGCAGGCAGTGATCCACTATCTACATACTGTACAGTCATAACTGGTCCACGCGGTGAAACGTGTGACGGGAAGCACAACGTCTCGACTAGGGGTACCACCACACTTGACGCTCCCGGAAGTTGAAAAGACCTGGTCGCGCCGGTGAAGCAGCAATTCCTAGCATGCCTCTATTTGCTTCATGCGATGCGTGCTTCCAGACCTGGTTGTCGTTACACCATGCAATCACCGTCCAATCGTGTTCGCGCTGAGGCTGAAGATGAAGCGGCACATGTCTCGAGCAGGGCGTTTGCGATCCACGCGGATAAGCGATTAGCGTTGATCGCACACCCTGTATTTCTCCGATATAGACCCGTAGCCGCCGGGGGGGGGGGCGGCCATACAAACCTGTCTTGACAGTCGAAATAGGACATGCTAATGCTGCTGTTGTTATGTAGATTGGCGACAGTAAAGTATCCGAGCGACGATGAGGTACGGCAATAACGATACATCGGATAAACAACACCTTCACGAGGCCTCAACAACACCTATAGCGACGACACGACGCGAAAACACGCGTATTCAAAGGTGCGATAATCGACATTCGAGAATGGGCGCGCGCCATAGCAAGCTACATGCTTGGCATTGCGCACGCAGATACGCGCGTGTGAAACATTATTCGCACGCACCGCACACGCACTGGTCTCAAAGTCTCGGAGAGTCTATCTATGGGCAGCCCCCATGTTCGACTACGGGCAGCCGACTAATCGATCAGATGCCATGAAATGGGAAATACTGTACCCACCCCCAGCCCTCCGCTGCACTAGGGTCCTCCCACGAGATCCTCCCTCCCGCCGGCCCCCTCCTACCCGTGGACCCCTCCCAAGTTTGCTGCGGCTACAGTACAGGAAAGATAGATACTGTACTATTAGCGGGCCAGCGCATTTTGGAGTTTTCGCGGGCTAATCAAATTTTGAGTCATAACTAAGATTGGGGGCTGCCCATAGCCTCTCCGCGAGGTCTAGACATATCCCCGCGCTTGTTTCGAGTGCGCCTCGCATACCATGTCAAATCCCAGGAGCTACACTTGTTTGAACCACAGCATTTCTGGGAACGTGACAGCCGTCGAGTGCTTCACTTGCACCCAGTGCCCTCCCTCCGCACATGGTTTGTTGTAGCGCCCGACATGCTTGCGCCAGACTCCTCGCTCCCCGTACCGGCAGTGCTGTGTTCGTCCATGTCGCGGTATGATGCCTGCGGATGGTCGGCTCTGCCAGCTACCGTTATCTCAACCCCGTTGAGTGATCGCGCTGCCGTCGTATCTTCGTGATCGACGAGGGCTTCTGAGTAGCACGTAGCCGTGTCGGTTCCCATACACCCGCAAAGGTGTATGGGGAAGGTGTATGGGGACCGACACGGCTACATGTTCCGCAGAACATGGAGCGTACTCTACTTTCCTCCACGTGACGACCACTTCAAAGATGCACACCATCCTCTTCATCCTCCCCCACTAATGCATCCATCTGCCGCCGTATCTCCTCGTCCGTCAACCTCCCGCTGGGCTGCCTCGTCTGCGCTGCCTCCCTCTCTGTACCACTCGCCCCTCCATTGACCTCTCTTTCAGCGTGCCCATTCGCTTTTGGCACCTCCTCCGCGTTGCTTCCATGTGCGCTCCAGACCATCCCACGCTCCTCCGCCTCCTTCTTACACAGCTCTATCCGCTCCTCGAATCTCTTGATTACCACATCGTTCTCCTCTATCGCTTGCTTGCAATCTGCGTCGCCGTCGTCTGCGAAAGGTTTCATCTGGATGTTGGAATCTAGTAAGTGGGAGATGCTGTTCTGGAGCTCGGCGGCTTTGGCGTACAGAGTGTCGAGTGGAAGCTCCTTTATAGCTTCGGCGAAGAGGGCGGGCGATATGGGCTGCGATGCGGAGGAGACTTGAAAGGCATCCGCAGGGAGGTTTGGGTTGTCGGTTGGTTGCCAGTTCATCGTGTATTGCTGTGATTTTGCTGCCGGTGTAGTGTCTGTAGAGTGTCTCGGTATCTTGAAGTGAGCACAGTGTTAGGTTCAAGGAATGGTTAACTGTATGACGGATGTCTGGCGTTCACATGTTCTGATGGGGCCTTGACCTTTCGGCCTCGACTCCGGGGTGAAGGCAAAAATATCGAGGTCATCGAAGGAGTGTTTCCTTTGAATCATCCTCGAGACATCTGATTCTGAAAGTATGCTGGGGTGATCATCGGAGGTCCATCGCCGCGATGAACAATGTCTGGACGACGATGGCATTCCGGGCGCCATGCGCCGTACGATCGAACACGCGAAGCAAGCCGCTCCTTCATCTCTTCCACAGCTATGCGAAACAGCATTCCTCCTCTGCGACGTTCGCCGTTCGATCGTGCCGACATGCGCAGTCTATGTGGACCGCGGAAATCAAACCCTCTAGGTCGCAGCAGAATAGGCCGTTCATAACGACCTCTGTGCTAGCAGTCAAGACGAGGGACAAGCGCACGACATCACCACGCAAATCGAATCCAAAGGTCTTGTCTCAAGCAAAACAGCCTCGGAACGATGCAAAACTTGAATCCGCGCAAACAGCCGCTTCGCATACAGAAGGAGTTCCTGTTGAAGAGAAGCCTTTGACATGGCGAGACTACGATCCTGCGGGTGGTATGCCATTGCCAAACGGTGAACTGAGCCAGCCAGAAATCAATGCAGTGTTCAATGGCGAAGAGGTCCATGTCGATACCGGTAACTACGTTCTATCTGTAATGCACTGGCGACGAATGTCCGGAGCACTGATAGACGTTGGCCTGGACTTTCCAAAGGACAGCGGCGTTGACCGGGACATGGCCTTGAAAGGTCTGCAGTACGTGCGAGCTATTGTACCTGACGTGGACGAGTCCGCAGCTGGTCAAAGATGGGCAGAAGAGGAAGCATTGCGGCTGCAGGAGGAGATACAGGCACGAGCTGTGAAGCTGGGCGTCTACAAAGCGGCACCTGAAGACGAGCAGGAGCAGGAGCAGGAGCAGGAGCAAGCAGACTCTCCTTACGCACCCAGCAAGCTCCAGCAGATGCGCGAGGAGAAAGAAGCTGCGTGGGAGAAAGAGCAAGAAGAGCGCGCTGTACGAGAAGAGCAGGCTCGAGTCGCCGCTCTGCGCTCCAACCGCGGTCCCCTCGACCTAGGCGCAGGCGTGCAACCCAACATAGAGGCGCGCACCAACACAGCGACCAAACAAGTCGACATCATCCGGGCTCCAGCAGGCGGCGTCAAGCTCCAGCCACCGAACGCCAAAGCCTGGCTCCAGCCCGTGGAGCGCAAACCCTGGGTAAAGTACTACGAAGAACAATCCAAAGTCATCAAAGGCCACTCCGTTCCTCAACTCAGCCTCCTCCAACGCCTAGCAGGCCCATTCCTAATCACACTCCTAGTCCTCGCAGGCTGCTTCTACCTCAGCGAGAATTACACGCCGCCTCCCAAATCTGCTCGCGTCTGGCCAGACACAGCCCCCTCGGCGGCAACACTCTACGCCCTCACCGGCATCCTCGTCGCAGGCTTCTGCATGGGCCGCATCCCCATCTTCTGGCGCGCCTACAACAAGTACATGACTCTAGTACCCGCCTACCCCAACGCCTTCAGCGTCGTTGGAGCAATATTCCGCCACGACACAGTCTCGCACTTGGGGTGGAATCTGTTATCCCTCTGGCTCTTCGGTTTACTCCTCCACGAAGACGTCGGCCGCGGCACCTTCCTCGCAATCTTCCTCGCCACGGGCACAGCGGGAGGTTTCGCGTCTCTGGCGGTGAATGTTCTACGCAAGCAATGGATGGCTTACATTTTCGGCTGCTCTGGCTCTGTCCTGGGCGTGACGGCCGCAGCATGCACGCTAAGACCCCACGGCACGATTAGGGTGTTTGGATACGATGTGCCGATCGCCGCGTGGGTGTTCCTCGCGCTGTTCAGTGCTGGCGAGGCCTTTGCTGTTGTCAGAGGAATCGCGACCACGATTGATCATGTTGGCCATCTGGGTGGCGTTGTGAGTGGCGTGAGCATAGGGCTATGGTTGAGGCAGAAAGCGCAAGGGGAGCAGATGGTCGAGAAGCCATACTTGGGCGAGTCGAAACAAGTTGGCGAAGCCACGTTAGCTCAAGAATAGTAGTGGGCTTTTGTACATGTGCACACAATACTGTATTATACTGAATTTGAGATACCCATGTATGATCAATGCATGATATCTTCGCTCTGCATCCTCCACTAACAGCACCAAGTGAGACTATCTACTGTCGCTGTATGCGCTCTGCTGAGCGAAGGTGCTCGGGTCTAGCCTGCTGCTCAAGGTCTCTTGTACCCTATTCCCAGCAGATACCCCCAAAGGATCCCCCTCCCCCATTTCCATATGCCCGTTAAGCGCGACGTGTGAGCTGCAAGCCGTCGACGCTTCAGATGACACGCCTGCGTACTTGGCCAGGATAGTTGCATCCGTGTCTCGTGACTCCAACGCCGGCCGTACTGCTTTCTCGTCCGAGCCTGCGGCTGGCGTCGCGGAAATGTGCTCTCCACCTAGGTCACTTGATCCGGTCTGGATGGAAGCAAAGGCAGACGACAGACCATTCCTCATGGCATCGACGCTCGGGACGCTCTTTGCCTCCTTGATCGCGCTGCCGTTCTCAGCCGGAGGCACAAGCGTGTTCGACGGAATAGCAGTGCCATCGTCGAGAGAGATTGTGGAAGGCCGCAAGCTGAGCCGAGATATGTCGCTGTTTGCCTCAAGGTGGGGCGGCGCAAGAGTCCTCGGAGTGTTCATCTCTTCATCTTTGCGACCAAACAGTCCTGACCACCATCTGACTTCGATTTCGCCAGCCTGTCGTCGCGGCAAGAGAAGTGGATCCTCTGTCTTCGAGACGTAGTCAGGGTTCACGAACTCGGCTCGTCTCGAGAGGAAATGTGCCCATGCAGACGGGAACTGGTCTTCGTGTTCGGACCTCTCCTTTTCGTTGTTGAACAAGAACTCACCATATTGCCCAGAGTGTGCTTGATAGAACAGTCTCCTCAAGAAGCGTTCGCTGAACTCAAAGGCTGTTGGGAACTGACACTGCAGCTGGAACACAGCGTCTAAGAATTGGTGAAAGATCGGTGCAATCTCTTTCGTGTCAGTCTTGTGCTCTCGATCCTTTTCCGTGTTGGTGGTAAACGTAGAATGCAGTAGCGTATTAGGCGGCGGCGAGGGTGGTCGTGATCCAGCATCACTCTTGCCGTCAAGTTGCTGACCAAACAGGTTGCCTTTGTTCTTATCGAACCAGTTCTTGGCTCCAGAAAATGCCTTGGTGCCGATGGCATTGAAGCCTTTAGGATCAGTATTACCTGCATCCTTGGCCCGAGAAGGTGCCACTCGCTCGTTCTCGATGTCAAACCATTTTTCGCTGCCTTGTATTCCGTGCCGATGGTTGAATTTGTGTCCAAATGATAAGAAGTCTTTCTGTATGAGAGTGATAAAACCCTGCATGGAGCGATAGTACGGGTCTAGCATCAGTTCCGCCAGTGCAGCGATCTGCGAAGTCCGATCCCAGCCGTCGGAACAGTGCACCAGTACGTGACTACCACCTAGACCGACTCTCTTTGCCACATTGTCGGCTCCTTCCAGCATGTTGGCGATATGTGCGAGCCAGCCAGATTTGCGCAGTAGCTCTTGATTGGGCCTCGTGTCCAGGTAGTCGGAATTTGCGAAGCTTTCTATAACCTTGTCCAGCGAGCTCCTCATAGCGTGAATGTTGGCAATATTGAGGAAGGTTCGTTCCACCACAGTTCCGGGTGGTCCGCCGTAGTTAGCGACATCCTCGATGCCTCCACCTGTAGCTCGATTCGCGAGTGCATTCATTCTGGGTCGAGCATCAACGATCAAGTTACTCCTCGTGCTTCCGTATACTTTCAGGCGTGGTGTCTGCTGTTCTTCTCCAGCGATCTCATCGAGGCCGAATTCATCGTGAGTGGTGGATGATGAGGCCGTGTTGAGAGGCGTCGCCGTTTCTGCAGAAGAAAGCTGCGGAGGTGAATGGCTAGAGAATATTGCCGAGACCAGTCGCTCGTCCTGCGCATTGCGCTTGTTCTGCATACCACACATGGGCTGAGAGGATCGAGTGATACTCCCACCGTTTGAGTGAAGATAAGTCAGGGCAGGTATCCGACTCTTGGAGCGGTAGGCGCCCCCATACTTCAGGATGTTGTCACTCACTGCGCGAGGTACACATAGCACATTGGGATATGTCGGTGAGTATTCGTAGTCGTTGTTGATGTCAGTGATACGCCATGCGCTTCCGGGTCCTTCAGCTGCCTTGCCGCCAATCCCCATCCGCGAGAACTCGCGCCTTGCATCGAATCGTGGTGTACCGACCATGAGTTCCTGCTGTGGCGCCTTAAAGTGAAAGGCGTGCATGTCTCGGATGTTATCGACGCAGCAACGAGCTCGTAAACAGTAGAAGACCTCTCGTGCAGTGTCGTCTGGGGTCTTGTCTGAAGCTGAAGGGTGAATGTGGAACGCCATCATTTGAAAGTCCCTCTTGCGGATACGGATAGCAGGAGATCTGCCATGATCGGTCGGGTATGCCACGCTACCGTTGTTCGCCGGCGAAGTAGACCTCTGGGGTGATGAGTACGGCGCAAGATGCGCCGAGTCTGTGGATGGTCGACTATATGCATTCGTGCCGAAGACTGGAGGGAAGGCCGATTCGTCAAGGTCGTCGGTATGCTCAGGATACGCTTCGTGGGTGTAGGTCCTTCCTTGTGCGTGGCTCGGCCGAAGGAGACAATAATTGATCATAGGGTAAGGCACCCATATCTCTTTGGGACGCCCTTTCGACGCTGTTGGACCTGTCCTAGCTGCCGCCACTTCACTCGACTCCCGCCGGGAAGCAGCGCCGTCCAGAGACGCACTTTGCCGAACGCTTGGCGCCGGACTCGATGAGCCTTTTAGGCTGACATTTTGCACGGGTGAGGTCCCAGTTCCAGTATTCGGCACGTAGCTAAAGATAAGGTGATGCCTGGCCAAGTATAGAGTGCCGTTTTCTGTCTTGCCTCTGCTGTGGAGGCTGACGTTGCGGACTTTCAAGTCCTTGAATGGATTCGGTGTTTCCCCCATATCAGCGAATGGTCAGTATGGATGTCGTTTGGCTTCTTCGGAATGCTTCATGGGTGATGATGGATGCTTCTTCGGTGCGACGGTGACGCGTGTGGCGAGCGAAGACTTTGCACGCGCACGTGGCCACCGTCCAGCACAAGCAGAAATCGGCACCATCAAACACAGTAGAAGGTGTGTCGTGAACAGTAGTGACCAGCTCAAATTCAGAAGCCCAAGTTGTTTGAGAGGCGTGACGTTGATCAGCCGCTTTTCAAGTCAAGGGAAGAGGCCAGAAGTCGCGGCGACTTTTGGGGCATGTGATCCAGCACGACAACAACAACAAACGAACTGCTGTAGAGCAGGACTTGAAAAGTTGAGACGTCTATGCGCAGGTATCGGCAGTGATGAGACGTTAATCACAATGAAGTCATTCCGCATGCTAAATACACATCAGAAGTTCACCTACTACTACTAACTAGCATAGCTATCGTGGTCATACATCGACAAGCCACACTGTCTCGACAGGACCTGCACTTCCTGTCGCAGAGCTGGCCGCAGTTCGTTGCTCCGTAAAATGAAGATTCCACGGCAGCATGCTCGGCTACCGTCTTGTACGCCGTTCCAAATGCTCCAACGTCCCCAGCGCCATACTCGCTCTAACTCCTGTCCCATGTGCGCTAGATTACATCTAAGCAAAGCCAAAGTATTCGCTTCCAGCGGTTATGGCAGTGTATAACTGCTGCCTGAGGTGTTCGTAGCTCTCGTATTCGGGAAGGTCGAGCTCTAAAGAAGACGTCAGTAAACAGTTTGTAGCCGGGTGCATGGGATGAACGTACGATTGAAACATGTATGACTTGATGGCAACTTCTCCTTGTTGCTGTAGTCTCGATGGATGTTGAACTTGGCAAAGCCGTTCATGCCCTCGAGCTCCTTGAAGCCATTCAATGGCACCTTGCTAGTGCCTGTCACAAATTGCAATACCTTCGCCTTCTCTTCCTTGTCGAAGCTGCGTATTGCTCGCCAAAACCATTGGATCTGCGGCGATGTTGGCTGATAGTTGGTGTAGTCGGTGTTGTTCTTCCAGTCATCGATGTCAATGTCAGGCAGACCGGAAATGAGCAACTCCAGCTCCTGCTCGTTGAAGATGGAGATGAGCTCGGCGGGGATGATCTCGTGGAAGCCTTCAAGGAAGTGGTCGATCTGCTGCTGTACTGATTTGATGAGGCGGTGCTCCACAACCAAACGAACGTAGTCGTGCTTGTTCTGTTCCGTGACAGCGATGTCTCGGCCACCTGGTATCAGATCGATCGTCTCAGTGACACCAAATTTGTCAACGTCAACGGAAAATGTCTCGAAAGCAACGTCGGTGATGTCGTTCTCCAGGATCCAGACTAGTGATTTGTAGTAGTCGAGATCCAGGGTCTCCATGTCTTTCAGAGACACATTCTTGCCAAGAATCTTTCTGTAGACAGCTCTGCTGAAGTGGCAGTCCAGCACCCGGTTCTCGTACAGGGCCTTGCCGATGATGCGACCAATGAACTTGAAGAACAGCAAGTGTTCTGGATTCACCTCACTGAGGTTGTTTGGATGGAAGGTTGTACGATCAGAGGCCACCGGGATGAACAGCGCAAAGTCCGCGTTGAACATTTGACGAGCCATGGCCGCAAACCACTCTCGCGAGACGCCGCCAGCATCGATACCTTCTTCGCCGTGGAAGCGGATGTTGAGCTTGCCATACTTGATCTCATTGCCGGTCTTGTAGTACAATGACTTGAACGAATCAAGGAAGACTTGGTCACGACGCACGCTGAGTTGCAGCGATGGATGCGAGACTCTTACTTCGGTTCGCCGATCGTGAAGCTTGCGGCTGAAGTAGCTACGCTTATTGTCGAACTCTAGAACCTTGGAATTCTTGGCAAGGACAGACAAGTTGCCGTTCATGAGCTTGGGGTTGTTGCGAATAAGCTCATTGAGGATCTTGCGATGCTCCTCGGTGAAGTTGAAGAAGAGACCTTCCATTCGTGCTTCTGGTGGCGGTGTGCTGACAGTAGTATCGAGCGGCGATGTCAGCATCTGAGATGATTCCTTGAGAGCACTATTACGGCAAACGACCATCAGAGCTTCGATGAGTGGTAGTAAGATGGTCGCAACGTTGACCATGTTGCCGCGCTCCCGGATAGCGGCGAGGCAGACACTGAGGCTGTTCCAGAGCTTGTCGAAGGTCGCACTCTCATAGAACGTAGCCAAGATGTCGTCCTTCAGCTTCTGATCGAGCTCAGGGCCATATGAGGTCGAAGTCTGGACGATAGGAGTACGCTTGGGGTCGAAGAGATGGTCCAAAGCAACCAACACACGCAGAAGCTTCCTCTGCTTCGAGCCAGCAGACGAGAAGCTCGCCAGGGCCATACCTTGAAGGTCTGTGCCGGTCTGCGCGGAGTCGATCAGCTTGGACAGCTCCTCGAGATCTGCCAGAAGGTCTTGACTCAGCTCCTGTGCCTGTCGGATGAGTTCCCTGCCAAAGACCTCTTTCGCGCCGGGAACGGCTGAAAGGTTCTTGATGATATCTAGAGTGTCGCTGAAGGTCTTGCTCGGGCATTCGCGTGCAGCGAGAATGTTGACGACCAATCGAATGTTCTCTTCGGGCACATCAGGCGGTAGAGGAGTCTTCTTCTTCTTTGCTTCCACTTCGAGAGCAGCCTTCTCCTTGGTGTCATCTTCCTCTGCCTGCACTTCTGCAGGAGCTGCGGAGGCTTCGCCTCCACTTGACACGCCCTCGGCTGTAGTTTCCAACATGGGCACATCGGATATACTCGTTGCTGGATGCTCAGCACTCCCGCTGTCGACTGCAGCACCAGTCTCGGGGTTTCCTGACTCCTCTCGGGCTTCCTTGGCACGCTTGACCAAAAGTTGCAGAGGCTTCGTGACTTGCACGAGCAGAGACGCCAGGGTCTCCATCACCGTGATGTTCTCCGTGATGAGCTTGCGATCCAGGAGTGCCAGAAGGGCGTTGATAGGGTACTTGGCGGCCTTGCTCTCGCGGAGCTTTCCCTTCTTGGCACTCTTGATCTTCTGACTGGTTGTAGTCTCGTGCTCGTTCAGAAAGAAAGACTTGACTCGTTCGTTGTCAGTAGCCAGAGCGTTAAGCGTGCCAAGACACTGTTGAACAATGTTTAAAGGCGACAGCTCGGTGCTTGGTGCTATCACGCTCGCCTGGCCCGTGTTCGTGCGCTTGAGCGGAGTCATGGATGGCTTCTTATCTTCTGATGGCTGCTTCGCACGTAACGAAAGCTGTGCAAAGCTGCGCTCGACAGCATTGACATCGGCAGTGCCATCCTGGAGGATGGAAAGTAGGATGCTGATGACCTCCGCACGGTTGGTTGTGTTCTTACTAACATCCGACAAGATGCTGTGAAGGTTGGTCTTGGACTTGTGGTTCAACGACACGAACATCAATCGTAGTAGCGTGGCCACGCCGGACTTGCTCAGAAGTTGTGCAACTGGGCGGCGTTGTCGGTTGGGCTCACGATCGCCACCTTCTGCTCGAGCCGCGGCCGCGGCACCGTTCAAGATGCGAGCGCCTGCACCCTCCAGACCTCGACGATCCGCATGTGGCACGCGTCGATCGCCAAACAGCGCACGAGCTTCAGCTTGAAGATCGTCAGGCAGCGCAGCCAGGACAGCGTCGTCGGCGTCCATCAAGACGGCTTGACGCAAAGCTGGATCAAGCATTGCCATGAAGTCAGCATTGTTCATCTCCTCCGGCTGCGCCTGAGCTCCTTGATCTCGCTCACGACGACGCGCCTCATCACGCTCTCTGCGTCGGCGCTCAGCCTGCTCCGAGCGCAGAAGCTCTTGTTGAATATCTCGTGGCAATGCGTCCAAGAATTCCCGATTGATTTCACTGGGGTTCTCGCCGGATCGCATCTGTTGGGACCTGTGCTCTTGGTACTGAGACATGACCACCTCCTCCCTCATCTCTTCTGGTAAGGCCTCGATATACTCGCGATCGATGCCAAGGTTGGTGATGTCCAGTTCGCGACCCCTAATCATGATGGTGACTCTCTCTGCGGGAGGCTCGTCAGCAGGTGCGCTATCTGCTGGCGCATCGGGTTGCGCCACGGATGATTCTTGTTCCACACCCTCCATTCGAGTGGGCTCTTCTGCCTCTTCATGCTCAGCCGCTGGTTCCGCCTCTGCGCGTGCACGAGTCTCGGCGTCCTCGCGTTCCTTCGCCTCTTGCTCTTCGCGTTCTTTCTTCTCCTGAGCCTCACGTTCAGCCCGCTCGGCTTCCTCCTTCTTGCGCGCCTCCTCCGCAGCCTTCTCCGCAGCAGCTTTGCGCTCTGCCTCTTCTCGCTCCTGTATGCGCTTCGCCTCCATTGCGGCAGGTACCAACGCACGTAGGACGGCAGCAGTAATGCGCGCAGCCTTCTCGGCGGATTTGCCCCCAGGGAAGAGCATACGTGCCTCCTCGTGCCAGCGGTTGACAGTAGAGCTGGGGCGGAAGTCGACAGCCTGAGCTTCTTCATTGTGTGGCGTACCTCGTTCATTGTTGCGACTGCCTGGAAGCACCTGTGGCCAGGCACCGAGAAGTTGATCTCGCCATGGTCGGGTAGGATCAATATCAATCATGCCTCGAGGTCCACCACGTCCGCCTGCTTGAATGCCGAACACTGGAGGCAAGGCAGCCAAGCCATGCATCGCGCCTGGCTCGACGTTGATGTTGATCACACCGCCTGGGCCTGCGTGGCCGATGTGGGACAAAATCTCTGGCAAAGCATGGTCGCCACGAGGCAATCCGAAAGCACGACGAGCTGTGAAACGAGCAGCCATGTCGCCCGTATCACGCTCACGTTGAGCATTTCTTCCTGCGCCGGCATCACGCTGAAGGAGTGGGTTGATGCCATCCTCGTCGCGGGCGCTGGGCGTTGCGCGTTGCGTGCGCATAGCACTGGTAGGTCTTAACTCTCCGCCGCCTCCAATCATGCCGAGCATGTGGTTGAGTTCGTGATGGTGTCGATGATGGTGGTGGTGGTGCGCTCCACGGATCGTCGCTGGAGGTGGGTGGCCATCCCAAGCCCACGCGCCTTCCTGGTCCTCGTCTTCCTCATCTTCCATCTCTGGCTCGTACACAATGTCCTCGCCGAAGTCAACTTCCTCCTCCTCGTCATCATCGTCTTCCGGAGGCATCTCATCCTCGAAGAATTCTTGTTCATCGTCACCTCCCATGTCAAGTCTGACGACGCCGTCAATATCGCCATGGTCTGACGGATCTTCACCGCCAAGAACCTGTGCGATATGCTCTAATGGTCCTCCGTGTGGTGAGCCGCCATCGCCAGAGCCGCCGAAGTCCATACCATCATCTTCCCAGTCGGCTTCGTCTTCGGCAAGCATTTCATGCTCGCCCATGCTGGCATTGTCGTCATCACCAGTGATCTCGTCCATCCGGTTCTCGAAATCTGGTTCTCCTTCTGAATCCAGATCGTCATCGTCTTCATCGTCGTCAGACATCTCGTCGTCCTCATCGCCAGACTCGTCTTCCCCGTCGTCACCCATGTCGACTTCTATCTCAATATCACCAGGCATGCCTTCGATTTCTCCCATGTCACCTAGCTCATCGTCTTCGTCTTCGTCGCTGACAACCTCGCCGTGGTCTGGGACTTCTTCCTCGTCATAGCCTTCTTCGTAGTCTTCCATATCATAGTCTTCCTCTTCATCATCGGAATCGGAGGACTCGTCATCCTCTTCATCGTCATCGTGCTGCCGAGCTTCGAACATGCCCAATGACGAGCCTCGGAAGAGATCTGGAGTCTGTTCACGCTCGTCATCGTCGTCGGTCTGGTCTGTTTCGGAATTAGAAACCTCGTCCTCACCGGTGCTGGTCCCAGTTCCCTCGGTGGAAGATAAATCGGAGGTTTGACTCAAGGTCACACCCCTCTCTGTGAGCTGCTTGAGCGGAGAGAGGATGTACTTGACAGCTCGCTTGGCGTTCGGAAAGTTAAGATCGAGCTCGGCGAGGGCTTGTGTGAGCGTGGCAATGAAGTTCTTCTCAATCATGAGCCTCGCAATCTGCTGTTGAGCACCGTGATAGCCTTGAGCGACAGTATTTGATATCTGTGGGTCCGCCTTGTCGTTCAGCATCCGATTGAAGAGCTCGCCAAGCGACAGCAAACGCGAGTAACGATGATCAAGCGATTCACGCTGATCTTTCGTGACCTCGTTGAAGACGCGGAGAGCGTGATCAAGTACGAATTTCCGCACGAAGGTCAGCTCTGTCTCTTGCTCCGCGAACTCGGCGGAACCAAGTTCGATCATAAGAGCATTCTTGGTGAGTCGCTCGGGCGTCTTTGCGCAGAGGGCCACCAGGAGCTGTGTTGCTGCATTTGAAGTTGCTACTTTCTTGCGATGTGTCACATCGTCGCGGTGCTCTAGAGTGCCCACGGGCAACAGGGTTTGCAGAAGGTAATGTAGCGTACCAGCTCGCGGCTTCGATGGTGTCAATGGCTGACTCTCTAGCTTTCGCGAAAAGTTGATGAATTCGACCTTCGTTCTGTTGTAGCTGCCGACAAGCTCTGCAAGACACTGCAAGATGAAGCATCGGTACAGGTAAATCGCATGTTCTTCGGGCTTGAAGATTGTCGACTTGCTGGGCTTATCTGCTGGGTCTGCTGGAGGCGTTGCCGAGTTGACGCTGGAGCTGCTTGACGTTGTGGCATCCGTCATCTCCACATCAGAAGCTGCAGGGTCGCCACCAAGCGAGTCCTTAGCGCTTCCCTTGGGGTTTTGGGGAGACTTGTCTTCGACATCTTTGTAATTCGTAAGCTCACGCAGCAAGAAATTCACCACACCATCCGTGGTCTCCACGGTAGGCGGCTTTGGTTCGGATGGCTTCTGCGCAGTAGAACTCGCAGTGCCTTCTTCTTGAGCGTCGGCCAAGGCGTCCTCGCCAGGACCACGCAATGGTTGCACATTGGAGCCAGAAAGGCGATCCTTCTTCAAGACAAGGCCTTGTGGGCGATGAGTTTGGCCATCGAAGCGTGCGATTTCCAGCATTTCTTGCGTCACTTCAACGAAGATCTGGGAGTTGCGGTGTACCAGGTGACTGAGCGAGCGACAATAGCTGCCGGTCTCGAGCGCGCGAGCCGTGCGATGATTCTCAAGCGTGATCCTGATCTCGGTGCGCATGATTTGTCGTATCATGTCATCGTCTTCGACCATGTGTCGCAAAAGCAGCATAAGTGATGCTTGGAGCTTCTCGTCAACGGAGCCAGCGAGCTGTCTGATCATTAGGAACAGCCTGCTCATGGGTTGCTTGTCACTTAGGCGTTCCGCTAGATCTCGCTTGCGCGTAAGGACAACCAAGACGCGGGATACAGAGAGTGCCAGCGTTGCATTCTTGCCGATCTTCGGCAGTATATCGATCATGGCATCGAATAGCTCGGAACGTAGGTCTTGTGCCACGACTGGTTCGGGGACTGGCGGCACAGGCATTGCCTTGAGAGGATCATCTGCAGGAGGTGCCTCCCACTCAATCTCGACAGGCACCTCATCTTCTGCTAGCACATTTTCGATGATGAGCAGAATCATCTCAATCCATGGCGCATCTTCAACCTTCTGATCAGGCTCGAGCCGGACCCAGCTGACCAAATTGTCGAAATACTCCTTCAGCTCGTCCAGAGTCGAGTCGAAAAAGTCACGATCCTGCAATATCAGAGCAACCAAATGTGCGTAGGCGTGGATCTTGCGTCCAGCTTCCTTGCTTGGTTCTTCAGCTTGGAGAGACATCAGCGAAGACACTAGCGTCACGCCGATCTCCTGACGCGGGTTGGCACCTTCTCCAGTCTTTGCCACAGCTGCTTGTATCAAGTCCGATAATTCGAACGTGAGACCCGGCTGCGTGCTCAAAACATCCAAGCATCGATCAACAAGATCGTCACGGACCTCTGTACGCCGGTCGTCCAGGTCTTCGACTGTGACATACAGCTCCTTTGTGTCTTGAGGACGAAGTTTGAAAGATGCCAAGACCGTCGAGTCTATCATAGAGCTCAGATCATCTTCTGTCAATCTTGGGGGTAGATTGCCGAGCGAACCGTGGTTGGTATCTTCTTCATCAGACATGAGGTCATTGTCAGATGACAGTGTAAGATGTGCGTTGCCGTTTGCATCTACGGCGAGAGCCCCTGCTTCACCATCAGACCCTTCTTGTGCCGTTCCAAGTTGAGCTACCAAACCCAGCGCAGCAGGTCGCTGTCGAGGTGCCGCGGCATCGGCTGCGCCAGACATTTCTATGTCAAGCCTGCTTGCAGCATCGGCGGCTTCAGGTTGACTGGATGCGCCACTTGTCTCAGCTGGCGCGGGATCATCAGGAATGGGGAAGCGAGGAACTTCCTCATGATCAGTACGAAGTCGTGCATATGCTTCAGAGACGGGCAAGTTGCTGCTACATCGGTAGAGAGCTTCACGGCTGAGTTCGTTACTGAAGCCGAGGGTATTGACAAGCCTGTCGAGGCCATCCTTGCTGTGTAATCTAAACTCCACTTTGTTCGCAGGCACTCGTCGACTGGCTCGCTGACCTCGCCTCAGCGCCCTGTCCTCGCCATCGGCTTTGAGGACGATACGCAAGATGTCCACGACGACTCGCATGTCACGGTCTTCGAGCTGCTCAATGTTCTCAGAATGCCAGATCTTGCTGATGGCAGGGAGGATGGCATGCCGTATCTCCACCAGGAACTGCGCAGGTGTGAAGTAGTCCGGCAGGCTGGGGTCCCGCACAGAGATCGCACTGGTTTGCGTGGTTTCGGTAATGCATTTGGAACGCACCACTTGGCCGTAGAAGCTCAAAATCTGGTGCACAGCATCCCTAACGTGCGGCTCAACATTTTTCTGGCGCTGCTGTTGTGCTAGAAGCTGCATGAAATTATGAAGATAGTCATTCAGTTTGTCAAAACCACCAATGGAGTAGAATTTGGAGAGCACTAGAGCCAGTGCTTCCTTTGTGCCATACGGTTCCATGGAGAGCGAATTCCGCAGTACGACTCTGCTGAACTTGACAAGCATGAGAGCGACATAGCGGGTGCCCATTGACTCGTCCTTTGAATCGTTTCTGCGGAAGTCGAGCTCCCAGATCAAAGCCTTTGCCAGATGCTCTGCTACGAGCATTGCATGTTGCTTTGTGTTCGCGTCCATTCGCTTCGTGACGATTGCTTGACCAAGCGAAGAGAAGAATGAGTCGATGCCCATGGGAACTTGGCTCACAAGATAGCGAATGGCTTTCAAATTCTTCTCCGCAAGTACCTCTTCACGACTTCTCTGTGTACTCGAGCTGTCACCGTTGGGATCTCCAGTGGGAACTAGCGAACCCTCGGCGTTCTTCTCGGCGGCTCCTTCGACCATTCCGTTAGCATCCACGCGACGCATGATGAACGGCTTCGGATCGACCCTCCACTTCTGCTCCTCCGAGAGCTGTGACGTTACAAGAAGATGCTCCCAGACGCAAGTTGCATGAACTCTGCTCAATCCATCGATGAGGTCGACGTAAATTTCGGTGAAGTTCAAGCTCGAGAACAGGTGATTGTTCTGGTTGCCGTGCCGCAAAGTGTACGGTGGGGGTGCAAGTACTCTCCCTAGGATGTGGGTGAGCAGATGAATGTTGACCAGGCTTTTAGCCATTGAAGTGGCATCGATTCCATCTGAGAACTGGGATTCTGAGGCTTTCGAACCGGATAGTTCGATGAAATGGGCGAATGCGCTGTTTCGACCCCGGAAGTCACGTAGCTCTTTCAGACCAGTCATTGCCCACTGTGTGCGCCTGATGATGCTCGGCAAAACAGCATGAGCACGAGCCTCGCATAATGCCTTGAATACCTGCGCGATCTTATTGAAGAGCGGGTGAGCAACGTAATCGTAAGGGTTGGCAGCGCACATCGCGATGTCCAGTAAGATCTCAACCCCCGCGTCATCGCAGAAAGCACTGCACATGGCGCTGTTGTGGAAATATGCATCCAAGAACTTGAAGCAAGCGCTCATGAATGGTATCGCAGGTGCATACTCGCGCTCATCTTCCGTCCCGTCGTCTCCGATGAGCACATAGTTCTCCCCAGATAAGAGCTCGTTGTTTCCAGAAAGAGCCTGTTCGTACTCCGCGTGAGAGGCGCCCTGCACAGCAGCTTGACCTCCGGCGACGCGAAGCTTGCCATCTACACTTTCCCACAGCTTGGTGCCGTGGTGCTTGTGCTTTGCCATGATATTGCAAAGGTCTTTCAAACGCCGCAGCATATTGAAGACAGCAGCATTAATATGTGGCTTGAGACTTGGATGATGCCGGGATAGCTCGTCAAAAGCTTGACCAATGTTGGCAGCGTGCTGACCTTCATCTTCCATGGCACGCACGTGCGCTGGGGACAAGAAGAGATCAAAGTACTTGACAATGGCGCCAGATGCAAGGAAAAGTCGCATGCCAGCCTCGTTCAAGCAGATGGCGCCGAAAGCGTTCGGCAAGGCAGTCATCACGTCGCCCACCGGTAGAACACCTTCGACCTGGGGATGAATAGGCTCCCCGTTGGCATCGACTTCGAGACTTTGCGTAGCATTGATGGGCTTGATGTCCGTGGTAGCAGGCAGCTCATCCGGTACTTTCTGCCCTGTGACGGATTCCAGTAGGCTCTTACTGAGTCCTGCCTCGCCGATGACTTGGTAGCTCGTCGGCTCGTTGTGTATGAAGTGGCTGATGATCATTACGGCCGACCACCAAATATTCGAGCCAAAAATCTTTGCATGCTCGATGACGTTTCGGAGAGCGCCCAAGATCTGTGGAGTGTCGATCAGGTTCCTTAGCAAGCGGTCGTGTGTGCCCGTGTTATTTTCAAACATGTGTGCGGTGTTTTTGAGAGCTTGTCGCAAGGTCGACTGCTGATAAAATGGTATCTCATAGTCAACGACCTTTGACTTGAACTCTGATGGCAGACCCTTTCCATTGCGAGCGTTCTGAAGCGATGCATCCACCTCAAAGGCTGTCAAATCAGCAATGATGTCCAGACCCTTCACCTGGGCTAAAGTCTGGAAGGCATTGGGAATTTGGTTGGTGAACGTGTCGAAAAATTGAAGCACGCGCTCGTGGAACTTCTCTGTCCGACTGGTACGAAGGGTGAGAGCTTCAATAAGTATGCCAATGATACCAGCATTCACCATCTTCTCGCCATACCTCGCTTGCGCATTGGATTGGAGCAGACTGCTGATGAGATCAAAGATCGTGTCTCGCCACTCTGCCTCCTGAAGCTCTGCTCGATCCTCAGGGTGCACGTCCACGCTGAGGCTTGATATGAGCTTGCGGAGCTCATAGTACAACACTCCGTGGTTCACAGTGATGGCAAGAGCATCGGCTACCTCTGAGGCCTTGTGCCGGGTCTTGGTTAAGGCCTCGAGTGTCATGAGAACCGCGGTCTCGGATTGCAAGGTGAGCGCTGTCTGCTTGGTGGTTGCGGGCTGCAGCAGATCGCATAGTTGTGATGCCAAGTGGAAGCGCCGGGGCTCTTCGGCATCTGGCGTCCCGACACGTTCCTGAAATTTGGAATCTGTGAGAGCGTATGCGAGGTTTGCAATAGCAAGCAGCCGCAGTTCCAAGAGCTGCTGCGCGCTCACGTCTTCTGATGCAAACGCCTTTGCTATTCTCACGCGAGTAAGAAGCTCGTAACGCATGTCCGCTGGTACAGCTGGCAGAGCATCCCTCAGCAGTTCCCAAGCAGGCGAAGCGGCCACCTTGCTAGCTGATATGTGGAACAACTTCGGCGCGTTTGATGCTGAGCCCTCCGACTCGCGCGGCTCGACTGGACTCGACTCGACGTCGTTCGCGCTGACGCTCCTATCGCTAGGTGATGGACGGTCTCTCGATGGGCCAAGATTTGAGGTTCGTCTCGCGGGTGTTGGAGTGACCGGGGAGGCCTCGGCGGGCTGGTTCGACGGCGGAGGACGAGAAGTTGGCGCTGACTCGTAGTAGGTGAGGGCAACGCTCGACATCTCATTTCTTGTCGAAAGTGCGATCGGGTCCTTTGCAATGGAGACAAGATCTGACGGGTTGAAGACTGCAGCCTGTGACGCCTTTTCTCTGCCCTTGCCAGGTGTTGGTGCTGAGGGAGGACCCGAAAGGAAAGGCTTGGGAAAAGGCATCGCAATCTTATGCAGATTATCAATGTTGAGGTTGTAATGGTTCGCCAGAAGAAGCGCGTGTGCACTGGGGTGATGATTCTTGTATCGAGCTACTTGGTAGCGTTGTGCTAGGCGCAGACTCAGCTTGAGGCACTGCTGTAGCAGCGTCAAGGATGTTGTATTAAGCAAATCGTTGACGTGTGTGCTGCTGGCGTACAAGCTGCGGTTGCCACAGTGTTCAAGTAGCACCCTCGTGAAGTGCAGTATTGTCTCAACCAGCTCACGATCACCCTCGCGCGAATACGCCGCTGCGTCCAGCTCTTCATCCTTAGCGCCTATCGATGGATAAGGCATGCCCTCTTGGCCATCACCTTTGTGTAGCAGCCGTCGCTCGAATGGCTGCGTCTGCGGACCCTCATTGAGAGCGTACTCCTGGCTGAACAGCTCAAGCACATGGTCGAAACGGTCCAACAGTGGTATCCAGTGGTAGAGGTCGCCGCGCGGAAGAGGCCATTGCTGCGGGAAAGTGTCCAGATGTGATGGCAGCTGGTGCAGCGGAGTCTCGATGGCACGCTGTACGAAGTCTCTGACGAACGGCGAGAGTGTCGATATGTGCCGCTCTGTGGCGGCCTTCTTGATCTTCCCCATCACGCCCTGCGCCGCGAGCAGCGCGGTCCTGTATGTTGTGGCCTTATCCTGAGCGAAACAGCTCTCGTGGTACTGCGTTCGGTCGTGGTAGCTGTAAGTGCAGGGTGTTGGTGGATGATCGGCGGGTCTCGGTTCGACGAAGTTCGATAGTTCTAGTGACAAGATGGCCGTGGGGGGGGGGGGGGGGATGCGTTTGCCAGGCACGAGCGAAGGCAAGCTGAGGCAGTATTACGTCACGTGCGACGATGGGTGCATGTATGTAGACGCCGAACCGGCTGTCGAGTGAATGAGAATGATCAGTGGCAGCTTCCACTGCAGTGTCGTGTGGGTGCTGATGGGAAGTTCGGTTGTCTTTGCTTGCTGCGGAAGTCGTACTTTCGCAGTCGCAGAGCGTCGCGGTGCAGGCGCTAACTCTGTTGAACTGCCGATTGACACGTCGGGTGATTCCAGCTGTGTCTCGTCGCTGTCGTGAAGGAAGGTGTCGAGTGCCGTGAGTCGGTAGTGAGTGGGAGGATGGCGAGCGAGTCCGCACACGGCCACACTTCACTTACCTCTAAGGTTCGAGAGCTTCAACTTGCGGAAGGCAAGAAATCGCGCTAAGAGCTCAGGCGGCAGTGACGTCCTTTCTGCCTGAATGCCTGCCTTACGATGGAGATGACGTCCTTTTTCAAGCGCGACCAGATCCATCAAAACATGAACAATCATACACAAGACTTCAATCGAACTTAGCTGCGAACATAAAGCACAGTCTGGAGGCTTTTCATACCACGGAAGCCTTTTGCAACACAAGAAGACGTCGCGATGCACCATATTCACACGATGTGTTTGGCACATGCAAGCACTCTCTAGCGTACTTAGAGCGGCGCTATCAGAGGTGATCGACAGCCTGAGGAATACGCGGCGAGCACATGCCCATGTGAAGTTGCTGACGGTCCCTGGTCGCTTTTCGTCTGCCATTTGGCGTAGTGAAGGTGCCATGAGCCCTCAACATTGTTCCCGCTGACCTCTACTCCCGTCTTCTTCGAAGTGCAGCAAATTCGAAGGCGGTCGAGACACCCTGAGCTATGGCATTGAGATACGAGGCATTTGGGGTTGTTGTAGTGATCCCACGACCATGGAATCTACTGACAGGTCTGCTCTCACGGGTAGCTATTGTGTATCAATGCCGCGGCCACCCTGTCATCGAATGAATGGTTCAGGACTTTGCTACTGTGACGAACAACAATTGGAAAGAGTCGCACATAAGAGGTCTTTGCACTTCCTCCTCAAGCGTCTCCTCAACATCTCTTTATCTCTGTCCGCATTCGGCAGCTCTTTGTTCAACCATACCAAGGACAAATCCAACACAGATATCAACACATGCAATACCAGCAATGGCCAAGCGCACAGCAGAAAGTGCCTCCTTATCGGCACCAGCTACTCCGCAGGCGGAGGAGGCTCCAACGGGGCAGGGGAAGAAGCGCAAGACCGACAACAGCACGCCCAAACCAACAAAGGTCACAAAGCCAACACCAGCAGCTCCTCGCAGACTCAGGAAGCTCAAGGAGTCTATCATTGACGCTGGTCCGCC
Source organism: Nothopassalora personata (assembly GCA_033816765.1). Classification (NCBI taxonomy): domain Eukaryota; kingdom Fungi; phylum Ascomycota; class Dothideomycetes; order Mycosphaerellales; family Mycosphaerellaceae; genus Nothopassalora; species Nothopassalora personata. The sequence continues at coordinate 5,408,292 of CM066287.1, read as the reverse complement.
ACAGCCACCGCAGCCAAAGCGCGTGAGCAAAGGTACGTGAACACATCACCGTGCGAGCTCTCTTCTTCTACCAGAAGCACAGCTTTGAGCCTTGAACACAAGCATGAACTAACACTGCATTTCTTCTTCCACAGCCCTCGCAAACAAGATCAAGCAAATCAAGACCTTCCGCAATGAGTTCGCCTCCGAGAACAACGTCATCACCAGGTCCAAGGATAACTCCAACCACATGATCCTTGGCGCATCAGCTCTAGAGGGCACCTTGAATGCAATGGCTGCGGACTGGAACGTGGAGCGTACTTACCTCGCAGCGCTCCTGGACGCCGAGGCAGCCGTAGTCAAGAGATACAACAAGCGACACGAATACAAGGAAGTCGTCACAAAATGCTCAATGATCGTTCTGGACCTAAGTAAGACTACCACCCTTAACGAGGCCATACATGCGCAGATCAAGGGCCATGGCATTGAGGGAGTCAACCTGCTGCAAGTTGAGCTCGAGATGTATGAGAAGCAGCGCGCTGAGGTATGATAATGATGTTGGGGGCAAATGGCTCTCGATTGCTAACGTTTATGCTAGTTTCTAGGAGAACAGCTTCTACATGCTACTGAACAAGCTGAAGCGTGGACGGACGATGATGAAGAGCAGTCCGCCGGTACGACATTGGCCACGATTGAGCAAGTCGACGGCAGTGGCCAGGTGGAGGAGAGTAGTGGAGAAGAGAAGGGTACAGACACGGCAATAGAGCCGGAAGCGCTCCGGGAAGTGGATGCGTCCCAAGCTTACGACCAAGAAATCGAGCGTATAGGGGTCTGCCCAGCGCCAAAGAAGGACCTGTGAAGCGCACGATATGGGCCACTAGCACACTTTCGCTAGTATTCGGTAGACGGAGGAGATATCCACTGGCATATGCACTTCTTGATCGCATATAACACACTTCCACATGTCTATACTTGAGTAGGGTATCATAATCTCGCAGCCATCCAGACAAAACTCCCCTGAATCTCTCAATGCTCACGCATTAGACGAAAGCATATTCCGCTTCCAAACCCACGCGAACGCCGCGCCCACAGCAATCGTCGCCGTAATTCCAATATATAACGCAGTCCTATCAACAGCATCCTCATCACTCTTCGGAAAAGCCTGACTAGGATGCGTCGCACTTTCCGCCAAATGCACAAAGAACTCCGCGATACTCGTCCACTTGGCCGAAATGTGCAGTGGCTTAGCCATCTTCATCTGATCACAGTAAACATCTGGCTGAATTTCTGTACGCTGGACTGCACGGTCCTGGTCCGCTTTCATTGCGGCGTACACGGATGGCAGTGCGTTCAGACCTGGGTATTTCTGTCGCATGTCCAGGATACGGGCGAAGCTGTCCGGATCGCTACTATCGTAGGTGAAGCAGACCAGATCGCAAGCATCGAGCTTGGCTTGGTTCACTAGAATCGCGGGCTCGAGCTCGCCAAGCTCTTCGAGTATGAGGTAGCATTGCTTACCACCCTGCAGCTCTACACTGTTGACAGCTGTTTGAGCTTTAATAGTTGGGTGATAGGTACTGCTGGAAGGGCGATTGAGAAATGCATTAAGTAGAGCAGACTTGCCACTCCCAGGTGCTCCGAGAACATAGCACAGGAAGACATTGCGTTCCACCCGGCCAGGCTTGTTGCGGCGTTTCCTTGCTTTCGTCACTTTCAAAGCTGGTGTGATGCCTTTCCCATCAGCCTCGAAGCCAAGATGTGCCAGATATTCGAGTGTTGTCTTCGGTTCCTCGAAAGTCGTCATGCTCCACTGGGCAAGCCAGCCTTGCAGGGTCACATAGCCAGCCTCGTTACGAACGGTGCAGCTTGGGAATGAGCTTTCCGTCCAGGAAGTCGGTAAGCCGGGAGTTGGTGCGAAAAGGGCAGCTAGTTCCTTGTCGTCGAGACCGCCATCGTTGTCTTTGTCGTGCAACAGGAAGAGATCGACGAAGAAACGATAGCCAGCAGGCGAAAGCTCAGCCGAGGCGAATGCCGGCACATCGAATTTGGGATGCAAGAAGTGGTCCTTCAGTGACAGACTGTCCGAATAGTGAAACTTTCGTAGAATGATCCAAATCGTCTCGTGCCTTCCTTTCTCGGCGAACATCTTGTTGAGCTGTATGAAGCCGTCGATATCAATGCCGCCGTGGAGGTCGTTCACGTCGATCATGCCATTCTCCGACTCCAGAGGCCTCCTTATCGATCGCTTGATATTTGCCAGATCCCCATCAGACAATGGCTTATCGAAGCATTTGAGTTGGAAGTCGTGGACCTCCTTGTCATTCAAAACGCCGTCCTGATCCTTGTCGCAGAGGTAGAAGACACGCTTTAGAGCATCGACTGCAGCAGGCTTAAGGTTGCCCTCCTTGGCGTCGTATATGGGCGCTATGGGATGGGTAACAGCCTTTTGGCAGAGGAAGAAGACTTCATTGATGTTGTGATGTTCTCTCGCGCTGGTCCTGATGCATGAATCAATCTCCTTGAACTCAGCCATAACCGGCAACATCTCCTCTTCGACCACCGCGCTCGTGCTCGTGGCCGCTGTCAGGTCACTCTTATTCGCGCACAACACCACTGGCACATTCACACCAAGCGATCGAAAGTATGGCATCCAGAACAAGGCCACACGCTCGTAGCTGTAGTGGTCGCTGTAGACCAGGAGTATGACGTTGCATTTCCGAAGCTCTTTCCGCAAAGCATCGCGGTCTTGTGGCAGTGCAGATGTGTCGACGATGGTCGTGGTGACATTCTCGGGCGTCCCAAAGCTCGGCGGGAGGGTGATTGGAGGGAGGACGCCTTGGATCTTAGCTGTAACAAATGTGTCCTTCACGAGAGAGGTCAACAGCGACGACTTTCCGACGGCTTCATCACCGCAGATGCAGATGCGTACTATCGATCGTTAGTGTCGGTGCGGTACAGTTAGTAGCGCGACATACCGGTAGCCATCGTCCATGTCTTGTCGAAGGAAGCGGTCGTGCTGAAGCGAAGACTAGGATGGCTGTGGAGGAGGAGAGAATGTCCGTGGCAGGCACTCGACCTACTGTGCTATGTGCAGCGAGGAATCGCCATGTATCTCAAGGCTTTCACTGCCTCGAGCTGATTCACCTCTTCAAGCGCAGCTAAGTCTTATTGCAACACGATGCAGTGTTCGGGATGTGTGTGCAAATCTGTGCCGAATGGAGTTACATCTCGTGTTACGGCTCACAACGTGGCTTAGCCGAAGACCGGATCGACAGATCTCCAATCGTGCATCACATACAATCTGTGCATCCTCGGCAAGGTGAAGCTGCGCGGATTGTGCTCGTGGTGCTCAGCGCATCGGAGACGCTGCAGGTTCATGGCTCGCCAGACTCTCTCAGCCCCGTCTTATCTTCTGTCCAACGCCACGGCTAAATGAGAGACTCCCCACACGTCACATGCAAGATAAGCGGCTAGTGAGGAGTCGTGAACCATGATTGACCCGCCGAGAGCCTTTTCACTCCCTCTATCACATGCATCCTTTGACTTCTTACACGCGTGAGCCCAGCACGATGGTAAGCAACACCACACGGGCACCGCCGTCCGCCTGAGCTTCGAGGCTCACAAGCCACCGCGACCTGCACGATGTTGTAAGCCAATCCGCAACCCTGCATCTGTGCTATCATCGATACAGGACCTGCTGGCACGACCAGGTACACTGACAGCCTTATTGTGTTCTCCCTCCCCCGCCGCGTTATCCCAATGGCAATCTATACACGGGGTTGCCTGGCGGAGGCCCACTGTTGGAAACGAACAACACCCTCGAGCACCCTACTGGTCCGGATTATCAGCTCGTGCTGGGAGAGGGCACCTACACCTTGAAGGACGACCTGCACCTCGCGACACCACCTCCACATCCTAGCGATGCGCCTCAACCCAACAACAACCCCCTCGCAACCACGATCAGTCCTCCCACAGCCGGCGTGAAGCTGTCAGTGGCTGTTCTTGCGCCCCGAAACCCACCTTCGCAGAACCTCTTCCGTGCGACGACGAACCAGAGCACTCGGTCAAACAGACCGCCAAGCATAGCAGAAGAGGCGCAAAGTCCCAAAAGTGACGCTGGCTCAATCGCGAACGGGTTTGGCTCGGCCGGCTACTACAGTCATAGTTCGTCCTTTGGCGATAGCAATCCCGCACTGGCACCTCTTCCCATCAAAGGCAACAAGAAAGACCAAAGAGCGAAGCCCAAAAATAACATCATCAAGTCGAACTCGTCATATGTCAGCCGAGTGATACCGCACGAGGCACTACAGAAACGCCTGAACGATCGATCAGCGGAAGGACTACTCGCTTTCGCCAACGTCAACCGTGCATTTGTGTGGCTCGACTTATCATCCGATATCAAGACAGAGAACCTGACGAAAGTGCTCTTCACCAAAGCTCATGCCCTGTGCCATGACCTGAATCCCGTGACAAAGTCCAGCCATCACCTTGATCTGGTACTAGGCTTCAACACATCAGATATTATATGGTACGAGCCAATGTCGCAAAAATATGCTCGTCTCAACAAGAACGGCATGATCAACTCCTCTGCCGTATCTTCAATCGCGTGGATGCCGAACAAGGAGAATCTCTTCATCGCTGCGCACATGGACGGATCCCTGGTAGTCTACGATAAGGAGAAGGAAGACGTGGACTTCGCACCTGAGGAGACCTCATCTACCGAGAACGGACATGGTCATGCTGATGGTGGTAACAATGCAGTGGCGGCGCAGACCAAGTTCCGCGTTCTGAAGTCTGTCCAGTCACAAAATCAGAAAACGAATCCCGTGGCAGCGTGGAAGATATCCAACATGAAGCTCAACGATATGGCGTTTTCACCAGACGGCCAACTTCTGGCGGTTGTGAGTGAGGATGGATCGTTGACCATCCTGGACTACATCCAAGAACGTGTTCTGGACGTCTTCCGCTCGTACTATGGTGCGATGCTTTGCGTTACATGGTCGCCAGATGGCCGCTATGTACTTACTGGAAGCCAAGACGACCTGATCAGCATCTGGTCGCTCGTTGACCGGGCGTTAGTCGCGCGTTGTGTTGGCCATCACTCCTGGGTGACCGACGTCAAGTTTGACCCGTGGCGGTGTGATGAGCGTAATTATCGCTTCGGCAGCGTTGGAGAGGATTGCCGCTTACTGCTATGGGACTTCTCCGTTGGTATGCTAGGACGTCCGAAGGCTATGCGCGCAAGAGGCAGCATGTCTTCGGCTTTCCCGCCCGATGGGAGGAAACAAAGCGCTGCGACTGTCAATCGGTTCAGAAGTGACTCGAATCTCACGCAGACGCAGAGTGGAGAGGCTGACGGAGTGGGAGAGGACGTGGTGCATGCAGTCGATGCGAAGGCAACCGTGCCAGTTCTCCCACCTGTAATGAGCAAAGGCGTTGATCAACATCCACTCTGCTGGCTTGGGTTTGAGGAAGGTTGCATCCTTACGAGTTGTAAAGATGGTATGTGCTCCGCTTCATCCCTGTTGTTGTCTTTCGTGGTTTGGTTGGGACTGTGAGACCCACTGCGTGGTCGCACGGTGTCCCATCTGCTGCCTGACTCGACATGCTCTTGTGGTGTGAGTTCTATGCTGATTCTTATCGCAGGGCATGTGCGCGAATGGGACCGGCCAACTGAGAGTGGAGCCTAGCACGTCCAGGGAATGCGTTAGCTCATTACATATGCACGCATGTGACACAGGACTGCCGCGAGATAGAGGAGACGCATCGGGCTGGAAAGCTTCACACACGCCTCGATGTTGTGGATGCTGGATTGCTGGAGTTCGTTTCGCCTTGTGATAGCAGACTCTGTGCAACACACGGCCGCAATTGGTGCGTGAAATGTGACGTGAAGCTAACAGTCGGTCGGCTTGGTGTGTGCATTTGCACCGTGCTCGCAGCGTGCTTGCCGGTCAGCGGAATGCCTGCTCACAACACGTGGGATGAGGATCAAGCAAGCCTTGACCAAATTCAATTGTACATAAGAGTATCGCACTTTGATGAACAGCAAAACTCTGCCGAAAATCTCTCAACGCCGTCAGTGGCCGAGCACAAGCAAAGTTTCAAGGCTTGATTCGCGGCTGTGGGTCGCTGTGGGATCGACAGCATGCAGGTTGTGGCGTCACCGATGGAAAGTATTGCGCAGCTGCACGTGGTGGCAGCGTAATTGCGTGATGCGCTCACCTGAGAAGTTCTCACCTCATCGTCATCTATTTCCTTATATGTAACGATATCGTTCTATTCGGAACGTGCGTGCAAAGACAGCGGCAGCGGCCACCACCATTGCCATGCGGTCCTACCGCGGTGCCCGCTTTCCAGAGTTCCTTGCCGTCTTGTAGTAGTCCTTATTATTAGGGTCCATTGTTTTTTATCGTGCCGACTGGACGAGCATTCTTTCCGCCGTTGTTTGCACGTCCACAGCACCAGACAGCACGGACGGGGCATGTGTTGGATGACTTTTCGCGCGTGGCCACGTCTGCTGGGCAGTGCAACTGCTCGTGTCTAGCTTGCTACCGCTGCAGCAACTGTCACAGACGCATATCTGCATATCAACAGTCACGGCAACTCCGCACAAAGAGATTCTCCAAGGACAACCTATCACTGGACATCATCCTCAGTAGTCTTTCCACTCACACACCCTCACACCACCAGGGTGCCTCGCAAATCTGGCTGGCTCACACGGAACTGCGCAGCCTCCAGCGCTGAGCTGGCCCAGCTTCCCTGGGCGGAGCAGCAACATGGTTCCCACTCCCAGAAATCATGCACACAGTGTGCGACATCAGAAACCCTCGCTCGAGATTGTGCCCGACGATCGCTTTATTGTCTTCCACGGCACCGAACATGAGGCCCACACAGTCAAGCTCACGGGGCGGGTGCGGCTGCATTGCCCTGAAGCCATGAGCATCCTCAAGCCGAAAGTGAGATTGGAGGGCAAGCGGAAGCTCAGCTGGTGGTACATGAGCGGCGTATCCGCTGGCGACATCACGGACAAGAGGGTGTTTTGGAACCAAGAGCAGCGACTCGGCATCGAAAGCGCCCACAAAGTCAAGGCGGGCACCATAGAATGGCCGTTCGAGTTCGAGCTGGATCCCTCTATGCCAGAGAGCGTCGAAGGTCTTAGGGAGACATACATTGCATACCACATCCACGCGAGCGTCTCGAGGCCGGGCTGGAACGCCAAAGACCTCATCGCGCAGGAGCACATACGCATTGTGAGAACGCTGGGTCAAGATAGTATGGAGATGACGCGCTCGCGCGTGAATGCGGACATTTGGGCCAACAAGATCTCCTACAGCATCTCGATCCCAACAGATGCCATAGTGTTTGGAACCTCGATTACCGCAGACGTCGAACTGTCCCCGATCAAGAAGGGCATTCGGTTAGGCAAGATAGAGCTCCGCCTCATGGAGACTGTGGTGAAGCGCATACAGGCCGCCGAAGTGCCTGACATACGCGGAGACAGGTCAAAGACTGAAGAGTCCGAGGTGGCGAAGGCTGACATGGAGTTTCCGGAGCAATCCCGCATCACTTACGAGGAAGAGACAGCGGCGGACCCCATGATGGCCGACGAGATGTACAGATTCAAAGCAACGCTGCCCTTGCCCAAGTCGCTCAACATCTGCCGGCAGGATGTGGACTTGCACAACATCAACATTACTCATCGCTTCAAGTTGATGGTCAACATCCACAATCCGGAAGGACATATCTCGCAGCTGGTCTGCCGACTTCCTGTGAAACTATTCATCTCTCCGAATTTGCCAGTGGACGAGAGCAATGAGGTGACGGGCACCATCAATGGCGTCTCGGATGAACAACTGAACAGCAGCGAAACAGCTGTGGTAGCGCCACCCGAGTACGGACGCCACCAGCTGGATCAGATCTACAGCGGCATTGACCCGAGCGGCTTCATGAGCAGGGCGGGCAGTGGACCAGGAACACCAGCTGGATTGATGGCCCAAAGTAGAAGAGGCTCACACGAGAATGTGTTGTCCATGAATGGCATTGCTAATGACGATCCTGCCGCTCACCACGGAAGTGCTATGCCACACTTGCTGCACTCTCGATTAGCAAATCTTCAGGATCTGAATGGATCTAGCTCCAACGGAACTATTTCGAATACCGCTTCGCAAAATCCCAGTCCCTCGGGCGGCAGCACGCCTGCCTACGGGCTGTCCGAGAGCGCGAATGGTCACTCGCCCGAACGCAGCGTTCGCCAAGCCTATAGGTCAGCACCGCGAAGTGCAGGTTCATACTTCCCAGTCGGCTCGCCATCTGCGTCGAATGGCCATTCGCCCAACGCCAGCGCACCAATGTCCCGCCGGACCTCCGATGAAGCGCATCCGGAGATCGTGCATACGCAGGACTATGATATGGATGACCTACTTCGCGTTCCGTCTTATGGCGCTGCTTTGCGCACTCCTGGAGCCGTCACGCCTTTCACAGAGGTCCCGCCGAGTTACGAGTATGCCACGTCGCGACCGCCCAGTCCAGGCAGTCTGAGTCCTGTGATCCAGAGACCAGGTCAAGCGCACGTCCGGACTGGAAATGGCACAGGAAACAGCACGCCGACAAGTCATAGCGATCGGCGGATCTTGACCACGCCTATGACCGCGCTAAATCTGAATAACAATGTCAGTCATGGGAACCATGCGCAACGAGCTCCGGAGCGAGCACATTCCGCGCACGACGACGACTCACGCCTCAGGATGCTGCGCGCTCGAAGCTAGAAGCCACAAGTGCGAGGTGCGCTTTGCAGTATTTCGAAGATGAGCTGCATGGCTGCAGATGACGACGTGGACGATGATGATGAGCAGAAGCCGTCGACTTGAGTATAACTTTGACAAGCTCTTTGCACATCAATGCCCCTCACCATTCGCTGGAGCAGCACAATTAAGTTTTGGGCATCATTGGGCAACACATCACCCTCCAACTCATATCACCGGCATCACACGGATAGAGATAATACACGGAACGGACAACACATGACGACGACAACGATTATAGAAAGGGCAACATGCAAATGGGTAGGCTCCTTATCACTACCACCATGATGATAGAGACGCAACCAGGTTGGGCAGCGACGCAGCTTCTGGTTGCCGGGTTTACAGCTGCGTGCGATCAGGGTTCCGGGATAAAGAAAGCTGATTGTTTACGTGGAGTCGTGTTTTGGGCACAATGCGATGTCATCACTTTCCCGGCGATCGTCGGGCGTTGCGGTTATTGGATGGAATTTCACGGCACTCACTCGGCACCTTTGTACAGGTGAAAATTGGACTTGGGATTACAGGCTAACTCACTCGGCGTGTTGTGAGGTTATTAGCTCCTGGATTTTGCGACTTCGTTGATGGGGCAAGGAGAAGGATTGGACATGGGGGCGGATTTTAAGTCCGGACCGGCGGTTCTGACGAGATGAAACGAACATTGTTGTTGTTTTTAGATGCACAAGATCAGAATGTGACACGAGAGGTCCTTCCTGTCCAACAGCTGCATGGTTGTCGATCGTCAAATCTCTTTCAATTCGAACATGGCGATCATCAGCCTATCTAGCTTGCGCGACTGGCATCGGGGTATCTCTCTTTCCAAACCGAAGCGCTAACAAGTGTGACCATCCTCCCATGATAAAACATCCTTCTCGATCCCGGCGTGAAGCGCAAGAGGCAGAAATCGTCTCACAATGATTTCCAAAGCATCCCCATCACTTAGAAGAAGACACCGCTATCGCGATGCCGCCTCCTCTCCTTCCTGCTCGGGTCAGAAGGTTCCCGCACTTCCACGCGGTAGTCCTTTGGCTTCCGCTGCATCTCCTTCTCATAGAGCGTTCCTCGCCTGACCTGGCTACTGGATGTGTTTGAGAGTTTCGATGTCATTGCCGAGACGTCCTCGATGTCGTCGTCCACGATGACGGTGGTGGAGTAGCGCACGGATCGGGGGGTGGACCGTCGGCGCGAGGATGTGGCGGGCTCCAGGAGCGCGTGCTCGGGCTCGGCCCCTGGGGTCCACGACTTGCGTGAGGGGATGGGATATGTTCGATCGTAGCTGACGAGGGGTGGTGCTCTGTGGGATCGCAGCCGAGATTCCATCGATCGGAGGAGAGAGCGGACTTGATGGTAGCCGTGAGGGACCTCGACACGGACGAGCTTGGAGTTGGAGTCTTTGGTTGTGCTGTAGACTTCTCCGTTTAGATGGTAGACGTGGTAGGCGACGTCGTGTGCCAGTCCGTGTCCTGCTGGACATAGTCGGTCGCCTCGGCGGTAGACCTCCAGGGGGTAGTAGCAGGCTGGGCAATGGCGTGCATGGTTTTCGAAGTGATACAACGACCAAGCTTCGGTGGAGGAGAGTGGTCGTGATGCTCTGTCTTCTGACTTTGGCGCAAAGCGTACTGCTTTTGGTGATGATGGGCTGGATGGGGCAACGTTGGAGGTCGGCGCACTGTCAGGCTTGACCTCGACGATGACCGGCCTGATCGATCGTTGTCGCGACGAAGACATGTTGGTTGGTGGTCTGCCGCTGACTAAGGGAATCGACGGCGACCAGACTGGAGCGGGTGATTGGCACGGCGACGATGTCGTTGGTCAATGGGCAGTAGTAGCGTCGAGTGAGTATGGCGCAAGGCGTTGCAGGGCAACGAATGGTATGCTTGGTGGTTGGAGGCAGTGATGAGATTGGAGGAATGAAAGAAGTCGTCAGGTAGAGAGGAAGGCAGAAGATATATCAAAGCTGCATCCTGAGGCGCGAGAGGGCGCTGCCTCCAAGGCAACGAAGGTAGCGTCTGACCAGGGTGGAGGTACTGTACTGTATGTATCCAAAAGGCTCTCGCATTATTATTTCATCAGACAGCTTGCGCTCGAGGAGAGTACAGTACAGTATTCGGACACCGGTAGCGCTAACTAAAACAAGCTCCCGGTCCTGAAGCAGAGGGCGAAACAGTCAGAGGGGAGACGAGGGTTGCCTGGTAAGACTACAGGCAGAATTGTGTGACGGCGATTGGTTCAGGCCATCACATCATCAGAGGTGAGGCCACAGGCAGCACTGCCGCCAAGCTCCACCTCTGCTTGCTCAGGCTGCCCGTTAGCGATACCGCGTACTGACCGGTCTCGTCTGCATGATGAAAAAACGACGGCGTGTGGGCCAAGTTCCGCTGCACGCAAGACTTGCTTGCATGCTACTACTGTACAGTATCTCACCAATCAATATTCCACAGTTTTAGTGAGGCGCAGCCATCGTGATCTGAGGCGCAGCGTTCTTCCTGGCACGGCTATCAGCGCCCCTCCGTATGCGACGATATGGTACTTTTGCACGTCGCAAGAGGGCGCTGGCTGCCAGGGCCAACCACGTTTCCAATGCCAACCGTTGCCGACAATGAGTCGATGTGCCGAGTGCTGTCGGCAGTGCTGTCTCCCTCCGTTCTGACGAGCTCTCCTTCTGCAGTCTAAAGTCACCGACTCGAGCTTCGAGCGTGTACACACTCCGAGTCACCAGCTAGAGTGAGTCAAGCTGCAAGTATCCGTCGGCATAGCTGATGGCGCCGTGGTCTGGGTGGATCATGCCCGTGCAATGCTATGGGCAGTAGTGGGCGGCCTCAATAGCAACGATTATTGCACACCATGCAGCCAGCAACCATGTTGGAGGGGAAGGGGAAGGAAGCCATGATGACAATGCTCAGCCACAGCGTCCGTGATTGTGTTGAGCCGAGGATGCTGTTACACAAGCATCTTGCTGTTGACACTTCCCATCTCTGGACCTCACACCATCATACGTGTCTGTCATCATCATATGCAATCCTCAAGATGGTGCTCCTCGCATCGGATTGTCATGGTGATGGACATTGTCGAATTTCCACACTCAAACTTGACAGCGTCTTACCAGCGCCTTGTTCCACACGAGCACATGGCCCGAATCTTTGACCGTCGGTTCGACGACAAAATCCTCACTGAACCCAGATTACTACTTTGACAACATTTCCATGGCGAGCTCTTGCGGCAGTTGCCTACCGCAAGATGGTCGCAAAGACACAGTCGTCAGTCAACGCTGAACACAAGACGCAGGTAGCATAGACAAGGTCAAATGCAGTACAACTGCCTACGACGAAAGTACTAGGCCCATGTGATGGCAATACTTTCTGATCACTTCCCAGGATGTCACGCGTTCGTACTCGTCAGCCGCCTTGCTGTTACACAACAGCATCTACGCTCAAGACCACCATCATGCACTGCCACGCACGCAGCAATGCTCCAATCGCACCTCAATAACCTCTATGTTGCAGCCGTAGTTTTTTGTCCTCATTGAGAACTCACATCTTACAGTACAGTACCATGAATCCATTCGGTAGCTAGCAAATGCCGATTGGTGTATGTCGTACGACGCACAACAACCGATCTCATATTCTAGGTGATTCCATGGCTGGAGCAGACACCCGCTCGCCCAATTCAAGTCTGAGAGCCATCGCTAGAGGCGCGTTCGGCAGGGCGATGGGAGGCTCTCTTGGCTCTGGCAATGAAGGCGACTTGCGCACAGTGATACCTGGGGCATGCGTCGGCATCGTGTCGACATACATGTTCGAGCGAACTGTGCATCAGATCTTCGTCACGGTCTTGTTAGCACTATTCCTTCAGGCTGTTGTTGGTGCGCTGTTGAGATAGGCGAGGTTAGAGAAGCACCTGAGCTTGTATATTGCGAACTCATGAATTCTTGAAGGCGATAAGAAAGTGGAGATGAAGAAGTTATCGTTGGTCGTTATCTCCACTGTCAGGGCGGCCAAGACCCGCGATGATTGTGTCTGTGCCTTCAAAGACGATCAGAGGCATCTAGTCATCGACTCCTTCCTCTGGCACTGTCGAGAACGCCTCGCCGGCATCCTCGTCCTCTTCGAATGTGTTTGGTGGCACGTTGTAGAGACGCATTACTGGCTTGTTGGGGTCCTTGACGAGGACGAACTTGCCATCGCCTGGCTCCTTCATCACCAGATCGATGAACGTGCGGACGATGGCCCAACCGTTGTTGAGGTTCAGGTTCATCTGGTTAGCAAACTCGCGAGGCTTGTAGCCAAGCACGCCAAGGATGACATGCTCATTGGTGGACTTGGGGTTGGCACGAGACACGAATCTGAGAGATGGTTAGTATCTGCCATACCTTGATCCCATCAAGCAGACTTACCCTAGCTTCATGATATCGGCCTTACCAAGGATCGATTGCACGGTCCAGCGTGCAAGTTTGCAAGAGTTGTTCTTCATCTCGGTGGCGACCACGGCACCTCGTTGCGAGGCGAGCTTCGATCTCCAGTCCAGAGCACCACCCGCACCTTGCGCCTTATTGTCGAACTCGTTCAGCGCGTGAATGGTCAGGAACTGGTCCTCGCCACTGATGTTGTTCTTCACGACAGCATCCAGCTCGGAACGGACCACGAGATGCAGCGGCTCAGTGTCGGCCTCCAGAGAAAGATCGAATCGTCGGTACTTGTATGCCTTGGACGCAGGAGGATCGGTCTCTTCGTTGGCATTGTAGAATGGGTGCTCGTTGTTCATGTCGCGCTTCATGGTCTCGGATTCCTGCACAACCTGTAGAGGGAACACATTGTTGATGTGTGTAGCTTCCTCCTTGAGGGCGCCAGGGCTGTTGATCTGGTCCTTGTTGCCTTCGCTCATCTCGAGTGGCGCGTCTGCAGCGTTCTCATTGACCGTAACCATATCGAGACTACTGCCCTCACGCTTGTCAAGGTAGATCTTGTTACCCTGCTTCAACAGCACGATATCCCAACTGTATACACTACGAGGTGCGCACATGAGCATCGAGAGAATGTTGTCAGTAGCGAAGATGGTGGCCTCGTCCTTGTCGGCCAGTTCTTGTATGACTGGATCGGACGATGTTGTAACGTTGTAGGCGGCGCGGTCGAGAACAGTAAGCTTGCGCATCGAGGTGGGTGCACCTGGCTGCTTGTCGAAACTGCGGTCGTAGTAGTAGAGGAAGCCATAGTCGTCGAGGTCCTCGCCTTCGCCGGTGTCGAGGTTGAGCTTCGACAGTCTGTTGAATTCAAGCTCTTCCAGCAACCGCCACGAGTCCTTGGGCTGCACGGATGCCTCTCGGTTGCGCTGTGGCTTGTCCCAGTCTTTCCAGCCAAAGCGACCACCTCGTCTCCCACCACGACCCCGGTCGTTGAAGCCTTGCTGTCCGCCTCTTCCACCGCCCACGCGCTGGAATGTGCCGCGCCCTCCTCTCTGGCCCTGAACGCCGCCGCGCTGTCCACCCCGGCCGCGAAAGACAGCACTACCTCGACCTCCGAAGCCACGCGATCTCGCCGATGTCTGCGAGCGATCGACCAGGCTGAAAGAGCTCTCCTCGTTCTGTCCCTCGATGTTGAAGACAGTCTGGAGGCCACCTGGACCCGCGCCGTAAATCTGATCGCGGTATCGGTTGTTGAATTGCTGTCTACCACCGCGTCCCTCTCGCTCTTTGCCCTCAGCGGTCCAGTCTGCCATGCGACCGAGCTTGTCGCCTTTGGAGAAGGGTGCGTATGGAATGCCATTTAATGTCGTCTCGGTGGTGGTGGGTGGACCCCATGTGTCGGTGGTGGTGGGCAGGGCATTGATGACCTCTTGCAGGTCTTTCAACGCGATGGGCGTCATGGTTGCGGTATGCGATGTGTCGGAGGGAGAAAGTGGCAGCGAGATGGTGTTTCTTTGACCTCGCGCCTGCTAGACCAAGAAATTGTCCAAATCTTGGCAGTGCCCCACTTGGTGCCTCGTTCACAACTCTGGCCGCAACGGTAGACAAATACGCCGCACCGCCATCATATGGTGTCGCTACATTCACTTGCTGTAATGGCGACCATGGTCGGTTCGTGCGAGCGTGACACCCTGGTCGTCTGCTCCGAGTCGCTACTTGCCGACCAGTCTTGATGAGCACCTGCAGGCTTGGAGCCGAGAAGTGTTTATCTGGCTGTGCAACAACGACTTCATCGTACCCACCGGACGTCGCTACTTGAGCCGAGCATGTTTGCGGTCTAGCTGTCTCAGCGACAACGGTTCCTCGACTCTTTGGTCGATCGCGTTCGCATCCACCCAGATACTTCTGCATCATGGCACTGACGAACAAGGTCAAGGCGCTCCCGTTCTTCCTTGAGTGGGCTGGGCATCCAGTCTCGGATCTTTCTCGAGCACTCGATATCATACGCGAGGCAAGGCCCAATCGACCCGTAGTCTTCCTGGCTGGAGATTCATCTCTCGACAACAAGGCTTGGCTGCCTTCCACTGGACCAGGAGGCGAGCCCCTGCCAATTGATGTTCCAGCAGTCTACCACCACTTCATTGAGCCACCAACTCCGAAGCCTGACGTCGCCTTCTGGATGAATCATCTTCTCGGAGCAAACGCGACCTGCCTCAACACCGCGGTCGAAGCGTCCTTGCTTCGCCACCGAGATGAAGGACTGCCGGCTCACGACCAGTTCATACGAGATAATATCCAAGCGGAAGATATCCTTATCGTATCAGTCGGTGCAAACGATATCGCACTATCGCCAACCGCTAGCACCATGCGGCATATGGCACAGCTTGCCTGGCTGACCTCACGGAGCTCCATCGACAATGGCACAGCCTCATCCTTGAAGCACTTCAGTATACTGTTCGGCGACAAGACCAAGACGTACATATCTCGATTGACAGAGAAGCAGAAGCCACGCGCCGTCATTGTGTGCATGATTTACTTTCCACTAGAAGGACAACAGTCTAGCTGGGCAGAAACGCAGCTCAAGATGCTGGGCTACAATCGCGATCCTGGGCAGCTGCAAGCCACGATCAGAAAGATGTATGAGCAATCCACTGCAAAGCTGGAAATCGAAGGCACCATGGTGATCCCGTGCGCACTGTATGAAGCAATGGATGACAAGTTGTCAGATCAGTACGTCGCAAGAGTGGAACCGAGCGTCGAAGGAGGAAGAAGGATGGCGGAACTCCTCGTCAGTCACATAAATGGTATCTGAGAAGCATCACAGTGGAGCCGTGCCGCAATGATCATGATGATGAGCAGGGTCGCACTTCTGCCACGGCCACACTTTCAAGTATGCCATGGAATGTCGCAGTCTACAGTCGAGGACTCGCACGTCGAGGTCTATAAGAGCATACCGCTCATTCCAGACCTCAGCATTGTGTCTTCAAACGCAGGCTCGGGTTCTTCGACAAGGCCGTTTCTTAGCGCTGTAACGCCGAGGCTCGAAACAATGACCGCGGCTCCCTTTCTTCAATCGAGATTTCATGTTTGTTCCTGTATAGACACTTGATCATTCCAAAAGACTAACTAGCAAAAAGGTCAAAGAGGACATCAGCATATTCGGCTCGATGGAGACTTGATGCTTGCCGAACGAGTATCATGCCATGTACATGACCTTGTCGAATACTTGCAGTGAGGAGAAGCCCGAGAGATACGTTCCTACATCTCGCGAGTCTGTCGAAGCATCATCTTCACTTCATCTCACCTTACACCCCACCCCAGTCATTCGCGCAAAACTCTTGTAATGTAAGCTACGAAGCATTTGACAGCCGAAGCTGATGAAGTGATGCAGTTGGGTGATGAAGAGCTGACGGGGAGTAATTTGCCCGATCGAGTTGGCCGTTCCTGATAATCCACACAACGTGACACACGCGATTCCGGCAGCGGCCCGGCGCAAGTCGTGACTACGGAATATCAACCCGAACGTGCCATCTTTTTCCCTGACATTCTTCTCGCGGACACACGATAACGATTCTACAGTTGCAGCGAGCGCAGGTCTTGGGGGACAGCTGTCAGATGAGAATGGCCACGACACAACAACAGCCAAGCTTAGGCCAAAGAATCGTGGGCTCAGCAAAAGGATTGGCGTGTTCGACTTTATCCGGCGTCTCTGGAATTGAAGCCGAGCTACGGGATCCTCTGAGCCATCTCACGAGTGGCAAACTGCTGGCCACACCACAAACGACTGGACGACATATCAACGTTAATCAGCCACCGAGACCAAGGACTACACCTCGAGTGTCCGAAGGGTTTAGGGGAGACTTCACAAAGGACGTAGACCTGAACCCCGATTTCGAAGCGTTTGCTAGAAGGGTTGAACCCATTATTGTTGCCCCGAGAAAGTCTGTGCGATTCGAGATCAGGCCTGCTCGTAAAGCGGTACTAGTCTGTGATTTCTCAGGACATCAGAGCGACAATCGTGACGTGTTACATGGCGGTTCACCCGAGTCGGTAATGCGTAGGCTTGGCTGGAGGCAACCGGAGTCGGAGCAGTACACAACGTCGAGCTCGCAATGGCCCTCGGTCAACATCGATCGGAGTAGACGGAATCTAGGTCGAGAGGTCACCAACGGACCAGAAGCAATACCACTCATCGAGCCGGCCCTGGAGTCAACATGGGAGCGATCACAATCTGCAGCCGTGGAGAGACTTACACAGTTTAATCAACAGCTGACAGAAGCAGCTACAACTCCACCAGTCACCGGCACGAACCAGCAAGACTGGGTACCTGCACATCTTCATTGGGAGGAAATCCAGAACCAACAAATGCGGGAACGACTCAGAACGCCAGAGCGCCGACTACAGTACCAGCGGTCAGACGCCAACCAAGAAGACCATCCCATGCGGAACTTCTACTGCCGACGACTCTCATGCCACCGAAGACTAGTGATGCAGGAAGCAAATTTAGATCCCAATTGCCAGACGAGATGTTGCGTACATACTGGATGTGGTTATGTCTCTCAAACGATTGCAGGCTGGGTACGACATTGTGCCACTGAGCACAATCATCTTCAGGAGATTGATGGTGAGCAAAGTTGTTGTCCACACTGCCAGTCAGTTGAAGACACTCACTGATGCAGAGCCTGACTCGATAAATCTGAACCCGCTGCCGGGCAATGTTGGATGGAGAGACTTGAGACCTCCGCCGAAGCTATTCCATTGACTTGAGCTGCCGACTCGCGAGACTAGACATTGATATGCCGCCAAATAGGGGACGTCCCTGCCTCCGGTGAGTGTTCCCGGTGAGAGCGGGAATTTTTGGTGGTCGTACTTCAAACCACGACGCTTCAGGTGGCACTGTCGGGACAGCTTCTCTCGTGCGCTGAATACGCCGAGTGCGCTTCCGACCTGTCAGCGGCGCGAGTGCGTCTAGAGTGCGCGTGGTGCTTTTGAGAACTAGAGGTTCGCAGAGTTGTTGGGCGTTGCGAGAACAAAAATCGCAGCACGACGCTTGGAACCTCGAGCCCGGTGGGCGGAAGATCCAAGCTCAAATATACCTCACACTCATCAACCATCCGCGCATCTCCAAATCTGTTAGCCATCCTTCCACTTTGACTCGCTTGATTCCTAGCCTAGCCGCTATATCTTCGAACGCGTGATCGCCATCGAGATGATGCAGGAACGAAGTGAAGTGTTCTGCCATCTCCTGGTCCTCCAGTCTGTCCCTCAGCGCCTCAATCAAATGAGATTGCTCTACGGAAGGCCGAGCTGGATCCGTGATGATCACAAAAGTGCTGGCTCCCGCTGAAGTGGCAGCGAGTTCCTGACCAGACCTCTTCATATTCTTGATGGTCGGCGCTGCAATTGCAGTCTTCTCGGAGCTGACACTTTCCAGGTCGTCTTCCATTGGTCGCAGATGTGGCGAGAGGAGAGCGCGGACCGAGACAGGTCTCTTCTTCGGATCAATGCCTGGTGGTCGTGTTTGCTTGGCCAGATCCTTCGGTAGTCGCAACCAGCCGTATGTCTTTAGCTGTACCACCAATTGATGCCGCACCAAGAAAGATAGGATGTCCATGTAGGCGACTCTATGATCTCTCGAAGGAACCAGAAGACCGTATTTGATGGGCTTACCGCTGAGGACTTTTAGCATGTTCGGAAGACTTGGTAACGTTGGAAAGGCTCTGACATAGTCTTTCACGAGCTTTGCCAGCTGGTCAAGTGGTGCATTAGGGCTGACCACATAGGTATTACGTTGATGTAAAGGTGCAATCAGTCGTGCCTTACGCCATTTCAGGAGGTGTTGGGCCAGGAAGAGAACGTCTTTGACCGGCACGCCGAGTCTGTTGGCGTTCTTCTGCAGACTCTTAGTTGCCATGTGTTCTCGAATGAAGTGTGCCAGTGGTGCAGCATCTGGATTGGACACTTCTTTAAGAAGAGTCTCCTTCCGTTCCAGAAGCAGCAGAGCAGAAAGTGGGTCAAGCTTATTGGTGCTGTCATCGCTGTTTGCATCGTCCAACTCGTTGACGTGCAGAGACATCTCCATGCCATTCAGCCTGATAGCAGCTACAGAACCCGTCGAGACATGGTCGAAAATCTCCCTTAGCGCCCAAGCGAGCTCGCTTGTCTCGATCATCTGCTTCCAGAGCTCAGTCGAAGGCCAACGGTTCTGCTTCGCATTCATTCTGAGTGCCAATAGTCTTCGACTTTCGTTGGACACGTAGTTTGCCTGCTTTTGACAATAATGCAGAGCTCTGCTGAGCACCTTCGCAAGGTCATTGTACATTGCCTGAGCCCGTCGTTGACTCCGATAATCGCGGGCAGTGAGAACAAAAACAACGTGAAACAGTGACATCTGCTCCGTCGCCTGTCCTCCACTAGACACAGTGGCATGACTATCAACTGAAGTACCGAGCTTGTCAATCGTTTGCGAGTCGAAGCTGTCGGGCATGTGGGTGAAGTCACGTTCTGCATTTCGAAGATGATCCGGGTCGGGCGGCGTGTTATTCAGACTTCCCGGTGTCAAGTACATGTGATAGTCTGCGCACTGTCGATCCGTAGTATCCTTCGCCTTAGTGATCTCTTTGGCTGACTTCTCCTTGACGGTCCAGGCGCCGTCTTCAAGGGAATACACAGGGTGGCCAACAAAGGTAAGGCCATCGACGTTGATCTCGAACTTCTTGCTATCGCACCACCTGCCGGGAGACAGTAGCTTCTCTAGGCTGTCCACAGAATGACCAAAGACGCTCTCTGAGCCGAGTCGTCCATTTGCGTGGCCATCCTCGTTACCATCAGTTTTGGCAGACGTACGAACATTTTTCCTATCACGAGAAACGTTGTCGTCATCGGTATCTGAGCTAGAATCATCTGTATCGAAGCGCTGCGCTTGTTGGGCTCGTGAGATCAGCTGCGGCTCCAGCGGATAGTGGAAGACTAGCTTGGGGCCAGAACGAAAACGCGTGAGCAGGAGGATAGCGACGAAGCCAGTGTCGCTTGGAGTGGGCAAGGTGCCATCTGGCATGGTCCCCACGGTAGGAGTGGGCAAGGTGCCTTTGCGACACATGAAGTGGCATGGCGTGCAAGATGGTAGTCTCGAAGTGAAGAAGCAGAAGTAAGAGGTTGGGCTGGATGCCAAGACACTGGGTAAGGAAAGTACCATCACAACCTCGAGGTTCTGTTGAAAGAAATGCTCTGATACATTCGGAGCTTCTATTGACACATATCGAATCTGGCATACCAATCCGTCGCTTGAACGCCTCGCTTCGATGCAATGGTGCCGACGCTCCACATTCGTGCGCGCTGTATCGCCTGCCGTGAGCAATCTATCGTGAATGTAAGAGTGCTCATCCCCTAAACGGCGTCCCCACGCATGTTCCTGAAGAAGTCCATGACACCAGTGAACACAACGAGCAAGATACCTCCTCCAGGGCCCAATCTGAGCACCTTTGGAAGGAACCCCTTGTAGAGAGCACCGAAACCCTCCTCCTTCATGATGAGACCCAAAGATGGCCATGCCCAGCCATACTTGGGCACACCACCCGCCACCTTGGGAGAGTTCTGTATTCTGCTCTTGACCACATCCATGGGTGTGTTGAGGATGGTACCAACAGTTCCACCGACTGTACCAGAGATGATGTCGTTTCGCATCTGCACCGACTTGTCCTTCGTAGGGTTCGCGGGAAGGAGTGCGCGCACCTGGAAAATGCAGCCAAAGTAGCCACTGTTCCAGAGGATGTGACGCCACATGGTGGACTCAAGGCCCTGGTACAATGTAAGGACACCCTCTTGGCGGATGATCTTCTGCACGCAGTCGATCATGCCATTGTACTTGGAAGCTTGAGCCTTATCTGTTCGACCGATGTCAGCTAAAAGTGCGAGGCAATGTGTCAATATTCGACCAACCTTGCAGACGGATCTTGACCAGCTCGAAAGGCACAACGACGAAGGACTCGGTGGCTCCAGCAGAAGCTCCGGTCAGGATAGATAGCGATTGATTCATCTTGGCGACTCCAAAGAGGTTCCTGTACACCTTGCCCCATTCATCGTTGGCCGCGAACTTGGTAGCACGCTTTGGGGCCTCCATGAGGATGGGAGCGTTGATTCCACGGTAGAGTCGTCCTGCGCTGATAGACTATCAGTGCCTCGATTCTCACCCGCTACCGCCTTGTGCCACAAAACAGGCTCT
The DNA here is from genome assembly GCA_033816765.1 of Nothopassalora personata. Taxonomy (NCBI): domain Eukaryota; kingdom Fungi; phylum Ascomycota; class Dothideomycetes; order Mycosphaerellales; family Mycosphaerellaceae; genus Nothopassalora; species Nothopassalora personata. The sequence goes on along the minus strand of CM066287.1, from coordinate 5,386,895 downwards.
GGTGTAGCCTTACCCTTCGTTCGCGATGATCTTCCTGAAACAGTCCACCATGCTGGTGTAGTGATCTTGTCCGGGAGTGGGAACCTTGCCTTGTATCTGCCTGCAACAACATTACTCTCGCGGCGCGTCGCCTGCCTACTCAATGCTCTTACACTCTAGTCTTTACCACGTCCAGCGGGTACATGACCAAGATCTCAGATACACCAGCTACCGCACCGGCGGCGAACTGGTATATGAAGGGCAGCGGCTTTTCGGTCGACATGGCGGCGGTCTAGAGGGTGGTCGACTCTGGGAGGACGAGAGAAGGTGCAGCTGGCGGTGGTCGTTACAGGGCGGAGTGAGTGGTCAATGCCAGTGCCGCTGCTGGAGAACGAGTGAGTGCGAAGAGATTCACGCGGAGATGTTCCGACATGCACCGTGCACGTGGAGACATGAATCTCAATGTCTATGTATAATGGAAGCCATACGCCTCCCCAAGCCAGATAGTCAGAACGACTTCACCGGCTTCATCACTTCCTCTTCTCCCATGCCCAAAGTCCGGTCACTAGGAGCTTTCCGATGTCGAGCTTATGCATCTGCTGCCGAAGACGCCGTTCGGCTGGCTGCAGAGTCAGGTACCCATGCATTTCCCATGTGACAGCTGTTTGGCAGGACCAGCGAGCACTGCATTGACTTACCTTACAGCGTGCCATATCGAGAGAACTCGTCTTTTCCTGCATGGGTTGAAGATCGCAGGTCGCATGCCAGCTGTACACTTGTTGCTCGCGTTGTAATGCACACTTAGCAGGACATCTAGAAAACCCGAGGCCGACGTACACTGGATGACCACAGCGATTGCACCACAGACCTTGCTCTCAGCTCGTACTCCAAAGCTTCAATGTAGTCCAGCCCGGTCAAGATCGCCTAAGAAGAGCCTGAAACTCTTCTCAAGCCTAGGAAGATCATGTCCAAAAAGGTGGCGTAGTCATTAGAGAAGTCATTCATTCTCTCTTCCATTGGCGAAGCACTAGTAGAAACACACGGCGAATTCCTTGCAATGTCACAGCTTGACCAAAGAGTCAAGCGAGGGCAAACATGCCCCTCCAGTAGATTCTGCCGAATGTGGATACCCCTGAATGCAATCTACTCACATACCTATTCCCCAAGGACAGCACAACGAGCTCAATCGACAGTTCAGCTAATGCCAAGCCTATATGGGTGGAGTTCTGACTTGCAAGCCACGCCAGACTGTCTTCACCATGTCGCGATTCGAGCGGGAGCCATACATTGAGTACATTGAGAAGCACAGTATCACGACACTGCAGCTGGTAGCTCCGGTGTTTGTGATGCTGAACAAGCGACAGGGACTGGATGGAAGCTTGTGATTTGAGTAGCGTAAAGTATGTCATGAGTGCTGCTGCACCTCTCAAACGGGATCTACAGAAGGTTATCAGCAAGAAGCTCGGTGCGGTCATTGCTCAAAGCTGGGGTATGACGGAGACTACTTGTACTGGAAGCATGATACCGGTCGAAGCTGATGATCGCACTGGTAGTGTCGGATATCTTCTTCCAACCACAGAGGCCAAGCTGGTGAATGAGGATGGTGAGGATGTCAAGGTTCGAGAGGCTGATGAGCTTCTGGCCAGAGGTCCACAGATGATAAAGTGCTACTGAGAGAACGAGAGCGCCATGAAGGATACTCTGATGCACGACGGCTGGCTGAAGACTGGCGATGTTGCAGAACACAGAGACGCCAAGTATTATATTGTCGACAGGAGAAAGGAGCTGATCAAGGTCAGAGGCTTCCAGGTGGCCTCAGCAGAGCTTGAGGCGTTATTTTGGAGCACAAAGACATCGAGGTTGCCTCAGTCGTTGCACTGCCTGTCAATGACGAAGAGATGCCGAAGGCGTATGTCGCGCTGCAACCCCGACATTGCTACAAGTAAGCACAAAGCTACAAAAGCTATCGAAGAATACTTCACGGCGAAGGTGACGAGGCACAAGAGTGTGACCGGCGGCATTGCAGTGGCGGACACAGTCCCTCGCCTTCTATTAGGAAAGATAGAAAGAAATGTTGTCAAAGAGTGGGCAAAGAGAGAGATGCACAATCTTGGAAATCCAAGCTCTAGAAATGAGTCAGCACGAAGCATCACAGAGCTGCTTTTACCATTACCTTACGTCCTTACCATGCCACTCGAACCCTACAATACTACGACGGCTGCAACTCCATCAACGCTCTGGGCGCCAACGGGTTTACCAGCACTTGATCATGCCAGAAGCTTGCGTCATCGAATATGAAAAACACATCGCCACTATCGACGTAACGTCTCATCTCCGGTATAGTGACCCGACACCGCCCCGAGAGCTGGTTCGTCTTCCTATGGTAGACCTCGTTGATTCCAGAGGAGGGAAGCCTCGTTATCGTCAGTACCCCAGAAAGATCAACAGAAAACGTCCCACGATGCACAAACCATTCGTGGGCCAGCCCGATCTCCTGCTCGGGATAGTTCTCAAAGCATCGCTCGTCCTCGCGGTGTCCATGGTTCGCGTTCCACCACGCGTGCGCCATTTCGTGCATTATCGTGGCGCCGATGACGAGGGAGCGCTTGAGGAAGTCTATGGGTGAGATGTTAGCTAGGTCGATATCGTCAAGAAGTGCCGGGTTGAGCTTGATGAAGCTGTGCTCACTCACCACTAGTCCCCGAGATTCTTTGTCCGTGCCTTGTCGATCCATTGGCGCCGTTCCTGGAGACGGCGACGTCGACATGCACGGATCTGGCGAGGTGGACCAAAGCTGTTCGGACGCCAGTTTCTTCCTGCTCGGGCAACCGCTGAGTCTCGTCCGCATAGATCCTCCAGATCGAACGCTTACCGTCTGCCCCAGGATGCCAGATGAAAGCGGCACCGTGTGTATTCTTCTTTGGCCACTTCTCTCCAAATGCGACGCCGTGCCAGAAGTGTAATGCAAGCCGACACTCGACGCAGTGCGAGAAGTACCACAATCCCAGGAGAAGCTTGAGATGATGCTCAGGAGAGATATGGTCCCAACGATCATAAGCTACGATGGGATGTAGGCTGCACGACTTTAGAAGTGGCAATAGCGTGCCCGCCACGACAGGATTGCTCCCAGCAACCTTATCCTTGACCAGCAAGGTAAGTGTCTGGAAACGATCAGGGCCGGGAAAAATGGCTGTTGGGCGCGCCAGCAGCTCAGGCACGGGTGAAGATTTGGAGGAAATGCTCGGTGATGGCTGATATATCAAGAACAAGTCCATTGTTCAAAAGTTAGGCCTTTGTTCGTGGCGTGGCGAACAAAGCCAAAGCACGAAATTCACAAAGGACGAGGTGTAAATGCTTGCTGGTCATGTCATTCATTTCGAAATGTCTCTCATACACATAGCGGAGGTAGGCCTAAACCTCATCTTTCAGTTTCTTGTCAAAGCTCGTATGCTCGTAGGACTGTCCTTGCTCGTCCGCATCGACACCGTATACAAGGCTCCCACTCCTCCCTACTTCGTCCTCGTCGACCTCCAGCCAGAATTCACTGCAAGCTGGGATTGGCCATACCCGGCAGAGCAAGTAATACACAACACCAGCAACAAAGAAGCCGCAGAAGAAGTTGAGATTGTATATGTAAGTTGCACCGTCAGGAACAGGGGTGCCAACTGCTCCAGAAAAACCAACAACGTTGATCAGGATGCCGGCAATGTACGCCGCATATGCCCGCCAGCTGATGCCGAAGTGAAAGTAGTACGGGCCGCTCTTCAATGCGCTGTATAGGTCACATGTTTGCAAGTATCCTTTCCTAACGCAGTAATAGTCGCAGCACATGACGCCAGCGATGCTGCTAAGGAAGACTGAATATGCTGAAAGATACGTGGTGAAACTGTTGCTGTCCTTGAGCAAATTCCAGGGACACATGACCAGGCCTACGATAGCGCAGATATACGATCCACGGCGAATGTTGATCCAGCGTGGCAGTAGAGCCGTCATATCGGTACCAGCTGAGATTGAGTTTGCTGCAATGTTGGTCCCTGCAAAACAGACGAGTGTTAGCCATACTGGATAAGCATGAGGCAGTGTCTTGTGTCGACGTAGAGCATGGATCGTCGTGCAGCACACGTCTCCAATGTTCTGCCGCTGCTAGGCCACCGCTCGATGCCTTGCACTCTGCTGAACGTACCTAACTGAGCGAGCGTAAAAGCAGCTCCTATAACAAACACGCCGAACCTAGTCCCAGCGCCGACGCCAGGCTCCTCGAGAAACTTCTGCAGCAGTGTCAAAGGTGACCAAATAGGTTCACCAAAGATGACATTCGACGAAGACGCGACGATGATACCGATGAAGCTTGTGATGGCGAAACCCACAGGAATGGTGAAGAGCTGTGCCCACAGAGCGTCCCGTGGCTTCCGGGCAAATCTGGCGAAGTCGGGATCGTTTACAATCAGAGTTGCGAAGTTGGCAATGGCAGACATGATGCCCTTGACGACGGCCCATCCGAGCTTACTGCCAGTAAGAGTAGAGCCTTGTTTGACTATAGGTCCCAATCCGTCTGCACGAACGATTGCCCAGATGAAGAATGCAATGCCCGCTGTCGGGACGCAGTAGGCCTTGACTGTGAACAAGTGTCGAATCTGGTGCACCGGAAACCAAAGGAATGGTAACGATCCGGCCCAGAAGAGGAAGAAGCTGACGAAGTCGCGGGTGTTGGTTCCTGAAGAAAGCGGCATGGAGTTGTCGCTGCCATCCGTACCATATGAGTCCCAGCTAGGCCATATTGCCCTGATCATGAGGTATACGCACGTGCCTCCTATCCAGCCTTGTACGCCATACCAGACACAAGCCATTCCAGCACGATTGAGGACGGGCCAGAGACTTCCCCAGATGCCGAAACTGGAGCGGCATACAACAGGAAAGGAGATGTGATATTTGGCACCAATTCGACCAGTCAAGCAGACGAACCCGGCCGCGATCGAGTAGCCAATCCAGACGCAGAGCCAGCTCTGCCACCAGCTTAGCCCGTCGAGGATGTTTGAGCTGCTGATCATCCACGTGTTGATATTGAAAGAGTCGGAGATCCAGAATGCTACAAAGTTGCGTGATCCCCAGAGTCGTCGTTCTGGTTCCACGGGTTTTAGGTCCTCGTTGGCCAGCATCAGTTGCGCATTCGTCAGACCAGGCTCGCTTTCGACGGCGATCGTGTCCAAGAACTTGGCCGCCTTGGACCTCCTTGATTTCTCCATTTTTATCAAAGTATGGCGGTGATGTCTCTCAATTTGACATTGCGGCAGTAATGGTGTATGCTCTGACGCAGATGCAACGGCAGTAGATGTACTTTGCTCAAGGTGTGGTGGGGTCGGAGCAGGTGTGCCGCGTGGTTCTCGTTGTGATGCCTCGGGGCTCATGGGCGGCAACAGGTCTTTTTGACATCAAGATCCAAGAATCCACAATCTGGGCGTTCATAGTCGAGGAGCAGAGTTTTCTCTTTTGATGCACGAGTGGTGCATCCATCGATCTGATCACGCCGGCAGCGGATGCTACCGTCGGACATGTTGCAATGTCGTTGGCGAGAGATAGCAGAGTTACATAGGTGCATGCTATCTTCAAGTCTCAGGCTTGGCAGATTGTGGAGATAGGTCCGGTCCGGTCCGTTGACTTGACTCGATCTGATCGAGTAACAAAAGTGGCCGGCGGCGGCGGCTTGGCGGTAAAGTGGGCCATTAATTCTAATCCCATGCCATCTTCTATGTCTTCCTGCTTGTCGAGACAAAGTATGCCAGTGCTGCCGGCGTACATCTCAGTCAAGTATCGTTGCAGTACGAGCTCCTGTTCCTCTCGCGTCAACGTCTGATCAAGCTTGAAAGGGTCCCGGGACTAACACACGATATATCATATTCACGCTACGATATCATCTTGACGCGACAATAGCCCCAATCGTCTCGACCTTCGGATACACATAACTCCCATTCGTCATCGCCGCCTCGGGCACATACCACCTCAAGATGAACGAAAAGTCCCTCGCAGCAGGCAACCAATTACCCGTCCAATTGCTTGGAGGCACTTGGTCCATAGGTTGTATCAGAACCTGGAAGGGCCCGTCTCGAGTACTATTAGCTCCGGAGCCATAAACACTTTCCGTACTATCCTGATACGTCAGGTTCAACGAATGAGCACCGATCTCAAATCGGAAGAGATCGTTCGGGATGAGATACTGGTCAGCACCATAGACTGAGTAAGACCAGAAGCCATACGTCGGGTCAACTTTCGGCTTGCCGCTGAATGATAGCAAGACGGAAGTGTTAGGCTCGAGGCTGAAGGTGCCAGTAAAGCCAAGGACACGGTAGCCAGGATACAGGACTTGGACCGTTCGCTGCTGCTGATAGCCGGCGATGGCAATGTAGGCACGTATTGCGTAGTTGAGACCGTAGTTGCCTTGGACCTCAGGACGCTGGAGCACCCACTCGTTGCTTTGCCGTCGCAAGTTATCCGGCTCGACTGTTGCCTGAGTGATGGAGCTATTCGCGATCACGCCGGCGAGAGTCAGGTTAAGTCCTTGCGGTGGGTGATAAGCACCGCCGTAAACGCCACTGAGCGCCAATACGGAGGAGACTCGGTCACGCTCAGTGTGGTTGGATGGCTGGTTGTATGGCAGGAGCTTAGCTGCGAGATCGAGCTGCTTGTTCAGCGTGTCGATGCCCAGGAATGTGCCGTTTGGCGCGAGAGACGTCAGAGGTGGCGCATATTCGCTTTGCACGCTGCCAGAAGTTAGTACGTCGGCTGTCCTCGCACATACATATTGGAAATCCCATACCTGCGACTGACATTGACCAGGCTCGAAGCGTTCTGATAACCACGTATCTCTTCGAGCTCTTCCGTAGTGTTCTGCTTCACCAGTATCCGAATAAGCATCGTGGCATAGGTTGTGGGAACATTGATCATCCCTTCGTAACGAGTGCTATTCGCTGCGGGTCCTACGAGCACAGCCTGGCTCTTTCCCGTACTTTCATAGCCAGCTACAGAATCCACGTCCTGAGTTCGTCTGATTAGGTATTTCCCCGCCGGACTGTTATTGACTGCCCCGATCTCAGCCACGACGCTGCCGAAGAAGTCGTACACAGGAAAGACATAGTATCGATTCGTGATGTTCGGCACAGTGAGCTGCACATCATGCTCTGACAGGTCCAGCACCACGCGGGAGTAGACAGTATCGATATTTGGCTTGATTACGCCTGGGTCATCCGGAGAGGCCAAGCTCCGCTGGTGAAAGATGGAATTGACGGGATAGTTCCGCAAGAAATTTCCTGCCCAGTTCGCGAAGATGTAGACCGGATATGTGTAGATGAGTGACCAAGCGGTAGCGTCCAGAGGACCTTCAGGGAAATTAGCCACGCTAATGTTATACGGAGATTGAGCTGCAGCGATTGCGAGAAGCCCGAGTGACAATATGGTGAATCTCATGGTGGTTGATGGTATATTGTTATGAGCAGTCTTCCACGCTCGCAAGCATGCATGCTGCTGTATACTTGTATGGCCATTTGGATGGAACGCGCAGGCTGATCATTGAGAGTGATGATGATGGGCTGCAGCATAGCCAATGTCGCCATCGTGAAGCTTTGGCAGCCATGCCTTGCCGTAGGCTGTGGCATTTCTTCGCGCATGATGGAACTATATGACGCCATTCCATTGTAGCTTCGATATAGTGCTCCGTACCTGCAGCAGAAGTTTGGGACTGTCTGGAATGCATCAGCCGCATCCTCGTGGTTCTCTGGTCATCAGTACAAATTGATATTCTACTTGATATGCTACATGCCGTTATGCGCAGTCTGTTGCGCTTAGTCGACTCGGAGGACTCGTGGTCCTCTTCTCTTGCCGGCCTTCTTTTTCTTGTTGCCCTTTTCAAACGCTGTAGCTTCTTGATGAGAGCGGCCAAGGTTGTCATGGTCCTTGACCTTGTAAATTCTGATGATCCAGTTCTCGCTGGTAAACGCCTCCTCAAGGATGGACAGCTCAGGACCCTGTGCCGGGAGTTTTGAGCCACGAACACGGTCGGTCGCCTGCCCAGCTTGGAACAGCGAGTTGTAGTTATAGTAGCTCATCTTGTACATGAGCGAGTTCTTCATGGTCGGGGTGGCTTCATCGTCGACCCGGTATTCTCCTCGTGCGGTGAAGAAGTCGCGCTCCTTAACCTCATCTGGCCAGATGCCCTCGGCAATCCTGACCATCCACAAGAACTTGTTGATATCGTCGCCGGAGTAGCCAAGGAGACCACCGAAGACGACCAAAACGTAGTCTACCTCATGCTGCTTCATGATGGGGTAAGATACTTCTTCGCGGCTGGACATGGCCTTGCCGACTGTCGCAATGTGGGTGTTGTTCCAGGTGTTGTTGTCCACAAGTGTAGGTCTGTCGGCCATACCACCGATTTGATAACCATAATCCCACCAGCTCATCACCTTGGCAGTGGGCTCGGTGTTTTGTCGAAGCCAGTGGTAAGCCTCACGATAATCATCGATGATGTGCTGGCTGCCGTCGGGCATCCTCGAAGCAAGCACAACGGATGGAGATGAGTAAGCGTTCGAGGTGACCCATGTGCAGTGGAGCACAAAAAGTAGCAAGTACGTCGTGATGGCTCCGGTCATGAGCGATTTGGACAAGTAGCTGTAGATGCCAACCACCGGTCCCTTTGTGGAGCGCAGAGACTCTGGCAGAGCGGCTTGAATCTTCTCCTTGATATCTGCTGAGCCATTCACGCTGCCGTTTGTCTTCTTTGCGTCAGTCGATGGCTCCTGAGGTTGTGCGGCACTTGTGAAGGTGTCGAGGATCTGGCTCAAGGCGATGGCTGCTGCGACACACACGATTGGTGTGAGTGTGAGCATAAGACGAACCATGACACCTGCGAAATAGCTGGCCAGAACAGCGTAAATGACCACGAAGACCTGCTCATCCTTGAGGTTGCGGAAGCACATGTACACACCAGCTGGGAACAGCCAGATCAGCATGTTCAGATCGAAGAAGAAAGACGGCCATGCGGTGGGCTGGTGCTCAGAGACGGAAGCGATAATGGGAATGTGGATTTTGGCGTATCCAGTGTCCCAGAGGGAGTAGAAGCGACCACTCCAAGGGGCGATGGTTCCAGTAACGGTGAGTAGTACCAGACCTCCAAATGCGACTCCAAAGACGATGATGATACCTGCCCAAAGAAGAGTCTGGAACTGCTTCGACTGGAGGCGGTTCTTCATGAAGTCTGCAAAACCAACGAGCTGGATGAGACCAAAGACACCTAAGAGATGTCAGCAACGATCGAGACCACCGATAACCTCATCTACCTACCAAGCGCGGACATGTGGTCACTGCTCTTGACTGGCAAGAAGCCAACGAATGGAATCTGCATGCTAGCCAGCGTGCCAAGTGCGTACCAGGTGGTATAGCTGACATAGAGACGTGGGCTGTACCGTCCCATGCAGATCAGGACGAAGACGTGCAGTGGCAGCAAGTTCGTGATGAAGACGTATCCACCCCAAGCACTGACCATGTAGCCGTAGAATAGAGCGCAGAGACCGCCCCACATAATGCTTCCTAGCTTCACAGCCTTGATCCAAAGGTAGAATGTGAAGACCAGCAAGAAGATCGCGATAGCCTCATTGTCGTATGATCCTGCCACGCTTCTGCTAATGTATCCTGGCGCGATGCCCATGAAAATAGCTCCAAGCAGACCTGCTGATGGACTGTCGCTCATCTCGGAGGTCAACAGGTAGGTTGCAAACGCCGTGAGGCCGGAGAAAGCCGGAGCGAGGAGCACACAGATGTTGCGAATGTCGACGGGGAGTGTCAGGAATCGAAGGAGCTTGTAGATGACGCCGGATGTGACCATCAGGCCTGGGTAGAGAGTGCCACCAGTGACACGTCCGAGGGGATGCCAAGTTCCTGTGAACTATAGCGTTAGCCTCAGACACGTCGATATATCCACTATGCGCATCTCTTACTGTCGTCGAACCAATCCCAAAATTTATAGAAGCCATGTGTGACGAGGTACTTTGTCGCTCGGAAGTTGAACCACGGGTCGACTGTTGCAGCTGTCAGCATCCATCCCTCCTGCGTTCCCAGCTCATGTCATGTCACTGACATTCGTGGATAATGCTCTCGAAGCGAATGACAGAGAAGAGTCGGGCGGAGACGGCGGCTGCGGCGATGGTGAAGAGGATGATCAGTCGCAGCAGACCTCGCGTGTTGCGGCCGGTCTCGCCCTTGAAGAACATGTCGGCGCCGGAGAGCGCATTGTCGGCGGCCACCATTGTCGATGGTGTGGTGGAGGCGCGGTGGTGTCAGCCTCTGGACATCCGAAGGGAGTTGATGTATGGTCGAATGTTCGACGTGAAGGTACCTCCCGTTCTGCAGACAGCTGTCTCTTGGCAGGGCTCCACGCGTCCCCGAATCACTCCCGCCCCGAGTGTCTAGAATAGGCACCACGAGCCCATGTCACTGTGCAGAGGACACGAATTTGGGCAACACACACTCCCGTTGACTGTTGAACGGCATGGCATATGCATTAATATCGCACATGAAGGCACACGATCAAAACGCAGCCGTACCAAACCAATCACTCCCCGCCAGCTCGACATATCAACGTCATTCAGGGTAATGTAGTTCTCCAGAAGCTCTCATAGTATGCAGGTCCTGTGTGGTATGGCCGTCTCTCTTCTTGTTGCATCAAAATGATCCGTCTCTTCGCCAGACCCGCCAAGCTCGCGGCCGTCCCACAAGCTGCTCAATGGCACATAAGTAGATCAGCCTTCGCAGCCACACAGAGATCATACTCAGTCCAAGGCACGCACTGACAGCACAACTTCTACCATGTCTTCTAACCAGAGCGGATCAGGTCGCGCCGATAATGAAGAGCTCAAGGCTTCCGGGCTGTTCGACGTCAGCCATGTCACGGCTGTGGTCACTGGTGAGTACTCTCACATGCATACATACACAAGGACTATCGCTCATGTCGTTCGTCCAGGTGGCGGCACTGGCATTGGGCTGATGATCACCCAAGCCCTCGTCAGCAATGGCGCAAAGGTCTACATGGCTGGTCGAAGGGAGGAGGCGCTGCGGATTACCGTCGAAAAGTACAACAAAGGTCCAGGGAGCATCCATCACATCGTCGCCGACGTTTCCAGGAAAGACGAAGCTATTCGACTTGCAAAAGAGCTTGAGCAGGAGGAGCCAAATGGTATTCAGTTGCTCGTGAACAACGCTGGCATAGCTCGCGACGACCACACCAAGTTCTCCAGCGCTGGACAGCCCGAGATGTCAGATGCACAAGCCATCTCGGAGCACTTCCTCAAGACGGAGGAGCAACAGTTTATGGACACCTACCAGACAAACGTCATGGGACAGTACTTCATGTCTATGGCTTTCCTGCCTCTTCTCGCCAAAGGTACCATTAACACACCAGGGTATTCGTCCTCAGTAGTCAACGTTAGCTCAATCTCGGGCGCCATGAAGGGCAGCAGCATGGGGCAGTTTGGCTACGCAAGCTCGAAGGCAGCATCGACCCATTTGTCTCGTATGCTGGCCACGACCTTCAGCGGTGTCAAGGTCCGTGTGAACGTTATTGCTCCAGGTGTATTCCCAAGTGAGATGACCACTGGGTCCAGCGGAGGCGACAATAAGTCTGAGATGGACATGAGCAGTCAGAATCCCGCTGGAAGGAAAGGCTATGATAGCGATATGGCCGCAACGATACTGTTCCTGGCCGGCAGGGGAGGCGTGTGGTATAACGAGCAGATATTGTAGGTCCATCGAAGGGCGGCCCTTCGCAAGTCTGAAATATCTACTGACTGTGAACCTCTTGCTTCTAGGTATCCGGATGGAGGCAACACGCTGACAGCACCAGCTGTCAACTAGGCAATAATAGAGTGGGAGGAGTTGCATGTGATGAAGCATGTCATTTCCACCGCCGTAATGCAGGCATCATCCGCATGGCCAACACCCTTCCGTACGCTGCTGCAGCACGGTCGTTCGGTCTCATCGAGAATGCGATCTGCACGCCGCACGCGGCGTTATTAGCTCTAATTCGAAGCATAGCCGAACAATCCGCGGTCCCTCCGAGAATGGGGAAAGTGAGGTTCGATTACATGTATTCGTCCAGAACCCTGTCCCGGCCGAGCATGCGGAGTTTTCTGGAACTCAATCCTTGGAGTGGATAGACGTCTTTGCCCGTTCCAACCATCTTGCTCATGGATACTGCTCGAGCACTGACTATCACGCACAATTGGAGCTTACCAAAGCATCGGGTCGGTACCTGAGCGGTCAGTGAAAGTGTGAAATGCATCTCTGCATCATGCGCAGCGAGGGCCCACTCGGCATGGAAGATGGAAAAGCTTCCAAGTCTCGCGCCACACAAGGCAAAGGGCCATCACGGATTACGTTGGCTTATTAGAAATACACCTTTCAATAAAATTTCTCTATGGCAACGAGGCCTTGCGAGTAGTTTGCACGTAGTACTGTTTCGAGCTGTTGCTCGCGAAGCGCAGTCAGATTCTGGAGTGAATGAATGAATGGCCCTTTGCCTTGTGTGGGGCGAGCAAGTTCCAAGGCGAGATGCGGCTGTTTGCAGGGTTCGCCCGGAGAATCATGATAGAATGAGCCTTGGCCCTTTCCCCCAGGCTGCGTTGTAACTTGTAACTGTTGTACTACTGCGGGCCACGTTCGCTCCCTGTTCCCTGTCGCGTTTCTTCCTTGTGCCCGCCATCTGCGTTTCAAGCCGTGACTGTTGCACTTGGACATCCCCGTCAACGCCCGTCCGGCCCGAGAAAGAGGCAGAGGCAATTGCACAGCAAGCCCACCATCCATTTCATACGCTCGCAACGTCCCAACTCTGTCCTACCAACGTATAATAACGGTTGACTGATCAAGCCAACGCGACATTTGCCTTGCATCGGCGGGGCCCGAGCTTGACTCTCTCGACCAAGCTCTGCCTGGAGCTCCATCGACGTCTGTATTGGGGGACATCTCCCGATGTGGCAGAGGACGGAACAGCCTGAATACGTCTTGAACTTTGCATTGAATCAACCGGCGTTGCGGCAGTCGAGTACTATGCCGCTGTAGAGAGCACAGCGTAGCACCAGACAATCTGCGCAAGTCGCTTGCCATGGACTATCTGGACATGAGCAATATGGCTCCGACGTCTGGGTATGCCGGCAGCCAGACGGGCAGCGACTATGGCTTCGATACACCATCGAGTATTCCGAATGGCAATGGCGCTCCAAGTGACGCGAGCTACCGTTTAGCACTGGATGGTCTATCGAATTCCGTGCAAGACTTGGTCGCTTTCAAGGGCATGGTGCCGTCTCCACCAGTCCAAGGCCTGTCAGACGGAACATCGCCCATAGCAGGACACCACCATAGTCTCAGTGTCAGTAGTAACGATCCTTTCGGTGGCATGGCCCGGCATAACAGCTTCATGGGATCAGATACCACTAGTCCCACCGGACGAACCCATGCAGCTGGAGAGAACTCAGCCGATGGCGGTGATGTGACGCAGCAGATCACTGGAGAGGCCGGTAGACTTGAGGAAGAAACCGGCGTACCGCCAGCCTGGAGTGAATTGAAGACGAAAGCCGGCAAAGAACGGAAGCGGCTACCGCTCGCATGTATAGCATGTCGGCGCAAGAAAATACGGTGTTCGGGCGAGAAGCCTGCTTGTAAGCATTGCCTTCGATCACGGATACCTTGTGTCTATAAAGTCACGACTCGCAAGGCTGCGCCCCGGACAGACTACATGGCTATGCTGGACAAACGCTTGAAGCGAATGGAGGATCGAGTAATCAAGGTGATACCCAAAGACGAGCAAAGCGTGATTAGCAGCACTGATCGAGCCGTGGTCAAACCTCCACTTCCACCCGCGCCACCGAAGGCGGGCAATGCTAAGAAACGAGCAGCCGCAGAAGCATTCAGCGACGAACTCGAAGCGTGGTCCTCTGGGAGGAAGGAAGCCATTGCAAAGCTGCCCGATGCACCCGAACTAGCTGAGAAGAATCCACTGGCTCCCAAGGGTTCTGAAGAGCAGAATCTATTGCTGGAAGGCGCAGACAAACTACCTACGAAAGATATACAAGAACATCTGGCTGAAGTCTTCTTCGATTATGTCTACGGCCAAAGCTACCATTTACTACACAAGCCAAGCTTCATGCGCAAGCTCGCCCAAGGCACAGTCCCACCCGTGCTGACGCTGGCTGTCTGCGCCATATCCGCGCGCTTTTCGAATCATCCTGCAGTACGGACAGAACCAGCTTTCCTGCGTGGTGAGACATGGGCTCGTGCTGCGAGAGACATCGCATTGAAAAGATACGATACGCCAAACATCACCATTCTGATATGTTATCTCATCCTTGGCCTGCACGAGTTTGGAACATGCCAAGGAGGTCGAAGCTGGATGTTTGGAGGAATGGCGCAACGGATGGCATACGCGCTACAGCTTCACAAAGATCTTGATCACGACCCGAAAGAGCGAACCCAGGACAAGCACGAACTCACATTTACTGACCGAGAGATCCGACGGAGGACGATGTGGTCGTGCTTTCTCATGGACCGCTTCAGTTCAAGCGGCTCAGACAGGCCCATTTTTGTTGGAGAGCAGTATATTCGAGCTCAACTACCCATCAAAGAGAGCTTCTACCAGCTGGAAATCAACGGGCCAACCGAAGATCTGGAAGGAAACGTTCCCAACCCAATCCAGTCAGGCATCGGAGAGATGGCAGATCCGAAAGAAAACATGGGTGTGGCAGCTTATATGGTCCGCCTGGTCTCGATATGGGGCAAGCTCATCGCCTATCTCAACATGGGTGGCAAGGAGCGAGATGCACATCCTATGTGGGCCGAGGAGTCCAGGTTCCAAGGTCTGAAACGAGCCACAGCAGAGTGGAAAGAGGGACTACCATTATCTCTACACTACTCAACCGACAATCTGCAATATCATGCTTCCGAAAAAATTGCGAATCAGTTCATCTTTCTGCACCTCGTGTACCACCAAATTTTGCTCTTTATGAACCGATTTGCGCTGCCTGTGCCTGGGACACGACCGGTGCTACCGAAGGACATGCCAGAGGACTTTATGGCCGATGCCGCTAAGACAGCGTTGGAGGCTGCCAACCAAATCTCTGCTCTGATTAACGAGGCAGGCGATCATCTGGTGGTCGCACCCTTTGCAGGCTACATCGCCTTCTTCAGTAGCACTGTGCACATCCACGGTGCCTTTTCAAAGAATGCAGCATTGGAAGCCTCGAGCAAGCAGAATTTGGCATGGAACGTCAAGTATCTGACCAAGATGAAGAAGTACTGGGGCATGTTTCACTTCGTGACCGAGAACCTGCGAGACTTGTACCGCCGCCGCGCAGATGCTGCCCGGTCCGGAGGCAAGAGTGGTAAAGAAGGCGAACAGACCATCTTCCAGTATGGCGATTGGTTCGATCGATACCCGCACGGCGTTAGCGGGACAGATTACGAAGAGCCAAGCACCGAAATAAAGAAGGAGCCAGGATCTGACGCGGTGCTGGGCCAAAGGAGCGACCTGCAAACCGTAGAGGAGTTCTTCTCGAAGCTCAGTCCGCCAAGCAGAACCAAGGCGCAGCAACAGCAGCCCGCCAGGAAGACAGCGAAGAAGCGAAACTCCACCTCAGCGGGCAGCAAGACTGCGCAGCCTGTGACCAGCCAACCTCAGCAGCCAGATCAAAAGAGTAGCCAGGTCGCCCAACAGCAACCTCAGCAGCAGCCGATCAACCACGATCTCGCCGCCACGGCAGCCTTCCAAAGCAACATGGACGACTTCATGCAGCCATCCACTGCCTTCTCACCAGGTTTCCAGTCATCCCACAACCCACTGATCATGACATCACCCCAGCAGTTCATGTCCCAGCTAGATCGGCAGATAGTCCTCAACTGCTACGCCAACTCAAACGAAAACATGCCCAACGTGAACGGCTCCATTCTCGACAACGCCGGCAATAACTTCGACAACTTCGATTGGAACGCGTTTGCGAACAGCAGCAACAACAGCCAAAGCAATAACGATGGCTTCTGGGGTGATCCATCGACTGCGTGGTTCATGCCATTCAATATGGACCCTCCGACCGTGAGTGATGACAACCACCTTTTTACAGGAAAGTTCGACTGGTCGAATACTTTTGCGGACTTTGGAGATATGGTTGGGATGCCGCCAACGGGGTTGACGCCGAGGCCGACGGGTGATGTTGAGATTGTTCAGGTTGTGGGCATGGACGGTATGGACCACATGCAATGATTTCATCGAAATGATGATGAGCCTGGGTTTGGTGGATGATATCCCTGGGTGGTTTTGCATCTTGGCCGGATGTATCGAGCCTTCTTGTATAGTGCATCTTCTTGGGTGCGATTTCGACCTGTAAATATAGCCTCGAGGAATGTCCATCGTTGTCCATGTTACGGTTTACGGTCGAGTGGCTGTTCGTGTCCAACCGGTGCATCCAGAGCAGAGATACGACTCGTACCAGCTCCTCATCTATTGGCGATGTCCTTCTCCATCTTACTTCTTCAGTTCTGCCTCGGCTTCACAATCCCATCATGCACAATGTAGTACACAACCGTGCTATCATCCTCCAACGTCGCAAGTAGAAGCCTCTTGGGCAACTTTCTTCTCCACTTGCTGTCCCCATCCTCAAGTCCCACTTCTCGCGCCTCGTCCTCTTCTGCATCTAATGGCCCTGATTCTCTCGAAGGAAACAACACCTCTCCTGTCCCATCCTCGGGCTCCACCCCAATCGCATCAAACGTCTCCCCGAACCTCCTCAACGTCCACTTCTCCCGCAAATGGCTGGGCAGCACCCACTCGCGCTGCGGCTCCAGCTCTGGCATGCCCGTTTTGCCTTGATCTTTCTGCTGTTGGAGGAGCTCGATTTGTTCGTCAGGGTGGACGTAGAGGCGGCGAGGAGGGGTGCCGGAGAGAAGAGGTCGCGGTAATGGGTTTGGGTTGTTGGAAACGATTGTGTGCAGCCGTACGTCGGTCCAGAGGTGTTGGTAGCGGAGGTTATGGGCGATTTGCAGGGCGAGGTTGTGGAGATCGGTGTTTTGTGGTGGGGAGGATGAGGGTTTGGCTCGTGTGGTTAGGAGCTTTTGGAGCGCTGAGGGTGGTGGTGGTGGTGGTCCGCTGATTGTCATGGTTGCGAGAGTGTGGTGGAATGTGCAAGAGAAATGTCTTGTCGATGGAATTGTTGTTGCAAAGGACATCAGGGTTCAAGAGTCACTTCGGCAGATGTGCCGAGCATGGGTCGCTTTCAACTGAGAGGATAACTGCCGTAGAGGATGACCCTGTGACCCGTTGGACGGCAGTTCATCAGCACATCTCATCGCCTCGGGCAAGCACATCAACTGAGTTCCAAGCACAACAGGTCGCCTGAAGCAGGCTAAATGAGGCCTCCGACTTGTGAAGACTTTATATGCATATTCCCATATCTTGTCATGGCTATTCACATCTACAGTGTCTACAGTTTCTCTCTCATTCGCGAGTCATCCCTCCTGACGCCCGTCAGAGCCGAGTCTTAATCTAGGTGCTGTGAATTGACAGGCTTACGCGAGCAAGTACTGCGCCGCATGCTCAACATGGTCATCCGAGAAAGTGCTAATGAAGAAGTAGCTGTGGTCGTAGCCGTCCTGGTAGCGCACATTAACCTTCTTGCCCGCCTTCTTCGCCGCCTCCTCGAATTTCTCCGGAAGCAATTGCCCTTGCTTGTAGAAGTTGTCGCCAGTCCCAACATCAATGAGAATGTCGGTGGGGTAGGGGAACTTGGGCAGAAGCTCAGTAGCATCGTGCTCGGCCCACTTGAGCTTGTCATCGCCTAAGTAACCTCTGAAGGCCTTCTCGCCCCAAGGGCAGTTCGATGGGTTAGAGATTGGCGCGAAAGCAGAGACGGATCGGTATTTGCCTGGGTTCTTGAGGAACAGAGTCAAGGCGCCGTGGCCTCCCATACTGTGTCCTGTGATCGAGACACGCCTGCCGTCGAGTTCCTTGAAGCTGGAGAAGAGTTGCTCGGGTAGCTCCCGAGTGATGTAGCTGTACATATTGTAGCCCTTCGTCCATGGCTCCTTGGTGGCATCGATGTAGAAGCCTGCTCCACTGCCGAAGTCGTAGCTCTCATCCTCGCCCGGGATCTGAAGTCCACGTGGGCTTGTGTCTGGGTAGACCACTGCAATGCCCTTCTCAGAAGCTTTGTGTTGGAGGAAACCCTTCTCTGCGCCATTGTCGCCAGTGCATGTCAGACCAGCCAGGTAAATGAGGACTGGAGCTGGTTTCGATGCGCTTGCTTGGGGTGGCAGGTAGAGGTTCAACTTCATTTCGCAGTTGTTCACCTTGGACTGTGCATTTCCATCAGTAATATTCTTACACATTGATTCATATGCCATTGCATGCAATCTGCATTGCATACCTGGTGTGCAAGCTTGAGCAGCTTGCCGCCAAAGCTGTTAATCGTCCCGGTGGTTTCGAAAGACATCTTGGCGATTCGGTGAGTGTTGTATGCACTATGCACAGTAGAAATGCGAGAGGCAGTAAGGCAGGTGCGAGGCAGTACAGAAAGAAAATGTCTGCTGAGCAATGGCATGCAAGCTGTCAGTTCGAGCAAATTGTGCTGGAAGGAGGGGCACGCAATTGAGGCTCACGAATGCGGGGCAGCAGTGACGTGGACGTGCACATCAGGCAAGACTTTCCGCAGTGCCACTCGGTATTTGGATTGATGTTGTGCTGCGATTTTGATATTCGAAGAGCCTGCCGCCTCATCTTCTGAACCGGCTTCAACCCTCGTGTCGTGTTGCTGATCCTCAATATTCACTCCCCAACGCCGTCGCTATGAATCAATCCCAATCTTGTACAATGTTTATGCTGCATGTTGTGGTTCGGAACAGGCCGGAACTCCACCAAGGTGACAAGCAAGATTGCCTACTATAGCAATTCCTCGCAAGTCCAGTCCTCGTAGAAGCCGTCCGGAAGATACCTCCGTACGACCAGGGGAATCTTCTTCTCGCGAAGCTCTTTCAAGGCGATCTGCAGCGGGTCTGTCTCCGACTCTACATCGACCAAGACTGGAGCGCCCATACTAAAGATGGTCAGTCCTTCGTTTCATTGGATCCACTGTGTCCACTATGGCAACTCGACATACCTGATCTGCAGTGCTCGTGTACCCAAAACTCTGGCGCGCTCGTACTTGGTCATGTACGGAGTGGTTGTCCTGTTTTCCTGCGAGATCTTCTTACTCTTCACGCTCTTAACTGTGTTCGGGTTCGCAGATGGATCGCCCGAGGTCACTACGTTATTTGGGTCGGTGTAGTCGGTGCTGTTCAAATTCACGTTCTGGTTGGCATCGTTGGGGTCGACCTCCATATCGCCTGGCATGGGTCAGCATGGTCTTCGCATGAAGGCCCTCGGTCAACAAGTCTGCTCCAGAGCGTGATGTTTGCGTCCATACCATTCGCTTCCGCATCGTAGTTCTCCACTGCATCCTGCTCTTCGAGGAGGTTGTCATCAAACTCCCTGAATGAGCTCGTCAGAATATCTCCCACTGTATCTCAAGCACGTCCAAGCATGTCCCTGCCACATACTCGACTTCGCCGTAGTCACGCATATCATCGTCGCCGCCCCCGTAGTCCGACATCTTGATTGCTGAACGCGGTTTGTTGGTTGGGTGGCGGTGGTTGGGATTCGATCGGAGGTTGCAGATAGTTTTTCGGGGTAGGTTATTGAGATGGTTGTCAAGGGCTGGTGTGTGAATGTGTCGTGTGTTTGTCGCGTTGTGCTGATTCGGAATATGAACAAAAGCTGCACGACTTCATGGGCAAGGATTAGACGGACACAGCCGCCGTTACTTCCGTCCCCTGCACGCGCGATCCGTAAGCGAGGAACCTTCCGTTCGGTCCCTGCAAGACTTGTGGTGACGGCTCAGTGTACCCTAACTTTTAGTAGCTGCACCCCGCGTAATTTCCGCGTTTTCGGCGGCGCGAGCCGAGCTAGCACCGAATTAGCTCGGTGCACCCTACAACTAACCTCCGATCTCTAATCTAAACCTAAACCGGTATACTACTATTGTTATAGATACTAGTATTTTAGCCGATAGCTAGACTAATACGAATACCGATCCCTTACTCCGTCCTTCTTTAATAAGCTTCGATTATTACTAATATATATACCGATCTACCTACCGATCTACTTACCGGTATACCTACCGGTCTATATACTAATACGATAGGCACCTCCTTCCGCGACTAGTATAAGAAGAAGGTTGCTAATAACAAGCCGATTTATAGTCTTAAGACATAGCCGATAGACGAGAAGGTAAGATATAGGATACCGGTATAAATACCGGTAATCTAACCGGTATAGGGAATAGTAAATATCTAGCTAGGTAAGAGAATCTACCTTACGTCTAAGTAGAAGCTCGTCGTAAGCTCCGATGTTAACGAGGATAACTAGAATAGAGAAGTTAATACGAGTAGTCGTAGTTTGTATATAGATAGTATATACCGTTTAATATACTAGTATATATACTAGTTTATTAACTAGTATAGAGGCTACTAGTATATCTAACCTCCGTAAGCATTTTAAGAAGTATATCGTTAAGGACTAGTACTAGCTTACGCTAGGAGTCGAAGTAAATAATGCTAAGAGAGATTAGGATACTAAGGGTATATATACCGGTAACTATACCGGTATATCTACTAATATATCCTAGTATACTTCGCTAAGATCCTTACGAACTATAAGGCGGCTAAGAGAGCTAATCCTACGCTCTCTACGAAGGATAAGAAGCGTAAGGATATAGAAAATAACGAGTATATCTACCGGTATACTAACCGTTTAATAGTAATAAGGGTAAGGAGGAGTCTACTACTAAGCCCGCCCCTAAGAAGACCCGCCCTAAGAAGCCCGCCCAAAGAAACCGTATATACTTCCGACCGGTAGCCCTACCGGCCGTTAGAGGAAGTAGAAGGTAGGCGGCGTATCTAAGAAGGCTACGTGTTACGGATTAATCCGGGGAAGCTTTAGCTAACTAATCGATACCTATATACTAGTAGGAGGACCCGATATATAGAGTGCTCTATCTACTCTACGTACTCTATAATAGAGTAGAGAGAGTAGGATAGATTACGCTAAGATATAGGACTATATAGACGACGCTTCTTTACGAGTAGATAGAAGCCTCGTACTTAACTTATTTTAAGTATACACTATATACTATTTAGGACTACTACCTTTCTAACGAGAGAGAGACATCCCTATAAAGATCTAAGCCTAGTTAGGATAATGTATAGCGGTTCCTAACACTACGAAAGAGAGTAAGTATATCTAACCGGTAACTATACCGGTATACTAACCGGTATAGCTACCCTAATCTTTATACCGTCCGATAGGTCTAATAAGGAGAAGAGTAAGGAGGATAGTACTAGCGCTAACCCCTATAACATCGCGGACGAGGCTACTACCGCTATATAAGTAGTATCTAAGGCCTAGGCGGGTAAACTTAACGAGTAGGTTAACCGGTAGGCCGACTAGTATAGGTACCGGTATACTAACTAGTATATAGCTCGGACCTCTACCGTTTCCCTAACTTCTAGAATAGTAAGAAGAACTACCACCTCGCCTAGAAAATTATATAGGCTTAGGGCCTAGAGTATCCTTATAGTTTATATAAGTCTATTAGGCTAGAGCGTAAGTACTAGTACTTGTACTAGTACCCCTACCGGTATATATAACGGTATACTAACCGGTTTATAGACTATAACTTTAACATCTACTACTATAACTTTAGTAAGGTCTTTAGAGTAAATATAGCTAGTAAGCTCTAGACCCTATATAAGAAGTATACTTAAGTAGAGCTTAAGGCTATATATAAGAAGGATAAGTAGTACTATAACTAGTTACGATACCCGTTAATGTACCGGTTAGGATACCGGTACTATTATTAGGGCCGTAAGGCTATAAGGGGATATCGTAATGTATAGTACGCCTACGATCTTCTAATCGTAGATAAACTAAAGCTTACTTTCTTCTATTAACGCTATACGCGTCTCCTAGTGTATGTATATGCGTTACGTGCGGTATACTAAGCCGGGTATAGCCGTATTATATATAAGGGTTATGTTAAGGGATGTCGTAATGTATAGTACGCCTACGACCTACTAGTCGTAGATGAACTAATTCTTGCCTTTTACTTAAGACGCATCGCGCGTCGTAAGGTGTACGTATACGTGTTACGTGCGGCTTAGTAGCCGGTCGCGACCGTATATTACATATAAAGCTACATGTAAGGGTTAGCTACTAGGCTACCCCTTACAATTGCCTCCCCTCCCGTACGAGCTATCCTTAGCTCGCTAGTTACTACGTAGAGGTTCCTACGTACTTCTAGAACTATAGTTACTATACGGCCTATATACGGGTTACGTGCGTATTATTATATAGGTATAGGTAAGTAAGGCTTAGTTACTATACCGACGTAGCTAGTTAGGGGCATAAAACTCTAGCCTAACCTAGCCCTATTCTCCTAGCACGTTCCCTAGCGTACTACCTCCGTTATACTACTACTACGTACCCGTACCGCACCCTTACCGTAAGCGCCTCGCTAGCATTATTATTATTATATCTAACGGGCTCTCCTCGCCTCCGTCCTCTAGCCGCTCCGCCTCCTCCCGTAGCATTAGTAGCGATAGCACTACTAGCACCTTAGAAGATGAGCGCCGCTAGGCGGCTCTAGTACGCGACGTACCTAGAACGCCTAGTAGTCGTAAGCGACTAGTATCCCCCTCGTAGCTACTAACGCCCTCGCCCGCTACTAAGCTCTCGTAGAGGATTAATATATATATACGGTGCCTCCTATACTTCGTTAAGGGTAAGTCTCTACGCGCGCCGCCTACGATTCGTATACTAACTACTTACTAGACGAAGCTAATAACTGTAATAGTATTACTACCGGCGAGCTCCTAAAGAAGTGCGGCCGCTATAGGCGTAATAGACATAAGTGCGAGCCTAACACTAGCTACGCTATCGCCTCGCTAGTAAGCCGCCTACGCGCCGCGCGCTCCTAGCGCAACTTCCTTACGGCTATAATGGGCTAGGCGCCTATAGACCTCTAGTAGTAGGAGCTAGTAGAGTAGATCCGCCTATATGCCTAGCTAGGTAACGACATTACGGAGGTAAGTCGCTACTTCGCTCCTACGAGTCGACTACTACTCGCGGGGGGGGGGGGCTCTAGTGCGTCTTCTATGCTTCGGCTAACCCTTTCTATAGGCTATTAGGCAGTTTAATGCCTATAAGCATAAGCGTGCCGGGGAGACCCGTATACGTACCCCCGCCGCCGCTACTACTACCGCCGCCCCCGCCGCCGTAGCCCTCGCGCTCTAGTAGGAGTAGAACCGCGCCCTTAATAGGCTATTCGAACTCGGCCGCGTCGTAAGTTACATGTTCCTCGTATCCGTGTACCCTACTAACCGTAGTCCTAGTTCCTATAGGCGTAGAACATTAATACTACCGCCGCCGACTAGGCATTCCTACCTAAGTTACTACGCGACGACGATAACTGAGGCGCTCGCCTTATACGCTACTCGCGGGCTCCTCGCCTACTACTACTCTACGTAGCCCCTAGTAGGCGCGCTACTCTTTAGCTTTTATTTTATCTATAGTTAAGAAAAGTTTTATTTATACTCTAGTACTCCTATACTAGTCTTATTTACTTCTCCTTAACGCCTTATAGTCGGCTACTATACGATCCGTATTCGCGAGGCCCTCCGCCGGTTCCTAGCTATTATACTCCTCTAGCGAGTCCTTCTACTAGACTAGATACTATAGCTTACCCTTACGCTTACGCCTATCTAGTACTACCTCTACCTTATACTCTCCGTCCTTATTAGCTAGAGGGGGAAGGGGCCATCCTTATCGCTACCGATATACGGCTCGAGGAGAGAGATATAGAAGACGTTATAGAGCCTTAAGTCGGCTAGTAGCGCTAGGCGGTACGCCTACGAACCGACAGCGTCCGTAATACGGTATAGGCCGATAAACTTCGGACCTATCTTCTTCTTTAGTACTGCTAACTTAAGGTTCTTCGTTAATAATAGGACTAAGTTACCTACGCGGTAGGTCTTAGCTTAGTAGGTCTTATTATAGTAGCGAGCCTAGCTTTCTACTATAGCCTTCTATCGCTCCTCGAGTGTAGCGCGTAGTTTTCGCATACGACTCGTAGCTATTACCGCTACTAGTACTTCCCCCCCCTAGGTCTCGTCTCGAGATCTAGTTAGTATAGGGGCAATCTTAGGTCGCTAACCGTGCGCTATCTCGAACGGACTTATCCGTAGTATTAGGTAGATACTATTATTAGCTACGAATTTAGCAACTATAAGCTACTTAGCCTACTTAGTTTAATTATTACTATAGTAATAACGAAGATATTGTTCGAGGGTTTAGTTTACCCTCTTAGTTTAGCCGTTAGTCTAAGGGTAAAAGGCCGTAGATAGCTTACGCTTTATACGCGCCTCGAAGTAGAAGTTACTCTAAAACTAACTAGTAAAGACCGGACCTCGGTCGCTTACTATACCTAACGGGACACTATAGTATCGTACGACTTCGTCTCGTAGGAGCCTCGTAAGCTCTACGGCTATATAAGTCTTCGTCGTCGGGATGTATAAGTTTATTTTTAAGTAGCGATCGACTATTACTAGGATCGCATTATACACGTAACCGGCTCGCGTGCTTAGAGGTAGGTCCGTAATGAAATCTATAGTAATTTCCTACTACGGCCGCTCCGGTCTAGGAAGCGGTTATAGCCTACTATAGGGTCGATAGCGTTTAGCCTTCGAACCCTAGTAGGTTCTATAGGCTTAGACGTATTACTTCACGTCCGTACTAAGTGAGTCCTACTAATAATTACGTCGTAATAGCTCTTTAGTCTTAGTTCTTCTAAAGTGACCCGCGAGGACGTTGTCGTAGTGTATACGAATTAGATGCGACCTAATTATGTAATCCCTAGGTACTACGATCGCGTCTCCGTAGTACATAAGGTTATCCTTTATATACTATCCCTTAGCGTCCCTCGCGCTTAGCGCCTACGTTAAGTATACGATACACTAGTCGTCTTACTACTACGCGATCTTTATTAAGAGTAGGATTAACTTACCCGTCGAGCTATAAGCTTAACCCTATATTACTATAGCGTACACTACTACTAGTAACGACGGCTTATCTTAATAGGGAAGGTCACCTCTCCGTACTACTATTACCGCGCCTATGTCGCCCTATATCGCCTCGTAGGTAGTAAGCGCGCGCTTTACTATCGGCTCGCTTATCCCTTCTAGAGACTCCTTCTAGAAAGATAGCTTACTTTATAAGGTAGGTAGTAAGTTTGAAGTTTATTACATTATAGCTACGTAGTTACTACGTCTCGAAGGCGCGTCGGCTAGGTTAGTCTTACCCGGCCGATACTCTACTATAAAATTAAAAGACTATAGGAACGTAGCCTATCGAGCTTACCGCCTATTTAGCTACTTTACTATTATAAAGCCCTATAGGTTAGCGTAGTCGACTAGTACTCGTACCGTATACGTAGCGCCCTCTAAGTATAGCCTCTAATGCTTAAAAGCCTTAACTACTATAAGTAGCTCCTAATCGTACGTCTCGTAGTTACACTCGGCTAGTATTATCTTACGTAAATAGAACGCGATAGGATGCTACTTAGTACTAAACAATTAAGATATAATACCTACGATCGCGAAACCTAACGCGTCGGTTTCGACTCGCGTACGTAGCGTAGGATCGAAGTGCCTAAGTATTAGTACACCTAAGAATCCGGCCTTAAGCTATCGAAACGCCTACTCTTCGCTTAAGGTCTACGTAAGAGGGCCCTACTTCTTACCGTCCTTAGATCCCTTTAGTAGGTCCGTTAGGGGCTTATAGACCCTTAAGTATCCTTCTATAAAACGCCGGTAGAAGTTATAAAACCTAAGGAAGGACTAGACCTTATAAAAGGTCGTAGGTGTAGGCTATTCCTCGATAGCGGCTACCCTACTCCTATCTATCGACACGCCTACGGCGCTTACGATAAACCTAAGGAACTCTACACTCTCCTAGAAGAAGTAACACTTCTTAGGGTTTACGAATAGAGTAAACTTCCGTAGCCTCGTAAGTACTTCGCGTACGGCTCGTACGTATGCCTTACGCGTCTCGCTATAGATAAGAATATCATCTAGGTAGACTACGTAAATGTTATTAAGTAAGCCGGTTAGCGCCTTATTAATATACCCTTAAAAGGTTACTAGTACGTTAGTTAACCCGAACGGTATTACTAGGTACTCGTAGTATCCGTATCGCGTACGAAACGTAGTCTTCCACTTATTGCCTCGCTTAATAGGGATACGATAGTAGGCGTCCTTTAAATCGATTATAGTAAAGAACCTCGAACCTAATAGCCTATCTAGCGTCTCGCTAATTAGGGGTAGGGGGTATCGGTTCTTTACTATAATCTTATTTAAGCCTCTATAGTCTATATAGAGCCTAAGGGTGCCGTCTTTCTTTAGTACGAATAAGATAGGCGTACCCGCCTCGCTTACGGACCGCTTAATCTAGCCCTTCTCTATCGCCTCGGCGATATACTTCTTTAAAGCCTCTAACTCCGTAATAGATTAATAGTATAGCGGCTTAAAGGGGGGTTTCTTTCCTTTAACGAGATTAATCGTATACTTAACCCCGTCGGGTAGCTTACGCTTCGTACGCTTATTAGGTACGTACATATCTCGGAAGTTAGCGAACTCTTTAGGCTAGTTTAAGCCTTCTCCTTCGTCGGACGCTATAGTAACCGTACGAACACTTATAGTATATACCTACTCTAAGTCGCCGAGATCCTTAAGGAACTCACTTACGCTACGCTACTTTACCGTATACGTCTCCGCGCCGTAGAACTACTAGTCCTTATAATCACTCTTTACGATCCGATTACGGTACCTCTAGGGTCTACCTAAAATTACTAATAGCCTACCTATAGGTACCGCGTAGTAGATAGCGTTACTTACGCGCTCTACTCCCGCGTTATTAGCGAGTCGTAGCCGAACCGTAAAGGCGCCGTAGTAATACCCTAGGTTATGCGTATACGACTCTAACTTCGGTAGCCTTGCCCTATTAATAGGTTACATTTAATGTCGGAGTATATACTTATACGACACTAGGCTAAGATCCGTATAGTTATCTAGGAGAAACGTAGCCTCGCGAAAGCCCTTACGAGTCTCGACTACGCCTCGTAAGTAACGCGCTAGACATATATCTACTCGCCTTAAAGGGTCGACTTTAGGAAAACTCGGACTTAGGAGCGACCTACTTCTAGTCCTCTACCTTTTCCCTAGTCGCTACCCTTCTTAGTTAGAGCCTTCGTAGCGTCTACCCTACGAACCGCTTACGCGTTACGGTCCTTCTATAGGTGCCTATTCGGGTAATCCGTCTTAATGTAACCCTTCTTATAGCATCTATAGTACTCCGCTTTAGTCCTATCGAAGGTTATAGACGATCCGCCGGCGTCCCGCTAGTAACTCGTACCCGGGTCGCGCGACGCCTAACTATGCTTCTACTACTTCGAGCTACGATCGCTTCGCCCTTAGTCGCCCTTAGTCTCTCGCCTACGGCGACTATGCTACCCGCGGTCGTGCCCTCCGCTACTACGCTCCGTGCTTTCAATACGCGAAGCTAGGATTACTAGTTCCTCTCTAGTTATTAGGATGTTATAAAACTTAACGATTACGGACCGTAGGCTAGGCGTAAGCTTAGCGAGCATGTGTCGCACGCGTTACGCCTCCGTATAGTCCCCTAACTAATCCTCTATAAGATCTAGCTTAGTCGTAAACTAACGTACTATCTAGTTATCCTTCTATTTTACCGCCTTATACTCTAACATTACGTTAAGCACGCGGTTTATAGGGTTACCGTATACGTCTCGATAGAACTCCTTAAAGTCCTAGTATATATACCCTTTAAGGTTAAGGACGCTATAGTTAGCGTACTATCGCTTACTTACCTCTCCGCTTAGGTACATAACCCTATATAGGACCTTTAACTCGTTCGTCGCATACGTGCCGCCTAAGAGGGTAAAGATAAGAGAGAGCTCCCTTAGGAATACCCGCACTTTCTTAATCGAGTCCCCTCTAAAAGGCGTAGGTTCTTTAAGACGTAAACGTATCGTATACGATACGACCGCGCCTCGAGCTACGATATTATCGTTAGTTACTATAGATAGAGGAGGGGGAGGGGGAGTAGGGGATAGTTCTCCGCCGGATTTGCCCTAAGGGTCCGCCGGCGGTACGCTTACGTCCCGTAAGATCTCTAACTGTTTAATCTCCCTCTATATCCCCTTCTCCTTAACCTCTACCCGAAGGGCATCTCTCCTTACGACTAAGGCTACACGCCTCGCTTATTACTAGGCCCTAGGGCTTAGGGAAGCCGTAGGCGTAGCGCTACTATCGTCGCGTTCGGACTCTATAGCGTATATAGATTATAACGAAGAGAAGAATTAGAACTGTTAAGGGATGTCGTAATGTATAGTACGCCTACGACCTACTAGTCGTAGATAAACTAATTCTTACCTTTTACTTAAGACGCATCGCGCGTCGTAAGGTATACGTATACGTGTTACGTGCGGCTTAGTAGCCGGTCGCGACCGTATGTCACATGTAAGGCTACATATAAGGGTTAGCTACTAGGCTACCCCTTATAGGTTAGCTATAGGCTACCCTTATAACTACCTCCCCTTCTAGGACGAGCTACCCTTAGCTCGCGGCTTTAGGAGACTTCTATATAAGTAATCTATCTACTTCTTGTAGATTCCGTTACTATACGACCCGCCTACGGGTCTCGTACGTGTCGTTATCGTAGTATAGGTAGGTATAAAGTTATAGTTACCGGGTTAACTAACTCGAGGGTTTAAGAAGTGTACCCTCTCCCTCCTTTTCCTTCTTTTCCCTTTACTACGTTCTCGTAGCGTACTACACCCGCACTACTAGTAATCTACTAGCTCCTCGCTAGCAACTAACTAGCGACCCGCTAGTACTACTATAGCTTTAGAAGAAGCTATCTAAGACTAGCTCCGCTAGGAGGCCCTTATAGGGGGCCTATTAGTACTACTAATACTATTACTAGTACTACTAGTATAGATGTCTAGCGCGCTTAGCGTACTAGACACGCTAGCGAAGCGTAAGTTCGGCGTACTAAGGCCGTAGACCCCTAAGTCCTTACTAGCTAGGCGCCTAGGTACCGACATTAAGATATATATATGTTATCTATCGTAATTCGTAGCTAGTATTAACGACTAATAGGTTGTATTAACCTTAGGTTTAGAGGGGGGGTCCCTTAGGTCTAACTTGCCCTAATTTCATTTAGGTCTAATTAGACATTTAGGTAAGCTAGTAGGACCTAGTATAGCTATTAAGATATATAATGCGCAGCTAAGCATTATAAGCGTAGTATTAAGGCAACAATTCAATTTATACCTCTCGAGTAGAGGGTATAGGGGTTTAGGGTCCGCTACTCCTCTTATTTTATCTAGCTACTACGCTACTCGTTACGTGACCTAATTTCCCGGTCCCGGGACCGGCAAATACCACTACTTACGTAAGTACCGCTCCATACTACTACAACTCGGATAGGCCTATATAGGGTAGTTAGTAGACATTATTTTTAGTAGTTAATAAGGGGGGTTGTTAAGTGTACACCCGGTAGCGTGTTAGCATCTAGTTTATAAGGTTAAAATCACGGTTTAAGGTCTAAGGTTTACGGTTAAGGTTATTACTTAAGGTTAAGGTTTAAGGTTAAGGTTTACGGTTAAGGTCGACTAAGGTTGAAAACACTTAAGGTCTAAGGTATTTAGTAACAATTACGGTTACAAGGTCCTATTAAGTAATAACTAGTATTAGCACATTCTAAAGTAAGCACTACGTAACAATAGATACGGCTACATTACTAGAAAAACTTAGCACCTTTACCGATATAGGTAGAGGCTACGAATAGCCTATAAACCCTACGAAAATAGAAGGGGTCTATAGGGATTCTATCCCTTATAAGGGGATAGAGGAATCGGAGGAAGGGGAAACACCTAAATCTAGTAAAGAAGGGAGAAGCGGAACTAGCGCTACTAAATTGGGTATAGGTGTAGGAACGAATAGCACAATTAGAATAGATACTATAACTGCCCTCTTTAGACGATTAGTAGTAGCAATAGAAAACGCTAGCCCTCGCTTTCTACCTCTAGGAGGTGCTAAGAATCCGTTCTTTAATAGCACTAATGCTACTAAGTTCTAGGAGCGGTTTAGCGACCTAATAGACTAGTATCCGCCTCGGGCATCTATTAAGAAGGATAATTTCTAGGGTAGGTTTAAGCGTAATTACGAAACTACTATCCGGCGCGTAGTTATAAGGCTACCTAGGTAGCTTACTAACAAGGCACGTTTTAGGAGGGCGTTCTTATTAGAGTTCTTAAGGTTTAACGTCTACTCGATGTTAGGGAGTCGGGAATATCTTAAGGAGATTGTTAGGGCGTAGTAAGGTAAGAGGCCTAAAGAATAAGATATAAAGGAATTTATCCGCCTATTTGTATCCTTAAGTAACCTAATTGAACCTAAGGATTCGGATAATAGCTCCCGGAGTCGCCTCCTCCTTTAGGGATTACTAGAGGCAGTCGCAAAAGCGGTCTATAAGGCTTACGGGCTTTACCTAAAGTAACCTAAGAAGTTTAGGGACTTTTAAGAATTCTCGATAAAGCTACTAGCATCGTAGATAGTAAGGAGGGATAGAAAGCTATATATATAGATTTCCCTCTTACTTTACCTTAGCTATACCGCTTAGTCGTAAAGTAAATGCCGCGCCTTAAGCCTAAGATTAACACGCTTAAGAAGGCTACCTCTAGGACTATTATTAATAATGACCTAATCTAGAAGGTAGCTAAAATGAGCATACGTACATACTAGCGCGGTCGCGTCGTAGATGCGGGTACCTTCTACCCGAGCGAGAATTAACGCTCTATACACCCGGAGAGGCCTAACCTAGATACTAAACTATAGGTTTACGTAATGTAGCGTCCCCTATCGTAGAATCGCAAACAGTCTAAAGCGATAGATAGTTATTACTACAACTGTAGTAGCTCGAAGTATTAGGCTAGCAATTATAGGGCGATAAGGTCCTTAATATCCCGGGGCTACGTATACCTCGCCCCGAACAACTAGTAGTATCTAGGGAAAGAAGGCGATCTACGTCCTACTAAGTTTAAGTTTCGGAGGGACTATAGTAAACCGAAACTGCTCTATATACTCCCTCTACTCGAAGAACATTATAGACCAATCGAGTTTAATAACTAGTATAAGATTCCCGCACTACGTAAGTAATAGATAGGTAGGGACTATACTAGGGTAACTAAGGTCACGCCTCCTAATTATTCTAAGCCCCCTCCTAACTTTAGGCATTTAATAGAGTATAGCCCTTAGGACGTACGGTCTAGCTAAACGGAGAAGGCTACTAGGATATATTAGGTCTTATTCGGAAAAAGTGAAGCGGAGTAGGCGATCGACTTAGGCGAGCTTAACGAGGTATCTACCTATCCTATACAGTCTAATAAAGTGAAAGGGAAGGTACCCGTAGGCATTCTAAAGAATCCGCACCCGAGGACCCGGTCCTTAGCCTAGGATCTACGAGCCCGAGCTAAGGCTACTAAGAAAGTTCGCCTACAATTAGAATAGGAGATCCGGTAAGCTAAGATTAACTAGTAGGAGGTTGAAATAATTAACGAAGTTAGTGCTTAAATAAGCGAAACTTAATTATTAGCTAAATCCGGGGTAACCCTAGGAAGGGGAAATGATACCTAAGTAAATAGACTAGGGAACGATACTAATAAAGGACTGCCTAAGGATATGCCTATTAGTCCCGTGAACGCCCCCTTTGCATAAAGGAAGCGTATGTAGAATGCTAAGACTATAAGGATTAATAACTACGTCCGACAATATAGTTTAGCTAGTAATAGTCCGGTTATAAAGGAAGAGGGTATTATCTACTAGATTAATTAGATCCTCTAGATAACGTTTCCTAATGTAAACGCCTAAGATTAGTTTCGATATAGTCGCTAGTTCGAGGCTACCCTCTTTAGTCGCGTTACTAACACCCCCGCTCTTTAGGAGAAGCTCGTTATAGTACGACGTCTTATAGGAAAGAACCCTAAGGTTCGTACTAGACAAGTAGTTACCTATGAAGATAAACCTAAGTATAATAAGGAGGTCTTCCGCGAAGATAGTTAGGCCTAGTATGTCGGAGTATATTTAACTATACTTTACTCTAAGGGTGCGGTCCCTACTACTAAGCTATATAAGGACGTTAAGAAAATTGGGCTCTCTAGTGTCCTTAACAACTTTACTATAGTCCCTAGTCCTTAGGTAGTAGCGGAGTTTAGGATAAATAAGAACTAGATTAGGTGCCTAATTAATAAGGGTTCCGAGGTGAATATTATCGGCTAGAGGAACGCTTATAGGTTTAGGTTACTAGTAATATCGAGTACTTAGCTTACCTTTCGAGGTGCTAGGGGCCGGGCCTAGTTTAAAGGTGTTATAGGCAATTTAGATGTTTAGGTATTTAGGGTTTACTACTAAGTAGACATATTCATCTCCTCGGATCTAAACTTACTAACAATCCTAGGACGTCCGTAGGCCCGTAAGGTGCGGCTTACTGCCCGTAACTGCGATAATAGTTTATAGGAGGGGACTATTACTAGCCGTAAAGGTAAAAGTGTTATGTTTACTACCCTAGTTAGCTCGGATAGGTGTAAGACCCTTTAAGAACTATTAAAAGCGTCGGGAAATAGAAGTGTAGGTTAAGTTACGGCGCTTAACCTACCGACTTGCTAAAGCCGGATTTAATAAAATCGGTAAGGTTCTCGCACTATCTCGGAGAAACCTCGGACTTTAATTTACCGGTCCCGGGACCGGTAAATAGCTATAGTAAGGAAAATGGATACGACTACGGCACGACGTAGCTATAGGAACCCGGTAAGGCTCTAACGCCTAGCAACCATTTAGCTCACTTATTAGGATTGCTTAGGACTACTAGAGCAAAGGAACGAGTTGCAGAAATTGGAATAGGCGCGTTTAAGGGAGATTCTATTACTAACGTTTATTTAGTTTAAGGGGATTGGCCTTCTAAGATCCTAAGGCAATCTACATTAAATGCTTAGGCACGAAAGCAACAAGTAGGCTAATATATAGCTAATATTAGGATGCCGCAGGTCTTTACGATGTATAAGCGTAAGGCAGACAAGAAGAAGCTAGTAGACGCGAGCGTTTACGAACGCCTAGAATCACGAGTTAAGGGAGATATAGAATAGAAGCGTAGGGCACTGTACCTAGAATCTAAGATGCCTAAAGGACAAGGACCGTTCGATAGGAAGTACTTAACTAAGAAATTCTCAAGTATTAAGCGAGGTAGCCGAATTACTCTAGAACGACTTACCTTAATTAAGGTTAGCATTAAGCTATTACTAATAGAAAGGGCCTTATTCGATGAGATGCTCTACAACCGGGAGGTAGTCCTTACTTAGGATTTTAGTCACATAAGGCAAATTAGGCACGACGTTATAATACCTTAGAAGATTAACACGGTCCCTTATAGGCTATGGTAGGCACGCCCTATCCGGCTACACCTAAGTCTTAGGGCAATTGTTAAGCGCATAATTAGAGCCCGGATTAAGAATAACATCCTAGAATACTTATAAGGGGCATATTCCAATAGCTAGTTCCTAGTCGTAAAGAAGGTTAATGCCTCTAGAAGCGATGTGCTATATCGGTTAATTAACTTAGCTATGCTCCTAAATGAGGTTACTATACGCGATGCTAACATTCCACCGGATACGGATAGCTTCTTAGAGGATTTTGCCGGTTACCGAGTCGCTTCACTTATGGACCTGTTTTTAGGTTATGATTAGATCACTTTAGATAAGTCCTACCGGGACTTAATAGCCTTTATAACCCCTCTTAGCCTAGTACGCAACACGACTCTACCTTAAGGGGCTACTAATTCGGTTGCTTAGTTCGTGCGTACGGTAACAAAGATTCTACTTAATCATATCTCGTATCGAGTAAAGCCGTTTCTCGATAACATCGGTATTAAGGGACTAACTAAGGACTATAGGAATGCCGAAGTAGAGCCTAGGCTAAGGAGATAGGTCGTTAAGCACATCGTCTCCCTAGATCTAGTTCTTACTAACCTAGAGAGAGCTAGTGCGGTAGTTGCTAGAGGCAAATCCCAATAGTTATATAAAAAGCTTAAGATTGTTAGGTACGTTACTAGCCCGGATAGTCGCTATCCTAACCTAAAGGTTGTGGCCAAGATCCTAGACTAGCCTACGCCCACCTATATTAAGGAGGTCCGCACCTATGTAGGGCTGTATGTATACTTCCGGATATAGATTCCCTAGTTCGTTATTATCGCTCGACTAATGTACAAGCTGCTAAAGAAGGGCGCCGAGTTCACCTAGATAGAAAATGAGCAGTTCTCGAAAGAAGAGGTTACTAGATATCTTATATAGGCTCTAGCCTTAGTTACCCTCTACTGTTATAAATCAGGTGACTAAGGTCTATGTTAGTTAGGACTTGGCATACACACACTATATCACACTGTTTTCTGTAGCTAGATAGTCTTACACCTTGTGGCAATTCATGAGGGTTACTGATCCACCCTATCGTTTCAATCTAGAAGCTTGTACTCGTTAAATACCTATTTATAACAGGTTATAAGCCCGGGTGCTCCTCTACCTATCCAATTTAAAACCTAAATCGTTATCGAAGCTCTATTAAGGATTAGCTTACCTTACTAGTAGACTCAACCCTACATTTGTTTTACGGACAACTACCTAATCGATTTAAGAACTACTGTAGGAGATCGGCACTAAGCACTATTACTATAGTATAGCATCTAAAAGAGCTAGACTAGGTATAGAGTTTAGAAATAACACCTCTAGCAACCTAGTAAGATCCGCTAAGGACAACTAGGTGCTTAGGAAAGGCGTGCAGTTCTAGGCATAGAAATCTATGCTAATTAGCGCACTGCTAGAGAAGAATCTAGTTAGATACGTGATCTATAATCTAGACTAGGTTAACCTAAAGTACGCTCTAAACAGGGCAGCTTATAATTAACCCTAAGATATAACTAAGAATGTCTAAGATAAGACTGCCTAGAATAAAGCCCCTTAGGACATTACTAGTAGTGCAGGATATAAAGCTACCTATAAGCGATGGAAAAAAGAGGACATACAAGCATATAGCATTATTATAGCTAGATTGGATTCTACCCTAAGGCTAAACTTTAGAGATGTAGACAAGTTAGCTAAGGAATTGTATAATTTAATTAAGGCAACATATAAGCTAGTTATTACAATTGATCTATATAACACTCTAAAGGCAGTTAGGCACATTAAACTAGATACTGCAAGACCTAATACATTGAAGTACTATGAAGACTTTTAAGCATAGGTAAATAATAATAAGACTACTATAGAGCAATTCATTAGATCTTCCCTAGTTAATAACAAGTTAAGGCTTAAATCCTCTTTTGTCCTCCTAGATGGCATCTATAGATTGTACTTTATTAAAGGTCTAAACTATGTCGAATGGCTTAGGACATAGAGACATAACAATCCCCTAGAATCAACTACCCTAGAGAGAATGTTTATAACTCTTAGGAAGGAGCAAGTACCTACTACCCACAAGCCTAGTAATGGCTTTGTTAGAGCATTCTTAAGTAAGAATAATAATGAGCAGTGCATATAGTACTTACATAAGCACACTAACGCGAACTGCTATAAGTAGCATCTAGAGAAGAACCCTAGGAATAGGTCTAAGAAGGGTAAAGACACCCTAAAGGATAGGGTAAAGAAGGTAAAGGGTAGTAAATCCCCTAGGAAGAGGATTGCTGTAGCAATTGATAACTAGTTAGACTTATTATCTAATTAGGAGCATAGCTCTAATAGTAATAGGGACTAGAGATAACTACATAGGAGGTCTAGAGTAGCTGTTACAGTTGCATAACCAGTATATATAGGAAGGACAGTAGCTGCCGCATTAAACCTAATATTAATAGACAAAGTCTATAACATAGGTACATCCTTCTATATCTACAATAATCTTATAGACCTTTAGAATATTAGGCTAAGACTAAGGCCTACATACTTCTTACAGGCCGTTAGGCAAGGATCTCTTACAACTAAAGGAGAATTGGAGTAGGTTATAAAGAACTATCTTAGCTAAGAGACCACCCTCCTCCTTCGTAATGTGCTTTACTTACTAGAGTTAGATACGATACTAATCTCTATAGAACTCCTATATAAGAAACATAGAGTTTACCTAGATAGACCATCTAAAATGCTGTTCTAGAAGGACAAGCCTATAGGCTTAGTTAAGATAATAAAAAATGTCATTGTCTTTAGGAACCTTAGGGT
Organism: Nothopassalora personata; assembly: GCA_033816765.1. NCBI lineage: Eukaryota > Fungi > Ascomycota > Dothideomycetes > Mycosphaerellales > Mycosphaerellaceae > Nothopassalora > Nothopassalora personata. The sequence goes on along the minus strand of CM066287.1, from coordinate 5,350,416 downwards.
AAAGAGGGGTTCTAGGAAGGATAAAGACAGATTAGCACTAAAAGGACTTGCTGTTCTTACATTTGCTAAGCTAAGAACTAACATAGTTAGATAGTATTAAAGGCTTAGGCATATTAGGAGCACATTACTCAATACTATAAAAGAAGTAGTTAAGGGCCTAGAAGATGTTAATACTATAGAGTTAGGGCATTATAAGACTTATAAGCTTGTAAGGTTATAAAGAGTTGTTTCAAGAATCCCTAGGAGACCTACACTAGAGGCATTAGATGAAATCTATGCTAACCTAGTTAGTCTAATCACTCCACTCTCTTATAATAGTTACGCATATTACCTCATGCTTACGTATGCTAAAACTAGGATAAGGTAGTACTTGCCACTTCTAAAGAAAAGTGCTGCTCTAACAGCAATTAAGACTTAGCTTACTATAATGTAGAACTACTATAAGAAGAAACCTAAGATCTGGTTCTTAGATAGTAGTAGGGAATTTAATAACATTGAACTTAGAACATATACCTAACATAAAGGAATTAGATGGGATTTTGTATTACTATACACACCTAAGTAGAATAGGATTGCTAAAGCTTCGAACAAAGTTATTATTAATAAGACTAGAGCTATGCTTATAGACTCTAGCTTACTATAGAACCTCTAGCCCTAGGCTATGGATTTTGCATACTATATCACGAACCGCCTCTTTAACTTAATAACAAAAAATGTACTATAGATTAACTTTAAGAAGGACCTAGGTATTAATGTTAAAGAGATAGACTTAAGGAATGTAAGGAGGTTTAGATATAAAGTATATAAACATAACGATAATTACACTAAGTCTAAAAAGTTCTCTATAAGGGCGGATATATAGTAGCATATAGGATTCTAGGGTAGTTCATTAACTAACTACCTGCTGTGGAAGCCATAGTAGGAGAAAGGAAAATAGGTCTATAAGACGACCTATTCCCCCTATATAACTTTTAATGAAGATTTCTTGTAGAACTCGTAATACTAAATCCCTATAGGTAAGTAGGTCGCTTAGGGGGAGCAGATAGGGCAGACTGTTAAGAGCTCCTAGCTTACTGCTAGTAATAAGCATGCTGTCCTAGATGACGAGATTACCTTCCTTAGACATCCCTATAATAACCCTAAGGACCCTTACCATAAAGGTATTCATATACCTTATAAAGGGCTACACGAGCTAGAAGCGAGTTACTAACCCTATAAACCTTTAAGGGGAGCTATGCAGCTAGAGGGGGAGCTGCTACAGCATAGTAACTAACCTGAAACACAAAGGGCTTCGTAACAAGACTCCCCTAACTAAGGTTAGTCTTAGGGGGAGCATAGGATAGAAGATTCACGTCTACTATTTAGAGACACATCCCCCTAGCTCTAGGAATAGTCTCCTATAGAGCATACCTAGCTCTAGGAACAATCTCCTATAGAGCACACCTAGCTCTAGGAACAATCCCCTATAGAGCATAAGCCTTAGACTTTATAGTCTAAAGAGCTACACTAAGAAGACACAGCCCCAGCTGTGCAAGAAGACCCTAATTAGGCTATAGCACCATTCTACCCTGCCCTACACATTAGTAAGAGGAAGAGAGATAGGACTTATAAGCCTATAAAGACTAAATAAGCTAAGGTCTATCCTAAGCTAACTAGGAGAAGTTTAAGATAGAATAGATCCTATCATAATTATAGTAAACTTGAGAAAGTATTCGCTATAATGGCTATAGATAATGTAAAGAAGGGGAAGCTAGCAGATCCTACTACCCTAACTAAAGCATTAAATAGACCTAATAGAGCTAAATGGATTAGGGCAATTAGAAAGGAATTTAACTCCTTAGAAGACATAGAATGTGTTACATGGATCCTATTATAGAAAGTCCCTAAGGGTAGGAAACTACTTATAGGAAAATGGGTCCTGCACTACAAGTATCTTCCTAATGGGTCCATTAAGAAGCGTAGAGCTAGATAGGTAGTAAAGGGGTTTACTTAAAAGTAAGGGACAGACTATGTTAAAACCTTTGCTCTAACCCTAAGGCTACTAACAAGCAGGATTCTCCTAGCCCTATGTATAGTCCTTAGCTAGAAGAGGAGATAGATTAATGTTAAAACAGCATTCATGAACCCTAACATTAATAGACCTTTATACATTAAACTACTAGAAGGGGTAGAACTTATTAAGAAAGATCTATCTAATAAAGTCCTAGAAATCAAGAAGGGACTATATAGATTGAAACAAGCTGCAAACCTCTAGTACTATAATACTAAGGAAGCTCTAGAAGAATTAGGCCTAAAGAGACTTAATTCTAATGTATGTCTTTTTTAGGGGGAGAATCTTTTAGTTCTCCTATATATAGATGACTTTTAGATCTTTAGCGACAGTAATTAGAAGATTAACAAGTTCATTGCTGGACTAAAGAAGAAGTACTCTATTAAAACTGTTAACACTAACCTTTTCCTAGGCATGTAACTAAAGAGTGAAAAGAATAGAGATCTCCATGTCTCCTAAAAGCACTATGCTTTAGAGAAACTTTAGAAACATAGCCTAGACTTAGCTAAAAGTGTCAAGTATCCCCTTAACCGCCTGTATAAAGCTTATGAAGAGCAATGCAACATATAGGATTATAATCTGTTCAACACATTAATTGGGGAACTCTAGTACCTAGCTAACTAGACTAGGCTAGATATCTCCTATGTAACAAACTACCTAGCCAAATTCTTAGCTAATCCTTTAGTAGAACATATTGCTATAGTAAAGCATGTTTAGAGATACATTGCTAGAACAATTAACAAGTGCCTAATCTTTAGAAAAACACAATCCCTAAAGCTAGAGATCTATATAGACTCTAATTTCTCTAGAGATCTAATAGGTAGATTAACCTTAGGACTCCTAGTCAAAATGGCTAGAAGTCCTATTATCTAGAAATCTAACCTGTAGAAGGAGATAGTGCTATTAAGTACTAAAGTAGAGTATGTAGCCTTGACTAAATGCTGCAGGGAAGTAATGTAGTTAAGAAATCTACTCTATAAAACCTAGAAAATGACTAACTATAAAGCTTAAGCCTTTAAGATCTTTGTAGACAACTAGTCTGCTATTAAGCTAGTTAGAGATTACACTAACCATAGAAGAACTAAGCATGTTAGACTAAGGAACCATTTTTATAGACATATTCATAAAGAAGGCTTAATTGTAGTTAAGTATATCCCTACTGCATAGTAGCTTACAGATTAGCTTATAAAGCTAAAGTCACTAAACTACATTCTCTAAGGGAGGCTTCTAGAGACTAACTACACTTTCATTTGTACATAGCAAGACCTTCATTTATTTATAAGTATTTATAAAGCAATATCTCATTTGTTTAGAGACAGTAGAGGAAAGTTTTTATTTATTAGCTTTAAGGGCTAGATTTATTTAGGGTATTACATATCTTGCTATGCTTATGTAACTAGACTATAGAGAGGCCTAGTTTAGAACCGCCTTTTAAGGCAAGATCTAGTTTATTATTATAGACTCCAATTTAGGGGAGCTATAGTAACAAAACAAAAGGAAATAGAGAAGTAGACCGCCCTTGCTTATAACGGCTATTTTATCCTTTAGCCCTAACCAAATTACTAAGACCTAATGCAAGTACACTATCTAGACTACTACTTACTACTAAAACTACTAGAGCCTCTAGAACCCCTCTTATAGGAACTCGAGTTTAATATAGCACCCTCCTAAAAGTTATTATTAGTGCCTAAGCGCTGCAGGAACTAACGAATTAAGGTAGTAACCTTATCCTAAGAGAGGGAGTTAGAGAATAGGAGGCGAAGCTCTAGGAGGACAGTTCTAGAACTATTACTAGGAGCCCTAGGGATGCTTAGGCGCTAATCTACATCGCTAGGAATAAGCTAGGTAGGTAGCATCTAAAGACCATATCTAGAGGTACTTATGCTAGGAGAGTATAGAACTAGAGATAGGAAGCCCTTACGTAGAGGACTGCTACGCATAATAGGAGGAGATCGACTATACTATGCACTACCCTAGAATATAGCACTAGCGGAGCGAGTATAACCTACACTAGGCTACTAGTAGGTTCTAAATAGACTAGCGGTACTCTACTATAGGGTCCGTAGAGAGAAGAAGCTACACTTGTCGTAATGATTATTAAGAGCGCAGTTAGTATAGCAGCCCTTGAATCATCCTAGAATAGTGTAGCAGCTAGAAAAGGGAAGGTTAGATCTCTCCTTACAGCGGTTATAGGCGCTGCCAAAGTGCTAAATAAGATAGTCTATAGCGGAAGCCTATAAGGTAGGAAGGTAGTTCTAACTACTATTAAGGTTTATAGTAATAGTGTTAGAAATACGACCTTAAGGGTTAACTGTCATATAATCAAAATCCTAGGCAGCCGCGTTAATCTAACCCTAGTTCGGTAGATTAGTAATACTACCCTTAGTAGTTAGAAGCTTCTTCTTATAGAAGGTAACCTTAAGGGATGCTATAGTAAGCTGTAAGGTTATATTCTTCTTAGTGATCTTGCGCTTACTCTCGATGATCTACTTAACTAGTCTAAGTGCCTTAATAAGGGTCTTACGCTTAGAGATCCTACTAGATGTAGGTAGACTCTTTCTACCATTACTAGGAGGACGCTTGTTAGGATCTTAATTGTTACTAGAGCTAGATCCACTACTAAAGACATTGCTAGTACTACTAAACTAGTTTATAGGAGTCCACTTAACAACATCTACTATAATGCTACTTACAAGTTAGTAACACCCTTAAAACACTATCACATATGTAGCATACCTTACTAAAAGCTTCTTAAAAAGCTTTAAGAATGTATATATAGTGGTTGTTAGGGTGTGTGAGTGTGTAGTAGTCTAAAAAGGTAGGAAGAGAGGTGTAAAGTAGTATAAAGTAGAGATAGTTATTTAGTAAAGAACTAGCTTCTTTTATGCGTACCTACGAGGTTTGTACGTTACTACCTAGCTGGACCTTCTTAAGCCGAGAGAACCTTCTGTTCACTTCTAAAAGCGGAAAGATGAGGCCTAAGTGTATCTAAGAGTAGGTCTCTTACACATGCAAATCTAATAAGATTACTATCCTTAGTATGTGCTTACTTATAGTAGAAACCTAGTATCTAGAACTAGTGAAGGTGTTCGAGACTAATACAGCAACATAGGTGATATTAAGTTAATTAGACTGTCTTTATAGTAGTTAGTCTAAAGGGGGAGTGTTGTAAATCAGGTAACTAAGGTCTATGTTAGTTAGGACTTAGCACATACACACTATATTATACTGTTTTCTGTAGCTAGATAGTCTTACACCTTATAGCAATTTATGAGGGTTACTAATCCACCCTATCGTTTTAATCTAGAAGCTTGTACTCGTTAAATACCTATTTATAACATCTACTACTTACCTAGTGCTAGGTCTATCTTTGTCTTAGTTAATGCTAGCGGCACTAGATAGGGATGTATCGTTTCTTAAGAATTAATAGACAGCACTCGACGGCGTTACCCGGTGCGGTATAAGAGTGAAATCTAGAACGCGTTAGAATCCAGATATGATGCTAGTAAGCGGGAATGCCTTAGGGTCCTTAAGGGGCTTAAGAAGATCTAAAGATATATCACTAGCGTTAATTTTATCCTTAAGGTTAATGCTAAGACACTTGTATAGCAACTTAACCGGCCGGCTTCGGACCTGCCTAACTCGGCAATAGCCCGGTAGGTTGCATGGATTAGGCTGTTTACATTCGAAGTGAAGCACGTTACGGGAACTAGGTACACTAGCCTAGATGCCCTGTCTCGTAGGCCCTCTACACCTTAGGAACCTAGGGAAGCTAACGAAGACGAAGTTGACTAGATGATTGATAATAAGCTATTCGGGTACCCGGAGCCGGTCGACACCTATCCAGTTAAAATCTAGAAAACACGACATCTCGGGGACTAATATTCTAAAAGCTCTTAGCAACTTGCTTAGGTTATAGAAACTAGGACCCGGCCCGATAGTGTTACCCGTACTAAGTACCGGCGACTAGTAAAGAAGAGCGTCAATTTCTTTATCCGAGACTAATTGCTATTCTTCTAGAAGCGCCGAGGAGCACCGTTATAACTTGTAATTAACGATAACGAGGCTTAGAAGGAGATCGTTATAGAATGCTATAAAAGACACGGTCATCGTAGTCCTAAGGTCGTGTACAACCTTATTTCCGATCGGTATTACTAGGACGGGTACTTCGCCGATGTCTCTACGTAGGTTCGAAGTTATGCTCCTTATAGGTTTCGCGAAGGCAACTAGCGCGCTAGTAAGCTTCACTTATCGAGCCCTTAGGTCATTAGTAAGAAGTAGTACTCGGACCCCGTCTAGGTACATAAAAATAGATACCTCCTAGTTACGCGCGAAGCACTTAGTAACTAGATCGAGGCTAGAGTAATAAGGGCACCTCCTAGCTCCAAGACGGTTACTAAGTTTCTATACGAAGATGTCTTCTATAGGTACGGCTACTATACTAAAATTGTACTTAATAACGCTACGGTTCATACGGCTAAGGTTAAGCGGTTGCTCGTGGGGCTTAGTATTCGAAGGATCCGAATATTACCGTACTATCCGCAGTCTAATACTCCGGTCGAGGCTAGACACCGTCCGATTCTTATAGCGTTAGCAAAGCTCATAAGGAACACATACCGCGGATAGGAGCAATAGGTACCCGCTATGTTATAGGCTAATAGGACCACGACCTGTCGTACTACTAGAATGACGCTAGCTTAGGTCCTATATAGCTATCGTACGATTCTACTAATTAAGGTTAAGCACCCGACGTAGGCGAATTATTAATAGGGATCGGTAAGAACGACTAAGGACCTACTTACTATACGTGTACGTTAACTCTAGGCTCGAGACCTTAGTTTAGAAGAGCTACATGCTCGAAGGAAGCGACTAAGAGAACTTAGTAAGGACTACTTTAATTCTTACCGGAATGTTGACTCTATTAGTTTCTAGAAGGGCGACCTTATTATAAGATTCGACAAGCTATATAAGGATGACTTCTCACGTAAGATCGGTTACCGATGGTAAGGTCTATATCGGGTGTCTAGTGTCTCTAGGGAGTTTAGTACCTATATTCTTAAGGAACTTAATAGCACGCTAATAAAGGGTGTTTAGGCACGAGAAAACCTTAAGCTAGTTCTAGAGTTTCGCCCGGATAACATAGGAGTACCGAACTTAGATAATAGGACCGATCTCGTAATAGGGGAGGGAGAAGTCGCTAATAGCGTCGCTAATAGCGTCGCTAATAGCGAAGACAGCAGTAATTCGAACGAGATCGAGCCTATCGCCGACGAAGACGTACTACCTGTAGGAGTTAACAAAAAGGGATCGTATCCTAAACCGGAATCTAAGAAGCTATAGGTTAGGCCTTATAACCTTTCTACAGCCAAAATTTCATAGTTTAGTAGGATCGAGGCTAAGAACTAATTAGTTAGTAATGGCGTATAGAGTTCACTTTCCTTAGGCATGTGTTACATATGCCCTTCAGTTTATTAAGCCGATTCGGTTATCTAGACTTTACTTTATAGGGTGTTCTTACCTTAGTTGGACCTTAGTTAGTAGAGTTACATTTACCGGTCCCGGGACCGGTAAATCGGATTACGTAATAGCGTAGCATGCCCCTACCGAATGCTTACCTAGGTAGTTACTAGCACTAGTTTTCGGTTACATACAGGGTTATCGGACCTTTAGTGTAACCTTAATAGTACTGCTCTTACTACTTATAAGACCGGTCTCGGCGCTACTACCTTACAACGGTTATAGGGACATACGCTAAGAGGCATACTTAAGCGTAGCTCTCTACCTACTACTTCCTCTCTTTTTCTTTAAACACTAACACTATTACTAGAGCTACTAACACATCCATCTACTACTACACACATTAGACGGTTCTTTAGCCTCTCTCTCTCTTTACGACCTTAACCTTCTTCGAAGCCCCTACCCTAATACTAAGCTTTTAAAGCTTACTATTACTCTAGAGTAGCACTACGAGATAGCTAGCTCTTACGATCTCACTAATAGCAAATCCTAGTTATTATAGCTTTAGCTAGTCTATCGTTACGCCCGGCTAGCTCGAGCATAGCGCTTACTAGTACTATTACTAGTCTTACCCGCCTACCTTAGACCTTGTTCGAGTCTCTTCGCCTACCGGATAACGTTAAGTATGTCCTTACTAACACGAACACGCCGAAGTCCGCCGCTAATGTTATGTTCCGAGAGCTCAGTCCTTAGAAGCGGGTCGAGGTGTTAAAGGACTTCTATAAGGGCTTCGAGAAGGTGTTCGAAGACTACTCCGTCTAGGTTAACCTATTTTTCGAGGAAGTTGAGAGCGGCATAGGCAAGAGCTACTAGGATAAATTCCTTAGTAATAAGAAGCTTGATATCTTATTTCCTATCGTCGGTAAGATTCGTAAGACCGGTTTAGAGATTCGTAACCGAGATAAGACTCTTCGAGCTACGCTTACCCGCTACTAGCTACAGTAGATAGACAATAAGATTCTTAATCGACGCGTTATCTCCGAGCTTTATAGTACTAATAGCGGGCGCCGCTAGTTTACGGCCTTCATTAACAAGTACCTAGATTATAGTAGGGCTATTAGTAGAATTTAGAGGGCACTAATCTAGCGTATAAGGATCGGCCGTAAGGGCATAGATCGTAAGCGAATTCTAGAGCCTAGTAATCTTACCCGGTGCGATAGGGAAGCTAAAGCACGCAGCATTAATCCGGAGTCGGCTAAGAGTAGGGAGATCATTAGAAGACACCGCCTAGCCGTCTATAAGGATAGCCTTCTATACTTTCTAGAGGGTACTATTACTAAGAAGTCCGCGTCCCCGGAGGACAGTATAGCTCAACCTAGACCATCTAGCTAATAATAGCCTTAGCTACGTTAGCTACCGGGTAGTAAAGGTAAAGGACGTGTAAAGAGTACTACGCTAACTCCACTAGCCTCTACCTAGCCTATAGTCCTATCGAGAGGTAGTCGTAAGTCGAGTCGACTTAAGTAGCTCCGCATAGGCGAGAGTATAGGTAAGGGCATAACTGCGCCTGCTCGATCCTCGCCTAACCGAACGCTAGATAGCGTACCTATACGCGAGGGCAGTCCGCTAGGTACACCGGTTAGCACCCTACGATCTACTCCGGCCCTAACTAAGAATAGTAATCCGATACTTACTATGTTACCTTCGGCTATAATTAGGGATGTATTAGTCTTTAAGGATTAGATCCTATAAGAAGACGAGGCCCTCCGGATTAAGCGCGCTAACTGTACCTACAATAAGCGGTATTATAGTATTAAGTTTAGAAACTCGATTAATGTAGATAGCATTAACTAGCTACCTAAGCACCGGATGGCGGGCCTTAAGATGCTCGAATATACTATCTCGGACGTTCTTAAGAGGGATAGTAAGGTTAGCGCTATAATGTACGATTAGCATGTTCGAGATTTCTACTATAAGGCCCTCCACTTCGTTACGAATCCCGGTATTACCGCTAATACCCTATGTAAGCGCGCGCTTAAGGTCTAAGACTAGCTCTTTAAAGGCAAGAGTTTTTCAGCTATTAAGGTAAAGAATGGATCGTAGTTTCGCCCTAATAAGCGTAGTTAGAAGACTATTAACCCGCTTAGCTACCTCCGCGTTCGAGGCAAGGTCGGCACTACGAGTGGCATCGTTACGCATGCTAACTATAACTAGATCCTCGATAAATTCGGCATTAATGAAGCTAACTAAGCCGATCTTAATAGTACCGGTACCTACATTAATAGTAACATACTGTACTAGTATAATGACGCTAAACTGGCACCGCGGGTTAAATTAGTTAGAGAAATAATAAGTCGAGAATTCGACGTGTACCGATAGCACCTACGAGAATTGAACAAGGTTAGTAACGGCGGCGTCTACTAGAACATGTAGTATTCTCTAAGCTAATAGATTATGCGATAAGACCCCGGGCTATGGCTCTTATAAGTAGCGCTACACCCTTAGTACTGCACTCGGTTTATCTCCTTCCCTAGGCCTACGATTTTTAGCTTTAATAGGGCTTATTAGGGGGGTGACGCGAACACTATAGTACAGTATACTAGGGTCGACTTAAACCTCGAAATTGAAAACTACTAGACTAGTAACCGGCTTAACATACTATACTCTCTTAACTTAGAGGGCATAAGTAGGCCGGAGTTTTTACACGGTTTTTATAAGAAAGGGAATGCTAGAGAGTTTATCTAGTAGTACTAGATTAACGACTGCATAGAAGACGGCCGATTTAAGCGTTTCTTCTCGGTTAGGGTCTAAAATTACCTAAGCAAGAATAGCATTAGCTGGTTTAGAGAGGACCTAAGCGCTAGGTAAATGCGGGTAACTACTATAGGCGTTCTAATAAGGTAGGCCGCACATAAGAGGACACTACGTTAGATTAACCCTTACTTTATCGAGATCCGCGACGATAACTATCTCGAACTCTAGAGAAGCTAGAGCATGCACTAGGTAATAGACCTCTATCGTAACTTTAAGACGCTAAGTGAGAGCGCTGTAGGATTTGAGTATTAACGCCTAGTACCCGGCTATCCTTTTCCTACGGCCGTACACCTTAGTAGTATTAGCCCTCTATCCGATGCCCTAGCGGGTTTAAAGTCTTAGAACGATAACGAAGTTATCCTTAATGCTAGAAGGTGGCTTAATGCTACGGTCCGCCTAGACTCGGAGCTCTTCTATAAGAAGATGCATAATTAGCGCGTCCGAGCTATGAAAATAATAGATAAGTAGCTTAGCTTAGTTACTACTCTCGAGTAGATATGCTTTATAAGCGAAGGGCGTAATAAGAGCTTCTTCCGCAACTACTATAGAAACTTCACTAACTAGCTACTTAGGGACGCGTCTAGTAAGACTAGTGTTAGCTACGACAACGAGTAGGTCTAGACAAAGGAGTTGTATGAGACTAAGTAGAACTGAGTAGTTAGTGTAGGTCTATAGGCTCCTAGTTTCTAGTTGATTTCCGGCTATAGCTATAGCCTATAGGATTCTAGTCCTAATTCTAGTTCTGATTCTAGTTCTAATGCTTCGGGTACAGGTGCTTCTAGTCCTTAGATCTTACTTGTTTCTTATAGTTACTTATCTTCCCTTAACTCACCTTCTAGCTACGCGGTAGATTCGTCCTTAGATTTATTAGGTTACTAGTACTAACGCTCACTTGTCTTATAAGTGGCGTTTACGTTATTTGACTATCTAGCCCGCTCGATTAGTGCTAACATAGCTGTCTATTCCCTCGCTAGTTTCGTAGCATACGTTAGTACAGTACGACGGATGCGAGTCGCGGTTATTAACGTTATTATTACGGTCTCTATTAGAAGGATCCTTTCGATCTTCATAAACTGTCGCTAGTAGGCCCTAGGACTGCCTAACATCTTATATGTTAAGCTAAATGGTAGGGTGAGCTACTATACTGCTATAAGACCACCTTAGCTTATAGCGACTAATTGAGCTACCTATAATGCCCGGGCTTACTACTTTAGAACCTAAGGACAGGTTCGTAATGGGGGAGGATATATTAACGACTAATTAGTTATGTTAACCTTAGGTTTAGTTATGTTAACCTTAGGTTTAGAGGGAGGGTACCTTAGGTCTAACTTGCCCCTATTTTATTTAGGTTTGATTAGACATTTAGGTGAGCTAGCGGGACTAGTATAGCTATTAAGTGACACGAGGCCTACGAGTGTAAGAGGGAAACGTAGGGTGTAGGGAATAGAGACGTAGTTAGACGAAGTATCTAGAGGTAACGCGCGAAGTACGAAAGATAAAGCAAAGCGCCGAGGCGTCGCGCTAGCGCCGGGAGATCACGTGACCCTGATCACGTGACCGAACATCCAAATCAAGGTCGCTTCGTGACAGTACCCCCCCCTCCACGAGACGAGCTCCTGCGACGTCGTTCAGGCTATTGCGTTGCGTGCCAGTTGCACTTGCGTGCTTGCTGGTATTGCTTGTTCGCTGCTCATCATATGACGGCTGACTGCTGGTGTGCGAGTGTTGTTGCATGGTCTCACCCATTGAAGAGGTAGGCCGCTTTGAAGAACTTCCATCCAGCCGAATGCCTTCTGCGAGTGAGTAGAAAGGAGGCGTGGACTTCGTAGGCGGTGTGGCGTCTCCGGAGATCACTGCGAGACCATAAACTGAGACGCTAAATACGTGCGCCATGAACTCATCGTCAACCTCCGTAGGTCGTGGCTTGTCTGGGTATGCGCGGTGAAATTCTTGCACCAGCTCCTCAGCACCTGGCAGCAGTGAGGTGTATGGGCGTTCGCTCATTGTGCCGTCCTTCCACAAAACCTTGTACCAGACTTTGCGGTATTTTATCCTTGAGTCAACCACCTCTTGAACTTCCCATTCAGTCGATTCTTTACCATCTCTTACTATTTCGAGCGGCGGCGGCGGCGGCAGGTGCTGTCCAGGCAGCGGGTCTTCGGGTGCGCGGCGTAGGAGACTCGAGTGGAAAACATCGTGGAGGTGGGCGAGATCAGAGTTAGGTGGGAATCGCAGGCGGTAGGAACGGCGCCCAATAGGCTCGACGACTTCGAAGGGACCGAATGCTTTACTGTCGAGTTTCTTGGATGGTCGTGTAGTGCGGATGTTGCGTGCGTCGAGGAAGACTTTGTCGCCCTTTTGGAAATTTGGTGCGGGTGCACGTGCCACATTAGCTTGATCCGTGTTCTTGGCTTGGGTCCAAGCGTGCTCCGCTCGCATTTGCTCGAGCACGGCCTGTGTGAATTGCTCAAAGTCTCTGAGGTTGTCTGCAAAGGTGTCGGCTGCATCAAGCTGTTTCACCTTGTCTGCCGTGACTTGTGGACGGGCTTCAGATGGCTTCACATTCATCCCTAAGCTCGGGTGCCTTCCTGTGTTCGCAAAGAATGGTGTAACGCCTGTGCTGGCAGCTACATGGTTGTTCATCGCGAATTCCGCGGTCGGCAGCCAGTTAACCCAGTCGTCCTGGAGATAGTTACTGAAAGCTCGCAAGTATTGCTCTAACGCTTGGTTAGTTCGCTCCGATTGACCGTCGGTCTCTGGGTGGAAGGAAGTTGACAGGTTTTGTTTGATGCCGAGCCGCTGGCAGAGTCGTTCCCAGAAGGCGCTTACAAACTGCGTCCCGCGGTCTGACACAAATATTTCTGCGACGCCGTGATGGGGCATAATGTAATGGTAGTACAGGTCAGCTGTGTGTTCTGCATCCATACGGTCCGTAGGGATGAAGTGCACCTGCTTGGAGAGCATGTCTGTTACTGTCAGGATATTGGTGTATGTCTTGCCATCTCTGCGAGATTTGCTAGGCGGCAGGTCGACTATGAAGTCCATGGCGACGTGTTTCCAGACGTCCGGTGGTGTACGATGGGCGGAGAGCGTCCCTTGGTACCGTGAACGAGACGGTGTTGATCTCCTACAGATGTAGCAGTTGCGCACGTATTGGGTGATGTCTTTCTGCATGAAAGGCCACCATAGGTCATGGCGTAGAATCAGTTCGTGTGTGCGTGCCATGCCTTGATGCCCAGCAAGAGGCGCGTCATGGTAGCTCTGCACTATCTTTGTGCGTAGGTTGCGGTATTCCGGCACAAACAGCCTGTTGTTCACGTACAGCCTCCCGTCTTGCATGCGGCACTCTGAAGCTGTAATCTTGCGCTGTTGCAGAAACTCAGACGTCTTGCGGTCGCGGAGATCTTTCTGAAGGCGCTTCATACGCATGCTGAAGCGTGGGTCCTTGTAAGCTGTATTGAGCATTGAGAGCACGTTGTCGTCCGAGTCTGCTGGTTGCTGCAACTCCGGCCAGTCTTCCTTGGGAGTGTCTGGCTCGTTGGGCGTTGGCTGGTCAGGGACTGTCGCCAGATCTGACCCGTCTTCTAGCGCTTGTTCAGGTGCCTTATGCTCGTCATCTTTTGGGACTTCGGGGATGTTCGCATTCTCGTCGTCCGCATTCTCGTCGTTCGCTTTGTTGGCCAGCCTAGCGCTTCGTCGAGGTTCTGTAGGCGGGTCCGTGGTGATTGCGAATGCGGAGACTATATCCAGGTTATCCGGCTTCAAGATGGTTTGTTCGCGGTACTGTGTCCGTGCATCAATCCCTTCAGGCAGGTCTTGGGAGCGTCTCGTCAGGCTGTCCGGTTTGGTGCCCTGGACGCCCGGTCGATACGTGATCTTGAAGTTGAATTGTGACAGGAACTCGGCCCACCTAGCCTGGCGCTGGTTGAGTTGCTTCGTGGACATAAACCACTCCAGGTTCTTGTGATCTGACAGCACTCGGATGGGTTTCTGGTCATCCGCCTCTGGCACTAGTTCGTACTGCCATTCTTCGAACGTCTTGACAATAGCGAGCAGCTCCTTGTCGTAGATGTCGTAGTTGCATTCTTGCGGACTCATCTTCTTGGAGAAGTAGGCTATCGGCTTGAGCAGAAACTCGCCTTCCTTCTCCGGATCTGGGTGCTTCTGGGACAGAACGCCTGCAGTTACGTAGTCTGACGCATCCGTCTCAATCCAAACTTCCAGTCCTGGTTGGAAGTGTGCCAGGATTGGTGCTGAGACGAATCGCTTCTTCAGCTTATCGAATGCTTGCTGGCATCCCTCGTCCCACTGCCAGGGTGTATCTTTCTTTGTCAGTGCTGTGAGCTTGCGCACGACTCTTGAATACTCATAGATGAAGCGTCTGTAGAAACCACTGAACCCGAGGAACGCAAGGACGTCCTTGACGTTCCGGGGTGTCTCCCAGTTCTGGATTGCTTCAACCTTAACTGGATCCATCTCGATACCTTCGGTAGTGACAATAAGGCCAAGGTACTTGATCTTCTTGACGAAGAATTCGCTCTTGTCAATGTCGATAGGCATACCGGCTTCGCCTACTTTCTTAATGACTGCTCGTACGTGCTGGACATGTTCTTCTTCGCTGTCGCTGTAGATGAGAACATCGTCAAGATAGACTGTGCAGAACCGATCGAGGTACTCTCGCAGTACTTCATTGATTCGTCTCTGCCAACTGCTTGGCCCGTTGCAGAGCCCGAACGGCATAACCTTGAACTCGTAGAGGCCATATCTTGTGATGAAGGCTGTCAGCCATTCCTGTCCATGCGCAATGCGAAGGTTGTTGAATGCTGCTACGATGTCGAGTTTCGAGAACATCTTGGCCTTAGCCAGACGATCCAGGGTTTCTCGGATCAAAGGAATAGGATATCGGTCCTTAATCGTGAGGGCGTTCAATGCTCTGTAATCGACGCATACGCGCAGTCCACCACCAGGCTTCTTGACAATGAGCAGTGGTGATGCGCAGGGCGACTTGCTTTCTTGCAATGAACCGTTTGCAAGGCCATCGTCGAGAAACTTCCGTACCACGGCCAACTGCTCAGCATTCATTGGGATCATCTTGCGATAAGGCGGTGTAGTACCTGGTTTGAGCTTAATCTCATGGTCACTAGGACCATGCTCAGGCAGTACAAACTCCGACTTGTGCTTGAAGTACAGAGCTAGATCCTTAAGCACTGCTGGCAGCTTTTCTTCTGGGTTCGACTTCTTGCACGCTGTCATGAAGCGTTCCCAGTCCTCTGGCGCCATCGCGAAGCATGAAAGTTGTTCTCCCTCCCCCCCAAACGGATCTTGCGGTGGCGGCTTATCGGGTGGTTCGGGTGGGACGTCGTCAGGTGGTGGTGTTAGGTCTTCAGGCCAAAGGGCAAAGAGCTGATTGTCCTTATCCTTTGACATCTTCATGAACGCTTGCGCACTGACGATGTCGATATCATCAGAGCTGTGAAAGTCAGGGTCGACGTTGTGGGTCTTGCCGCGACGATCTATTGTTACGACGCAGACCAGACTTCTGAAGTTATGGTTCAAGCAGCAGTTCGTGCTGTTGAAGGTCATTGTCCTGTTCTTGAAGCTGATCTCGGGGTCATGTTGTTCTAGCCATGACATTCCGATGACGATGTCATATGTGTCAAGGTCTGTAACGTAGTACAGATCCTGGTCGCGATGTGCTCCGACGTCCAGGGTGACGAGGACTGCATGTGTTATCATAGAGCGGTGCCCGTCCGCAAGTCGCAAACGCTTAGGTTTCGCAAGAGGGATAAGGTCAAGGTGATGTGTGCGCACGAAGTTGTTATGGATGAAGAGGTCTGTTGCGCCTGTGTCGATCAAACTTTTTGCATTATGAGGTCCTAGTCTACTGTGTACCTTTGCAGAGCATACAAGGTGTTTGCCCTGTCTAGGCTGGACAGTGACGTTCTGGATGCCTCCTGCTGTCTCGGCACAAGACAGTGCAAGTTCGTTGTTGTCATAATCGTCATCTCTTAGGGTGCAAAGGTTCATCTCTTCTTCATGTTCTTCGTTTGAGCAAGGCTTAGGGTCGCGACTTGACTCTAAGCCTGAGCATTTCCCTGGTCGGGGGCTGCTGTTGGTGCTTCGGTGGCAAGGGCGGCGAGGCGAGTAGTGTCGCCCACACCATGCTGACGGCGGAACTCGTCGACGCTCATCTCTCTAGTAATGAGGTTGCTGAAGTCCCAATTGCCCTTGTTGTAGTGGAAGGGGCAAGCTGGATCCTGTGGCAAGACGTGCGTACGGTCGGTACGACGACAGCGCCAGCATTAGCCATTAGCTGCCATTGCTTCCTTCTGTTCCTTGGTCAATTGACCGACCACTTTCCAAGAGGCAGGCAGGATGCGGGTAACTGGCTCGCTGCGCTTCTTGTTCTTTCGCTCGTTGCCGGTCTCGGTGTTGGATGTGGTCATGGCGGCATTACCGATGATGGTAGTGTTGCCTAGTGCGCTGCCACCGCGGCCACGGGTGTTGCGGTTGCCATTGCCATTGCCTGTAGGGGGAGCCGGTGCTTCGGGCTTGTACATCTTGATGAGCTGATCACTCTCCTCGAGATCGTAGCCAGCTTGTTGGAACTCGGCGAAAGAGTCACCACGCTCCTTCTTGAGCTCGTTCTGCCACTTAGGTGTGAGACGTGTCCACAGCTTGCGGGATGACATCTCTTCTCCTGCCTTCAAACATAGAGTCTTGTACTTAGTGACAAATGCGGTGAAGGTCTCGGTGTTCACCATCTTCAGGTTGGCGAGCTCTGCTTGCGCCTTCTCTACTGTGTCCTTGTCACCGAACTGCTTGTCGAGATCTGCCCACATCTGTTCCAATGACTCCCAAGCTTCGCTGTTGATGTTGGCGTCCGTGAAGTCGAAAGGGAAGCCGGAAGTGCGGTCGCGGACGTAATCGAGGATCTCGAACATGGGCGTGCTCTCATCATAAGACGCGCGAATCTTACCATCCATAGCGATCTTCCAGTTCTTGTACGGTGGCTTGCCGTTGTTGTCGAACTTCTCGGGGTGATCGCGCTTTGTTTTGGACTGGTAGAAGTACGAAGAGGACGTTGACAGCGCAGGTGTTGGGCGAACACTCCGGTTGATGCCCGGGGCAGGAGTGCGAATGCCGGTCTCACGAATAGTGCGACCTCCGTCTCCGTTGCCGAACAGTCCACCGTTGGTGCTGTATGCGTTTTCGACTTGTGGGGTGGTGCGACGGCTCTCACGAAGGCCTGTACCCTTAGCAGGCTTAGGTGCTGCACCGGTAGCGCCGACCTGTGCTTCCAGCTGCGTGATGCGATCTGCCATCTGCTTAATGGTGTTGTCACGTTCGTCGATGTCGTCCATGAAACCGTCACAGTCGGTCTCCGCGGACTTGAGGTTGGCAAGGTGGATTCTGGCTTCTTCCTGTGCCTGCTTCAGCTTCTCATTCAGGTCCTCGATCTGATCTGCTGCGGTGTCGAGCTTGCCGACCGCAGTGTCGTTTTCTTGGCGAAGATCAGAGATCTTGCTATTTAGATTCTTGACGATCTTCCTGTGGGTAGCCTGGTCCTGGTTGTAGACGTTCTCGAGCTGTTCGTAGTTGTCCTGAATTTCCATGAGCGTGGCGCCCATATCCTTAAGGGCCTGCAGCCAGGTGTTTGGGTGCTTCCGCACTTTGGAGATGAAGTCGTTCGCGGTGACTGCCCGATAATCCTCCGCTTCGTAGTAGTCGGTGTTGTGGTTGACGAAGTTATTCATGTCGATGTAGTCCTCTTCCGGTTCTTCTCGCTCTGCCGCGGACTCCATCTGTTGTAGCGGACTCGGTCCCACCTTAGCCTTCACAGGCTTCGGTGCTGGCAGTGGTGGTGTCGGGGCGCGTGGTGGTAGAACCGGGTAGGACACCGATGGCTTTGGACTCGCTCGACGGCTTTGGCGTTCTTGAGGTTGAGACTGAGAACGACCGATAGTATCTTGGGAGTATGCACCCGGGACTTGGGATGCAATCCTCGATGTAGCGGACATGAGCGAGCTGTCGAGCTCTTGCTCTGTTCGTGTCGTGAAACCGTGGCGGTCACGGTCACGGTTGATGGGTGATGGGCGACGGCCTGGCACAGTCGAAGGCAACGCCGCTGCTTGTCGCTGCAGGCTTCTGGACTCGCGGGAGGCTGGAAGAGCTGCTGCTGCGCTTCTGACAGCGGCTACTCGAGTAGCCCACTGAGTTGCGGTGTTGTCATAGTCTGGGACTCCTGACTTGGACTCCTCAAACAACTTCTGCATGTCCTGGAGCTTGAAGATGCGTGTAGCTACATCTTCTTCGTCGTTGAATTGGGTTTCACCTGTCGCGTCTAGCTCGCGCAGGTCGAACATGCCTTGAGGTAGTTGGTATGACGAATTGGTATCGAGATCATCCTCATCTTCATCCTCGATCTCGTCCTCCTCGGGCTCATCGTCGATCTCATCTTCTTCGGCCTGCACTGTCACATGCGGCTGTCCTCCAGACTGAGGTGGTGACTTCGGCGACTCGACGACAGGTGCATCCTGCGTCTGCTCTTCCTCGCCGTTCAGGCCATGCCGCCTCAGTGCTTCCTCGCTCTTGTGCTGCCGCAGGGCTTGCCGCCCTCGGAGCCTAACTTCCTCGATTTCGGCGTCTCGAGTCTTGGTTGATTCGGGGTGTTGTTCTTGATGTCTCTTCAGTGCTGCGGCGATGGCGTCGCCGGGCTCGTTGTCGTCTGTAGTCATGATCGCGGGCGATTGGCAGATCGGGTCGCGAAAGGGTAGGTAGGTGTGTCGGTAGTTATAGTAGTCGCTGTCGCAGTCGGCAGCGGCGGTACTTTCCTGATGTTTCTGCAGCGCAGTGCATGTAGATAATCGGAAAGAAGGGTGGTCTAACTAACTGACACGAGGCCTACGAGTGTAAGAGGGAAACGTAGGGTGTAGGGAATAGAGACGTAGTTAGACGAAGTATCTAGAGGTAACGCGCGAAGTACGAAAGATAAAGCAAAGCGCCGAGGCGTCGCGCTAGCGCCGGGAGATCACGTGACCCTGATCACGTGACCGAACATCCAAATCAAGGTCGCTTCGTGACATTAAGATATATACTGCGCAGTTAAGTATTGTAAGCGTAGCATTAAGGTAACAATTCAATTTATACCTCTTAAGTAGAGGGCATAGGGGTTTAGGTCCGCCAATCCTCTTGTTTTATCCGGCTACTGCGCTGCTCGTTACGTGACCTAATTTCACGGTCCCGGGACCGGTAAATACCTCTACTTACATAAGCGCCGCTCCACACCACTACAACTTAGATAGGCCTACATAGGGTAGTTAGTAGACATTACTACTAACGCCCTCGCCCGCTACTAAGCTCTCGTAGAGGATTAATATATATATACGGTGCCTCCTATACTTCGTTAAGGGTAAGTCTCTACGCGCGCCGCCTACGATTCGTATACTAACTACTTACTAGACGAAGCTAATAACTGTAATAGTATTACTACCGGCGAGCTCCTAAAGAAGTGCGGCCGCTATAGGCGTAATAGACATAAGTGCGAGCCTAACACTAGCTACGCTATCGCCTCGCTAGTAAGCCGCCTACGCGCCGCGCGCTCCTAGCGCAACTTCCTTACGGCTATAATGGGCTAGGCGCCTATAGACCTCTAGTAGTAGGAGCTAGTAGAGTAGATCCGCCTATATGCCTAGCTAGGTAACGACATTACGGAGGTAAGTCGCTACTTCGCTCCTACGAGTCGACTACTACTCGCGGGGGGGGGGGGGGCTCTAGTGCGTCTTCTATGCTTCGGCTAACCCTTTCTATAGGCTATTAGGCAGTTTAATGCCTATAAGCATAAGCGTGCCGGGGAGACCCGTATACGTACCCCCGCCGCCGCTACTACTACCGCCGCCCCCGCCGCCGTAGCCCTCGCGCTCTAGTAGGAGTAGAACCGCGCCCTTAATAGGCTATTCGAACTCGGCCGCGTCGTAAGTTACATGTTCCTCGTATCCGTGTACCCTACTAACCGTAGTCCTAGTTCCTATAGGCGTAGAACATTAATACTACCGCCGCCGACTAGGCATTCCTAACTAAGTTACTACGCGACGACGATAACTGAGGCGCTCGCCTTATACGCTACTCGCGGGCTCCTCGCCTACTACTACTCTACGTAGCCCCTAGTAGGCGCGCTACTCTTTAGCTTTTATTTTATTTATAGTTAAGAAAAGTTTTATTTATACTCTAGTACTCCTATACTAGTCTTATTTGCTTCTCCTTAACGCCTTATAGTCGGCTACTATACGATTCGCATTCGCGAGGCCCTCCGCCGGTTCCTAGCTATTATACTCCTCTAGCTAGTCCTTCTACTAGACTAGATACTATAGCTTACCCTTACGCTTACGCCTATCTAGTACTACCTCTACCTTATACTCTCCGTCCTTATTAGCTAGAGGGGGTATAGGTCTATCCTTATCGCTACCGATATACGGCTCGAGGAGAGAGATATAGAAGACGTTATAGAGCCTTAAGTCGGCTAGTAGCGCTAGGCGGTACGCCTACGAACCGACAGCGTCCGTAATGCGGTATAGGCCGATAAACTTCGGACCTATCTTCTTCTTTAGTACTGCTAACTTAAGGTTCTTCGTTAATAATAGGACTAAGTTACCTACGCGGTAGGTCTTAGCTTAGTAGGTCTTATTATAGTAGCGAGCCTAGCTTTCTACTATAGCCTTCTATCGCTCCTCGAGTGTAGCGCGTAGTTTTCGCATACGACTCGTAGCTATTACCGCTACTAGTACTTCCCCCCCCTAGGTCTCGTCTCGAGATCTAGTTAGTATAGGGGCAATCTTAGGTCGCTAACCGTACGCTATCTCGAACGGACTTATCCGTAGTATTAGGTAGTGTTACGGTTCGGTCTAAACGGTAGCCCCGACTAGACACACGAAACACTAATCACTTGGAAACACGTGATACTAATCATCTAGACGCACGTGACACTAATCACTTCACGGACTGATCAGTGTGATTAGTATGCTTAGTAGGACTAATTAAGGTGATCATACTAAGCTATAGGCTCTACGCCGCGAATCTCCTTTGTATTTAGGAACGCTAGAAACCCTTATAGTTCTAATACGTTTAACTTATGTTACTATCTTACTAATTGGAATACAACTCTTATTTCTATCATTTATCTTTGCTTAGCTTACTTCAGCCTCTCTAAAGAATAATACCGCTACGTGACTTGACTTATCTCTCTTTTAAGACTAGCCCTAGAACGAGATAATAACACTTTAAACGCCCTTAGGATGAGCGCTACTTAAGTAGCTAGTAGGGGAACACCCGCCCCTAGCGAAGTAGGAAGCATCCGCCGTGCGCTACTACAATAGACTACTACGAAGGACGATAAGTCTAATGACGATAACGAGCCTACTCTAAGGAGGAACGACGTTAAGGCTACTAAGCTAGACCTCTTCTATAGAGACAGGGCTAAGTTCGACGACTGGATCAATTAGATAGATATGTATCTTATGTTCAACCTAGTCGATACTAATAAAAGAACTATCTTCGCTATTACGTACCTTCGCGGAAGTGCGTAGAACTAGATCAAACCTTACCTTAAGGAATACCTTAAAGGTATATGACGATTGGACCCTACTAGAATGTTTAGGAGCTACACTCTCTTTAAAGATAAGATGAAATCAATCTTTAGAACCTCGAACGAAGTCCAATAGGCTATACGAATCATTCAACACCTAAAGTAGAAGACGTCTACTTTAGAGTATACAGCTAAATTCGAAGAATACGGACAAATTACCGGATAGGACTAGACGGCGTTAATAACTATGTTCCGACGTAGACTCAAAGACTCCGTTAAGGACGAGTTAATAAGACACGGGGGACGGATTACTAACCTCGAAGAGCTAATAAGGGCGTCGATCAATATCGATAACCAGCTCTAGGAACGACACTAGGAGAAGAGATACGACTCTAAAGTAGGAGGAATAGTAGGATACGCTCCGGACCGCAGACCCTTAGGAGGATACATTACGAAGGGAGAATTCTCACGACAAAGCTAGCCCTACTATAGACCATAGCCAATAGAACTAGACGTTACCTAACGAGGACGGAAGATCGACAAGAGTAGGGGCTACGGAAAGCCCTTTAAAGGAAAAGGAAAACTCACATGTTATGCCTGTAGTAAAGAAGGCTACATAGCGCGAGATTGCCGCGGTAAAAATATAGTGCGCCGCGAGCAATTTAATATAATGCAACCCCGAACTAGTAAATCTAAGAGTAGCGTTAGATCTCGAGGAGATACCGACTATACTCGGAGAGTAGAGGAGAGAGCTAATAATAGAAGCACGACGCCTCTCCTAGACCCCTTAGAAGGACGAGGAGGATACTATAGGCAGCAAATAGTAGTTATTCCATTTAATGCGAAGAACCAACTACGACAGTTTAATATAATAACACGAAGAGTCGACTACGAGACCGAATCCGAGTCTCGAAATAGTTATAGAAGCCTTCATTAGCGATTCTATTACTAAGACTCGTGTTAAATCTACTACGCCGCGAAGTTAGGCGTAGGGTATTAGCCTTAGCAACCATAAGGAACCCTAGGAGCGACGTATAGGCAAGACGCTACGCTCCGAGAAGTGGACATCGATAAATCCTACTTTAACGAAGATAGAAGCGATAAAGAAAATCAGGACCTAGGATGGAACGGATTATAGTCACTAGAACTATAGGAAGAAAGTTAAGAAACTACCGGGCTAGATACCATCGAGGAAGAACAGGATCCGGAAGAATTAAGCGAAGAAGATTCCTCCGAAGGAGAAGAGAGCGACACTAACGACGATAACGAACAACTTACCTTTACGATAGATGTACCTAAGAAACTGTACGACATGATTATCTACCTATAAAGAAGGCACGAGGAATTCCTACCTAAGATAGGTAGACGAAGGAAGCTACATTCTATTAAGTTTAACAAGACACTCGACACCCTACGAGGCATAGCCTAGGGATACCCACTCATAGAAACAACCGAGAATCTAGCAACTACCGTTATAGAACGACTACCGATAGGAAGCCGAATAATAGGAACCGGATATCTTATACCGTTAGGAACATTCGTATCGAATAAATTACGTAACATAGTGTAATACGCACGCGCACTCTACTTAGAAACGTAGAAGATCTAGGAACGCAATAGACTACAAGTGTGGACATAGGGCAACGAGCTACAGGTTCTAGCCGAAGCCTCTAGGCACGAAGCATAGCGAACCACATACTATTCGGGAAAAGGATTAGCTCCCTAGGAATAAGCGACCGGAGCGTAGACCCTTAGGAGGATACGTTACGAAGGAAGAATTCTTACGATAAAGCTAGCCCTACTATAGACTACAGCTAATGGAACTAGACGTTACCTAACGAGGACGGAGGATCGACAAGAGTAGGGGCTACGGAAAGCCCTTTAAAGGAAAAGGAAAACTCATATACTATGCCTATAGTAAAGAAGGTTACATAGCGCGGGATTGCCGCGGTAAAAATATAGTACGCCGCGAGCAATTTAATATGATACAACCCCGAACTAGTAAATCTGAGAGTAGTGTTAGATCTCGAGGAGATACCGACTATACTCGGAGAGTGGGGGAGAGAGCTAGTAACGGAAGCACGACGCCTCTCCTAGACCCCTTAGAAGGACGAGGAGGATACTATAGGCAGCAAATGGTAGTCATTCTATTTAACGCGAAGAACTAACTACGACAGTTTAATATAATAACACGAAGAGTCGACTACGAGATCGAATCCGAGTCTCGAAATAGTTATAGAAGCCTTTATTAGCGATTCTATTACTAAGACTCGTATTAAGTTTACTACGCTACGAAGTTAGGCGTAGGGTATTAGCCTTAGTAACTACGAGGAACCCTAGGAGCGACGTATAGGCAAAACGCTACGCTCCGAGAAGTAGATATCGACGAATCCTACTTTAACGAAGATAGAAGCGACAAAGAAAATTAGGACCTAGGATGGAACGGATTATAGTTACTAGAACCATAAGAAGAAAGTTAAGAAACTACCGGGCTAAATACCATCAAGGAAGAATAGGATCCGGAAGAATTAAGCGAAGAAGATTCCTCCGAAGGAGAAGAGAGCGATACTGACGACGATAACGAACAACTTACCTTTACGGTAGATGTACCTAAGAAACTGTACGATATAATTATCTACCTATAAAGAAGGCACGAGGAATTCCTACCTAAGATAGGCGGACGAAGGAGGCTACACTCTATTAAGTTTAATAAGACACTCGACACCCTACGAGGCATAGCCTAGGGATACCTACTTATAGAAACAACCGAAAATCTAGTAACCGCCGTTATAGAACGACTACCGATAGGAAGCCGAATAATAGGAACCGGATATCTTATACCGTTAGGAACATTTATATCGAATGAATTACGTAATATAGTGTAACACGTACGCGCACTCTACTTAGAAACGTAGAAGATCTAGGAACGTAATAGACTATAAGTGTAGACATAGGGTAACGGGCTATAGGTTCTAGCCGAAGCCTCTAGGCACGAAGTATAGCGAACTACATACCATTCAGGAAAAGGATTAGCTCCCTAGGAATAAGCGACTAAAGGGAGTTATGCAATACTTAGGCTCACGCATCGATATTAAGCATAGTTTTCTAGATATAAGCAATCGTTAACGGACACAAGACTAGTGTCATAATCGACTTAGGAGTAGCGGGGAATTTCATCTCCGAGTCTTTCGTAAGAAGAAACGGGTTCGCTACCCTAAAGAAGAAATAGGGTTACGAGTTAATCGCGGTAAACGGATTATCGTTACCTAGCGTAGAATAGGAGACGATACTATTGCTACTAGCTATCTAACAGTACTACGAGAATATTACCTTAGATGTCACTAATATAGCTAGTTATAACATAGTATTAGGTATGCCTTAGTTAAGAAAGTACAATCTAGTAATCGACTAAAGAAGAGGAGTACTTACATTTAGGGAATGCGACTACGTTATCGACATTTAGCCTACGTAGTAGTAGCGTTTACTAGTAGATAAGGTAAGGAAACAGCTAAACGAGATATAGCTTACGCCGACTAGAAGGATAGAAGAACTACCTTCGACCGGGACAGATACTAGCGTAGGGCCGCCGGGTTACGAAGTTACTAGAAGTAATAGAAGTAACGTACTATCGAAGAATACTAACATCTTAGAGTTAAGTATTCCTAAGGAGTATCGTAAGTAGTCGCGACTCTTTAAAGAGGAAAGAGGCAAAACCGCCTTACCTAAGTACCGCCTATAGAATTATAAGATTAACATTTAGCTAGGGAAAGAGCCTCTATAGGGACCCCTATATTAAATGTCTAAGAAAGAGCTATAGACCCTACGAGAATAGCTAAAGGAGAAGCTAGCTAAAGGATAGATAAGAAGATCTACCTCGAGTGTAGGAACTCTATACATGTTCGTTCTAAAAGCAAACGGGAAGTTACGACTCGTATAAGACTATAGGAAGTTAAACGAGATTACGATTAAGAACCGATACCCGCTACCTAACATCGAAGAAGCATAAGATAGATTAACCGGATCGGACTAGTACACGAAGATTAACCTACGAGATGCCTTCTACGCTATACGGATAGCGGAAGGAGGAGAATGGAAACTCGCTTTTAGAATAAGATACGGACTCTACGAATTCTTAGTTATATTAATAGGATTAACTAACGCACCCGCATCCTATTAGGACCTTATTAATAAGACACTTAGAGACCTACTCGACGTATGCGTTATCGCCTATATAGACGACATACTAGTCTACATAAAAGGATCCCTATAGGAACACATAAGATAAGTCTAGGACGTCTTCGAACGACTTACGCGATTAGGATTTAAGACGGCACCCGAGAAATGCGAATTCCATAAGAAAGAAGTTAAATTCTTAGGCTTTATTATTAGTACAATAGGGATAACGATCAACCCTACGAAGACACAGTTAATTAGAGAGTAGCTAGAACTAAAAACAGTTAAGGACGTATAATTATTCCTCGGACTAGCGAACTATAACCGGAAATTCATTAAGGACTACGCAAAAACAGCAGTACTAATAACGATGCTTACGAGAAAAGACGTTACCTAGAAATAGGGAAAAGAATAGATAGAAGCGTTTAAGAAACCTAAGGAACAATACGCTTTAGCCCCTACGCTTCGACTATTCGATAGTAGTAAGGAAGTCCATATCGAGACCGATGCGTCTAATATAGTAATAGGCGCATGTCTAACATAGAAACACGATAGGTAGAGACACCTAGTAGCCTATTACTCCCGGAAAATGACTATAGCGGAATAGAACTACGACATCTATAATAAAGAGCTTCTAGCTATTATTGCTACGATGTAACATTAGAAAGTATATATCGAGGGCCTACCGAAGTTAACGATTCTTTCTAACTATAAGAATCTTACGTACTTCACGACGACGAAAGAACTTACCCGAAGGCAAGCCCGCTAGTCGGAGCTACTAGGATAGTATAAGTTCGAAATTAAATATACTCTAGGACGAGAGAATGGCCGCGCCGACGCGCTAAGCCAAAGAAGCGACTACATAGAAGGAAAAGAACCAGTATAACATAAAATATTGAAGACGAACCCCGACGGAAGTCTTAGTGCTAACATAAGAGAATTTAATAACATCGTACGGATATTAGGCGATAGGGACGAACAATTCCCTATATCGCAAGGAAAATACTAAGTACCTAAGGATCGAGAAGAAGAATTTATACGATAACATTACGACGGACTAACTTATAGACACCCTAGAACTTTAAAGACGATAGACCTAATATAACGCAGTTTCTCATTTCTATAAATAAGACTTAAGGTGTTACGCTACATTAAACAATGCGTACACTACTAACGAAACAAGGCTACGAGACATGTAAAATACGGTTACCTACAGTTTAGGACACTACCGACGAAACCATAGGACGAAGTTATAATAGACTTTATTACGAAACTCCTACCGTTAAGAGATTAGATTACGAAATAACTATACGACATAATACTAGTTATAGTTAATAGACTTACGAAATACGCACACTTTATTCCTATATCGGAAACGTACAATATAGAGCAGCTCGGATACCTCGTACTAGATAGACTTATCCGATATCACGGATTCCCTTAAGCATTTATAACGGATAGGGACAAGCTATTTACATTAAATTACTAGAAGACGCTTATAGGAACGATCGGAATTAAACACAAGCTATTAATAGTATATCATCCGGAAATAGACGGATAAACCGAAAGGATAAATTAAACGCTAGAACAATACCTACGACACTACATTAATTATGCATAAGATAACTAGGTTTCATTACTGCTAATAGCGTAGATTGTACTAAACAACTACAAATCGGAGACAACTTTAACGATACCATTTTATGCGAACTTTAGTAAAGATCCTAACCTATTTAGAATACCTAGATCTTACCTATAAGCCGAAAGAGCAATCGTGACGACGGATACTCTTAAGGAAGTGCATAAAGAAACACGTAAGGCAATCGAAGATATATAACAAAAACTGTCTTAATAACGGTAGGACATAAGAAAAATGGCATCTCTACTAAAGAAGGGGGATAAGGTCTATCTCCTTATAAAGAACTTAAGAATAAGAAGATAGACTAAGAAACTAGATTACGTTAAGGTCGGACCATTTTTCATCGATAAAGTTATAGGACTAGTTAACTACCGCCTACGACTACCACTAGACGTAAAGATTCACCTAGTCTTCTATATCTCTAAGTTAGAACCCGTAGACGCTAAAACACTCTACTAGGAAAGCTTCCATTTCGAGCTAGAAGTAGAAAACGAAGTCGAAGTTAAAAAAATCCTAGATAAGAAGGGTTAGCAATACCTTGTTAAGTGGAAAGGATACGACAATTCGGAAAATACCTAGGAACTAAAGGCAAACCTCACGAATTGCCGTTAGCTACTAAAAGATTTCTACTACCGCTAAGTAGCGGGAACGCGCCGTTAACAGGTTCCGCTACTATACTATTAAGAAAACCCTAGAACCTATCATCGGCGAAACTATCTATAGCGCTCCGAGTTAGAGGACTTAGAGTAAGACCGGAATTAGGTATAGGTTCGAGTAGTAAGCCCTACGCTACTAGCTCCCGATCCGCCGCTTCCTCCTCCTCGATCTCTCGCTCCTCGAGAGCACGACCCTCCTCTACTTTACGGTTAATAGCATCTAGTTACTTCCGAAGACGTATCTCCTTCGTATGCGCCTCTATTATTTTCGCTAAGGCTTCCGAAAGAGCCTCCTTCGTACGATCGAGATCGGCTAACAACTTCTTTTGCTAATCCCCGAGCTTTTTCCACTCTACCTCGGTTACCTTCGTATTGCACCGCGCTACGTTACTAAGATAGTAATAAGAACACTTCCCGGACGAGATATGTATACGGTACACTAGGTTATTCTTTAGACACCGAGAATAAGGCTTCATAACTTCTTCTCCGAGGCGATAGACGCGGTTTACGCGGTTCTTTCGTTTTCGAGTAGATAACGCGTCCGAGGACAAGATAAGAGTAGGAAGAAGAGAAGACATCCTTACCTATAGACGAAGTAGGAAACGTTAAGGTTATAACTAGTCTCGGGACGAGACTAGGCCGGAAGGGGGATAGTGTTACGGTCTAAGTGCGATAGGCCTAAGGCTCCCCCGTACTAGCACGTAACGATATTGGATCCGTGTCTCGTAACATAGATCCCCTACATAGAGGATCTATTACTCCCTCGATAGACACTATAGACCCTTCGGATCTATAGGATCTGTAGATAGACACTACAGATCTAGAGGATGTATTCCTTTATATTTAGGAACGCTAGAAACCCTTATGGTTCTAATACGTTTAACTTATACTACTATCTCACTAATTAGAATATAACTCTTATTCCTATTATTCATCTTCGCTTAGCTTACTTTAGCCTCTCTAAAGAATACCGCTACGTAACTTAACTTATCTCTCCTTTAAGACTAGCCCTAGAACGAGATAATAACATCTAGCTACTTTCTAGTAGATTGGTCTCTAGCGCGGGGGTTAGTCTACTTAGACCGTTTTTTTTGTACTCCTAGAGCCTTTACTAACAGTTTCGTAGGTTTCTTTCTAGTTCCTAGGTATTTTCTAATTCGTCGTATCCTTTCCACTTAACAAGGTATCGCTAACCTTTCTTATCTAGGATTTTTTCGACTTTAAATTCGTTTTCTACTTCCGGCTTGAAATAGAAGCTCTCCTAGCAAGGTGTTTCGGCGTCCGCTAGTTCTACCTTAGAGATGTAGAAGACTAGGTAGATTTTAGCGTCGGGTAGTAGTCGTAGGCGGTAGTTAACTAGTCCTATAACTTTATCGATAAAAAATGATCCGACCTTAACGTGATCTAGTTTCTTAGTCTATCTTCTTATTCTTAAGTTTTTTGTAAGGAGATAGACCTTATCCCCCCCCTTTTTTAGTAGAGGTGCCATTTTTCTCGTGTCCTACCGTTATTAAGACAGTTTTCGTTATGTATCTTCGATCGCCTTACGTGTTTCTTTATGCACTTCCTTAAGAGTATCCGTCGTTACGATTACTCTTTCGGCTTATAGGTAAGATCTAGGTGTTCTAAATAGGTTAGGATCTTTACTAAAGTTTGCATAAAATAGTATCGTTAAAGTTGTCTCTAATTTGTAGTTATTTAGTGCAATCTACGCTATTAGTAGTAATAAGACCTAGTTGTCTTATGCATAATTAATATAGTGTCGTAGGTATTATTCTAGCGTTTAATTCATCCTTTTGGTTTATCCGTCTATTTCCGGATAATATACTGTTAATAGCTTATGTTTAATTCCGATCGTTCCTATAAGCGTCTTCTAGTAGTTTAATGTAAATAGCTTGTCTCTATCCGTTATAAATGCTTAAGGGAATCCGTGATATCGGATAAGTCTATCTAGTACGAGGTATCCGAGCTGCTCTATATTGTACGTTTCCGATATAGGAATAAAGTGTGCGTATTTCGTAAGTCTATTAACTATAACTAGTATTATGTCGTATAGTTATTTCGTAATCTAATCTCTTAACGGTAGGAGTTTCGTAATAAAGTCTATTATAACTTCGTCCTATGGTTTCGTCGGTAGTGTCCTAAACTATAGGTGACCGTATTTCGCGTGTCTCGTAGCCTTGTTTCGTTAGTAGTGTACGCATTGTTTAATGTAGCGTGATACCTTAAGTCTCATTTATAGGAATGAGAAGCTGCGCTATATTAGGTCTATTGTTTTCGAAGTTCTAGGATGCCTATATATTAGTCCGTCGTAATGTTGTCGTATACATTCTTCTTCTCGATCCTTCGGTACTTAGTATTTCCCTTACGATATAGGGAATTGTTCGTCCTTATCGCCTAGTATCCGTACGATGTTGTTAAATTCTCTCGTGTTTATACTAAGACTTCCGTCGGGGTTCGTCTTCAATATTTTATGTTATACTGGTTCTTTTCCTTCTATGTAGTCGCTTCTTTGGCTTAGCGCGTCGGCGCGGCCATTCTCTCGTCCTAGAGTATATTTAATTTCGAACTTATACTATCCTAGTAGCTCCGACTAGCGGGCTTGCCTTCGGGTAAGTTCTTTTGTCGTCGTAAAGTACGTAAGATTCTTATAGTTAGAAAGAATCGTTAACTTCGGTAGGCCCTCGACATATACTCTCTAATGTTACATAGTAGCAATAATAGCTAGAAGCTCTTTGTTATAGATGTCGTAGTTCTATTCCGCTATAGTCATTTTCCGGGAGTAATAGGCTACTAGGTGTCTCTACCTATCGTATGTCTATGTTAAACACGCGCCTATTGCTATATTAGACGCATCGGTCTCGATGTAGACTTCCTTACTACTATCGAATAGTCGAAGCGTAGGGGCTGAAGCGCATTGTTCCTTAAGTTTCTTAAATGCTTTAAGCTGTTCCTTTCCCTATTTCTAAGTAACGTCCTTTCTTATAAGCATCGTTATTAGTACTGCTATCTTTAAGTAATCCTTAATGAATTTCCGGTTGTAGTTCGCTAGTCTAAGGAATGATTGTACGTCCTTAACTGTTTTCGGTTCTAGCTATTCTCTAATTAACTGTGTCTTCGTAGGGTCGATTGTTATCCCTATAGTGCTAATAACGAAGCCTAAGAATTTAACTTCTTTCTTATAGAATTCGCATTTCTCGGGTGCCGTCTTGAATCCTAATTGCGTGAGTCGTTCGAAGACGTCCTAGACTTGTTTTATGTGTTCCTATAGGGATCCTTTTGTGTAGACTAGTATGTCGTCTATGTAGGCGATAACGTATACGTCGAGTAGGTCTCTAAGTGTTTCGTTAACAAGGTCCTAGTAGGATGCGGGTGCGTTAGTTAATCCTATTAGCATAACTAAGAATTTGTAGAGTCCGTATCTTATTCTAAAAGCGGTTTTCCATTCTTCTCTTTCTACTATTCGTATAGCATAGAAGGCATCTCGTAGGTTAATCTTTATATACTAGACCGATCCGGTTAATCTATCTTATACTTCTTCGATGTTAGGTAGCGGGTATCGGTTCTTAATCGTAATCTCGTTTAACTTCCTATAGTCTTATACGAGTCGTAACTTCCCGTTTGCTTTTAGAACGAACATATATAGAGTTCCTATACTCGAGGTGGATCTTCTTATCTATCCTTTAGCTAGCTTCTCCTTTAGCTATTCTCGTAGGGTCTATAGCTCTTTCTTAGACATTTAATATAGGGGTCCCTATAGAGGCTCTTTCCCTAGCTAAATGTTAATCTTATAATTCTATAGGCGGTACTTAGGTAAGGCGGTTTTGCCTCTTTCCTCTTTAAAGAGTCGCGACCACTTGCGATACTCCTTAGGAATACTTAACTCTAAGATATTAGTATTCTTCGATAGTGCGTTACTTCTATCACTTCTAGTAACTTCGTGACCCGGCGGCTTTACGCTAGTGTCTGTCCCGGTCGAAGGTAGTTCTTCTATCCTTCTAGTTGGCGTAAGCTCGAATGCGTTAAGCTATTTCCTTGCCTTATCTACTATCGTCCGCTATCGATACGTAGGCTAAATGTCGATAACGTAGTCGCATTCCCTAAATGTAAGTACTCCTCTTCTCTAGTCGATTACTAGATTATGCTTTCTTAACTAAGGCATACCTAATACTATGTTATAACTAGCTATATTAGTAACATCTAAGGTAATATTCTCGTAGTGCTATTAGATAGCTAGTAGCAATAGTATCGTCTCCTATTCTACGCTAGGTAACGATAATCCGTTTACCGCGATTAACTCGTAACCCTATTTCTTCTTTAGGGTAGCGAACCCGTTTCTTCTTACGAAAGACTCGGAGATGAAATTCCCTACTACTCCTAAGTCGATTATAACACTAGTCTTATGTCCGTTAACGATTGCTTATGTCTAGAAAACTGTGTTTAATGTCGATACGTGAGCCTAAGTATTGCATAACTCCCTTTAGTCGCTTATTCCTAGGGAACTAATCCTTTTCCCGAATAGTATATGGTTCGTTATACTTCGTGCCTAGAGGCTTCGGCTAGAACCTATAGCCCGTTACCCTATGTCTATACTTATAGTCTATTGCGTTCCTAGATCTTCTACGATTCTAAGTAGAGAGCCCGTACATACTATACTGCTATTCGTAGTTCGTTTAAGACGAAAGTTCCTACCGGTATTAGATATCT
Source organism: Nothopassalora personata (assembly GCA_033816765.1). Taxonomy (NCBI): domain Eukaryota; kingdom Fungi; phylum Ascomycota; class Dothideomycetes; order Mycosphaerellales; family Mycosphaerellaceae; genus Nothopassalora; species Nothopassalora personata. The sequence goes on along the minus strand of CM066287.1, from coordinate 5,317,339 downwards.
AGTATCCGTTATTCGGCTTCCTATAGGTAGTCGTTCGATAACCGCTTTAGCTAAGTTCTTAGTATTGTTTATGATTAGGTAGCCCTATACTATGCCCCTTATTATATCGAGTGTCTTGTCGAATTCGTTAGGGTTTAGGTATCGTTTCCCTAAGAACTTTAGTAGGAATTCTTCGTGCCTTCGTTAGAGGTAGATAATTAACTTATAGAGTTTCCTTAGCGCGTCTACCGTGAATGTATATACTTCGTTTTCGTCGTCGGTATCGCTCTCTTCTTCTTCCGATAAGTCCTCGCTTAACTCCTCCGGTACGTAATCTTCTTCGATAGTATCTAGTTCGTTTGTTTATTATTCTAGTGCTAGTAACTAGCGTCCGTCCTATTCTAGATTCTAGTTTTCTTTATTGTCGTTATCGAAGTAAGATTCGTCTATATCTACTTCTTAGAGCTTGTTTTGTCCGTACTAAGCTCCTAGGGTTCCTACCGGTTATCGTAGCTAGTACCCTACGCCTAACTTAGCGTCGTAGTAGGTTTAATACGAGTCCTAGTAATAGAATCGCTAGTAAAGGCTTCCGTAACCGTGTCGAGATTCCTTCTTAACTTTATAGTTAACTCCTCGTGCTATTATACTAAACAATCTAATAGTCTTTAATTGTTAGTTATTCGGTAGTAGTGTATATTGTTAAATATAGCATCCTCCTCGTCCTTATAAGGGGTCTAGGAAAGGCGTCGCAACCCGGTTGCTATCCTTCTCCTCTACTCTCTAGGTATAGTTGAATTGTCGGGGTCCAACACTACTCCTAGATTTGCCTACCTTTAGTTACATTATATTAAACTGCTCGCGGCGCACTATATTTTTACCGCGGCAATCCCGCGCTATATGGCCTTCCTTACTATAGGTATAGTATAGTATATAAGTTTTCCTTTTCCTTTAAAGGGCTTTCCGTAGCCCCTACTCTTGTCGATCCTCCGTCCTCGTTAGGTAACGTCCAGTTCTATTAGCTGTGGTCTATAGTAGGGCTAGCTTTGTCGTAAGGATTCTCCCTTCGTAACGTACCCTCCTAAGGGTCTACGATCCGGAGCGTATCCTACTATACCTCCTACCTTAGAGTCGTATTTCTTTTCCTAGTATCGTTCCTAGAGCTAGTTATCGATGTTAATCGACGCCTTTATTAGCTCTTCGAGGTTAGTAATCCGTCCCCCGTGTCTTATTAACTTGTCCTTAACGGAGTCTTTAAGTCTACGTCGGAACATAGTTATTAACGCCGTCTAGTCCTATCCGGTAATTTGTCCGTATTCTTCGAATTTGGCTACATACTCTAAAGTAGACGTCTTCTACTTTAGGTGTTAAATGATTCGTATAGCCTATTAGACTTCGTTCGAGGTTCTAAAGATTAATTTCATCTTTTCTTTAAAAAGGGTATAGCTCCTAAACATTCCGGTAGGGTCTAATCGTCCTATACCTTTAAGGTATTCCTTAAGGTAAGGTTTAATCTAGTTCTACGCACTTCCGCGAAGGTACGTAATAACGAAGATAGTTCTCTTATTAGCATCGACTAGGTTAAACATAAGATACATATCTATCTAGTTAATCCAGTCGTCGAACTTAGCTCTATCTCTATAGAAGAGGTCTAGCTTAGCAGCCTTAACGTCGTTCTTCCTTAGAGTAGGCTCGTTATCGTCATTAGACTTATCGTCCTTCGTAGTGGTCTATTATAGTAGCGCACGGCGGATGCTTCCTACTTCGCTAGGGGCGGGTGTTCCCCTACTAGCTGCTTAAGTAGCGCTTATCCTAAGGGCGTTTAAAGTGTTATTGTCTCGTTCTAGGGCTAGTCTTAAAGGAGAGATAAGTCAAGTTACGTAGCGGTATTCTTTAGAGAGGCTGAAGTAAGCTAAGCGAAGATAAATAATAGGAATAAGAGTTATATTTGTTAAGTTGAGACCTAATAGGATACGTAGTTAGCAGCGGAGTAGAGTAAGAGATTAATCTTTAACTAGCTAATAGCTATAGGGCATACAGCAATATATTAGGAACCAATGTGTTAATTGTGTTAGATGTCTATCTAAGCTAAAGGGGAGAGAAGGTGTCTTCCGATAAGCTAAGTCATCGTAGATGCCTTAGGCTATTAGATTACAACCTAACTGTTAGCTCCCCCTAAGATGCTACATCTTAACACTCCTACTTATCTCACATAGGAGGTTATAGTCTGCTCTTCTCCTATTAGTAGTATTTAGACCTCTATAACAGGTTAAGCTAGCTCACAAACCTCTAGAAGTGTAGACTAGTCTTTAGCTTTGTGAACCTATCTATAACTATCTTAGATGTTAGGGTGTACTTAATAGTAATAAGCCTTCTCTACTAAAGTTTCCTAACAGTATTGTAGGTAATGTTAATGTGCTTTAACTTATTATAAACATATGCATCCCTTACTAGGGTAAGGGCAGCTTAGTTGTCACCTCTCAATTAGACTAGTCTTAAGCTTAACATAGTCTCCTAGTTTCCAGTGATCCTTAGTCAATAGGAACAGTCTCCTACTAACTCTAGACAGTCTATCTCCCTTAGTAGTGAAGCTAGGAATTGGGATTGCTTTACATATACATTTATAGCTATGTATTTAGCTTCTATTGTGGATGTTGCCATAGACTTTTGCTTCTTGCTTATCTAGGAGACTAGTGCCCTATAGAGGAAGAAGACATACCTAAGGATAGAGACTCTATCTACTTTATCTATTGCATAATTAGAGTCACAGTATCTAACTAGGTATCCTTCTCTATGCCTAGAGAAGACAAGGCTAAGATTAGAATATAACCTTAGATATCTTATAATCTTCTTTAAAGCCTTTATGTAGTAGGCGGATAGGTCACTTATAAATGAGCTTATCCTTCCTAGGGCAAAAGCAATGTCTAGCCTTGTAATTGTTACTAGCTACATCTATGTACTATTAATACTTTAGTACTCTACCTTGTTATACCTCTCATCTATGTGGCTTAAAGGTTTAAGAGCCTTATAGCTGTCTATAGGTAAGTGTGTAGGTGCTACCTTCTTGTAGTTCATCCCTATCTTAGTAAGGTTGTCCCTAATAAAGTGTCCCTAGTCAAGTTTTAGGATTCCTCTCCTCCTGTCCCTTATAACTCTTATACTAAGGATCTTTTTAGGTTCACTAAGATCTTTAATCTTAAAGACTTTACTAAGTTCTCTTTTAAACTAGAGAATATCTATTAACTTTAGTGCAGCAATTAGAATGTTATCTACATATGTAAGAATTATAATCTCTTTTTCCTTATAAATAAGTAGGCATAGATCCACCTCTAACTATATAAATCTAATCTCTCTAAGCTTTAACACATAGAGTTAATTCTAATCTCTAGCTGCTTGCTTAAGTCTATATAAGCTTTTAAGGATCTTAAACACTATGTTTAGTAGAAGCTTAACTCCTAGTAGTGGTAATATAAAGATGTCTTTATAGAGGGTACTTTCTATAAACGCATTGTTCACATCTACTTAGTGAAGATAGAGATCCTTCTTACATATAATAGCTATAAACACCCTAAGGGTATTATGTCTAACTGTAGGCGCAAATGTCTCTATAAAATTAACACTAAACTTCTATAAAAAGCCCCTTATAACTAGCCTAGCCTTGAACTTTTCAATGGCTCTACTAATGCTTCTTTTAACATTAAAGACCTATCTTAACGTAACTAAGTTTGCTCCTTTTAGTAGAACAGCATTCTCCTAGGTGTTGTTACTCTAAAGAGCATCTAGCTCCTTCTAGATTGCTTCCTTCTAAAGGTGTCCCTATTTCTTATTATTTATAGCATCCTTATAGGACTTTAGAATTAGGATCTCTTGCTTATATGCAATGACTTCTATAGTTGCTATAAAGGCCATCTCCTTAACTTCTTCTAGGAATTTACTATCCTATAGTACTGAATTATCTACTAATTGCATAGCTGCAAAGAAAGCTTAGTAGTAAGTAGTAAGGTTCTCTAAGAGGTCTATTGCTTCTCCCACTTTAGTAGCTAGTTCAGGTATAGGGACTATAGATCTTAGGGCTTTCTGTTTCCATTTATAGCCCTTAACATTATAGTTAGCCCTCCTCTTACTAAGGGATAATCTAAGAGTAGTCACTTATGTCCTAGTAACATTCTTTTCCTAGAGATCTAGTGAACTTATCTTAATTGGCTTATCGATTTTCTAAAATTCCCCTACATTCTTTAGAGGCTAGGGAAGTTGCATAAACAGCTTTCCTAGCTAGGCTATTACTAGGCTGCTCTACTGAATAATTAAATAGTGAACAGGTTACTCTAAGGATATGTCCTTCCTTAGCCTCCCTAAGGGTCTCCTAGCTAGTGCATTGCTTAATAGATTCAATTTTATAATATTAAGATCTATATTACCTCTAGGTTAGTCCTTAAAGAAGTCTATATATGTGTGTTATTTAACAGCTTTTATGTCTAGTTCCTAAAAGAGCTAGGCCTTAGCTGTGTTTTTAACGTATCTAATAAACACTGCTTCTTTACCTCTATTTATTAGTTTATTACTTCTTACCTATTAAGGCTAGGATCTTGTGTCTATGTAGACAATAGCTTTGCATCTCTAAACCTTTAAATGGTTAATAGTTAGCTTAATACCATTAAAGGCTTTATCTAGTAAAACCTTAAACCTATTATAGTCTAGACTATTTAGTAGTTTATTCCTTATGTAGGTTTAGGCTTCTAGTGCTTTAGGCTAGAATTCAATTAGCATCTTAGCCTCTTTAAGCATTGCCCTTATAGAGTCTTCTAAGGTTTGTATTGACCTTTTAACTAGTCTATTTTAGAGCGAGTTGTATGCCTTAGTATGCTCTAGCCCAATTCCCAAATCCTTCTCCTACTGCTTAACTAATGTAATAAGTTCCCTTACATTGTCAAGCCTAACTGCTTTTAACTATACTAATGATTTCCTCTCTGCCTTAATCTTCTAGTTCTAGAGAGCAACTAGAGCATCTTCTCTTTTCTTAAGAGGATAGGTCCACTTTTTTCTAGAGAAGTTATTAACAACCTTAAGCTAGTATTTGAACCCTAGCCTTAATGTTAGTAGTGGACTACATATGTTAATAGATACAAGGGTAAGTCTTTTAGGTCTTCTCTTAGTAACTTTGCCTTTGTACTTCTTTATCTTTACTATTAAACACACTCTACACTAGTGGAAGCTATCCCTAGGAATAGGAATAGGTTCTTTTAAGTCTATTACCTTATAAAGATTCTAGAGCAAGTTCTTCCTAAAGTGTGCAAATCTTCTATGCTAAAGCTCCTACTGTTTTAGGTTAGTCTCTAATTCAGCAGTTACAAAGGCATTCTCTATTAGTAGTGCACATAATAAGTGATGTGCCCTTTCTTATAGTAGAGGAGAAATCTTATTAATGAATAGAACCCCCCTAAGAAGCCTTGTCTAGACAACAGTTTAGCTAGAGGGGGATATAAGAGAAAATGAAGGAGGTTGAACACTAAACTGCTTACTAAACTAGTTCTAAGAAACTAGGTTCACCCCTAGCTTAGGTATAAGTAGAACATCTTCTAAAACAACTTTCCTACTAGATCTCCTACTTATCTCTATAGTCCTAATATAAGTAGCTAACAAATGCCTACCTCCTACTTTAATCCATTTCTTCTTTATTAAGGGAGCTATGGATCTAAAGAGGCAGTTCTAGTTAGTTATATAGGATGAAGCATAAGAATTAAGTAACTACTCTAATAAGGGGAACTTGCCTTAGACTTCTGTAGTTAAGTAAGCCACTTCATTATACTTATTATTATTAGACATTGTCTTCTAGGATAAGTTGCATAAGTTAGGTAGCTCTTAGGTAGAGAAACCTTTCCTAGTCTTCCTTATTTTAGAGGAAGGAGACTAGGCCTAGTTCTTCTAGAGTAATAGCATGTTAGAGCTAAGTTTCTTTACTATTGTCTTAAGTTCCTCTATAGAGGACTTCTCTCTTAGTGTTCTTCTTAAAGATAGTAGTAGAGATCTTCTCTTCTTAACATATGTTACATTCTAGGAGGATAGTACTTAGGAATGAGATCTAAGGACCTTCTTTGCCTTAGAGAGACTAGGGCAGTCCTTAATAAGATAGTCCTTCTTATAGAGAAGGTAGGAAAGTGATCTTGCCTAACCTAAGGGCCTAACCTAGGTAGCTACTATACTATACTTAGCCTTAGAGGGATTTAATCTAGCCTCTTAAGCCTTAAGGATCTTTAAGGTCCTTTTATAATCCATCTTTAGCTAAGCTATAATAGTATCCCTAGCTACATAGTAGTTAGGTAGTAGTAAGCTTAAAAGCTAGGTTATTCTTACATTAGCTTTCCTATAGTACTAGCCCTCTAGGTTAACATTAGCAATCCTCCTTCTAAGAGACACTAGGTATGCCTATGCAGATCTAATAGTGAACTCTTTACTTATCTTAAAGTTCATAAACTGTTTTATGAGCTTATGTGTATAGGTTAGCAACACCTAGCTATACTTATTCTAGAGATGCACCTATATCTTAGTAGCTTTTCTAGATTCGTAAGAGCCCTTAAGCTTAAATTCATCTTCTTCTATAATCCTACTTAGGATACTAAAGCAGTAAGCTGCATTTTGTTTTGTCTATGTTAGCGTATTAAGAATCTCTTTAATCTTAGTCTCTTCCTAGAGTTTTAGGTTCTTGCCCTTAATGTTGTTAAATAACACTTCTAATAGGTTATTAATTGTAAAGAATGCTAACTGGCTCTCTATCTTATATCTCTAAAGGTTGAACTATCTCTTCTAATTGTCTCTCCTAAGAATTGGGATTTTAGTTCCCTTCTCTTCTCCTTTCTCTTAGTGTGAATCTATAATGAATTAAATGTAATAAAACAAGGTGTATATGCTTCAAAGTCGTAGCTTAGGTCCTGCTGAGGCTTTTAGTGTAGAATAGTAAGGTTCGTAGGTGTAGATACTAAGGCCTGCTTAGTAGGGTAAAGAAAGAGCGGTGTAGTCTCGGAGCTAGGACATAGGTCTGTCTCTCCTAGTAGAGTTCCAAATGACTTACTTAAAGTCCTTCTTAATAGTATCTCGATGTAGTTCTGCCTATAGAGTGTCTTTAAGGTATTGGCTTATAGTAAGCCGCATAGAGTCCTTTTCTAGATTACCTATTACTTAGTATTAAACTAAGCTCCTTAATAGGATAGATAGGGTAGACTTCTACTTCCTAGATGTTTTCTACTATAATAGCAAGGGATACAAGTAACCTGTACTAATATAGGTTACTCTTACTCCTGCACAAACCCGGGCTTATAACCTGTTAAGTTAAGACCTAATAGGATACGTAGTTAGCAGCGGAGTAGAGTAAGAGATTAATCTTTAACTGGCTAATAGCCATAGGGCATGTAGCAATATATTAGGAACTAATGTGTTGATTGTGTTAGATGTCTATCTAAGCTAAAGGGGAGAGAAGGTGTCTTCCGATAAGCTAAGTCATCGTAGATGCCTTAGGCTATTAGATCACAACCTAACTGTTAGCTCCCCCTAAGATGCTACATCTTAACAGTATTCTAATTAGTGAGATAGTAATATAAGTTAAACGCATTAGAACTATAAGGGTTTCTAGCGTTCCTAAATATAAAGGAGGCTTGTATGCTATCCGGTGTTAGGCGTCCGTCTATCCACTCGACCGGTCGCCTAGTCGTGCGGTCGTGTACGTCTATACGCTACTTCTACGGTCGTGTTCGACTATACACTAAGCGCGCGGTCGTGCACGTAACCCGGACGTAGGGTCCCTTTCTCTTCCTAGCAATTAGTTCTTATCTTCTAATTCTTCCTCCCTATGCCACGTCCTACACCGTCCTTCATCCGAACCGTAATAGAGACATGCAAAATACGGTTACCTATAGTTTAGGACACTACCGACAAAACCATAGGACGAAGTTATAATAGACTTTATTACGAAACTCCTACCGTTAAGAGATTAGATTACGAAATAACTATACGACATAATACTAGTTATAGTTAATAGACTTACGAAATACGCACACTTTATTCCTATATCGGAAACGTACAATATAGAGCAGCTCGGATACCTCGTACTAGATAGACTTATCCGATATCACGGATTCCCTTAAGCGTTTATAACGGATAGAGACAAGCTATTTACATTAAACTACTAGAAGACGCTTATAGGAACGATCGGAATTAAACATAAGCTATTAACAGTATATTATCCGGAAATAGACGGATAAACCAAAAGGATGAATTAAACGCTAGAATAATACCTACGACACTATATTAATTATGCATAAGACAACTAGGTCTTATTACTACTAATAGCGTAGATTGCACTAAATAACTACAAATTAGAGACAACTTTAACGATACTATTTTATGCAAACTTTAGTAAAGATCCTAACCTATTTAGAACACCTAGATCTTACCTATAAGCCGAAAGAGTAATCGTAACGACGGATACTCTTAAGGAAGTGCATAAAGAAACACGTAAGGCGATCGAAGATACATAACGAAAACTGTCTTAATAACGGTAGGACACGAGAAAAATGGCACCTCTACTAAAAAAGGGGGGGGATAAGGTCTATCTCCTTACAAAAAACTTAAGAATAAGAAGATAGACTAAGAAACTAGATCACGTTAAGGTCGGATCATTTTTTATCGATAAAGTTATAGGACTAGTTAACTACCGTCTACGGCTACTACCTAACGTAAAAATCTACCTAGTCTTCTATATCTCTAAGTTAGAACCCGTAGACGCCGAAACACCCTACTAGGAAAGCTTCTATTTCGAGCTAGAAGTAGAAAACGAATTTAAAGTTAAAAGAATCCTAGATAAGAAAGGTTAGCGATACCTTATTAAGTAGAAAGGATACGACAAATTAGAAAATACCTAGGAACTAAAACAAACCCTACAAAACTGTTAGTAAAAGATCCGACAATACTAAAAATAGGTCCGCCGATATAACTAACGACAATCGATCTCTCGGCCGACGAGCGACTAGGGTAGGAATCGAACCTACGACCTTAAGAGTATAGATAGCTTACGCTCTACTACTAAGCTACCTAGCCGATTAATAAGAATAGGGACACGACTTACGAATAAATACCCTAATAAGTCTCTACCCCTAGGGACTCGCCCTAAGGCTCCGCTCTAGAAAGCGCCGCCTAGTTATTTACGGGCATCTCTAGGATATCCGAGAAAGAAACTAGCGAAGACGACACCTCTACCCCCGACGCTTAGCTAATCGTAGCTGTTTCCGAAGACGGATCTTACGTATCTTTAGCCGTACCTCCTCCTCTTTAATCCTCTTAAGCTCTAGCCTAAGATTATCGCGCGAATTGCGAAGACGTTCCTACTCCGGACGAGAAAGACGCATATTGTAATCCTTATAGCCTTTTCGAATATAGGCCAAACACTTTCTAGACCGAGAACCTACGATATACTTCACTACTACGCCCGAGGATCGAGACTTCTAACAATTCGTGTATAGAGCCATTTTAATACTAGAAACTTTAGTATCCTAAGCAAGTTGTTAACGGCGTTTATAGGAAGAAGAAGACATAGTTAACTATTACTATAAGAAATGATAACGGCTTAAAAAGCTTCGGGACGAAGCTAGGCTAAGAAGGGGATAGTGTTACGGAATGATTCCTATAGACCCTAGAATTATAACAATAAGACGAACACGTAACTTATCCTACCTAAGCGCTTAGACTTAGAGCGATTAGACTACTTATGCTTAGACTAATTAGACTGCTTATACTTAGAATAATTAGACTAATTACCGAGATCTACGAATCTCCTTTATATTTAGGAACGCTAAGAACCCTTATGTTAGGAACCGCTGTACGTTATCACAACTCGGGCTTGGATCTTTGCAGGGATGTCTCAATCAGTTATGAAGGTAGTGGTTCCAAACAGTATATGGTGTATACTTAAAATGAGTTGAGCACGAGGCTCCTATCTACTCGTAAAGAAGCGTCGTCTATATAGTGCCATGCCTTGGCGTGCTGCTCGTCTGCTCGTCTGCTCGTCTGCTCGTCTGCTCGACTGCTCGTCTGCTCGTCTGCTCGTCTGCTCGACTGCTCGTCTGCTCGTCTGCTCGTCTGCTCGTCTGCTCGTCTGCTCGACTGCTCGTCTGCTCGTCTGCTCGTCTGCTCGTCTGCTCGTCTGCTCGTCCAATGAAGTCTTCTTATGCTGTTTCCGTTCCGAACCGTAACACCATCCCCCTCCTTAGGATCGATGTCCCAGCGATCACGTGTTTCCTCTTACTAATAGTTCCCCGTTTCTCCAATTTCGTAGTCGCAACTTTGTCGCAATGTCTTCCAGACCAGCCATCGACAGAAAACGCCGAGTCGCTCGCATTCTTTCCAATCCCCTTGTTCTTTCTCAACCGTGCGATCACTGTTCCCACGTTGGTTCAAGCTGTGTCGTAATCGCCGATTATTCCCTCATGTCCTGTGTTAAGTGCACACGTCTGGGCAAACCCTGCGTTACCTCCTCCCTGCTTCGACTGGACAAGACCGTTGAAGATCTGTCGCAAAGGATCGAACAGGACGAGCAACAGGTCGAAGAGTTGCTTTCGAAGATCGAATCACTTCGCCAGCGCATCCGTCGCAACAAGGCGGTGCGAGAGCAGGCGAACCGAAAGGTTGAGGAGGATGAAGCCCACATGGCTGAGAACACCTCCTTCGACCCCAACGACCCGTCCCTCTCCGATTTCTCAGCCCTTGAAGCGGATCTCGACAGGATAGGGGTCACTTCCCCTTTCTCGTGGCCGGATGGCCATCCCTCGTAAGTTGTGGAATCCACCTTTGCCGTTTCGTAGTATTGACTTCTTTTTCCCTAGGCCATCAAATCAAGAAGCCGCTGTTTGATGCCTTGCTGTCCTCAGGTTGTTTCTGCTAGGCAGATTTCGAGAAGAAGTTCTCGCATTCCTGGTATGTATTCTCTTCGCGAATCATTGCGTTGAACTCGCGGCTAACCATGTTCTTTTTCTTGCAGTTCCTTGCAAAATGGCCTTGCTCGCCACATACGTAGCAGGTGGAACCTTTGCTCTTCAGCCCCCTTCCTGTCCTACGTTCCGTTACGTCCAATTCCATTGGGTCTCCGTAACCATTAGGGTCCTGACTTCTGGCCTTGAAGCCCCCTCTTCCGCCCGCGGCGGGTCTCTGGTATCCAGGCTGTACGTGTCGGTCGTACCTCAACTCCTGGAGCCTTTCGTCGATCTCCTTTGCTGCCTTGATCATCGCCCCTAGCGTAACGACGCTGGCGTTTCGGGATAGTTCGGCTTTGACGTTGTCTTTCAGCCCGAGGTAGAACTGCGATCGCAAAGCTGCGTCGTTCCATTCCAGGTCGGCGGCATATCCTTGGAATTCTGAGGCGTACAGCGCTACAGAAGTAGTCTGTCGAAGTTGTCGGATATGTCGGTCGGCGTATACCTCCTCATTTGGTATCCCGTATAGATCATCGAGTTTCGTCTCAAACTCGTCGTAGTCGTGGAAAATTTTTCGAGTTTCCGTTTTCGGTGTTTCTCCCTCGCCCTGGTTGTGTAGCCAGTCCTTGAGGTATGGTCGGAATCCTCTAGCTGCTTTTCCTCGTAGGAAGGATGCGGCGTACAAGACTTTAGAAGCCTCGCCTTGAAACTGGTGTGCGTTGAAGTGAAGGTACAACTGAACCTGCAGTTGAAAAGCCTCCAGTTTGTCCTTGGTCCCGTCGAACGTCTCCGGCGTAGACACCTTAGGTGCACGGTGGTGGTCCAATGGGTTCAGCATACCCATAGGAGTGTTGTTGTTCTTGCTGCTTCCTGTAATCGACATTTCGCTCATTCGTTCCGTGATGCCAGTTGACTGTGGCTGTTGTCGTGACGGACTCCGGGTAGCGTCTCTCCCAGACATATGCAAAGGGCCCTGGTGGTGGTGCTCAAAGTTGTTAGGAACCGCTGTACGTTATCACAACTCGGGCTTGGATCTTTGCAGGGATGTCTCAATCAGTTATGAAGGTAGTGGTTCCAAACAGTATATGGTGTATACTTAAAATGAGTTGAGCACGAGGCTCCTATCTACTCGTAAAGAAGCGTCGTCTATATAGTGCCATGCCTTGGCGTGCTGCTCGTCTGCTCGTCTGCTCGTCTGCTCGTCTGCTCGACTGCTCGTCTGCTCGTCTGCTCGTCTGCTCGACTGCTCGTCTGCTCGTCTGCTCGTCTGCTCGTCTGCTCGTCTGCTCGACTGCTCGTCTGCTCGTCTGCTCGTCTGCTCGTCCAATGAAGTCTTCTTATGCTGTTTCCGTTCCGAACCGTAACACCTTATAGCTTCGAGGCGTTTAACTTACTGTTTAATATTACTGTTTAGAATACACTATAACCTAACCTCTACCTTACTGCTGCTTAGTCTTTACGAGACAAGACAGCTACTGCTTTATTACTCTCCCTCGACTTTCTATCGGCCCGAGAACAAACCCGATTAAGCTTGTCTTCTTAACTTATAATATTATTAGGTTATACTAAACCTAACAACTAGTAATACTATTAGTAGATTCTTTAGTTTACTATCTTCTAGTAGTTCTCCGTTAAGGTTAATATAATACGCGAAGCTATCTAGCGCTATATAGGAGTATTAAGGAAGGTAAAAGACGTATCGTAACTATCGTATAGTTAGCCTACGAGATATAAGCTAAGTTAGATACTCTAGCTATAATACTTTTAGGCTACTAGTATCGCGACCGGTATATATACTAGTAGCTTACTCGATCCTCGTCTCTTCGATCTTCTTATATAAGACCCTCTATAATTTAGTATCGATACTACTAAAAGATCTCTTCGTTTATAACCTACGTACGAACACGATTATAGTCCTCTATAATAATAGTACGTTATAGTAAGAATAAAGGGGAATAGGTTACTCGGTGCACCCTAAAATCTATAGTGCACCCTTAGCGCGGGGGCTGCTATTTTTTGCATCCGTTACTCCTTAGCGTGCATTAGTGTTATGGTACAGCCGAAAATTAGTAGGGTGCACCCACCTGTATACTCGCAAGACTTCGATTTTGTTGTCTATTCGTGTTTCCTCCACCTTTGTCTCGCTGCACACGAGATGGCCGTGCCAATGCCTGACATGGTGGACAGCGGGGTCGTCAAGAAGAGGCCCGCCCCTGATGTTGACCTGGACGACTCGCTGGAGATTGAGTCGACGCAAGCCTGGGGCACGCCGTCCAGGAAGACGAAGAAGCCTCGATTTCGCTCTGTGGGTGATGATCAGTCCGACTACGCCTTGTCGACCGCGGCATCCCTCGCCGACACCGACATCAACAACACCACCTTGGCCGACACCGAGACACCTCACACCGATGCCACCAGCACCCGCAGCAAGAGTAAGATGCGTGAGAAGAAGTACAAATGCACGTTCGCAGACTGTGAGAAGGCTTTTGATCGTCCCATTCGCTTGCAGTCCCATATTAACTCACACACTGGTGCTCGGCCCTATGTGTGTTCCGAGGACGGCTGCGATAAGAGCTTCGTCAAGCCCGAGCATCTCAACCGCCACAGGAAGGAGAAGCACAGTGACCAGAGCTTCGCGTGTGAGTACCAAGTCCGCCATGACGACACTGGCACGATCGGCCCATGTGGCAAGTTCTTCGAGTCTTCGAACAAGCTCAAACGCCACAGAGCCATGCACGAGGAGAAAGAGGATACTACTTGCAGCTGGGACGGTTGCGGCAAGGTCTTCAGGAAGCAGGAGACGCTACAGAGACACATCAAGAAAGACCATTTGCACGAGGACTCCTTCATGTGCAGCCGCGAGACTACCGCTGGCGAAACTTGTGGTCAGTGCTTCGCAACCGTCAGCCAATTGAAGAGCCACCACTTGCGAGAGCATGACCAGCCAAAATATGTCTGCGATCTCTGCACCAACGCCATGGTGCCACCGGTGGTCGAGGATTTGGTGGCTGGTGCAGAGGAACTCGACGCCGCCTTTCTGCCAACTGCTGAGGATCTGCAACATACTGGAGAAGACTTCGACTCGACCATCATTGGAAGTTTGTCTCTCGCCGAGTCGTCACCAACCGGCATGCATCAAGCCGAAGGTTTCGTCGCTTTTCCTACCTACCACGACCTCCAACGTCATCTCAGGGACGTGCATCCACCAACTTGTGGTCAGTGTGGTAAGATATGCAGAAGTCAGAAGGACCTTAGGGCTCATGTGGAAATCGAGCATGAGGGCCAAGTCAGACCTGCTGTGGAGAAGAGGTTCTTGTGCCCGTACGATGGATGCAGCCGCGCGGTACCCGGCAATGGATTTTCGAAGAAGGGCAACATGGAGGTCCACGTCAAGGGTGCACACACGAAGATTAAAGAGTTCATCTGCGGCCAGTTTGACATGAAGGGCGTCAAGAAGGTCTCAGGCTGGAACGGAAACGGATGCGGTCAAGCGCTTGGCACAAAGCAAGCTCTCATCGGCCACATTCGCACGCAGCACATGGGTCTTGCGGCAGAGGTCGGCAAGAGGACAGGTCTGAAAGACGAGGACCGTAAGAGAAAGGTCAGGTTTCAACAGCACGATCATGATGAAGACAAAGCCTCTGCTATGGAAATGGACACTCAAGCCTCGCCGGCCTCTCCTCCAAGCAGAGCTCTTGCTATGCTGACCGGCTGCGGCTACGCAGAGCTACGTCCTTACCCTTGCCTTCTGGCTGAAGGACCACGTGGTTGCCAATGGAGAGGCACTAACGAGATGGAACTGTGCCATCACGTCGAGATGACGCATGGCTGGACCATTGAGGACATTAACGAGGCCATTGAGCGAGGTCACACTCGTCCTCAGGAAGATGCGTCTGATAGTGCTTTCAGGCGCACGCTCGAGAACGACCTAGGTGCGGCGAAGAGCATGCCATCTTCCACAGATCCTGTGGTCGACAGAATGTTGACGAGTACCGAGGTGATGATCGGACCGGAGTTGGCCGACGGCATGATGGCATAGAGTGTACGTGCGCGTGGCCTGTAGGGCAGCCAACAGCTTGTCCGAGATGTGCAAGATACCACTGATGGTTGCGGTGTTGGCGTTTTGTGTTTGTTCTATACCCAAGATAGCAATGCTTCAATTCTGGTTGCTTCCAATGCGATAGACACTGTCAGTCTCATCGCTCCTCAGCAGCAGCTTTCTCAAATTCTTCTTCTTTCTATTCCGCAGTAAGACCACTCTTGGCATGTTCGACCCCTACGAAAGCCATGAAGATCACCAGCGCCGTGGCGCCGCATGCCAAATTGAACCAGAACACTTTCTGGTAGCTTTGCCTCAGACCCTGATGTGCTGTCCCCGTGGCATTGAGCTCCGCGAACTCCAGCATTAGAGCGATCCCGAGCTGCATGGTGGCGTTACCAAGAGAACCTGGCAGATCCTGTTGGCAAGCAGGCAGCTTGGTGGAGAAGTAGATGTTGGAGACGTTGAAGATGAAGTCGACTGCGACTGTTGAGAGTATCTAACAAATGTCAGTGTCGATCTAACGTAGAAGGGACCGTGATCTTATCATCGGGTGGAAGATCCGTCGCCAGTAGCTTGCGTGGAATGGTGCCAGGGCAAAGAGTAAAGACTCGATGATGATGATGGCGACTCGAGTGTGAACACCAAGGTTCGTGGGAAGAGGATGTGGAGGACCATGCCGCCGAATACTGCTAGGAGGATGCCGACATTGCCGTGGGGGACGTACCACGCAACGAGTTGCATTAGGCCGGCGTTTAGACCGTTCATCGACCTGGATCTTATCAGAAGTGCGCCCCCCTGCGGCCATTGTTTTGAACTTACTACAGTGTGGCGTAGAGCAGATAAATGCCCAAGGTGCCGTATGTGAAGAGAAGCCCAACGATGAGCGGTCGCATGTATTGGTGCTGGAAGAGACTGAAAGGAAAAAGCGGCTCCTCAACCATCCATCCTTCGGTATAAAGAACTAAGCCAGGTGAGGCAAGCTCAATCAAAGATGTGCTCAAGATCAATGGCGACGTCCCGCAAAAATCCCCCCCCCCCCCATACGAGCCAGCAACGATCGTCAGCCTTCCTAGCCAGTCCACCGTAACGGTGCTGTTTTTGTGATGTTCGATAGCCGATGGAATTGAGGAGAAAGCTGTCAGAATGGTAAGAGCGATCAGTATGGCACCAATCCAGAAGTACTTTCTCAACGTCGCATGCTCGTACGCCACATCAGCGAAGAAGCCCACGAAGAGGCCGAAAGGTGCCATTACTCCGTAGATAGAGGAGACAATGTTCTTGCGAGGGCCAGGGCGATACGTTGCTCCGAGTAATTAAAGTCCGGCTGGTAGATGTGCTGCTGGGCCAAGTCCTTAAGTCGCTGAACATTTTACGAGCATCAGCTCATTCTGAGCAAAGCTTATTGAACAGCTCTACGTTAGCAGTGGCGTCGGCACTTCTGTTCAATACTCCCACTGCCTGCCTACGATAATGGCCCAGATGCAGTGCCAGATACATCCGCCGAGGTACTTTGGGTAACCGCCGTACATGTCTACAGAGACGTAGCAGAATCTGATCACCCGCGGTGATGAAATACACACCTCCCAGACGACCGGACGGCAACAGAAAGGACGAAACAGTAGGCGAGAAAGCGCTGGCTGGCCATGTCTGTAATGCTGCTGTGATGCCCAGAGCTCGTACTACAGTAGGGAGCAGGATGGGAAGCCGACACGAAGTACTCGTTGAGCAGCCGCGAAACTGTTATCGAGAAGACGAAGGCAACCTATTTCCCGGCCGAGCCAAGCTGTGCAGGTCGTTACCGGCTGAGTCGTTCGAGTCGTGCTTCTTTGGATTCGCCTCCGAGATTATGTGGCGGTGGATGAGGAGCAAAGTCGCGAGCGATGTTGTCGCTGTCATCGCTCTTCCGTTGGATTGGTGCATCTGCTGCTGGAGTAATCGTGGTCAATGGCAGAGGGACTTGGGTGTAGTGCTGTCAGTAAGGTAATAGCCATCGAACATGATGGGCGTCAAGGTGATGTCGAAGCTAGCTATCTATCTTACTCATGGTACACGCCTTTGGGCAGATTGCTAATACGCTGCCGTACCACTGTCGTGGACGCTTGTGCAGACTGATTGCCGACTTGGCCACTGAAGACCCGAAAGAGGTTGTCCCATGCCCGGTCGTCATGAGATGAGTCCATGTACCCATCGCCTTGCATGCTGGGCATCCTTGTACCGGTATGAAGAGTATGGTGTTGGTCACGGAACACGTCGTATTATGAACTTTTGTTCTTTCTCTCAGATCATGTTTCTATGCGCGACATCAAGTCGGGTTGGATGATTGGAATAAAACAGTACTCAAAGGTTCCTGCGAAGACAATATTCCGCAGACGTTCACGACAAAAAGTACTCTCGCGTGGCATGGAGCAAGCTGACGCACACTTCTGTCACTGTATCACCACTTTTCTCTGTTTCTTGCTAGCGCCGGCTAGCATCCGCACAGCGAAGCATAAGAATTTCTGTTCCCTTTGGAACCTCTTCTCGAGAACCATCAGTAGGAGTATTGACTATCGTCATATACTCATCCAAGCTCCGCTTCGGCGGCTTGCTGAGGGTTATTCTTGCAATTCGTTTGCCATGGGTTTCCTTCCGTTCCCGGCTTGGTCGAGAAACTTGCAGTCACCTTTCCTTACCAATCGCGGAGAGACCTATTCTTCGTGCTTGTGAGGTGAATGCTACAACTCTTCCTGGATACAATTGTATAGGACGCGTGGGTTGGGAGCAGGATGATTGAGCGGAGAGAAGTGAAGGAGTCGGGGTGCTGGTACGGGGCAATGCAAATTCTGATTTGGGATTTTGCTGTCTTGTGGTACTTGGATAACCTGCCATCGGCACCTCTGCGCGCCACATCCTATCTGGGATTCAACCGCGACTGTCAGGACCTTGCCTCCTGTCTGCTCGTAGCTCTGCTTCCACATCGATCCACTCCTAGCTCGGGTCTCGGGTACGTCGAGTGGATTGTCGTCGTAGTCGACGCCCTCGCGGCTCCACCGGCGCATCTGCTGCCGCCTCTGCAAGGTCGGCCTCCAGCTGCCACTGCACCGCTGCACCCTCAGGATCTACGGCGGTAGCGTTGTCAAGTCGTGTAAGCATTGAGCCTTGTTGTGTAAATCGCAGTCCATTGCTAGCCAAGCGTCTGGGGCTCCAAGTACCACCTGTTCGGCCGGCGAGCCTTCTGCACGACTCCGTTTCTGCAGAGTTGACCTCCAATCTGGTAATGGCGCGTTCGAGCACTTCTAGTGACACCGGATCGAGTCTCCCTGGAAGTTGTCGGCATCGCTTGATGGTTTCCTCCAAATCACAAAGAGACTGCGACGATAGCATACGCCGCAGTCGCGTGGCGTAGTCCTCTGGCGGCTGAAGCTTCGCTTCCTCGTATGTCAAGGTGCGCCTCCGAGTACCCGTCACTGGCGAGACAGGTGAGGCCTGTGCGCGTTAGTGTCGGCTCGTGTATAGTTTCGTCCTCAAGCCAGCTTGCCAGGAGACTCTTAATCATCGTCGGTCGTGATGGCGAAACATGTGACGAGCTGCTACTCAATGAAGGCGTTGATGCCGAAACATTTCTATCCACTGAATCGTTCGTCGTTGTCCATGGGGAAGGCATCTTGTGTGAGTAGGTAATACAGGTGGATTTGGGTATGTATTGATGACAATCGTGGTGGCAGCTGCATAGCGAAAGTGATGGTGGCTATATCCACTACTCGAAAGGTATCGAAGTGATTGTTGGTGTAAATGATGGTTTGGAAAAGGGGGAGCAGCAGGTGGAGAGTGCGATCTTGTCCATGTGTTTGCTAATGAGCGACAGAGTGAGTTGAATGCAGCTATCTTGCGAGATTCACTGGGCGCAGACATGATATTGAACAGCCTCTACAAGTCCTTGCCGTACGCACGACGGTCGTTGTTGGCGAGCCAAGAACAAACAATGGGTTGGTTTGCTGTCATGTAAGACGGCCAAGAGAGGTGCAGAGCATGTGGACCGACGAGATCACGGTACGCCGTAGTCTGTTGATATCAGGGATGATTGCTGGTGATGCCAACAGCGATGCAGCAGTGAAGAGCGAAAGTGGATGGCCATGATGATGGTGTTGCAGGAGATGGTGGGGCTGATAACGGATGATCCCTGTCCGCCCGTGCTCACGGTAGTTAGTGGTCGATAGAAATAGTTCAGAATTAATCTTCGTGATCTTTTGCCTGTGTCCTCAGCAACTCTCCGCTCTTTCTTTTAGCTGCACAATTAATTACAGCAGCGTCGCCGCGAGAATACGACTCTACTCGCAGCCGGCGCGCGAGACTACTGCAGTAGAGGCAGAGGCTTTCACCGCTTGCAGTCCGGCGTCGCCTTTCAACTGCTGGTTTTGCTTATTCAGACATTTTTTTGAGCGAACAATCCTCCGAGGCAATTTTACGACACCACGACTCACCTCATACACCGGCGACATGCCGCACCACGAGTCGCCTCCGCTGCCGCCAATTATGGTGGCCAGCAAGACCGCTGCTCCGTCTCCCGACGACGTCGCTCAGATTACCAACACGATATACTCCTCAAAGACGTCGCAAGGGTCTCTCGACGCTGCTTATGCGCTCACAGACCTCCTGTTGAACAGCGTAGGCTTCCGGGGCCTCACAGCGTATGGCGTCCTGCCTGGCGTCGTCAAGGCTGCGGCCGACAAGAAGAAGATGGAAAAGAGAGAGGGCGCTATGTTCGCATTGGGCGCGATATTCGAGCGCTTTCCCCCGAAAGCGAGGCTGAGCGAAGCCATATTCTTAGTACAAGAGACGGACTTGGTCAAAGTGGCTTTGGACGCTCTCGCAGATCGTCAGTCCTCTGTGAAGGAGGGTGCACGATACGCTCTAGACGCACTTTACGGACATCTTTCTTCCGAAGCGAAGGTCTTCGGCCTTTTGCCACTGTTGCAGCAATACCTTCGCAAGAACACTGGTAAATGGCAGGGTGCTGTCGGTGCGTTCGAGCTGATCGGCCGGATGGCCGACGATGCAAAGATGGGCATGGAGAGCGTCGAAGTCGAGCAGAATAAGGATGTTCTCCGTGAAGCCATGGGCAGAAAGCTCTCAGCACTTATTCCCATTGTCGAGGCCGGCATGCACGATTTGAAGACAGAGGTCACCAAGCAGGCCATCAAGACGATGAACAGCCTGACCGAGCTTCTACAGAACGACGACGTGGCACCGCGGTTGCCACTATTGGTAAAGAGCATCGAAGATCCAAGCACAGAAGCACAAAGAAAGGCCATACACGCACTCAGTCAGACCACATTCGTCACAGAAGTCACAGCGCCAGTGCTTGCTATGCTCACTCCTATCCTGGAGCGAGTACTCAATGCGCCTACAACCACGCAGGAAGTGCTACGACAGACTGCTGTTGTGGTCGAGAACCTGACGAAACTCGTGCAAGATCCGATCGAAGCTCGTGCGTTCTTGCCAAAACTGCAACCGGGTATCAAGGCCATTCGTGATCGTGCCTCGTTACCAGAAGTGCGCGAGATTGGGCAAAGAGCGCTTGATGTCATGCTGAAGGCTATGGGCGAAATGACCAACGGAGACGCCAAGACCAAGGAGGCCATTGCACGTACCTCATCAGACGAGGTCTCGACTGTACTTGATCGTGAGATCAAGCAGAATGGTGGACTGTTGGACTATCCCGGCGACTCCGAAGTTTGGACTCATGCTAAGCCGTACATTTCAGAAATGGTCGCCGAGGTCGCAGGGCAACGCCTACTGCAAAGGGTCGAGAAGAACATCGTGCCGTATCTGCAACCCCTTTTGGACGATGGCAAAGCACAAGCTGTTGCAGAAGGTGTCCACAAGCATTTTGTGGCAGAGGATGAGCGCAAGTATGGAGCACCTCCAAAGGAAGATGACGGCGAAATTGAGATTGTCAACGCCAACTTCTCGCTCGGATACGGTGGCATGCTCTTACTGTCACGCACCAACCTTCGTCTACTCAAGGGTCACAGATATGGCCTCTGTGGTCGTAACGGATGTGGCAAGTCTACACTTATGCGCTCTATTGCGAACGACAAGCTCGACGGCTTCCCACCTCAGGATGTTGTGAAGACCTGCTTTGTCGAGCACAATCAGGGCGAGGATGCTGATATCACTATTTTGGAGTACTGTCTCAAGGATCCTCAGCTTCAGGGCGAAGGCAAAGAGCGCATTTCGGCCGTTCTGGAAGAAGTCGGCTTCACGGCAGGTCCAGAGGGCAGACAGTCACAGAAAGTGGGCAGTCTTTCTGGAGGGTGGAAGATGAAGCTGGCTTTGGCCAGAGCCATGTTGATGCGCGCTGATGTTTTCCTACTGGACGAACCGACGAATCACTTGGACGTTGGCAACGTGAAGTGGTTGCAGGAATACCTCAAGTCGCACACCGAGATCACTTCCCTGATCGTCTCCCACGACTCTGGCTTCCTCGACGAAGTATGCACAGACGTCTACAACTACGAAAACAAGCGACTGGTGCACTACAAGGGTAACCTTGCCGACCTGGTCAAGGTCCGTCCTGAGGCCAAGGCATACTACACCCTGAGCGCATCCCAGGTTCAGTTCAAATTCCCGCCGCCCGGCATCTTGACCAGTGTCAAGTCGACCACTCGCTCGATCCTGCGAATGACCAACTGCAACTATACTTACCCAGGAGCCTCGAAGCCGAACTTGAAGAACGTCAGCGCCCAGCTAAGCTTGAGCAGCAGAGTTGCCATCATCGGACCCAACGGTGCAGGCAAGTCGACTTTGATCAAAGTCCTTACTGGTGAAGTCATTCCACAAGAAGGAAAGGTCGAGAAACACCCCAACCTGCGCATCGGGTACATCAAACAGCATGCGCTCGAACACGTGGAGATGCATCTTGAGAAGACTCCCAACCAGTACCTGCAGTGGCGTTATGCCAATGGTGACGATCGAGAGGTGCTTATGAAGCAGACTCGTGTGCTCACTGCGGAGGACAAGGCTCAAATGGACAAGTTTATCAACATTGGCGATGGCAAGGGTGCACGACAAATCGAGGCACTTATTGGTCGCCAGAAGTACAAGAAGAGCTTCCAGTATGAGGTCAAGTGGGTGAACTGGCTGCCAAAGCACAACACGATGATCTCACGCGAGACGTTGATGGAGCAAGGTTATCAAAAGCTGATACAGGAATTTGACGACCACGAGGCAAGCAGAGAAGGTCTTGGTTTTCGCACACTGGAACCGAAGGTCATCTCGAAGCACTTCGAGGATGTTGGTCTTGACCCAGAGATCGCTGATCACAACGAGATCAGTGGTCTTTCAGGAGGACAGAAGGTCAAGGTTGTCTTGGCAGGTGCGATGTGGAACAACCCTCATCTGCTTGTCCTTGATGAGCCTACCAACTTCTTGGATCGTGACTCTCTGGGAGGCCTCGCTGTCGCTATTCGCGACTGGAAGGGTGGTGTCGTCATGATCTCTCACAACGAAGAGTTCGTGGGTGCTCTGTGCCCTGAACAGTGGCATGTCAATGATGGTCAGCTCACTCAGAAGGGACACCTCGCGATCAGTATGGATCGTTTCGAGGATTCCCGACCAGGCTCTTCTCTCAACTCCTCCGCAGCACCCAGCACGGTCGCCAGCTCAGTGGTATCGAGTGCTGCAGCTACGCCGTTCGGAAGTGGCGCACAGTCGGAAGCTGAAGGCGGCAAGGACGATATGAAGTTCAGATCTAGGAAGAAGAAAAAGATGACAAAGAAGGACAAGAAAGATCAGGAGGTGAGGAGACGTCTGCGTCACATTGAGTGGCTCAATTCGCCCAAGGGTACACCTCACCCACCTGACAGTGATGCCGAAGAAGAGTAATGGATGCAAATGTCTGGAGGACATGTTTTGGATTAGTAATGCTCTGTTTCCACATGCATGGCGTTGGGCGCGGAGACTGCAGGCCTATTGAACAATGGCGGCAATGGTCTAGGAGGCGTTGGCGATCTGCATTTGTGCTTCGTTCTTCTGGCTTTTCCGTGGGAGGATTTTAGATTGCATCAGATGGCGTTCGACCAGTACGTTGAAGGTTCATAGAGCGATATATTGAGGCTACATGATCAACAATGATAACGAATACCAATCTTCAGCCACACTACCGGCAGACTCGCTATTCGAGAGCAAACTCGACGACGCCTCCCAGAGGCACGACCCAACCATGGCGCCTCGGCTTCAAGCCAAAAGCTTTCAGCTTAACACCAGTTGACAAAATATCTTCATCAATCATGATGGCTGTCGTTGCACCACCGCCCGCCCAAACGAGGGTCGTACGCAAAGAGTGCGAGGATGTGTCGTACACGAAGGACCGGAACCTTCCAGCATCGAGATCGACCTACAAGCGAAGTCGTGTTACCAGCGTTGATACAGAATTAACCGCGGCATCATCATGCATTCAGCTAGGCTGCGCGATCCTACTTACCTTCAATCCAGGCGGTGTCACATATGTCGCTGGTCCATATTCTGCGGCTCGACCAATACCATCTGGCCATACTTTTTCCAACCTCCTCCGAAGCTGATAAAAAACCAAAGTCCGGGTGATCAGCCAAGAATGTACATGAGCCAGCGACATGACCTAGAAAGTTTTCGCCAGAGCACCCGTCCCATTTCATCGTGTCAGGCCAGGAATGGAATGCCATGGCACCGAAACCGTCCGGTTGCATGTTAGTCAGAGGACACATGTTACCTCCGTAAGCCACACGCAGATCATGTATCGCGGCCGGGCCAGAGGGACTGTGGTTATACTTATACGCATCGAGTAGAGAAGTGCGTTCAGGCCACAGCCGTAGTGGTGTATCATGCGCTCTATACGCTGCAATTTGCCAGCGTATCCGAAGTCCGGTATCGACAAGCGTTGACGTTTCATCCCCAGTGGGCCGGCCACTGTTGGCATATACCCGCGAATAGATGGCAGAGTCTGCTCCATGGCGGCGCTGTCTTTGGTGTAGTCAGAGCAGAGGTATACCCGGGGGTGCTCCTGGCCAGTGAAGTCTCAGGCCATCTCGCTGCCAAATGGTTCGGGCTGAGTTGACCACAGGTCTTGACGCCGCTTCGTGGCGGCTTCGAGCGACGCAGTTTGGCGATTCGGACCTTCCATCCGCAAGTCTTGCAAAAATGTACTGCCATATGGTCTCCCCGTCAACCCGATATCTTTGGACTTTATGTTCTCGCCTTGAGATGCGATCACAGTGCGGTCCGGTGCGCCTGTGTGAGATACCAAGTGGCGTCCCTCAAAGTCGATATCCCAGCACCCAAGGTAGGGCCAGAAGGGTATAGAAACTTGCCCGAGGCGGCCTTGCTTACGCATCGTGGTAACACGAGGTATGATTCCCGCGGACACCGAGCCGTGTAACGGACGGCTGTTATACTTCTTCGATATGAACTATGAAACTCGGCTACCGCGTCCTATTAGGCAGGAGGTAGGCCAGGAGCCAGGTACATCCCATAAGCATCTCCAACCAGGACCACGAGGCACGATGACATGTGAAACACGTGCTGCGACACATGGATGTTGCATGAACAAAACGGAGGGCCCAGCTGCGACTGTTTTGAGATTTCTGATGCCCTATGATATAGTCTAGATTTGATATCTTCCAATCCTGTTATTAGCAACCTCCGTGAACCACATGGAGTTGTCGCTGGGCTCGTAGTGCATCGCAACATCAGCGACGGGCGGGACATCCGGTAGCGATGCTGGAAGGATGGAGACATCTTCGACGGGTTGCTCGATGGTCGTGACTTTTCCAGTGGATGGTGTCAAATAATTAAGCGTGTTTCGGGTCAAGGTTGAAAACCAGATGTTCCCCTGAGAATCTACAGTATCCTCGATCGGTGTGGCAAGAAGTCTTGGGTCGGTGAAGGTCTTCGTCTCTCCTGTCTGCATGTCGATCCGGCCAATGGCGTTGGTCGCGATGGCAGTGAACCACAAGTAGCGGCCTTCGGTCTCGGCGCGCATCACTGATGGGGTTGCGAGCGACAGTGGCAATGGGTACTCTTTGAAGGTACCATCGGTGGTGTTGAGACGACCGATCTTGTTCGCCAACATCTCGCAGAACCAGAGTGCGCCATCAGACGCCACAATCATACCCAGCGGCCCGGAAAGTGGTGTTGGTACCTGCCACGTCTGATAGGTGGCGGTCTCGTAGTCGAAGAGGTTTATGACGTTGCCAGTGGTCTGTGAGAAGAACATTCCAGTCTCACCAGGCCAAGCATCGTTAAAAGGCTGCAAGTTGCCCAGTGGGTTGTAGGTCTCGAAGACCTTGATTTCCTACACGGTCGTTAGTGTATGTATAAGCTAGTCATACTTTATGAACGTACCTTTGTGTTTGGATCGAATCGGACAAACTCATTGCGTACACCAGCAGCTGCGTAGATGTTCCCATCCTTGCCAGGTTGCACCACACAGCTCAGCGCTACGCGGCCTTGGACGTCGCTTGGCAGCACGCTGTTGCCCAGAACGGGAAGCTTGTATGGGATATCATATTCTTCCAAGGTCCCTGTCGAACGGTCGATCTCGACGATCTTGTTCGATGTGAAGGTGTCGGCCTAACGATAAGTCATTAGCTTTGCGCAGGAGTGCTGCTATCTGCAAGGCTGACATAGATCTTGCCATTGTTGCCAGTGGTGATGTCGCACGGAGAGCCAAGTGGTGTCTTCAGAGGGAAGTGAGTGAACTTGCTGGCTTGCCTCTCGACCGGCGAGGCAGCTGCCAAGGCAAGCAGCGCTGCTGCACCTGCGAATGATATCGACGTGAACATGTTGGCGGGGAGGGTCGAGGTGTCTTCGTGATCAGACAGATGGACATGAGGTGCGAAACGGCTCACCTTTAACAAGCTGCAACCAAAGACGATCGCATAGAAGTCGGGAATAGCGGTATTCTAGGCAAACTGCTTAGCGCGAACAAGCATAACAAGAATGTTGCTAGCTTCGGCAAGAGCTTCATGGCTCCGGTGTCGACCTTCCAATTGTCGCGGAGTTCTATCGCGAAGAAAGGTTTCGAGCCGCTGCTGATGGATCGTCGACTGGTGAAAGTATTGTTCATAGGCACTGTCGCCGATAACCTGATAGGCGCGGCCTCGAAAACTTCAGCGCAATGGTGAAGCAGCCAGGCATATCAATCTTGCAGTGACAGTTGTTTTCGCGGAGCGACATCGAGCCGTGGCTCTGGGAAAGTTGACGAGTTGTGTAAGTGGAGGTGGCGATGCAGATCTTTCTCAGAGGGCGTTAGGCGTTCTAAGCATCAGTAACGGGAAACCTTACCGTTACCCATTCGGCAATTGCGGTCTGAGCATGCCTGGAATATACCACGACGAAATTGTCAAGAGTCAACTGCTAAGAAGATGCTGGATACCTTTGCTTGTCTCTAGAGAGGTCTGACGACACTAAACGAAGGGTGCATCTCGACCACATATCTAAATGTCCTGCACCTTCTTCTCCTGGTTCGAGCTCAGTGACGACTGTTCAGAATTCTCTTCATTTGTGCCAGGGAATGAGAAACGGTATTAGAAGCTTAGGTGATGAGAGCAGTGTACTGCAACACTCGCACATGCCGAGAATCGAAGTGATGGCGACCAACGCGTCGCAATGACAGGGTGGACTTGGGCTTCACTAGCGATCTTGAAGACTGCAATCTTTCCATCGGGGGAGAACTGCGGTGCTGTGTGCGTGCAGCGCTCCACTTCTGCGTTTACTTCAGCGCGAGCTGCGAGAAGCCTCGTATTCTTCAGTACAGACGCTGGCTCCAGCGTCTCAGCAAGACTGTCCCATGCGCTCTTAACATCGTACGTGGCGGTCCTTCTGGGCGCGTTCACCAACGAGACGACATCGTTCAATGTCTTCTTCGTATACTTCTTCAGGGTCATCTTCATATCGCTGCGACTGCATTAGTATATCAACATTCCCTTGCAAGTGCAAGGGCCTGGGACTCACGGAAAAGGCTCCTCCCACTTCAAAGTGTTCCCCAGGTCGCCATGCGTGCCCACCTGAGAATGTTTGAGTCAGTAAGTGTTCACTGTCAGCAAGCCAATTTCATGCAGTAGTGACAGAGCGAGTTGGTCCTTTCTTTACCTTGGAACCCGAGGAGATCCACGAGGGTCCGTGCTGGGTATGTGGCGAGGTCATGAGGCCAATCTAGGTTCTGCGGGCTCTGTCACAACTGCAAGTAGTTCTGCCATCGACTTACAATGCACAGCCAGTCGCATCTCGAGGCGACGTCCGGATGTAGAGCCTCGCAAAGGTGGTACGTTAATAGCGACGATGTTGCTACCGGTGGAGAGTGGCAGGCCGTGATATGCTCCGAGTCCTCGGGGAAATCCTTCTCTGTTGCGTAGTGGTGATCGATGACCAGTCCGACATGCTGGCCTCCGATCAGAGGCGGACTGGCGCGGCTGCCCTGGTCGACGACAAAGATGTGTCCAGGTTTGAATGAGGCAATCCGTGTACGCTCCTCGTCGCTGTGCACAGTGTTACCCTTCGTGAGCAGGTGCACGTGTATCAAGTCTTTCGGCAGACCTAGCAGGAGGAGGGTATGCCTCAATATTGCACCCGCCGATAACCCATCGGCATCTTTGTCGGGTACGATGACGGTGGTCTTGCGGGCATTTGCACTGTCAATCTATCAGTACATAGTCTATCCATATGGTGTCATCACGCACTGTCAATTGCGCATCGATGATTTCATCGTATAAGACCGCCATTGAAGAACGCAGATTGCATCATCGTTTCAAAGTCCGCTGTTGGCAATGGCGGTGTAGAACGACGAGACAGATGAATGACTTACCACTCCACGATAATCTCTCGGGCTCTATCGATGGCAGCCTTCGGTGCAGGCCATTGGACCCGTCCATCTTCATCCTTAGTGCTCCAGGTAACAGCATAGCATGCTGAAAAGGGAGTGAGGAAGGGAACGAGGCTGAGAGCTCGACTTTCTCCATCGCAACACACAACCATCGTGGCAACCTGGCTCGGCCCGGTGAACGGTGGATGACGGCGCTCACGTGTCAGGCTCCCGCGGTCGAGGTGCTGCCCATTGCACAACAACAACCTGTCCCAAGCGACATGACCCGCGCGCAGCAGCTGCGAGCAGGTGTTATTATCAGTGACGCCGTCCAGTCATCGTCATCATCGTCGGAATGCTCGCAGCTTCAGCCTCCTCATCAGCCTGCACGCCCTACTTCAGCCGCTCGGAGAGCTGCAGGCCGAGTCGGTTCATTGCGGGGTGTCGAAACGAGATATCATCATTATTATTATTATCTGACGGCTTCATTGGTGGCCGACGTAATAATCTCGTGTTGCGATACCGTTTTGTTTCACGAATGCCTCCATGTCTGTACAGTAATAAGAGGTACACACTACACCGTAGAGCTGCTCGAACGGCGCTCGAACGGCACCCGGCCGAGGAAGCGATCGACAGCCGCCAAACGGCTCGGCAACTCCACCTGGTCTGGACTGCGAGTCTGCGACCTGGCAATCGACAGCCTAACGACGAGTCTATCGAGTCATTTCTAGGACGGGCTTCCACAGTTGGCTCTTGCAGACAAAACCACTGCCAGTCTGCAGAGCCTCAGCACAGCATCACAGCATCACGCACTTCAACCCACCAGAATCCCGCACGAGCTCCGCACCGTCTGTTAACCTTTCCATCCCGCCTGAGCGTGGCTCGACGTCATCCGAGGCTCTGCTGAACATGATTCGGTATGTTGCCCCAGGTACCTGTTGCACTACGGGAAGCAATATCGCGACAGCAGACATGCCACAGCGCGCACGTCTGCATCGCCGCCGTCATTTGGAACAACGCAGTCGTATTGCGCGTGACTCCTGCATCTACTCCGTACCATCCTAGCACGCTGCTGTCCAGCTATCTGAGCTTTCGCTCGAGCTCGTCGCATCGCTTGCTTGTGTTCAATAGCGCTCGTGCTCTTACAGACTCCACAACCCATTTGCGGTGAAGGCAGCGTACTCAACGTAGAGCTGACATGCGACCCAGGCAATCTCCGCGCTCAAACATCGCTTTCTCAACAGCGCTTGATACCTGGACACCGTACACCGAAAGATAGACGGCCCATTACGAACGCAGCATTCGACATTGGATACATCGACGAACATTGTCACAGTAGTGTGCCGTCTCGCTGCTCGTGGCTGCGTCGGATCATCATCTGGAGGCACAAACCTATTGCCGACAGCTTTCTGGCTCGACGGTGTCTGGATGACCTCGACAGATGAAGACTACTTCGACCAAGACGGACCAATAGTGCATCCTGATCATCTGCCTCTCGAGGAGATAAAGCCTGGGCGGCGTAGTAGTGAGACCATTCAGTTGCCACCGATCAGTGCCCATTTCAGACATCCTACTCGCGATCCTGGCATTGATGTCCTAGGTCTAGGCCCAAGTCCCTCCCGTTCAGGTTCGTTGTCCTCGAGCCACGGCTTGTTGGATATCGAACCAGAAACAATGACTCAGCAAGTTGGTCCGCCAGACGAACGACATCTTCACAATGCCGGAACGATTCAGGATGCAGTTGGGCCAGGCTTGTCCGGATCCAGTACCGGTGGAAGCCGTGATCAGTTGCAGAACACAGCTGCACTGGCGATAAAGCATGGCGAGACGAAATCACCACAGTCGCCAGGCGATACTGTTGAGTTGCCCTCAAGACCAGGCCATCGCGTGGATTCCGCCCAAGAAAATTTCGAGAGCGTACCCCGGGTAACAAAACAGCACGCGGATCGCGAGAGTGAAGGTACTTCAAGATCGAATTTACAACCGTCGATGCAGCCACCTGCTGTTGGGGATGCCCCAGACTCGATTGTTCAATCACCGACTCTACGCAAACACGTGATCCAGATCGGTGAGGACGCCGCCCACATCCTACCAGCCGTGCATGCCAGTTCTCCAACGACAGAGACTACTACAGTCAACGACCAGAGGACAGGAAGTCTGCCATCATTTCGCCAGCTGGCCGATCTGGCGGACATAGCATCGCAACAGCCAACGACCTCAGAATCGCGGCCTCCTCTGCCTGCGCGTCAACACAGCCATTCCATAAGGTAAGTTGGAGTCCAGCAGGCTTGATGAATACAAGCCAAGACATACTTGATGAAAGCTAATTTATTCCGTCCTCCATCAGTTCCACCACCTCACCCATGATATCATACTTCCCATCAACATACCCGCACAGTGCGCAGACGTCACCCGCTGGGCTCAGCGCGTTCGCGAGGTCGCCGACCAATACTATCGGCGAAGCTCTCCAGTTCGGCTCGCCAACGCAGGTCGCTCATCCCAGTTACTATGTTGATCGAAGGTCGTCGAGCGCGACGACTCCTAATTTGCCGCCCTCCGTCCCTTCACTGCCGTCGGCATCCTCTACCGGAAGTCACGGTACGCAAACAAGCGCAAGCACGGATGGAGGTTACAGTACTTCGCATACAACGCCAACAGAAGGACCACCATTTCTGCCGCCAGATGGGACTTCAAGACCTATCTTACCACCGCCGCCAGGAATGCCGGTGATTCCAGGAGGATTCAAATGCGAATATCCGGGCTGCAATGCGATACCTTTTCAAACTCAATACTTGCTTAGGTACGCTTAATCTGCTTTCCAACTCACTCAAGAAATGCTGACGTGCTACTAGTTCGCATCGCAATGTGCACAGTCAGAATAGACCTCACTACTGTCCAGTAAGAGAGTGTCCACGCAGCGAGGGTGGTAAAGGATTCAAACGTAAGAACGAAATGATACGGCATGGTCTGGTGCACAATTCCCCCGGCTATGTCTGCCCGTTCTGCCCTGACCGGGAGCATCGCTACCCGAGACCAGACAACCTGCAGAGGTGAGTGCACACCCTCGATAACAAGCTCTCGCGTACACTGACAAGGTTGTTTCCAGACACGTCCGTGTTCATCACGTCGATAAGGATCGCGATGATCCGGCATTGCGTGAAGTGTTAGCGCAACGATCGCAAGGTGCCATACAGAAGCAGCGTCGACGACGTACCGGTACGCAAGGATCTGAAGGAGGCGCTCCGGGCATGGCGCCATAAGTCTCTGGGTTCTTTAATGATGGAATGATGCGGATGATCGCTCGGCGAGACACTGAATCGCAGCTCGGCTTGTGAGAAACGGCCGCGGCCCGGGTTGTGGCTGAAAAGGAGGCGCGAGGGCTAGATATGATCTTGTTCAAGATCAAATTGTACGATGGAACGAAAAGCTTCCTAGTCTGGGACATGCTGAAGCCAAAGAGGCTATGAATGAGCTACGAGGACCACGACGATATACCACCTGCTGTAAGCTTTAGCATGTAGCGTAGCACAGGCAGACTGGAGTCTTGGCAGACACGACTTTGGCCAGTCTCGAGCGTGCGCTTGGTCTACTGCATTGATGAGCAATGCAATTGCGTTGGTAGACAATGGGCTCAAGTCCAGAGTCCACTACAGTACTGAAGGCTTTGGCCCAGAACTGCCGTGGCGCATGACGGTTGGTGACTTGTCGACATGTGGCGGCCGCGGGGTTGCGCTGGAGGAAACCTTATATGGCCGGGGCTCAGCGAAGCGTGGCATGCCTGCCCTGCTACTTGTGACGAAGGATATGGCTGTTATTGCTGATGTCCATCTGTTGGTGCTATAAGTTGAGTGCGAAGATGTTGCTGGCTTGTGAGACGTCAATCAGCCGCGGCGCTCAGCTTCGGGGCGGTACCAGATGCTCCTTCCAGCCAAAACCCAGACCCTGCCGTCGTGCATCCAGTGCCGCGTCGATGGTGGTGGATGTCAGATGGAGCGTTACGATTGGTGTGCCAAGGGGCTCGCTTCGCGGGCGTCGCCGTTCTGGGCAACTGTTCCAGACGCGGGAAAGACTTTGGCGATTCACGCTACGCCGGCCGAACCAGCAGCGCACGGTTCGAGCAGGAGCATGCGGGAGGTTCAAAAAGCGTCAGGCCCGCTGCGCTGCTCGCGTGGCAAGTCGATGATCGCTTAATCATCGTTCATTTATTATACGGTGAGGGATTTTTATCGCCTTGCGTTCGACCAGCAGGGAACGTGCACGCACAGACTCACCGAGTACACACACACACACACACACACTCATTAGTACTACTGCACCTCGTAAAGCAGGGACCACGAGCGGGGAGAGAGGCGTAACCGCGTAGGGAGTGACCAGGAAGCTCTGCTGGCACACAAAGGATAGAACTAGAGCTTCGTTCGGCTCTGCACTTCATCACACGACTCGGCCGCATTCTTATTATCAACACTCGACCTCAACGAAGCGCACGACGTCGACGCTGAGGAGCGATCACAGCGACCCCATCAACAGAAGCATAGCGAGCGGAAGTGGTAGCATGCGAGCGTGATCACGATCGATGCTTCTCGATCAGTCCGGACCACCGCACCGGGACGCAGTCTCATGAGCCGTGGGCAGACATCCGACCTGTGCGACCAAGGGCAGTGAAGGTCGCATCACCACCTAATAAGCTTTGTTTGTCGTGTCTTGCCTCGAGCGCGGCTCACCCCCCCCCCCCCCCCCCCCAACGACCATGGCACCCTTCACTCTCAACCTGCTGGGCGCAGAAAACCTCCGTCGTCGAAGGCAAATGGTCTGTTCGCATGTCGAGAATGTGGCAACGCCGGATGCGATCCAGGATGTCCCGGTGCCGGCGGCAGTAGCGCATGCCACGACCCACCACCGAACATCGACGAGAGCGACGAGACATCGAGTGACGAGCCACTACAGCGTCTTCCAGACTTCATGTGCACCTTCGACCGACTCACCACCTGCGTATGCGCATGCTTGTGCGTCTGCCGCGAGGCCGAGGATAGCCCGGTCTCTGACCGAAGGTGTTGAGCCACTGCCAAGCTACTCCTGCACGGTCCAGGCCGAAGCCAAGCTGCTCCTCAAAGTCGAGTCGATCAACCCGCTCGCTCCAATAAGCGAGGGCGAATGGAGGGACGTGTACGTCGTGCTCAGAGGAACGCTTCTCGGCATCCACAAACTAAAGGACGGAGGCGCTGGCAAGCTCCTGCAGACGTATACTCTACAGCACGCGGAAGTCGGCTTGGCACCAGATGCGCACCACGCCGTTCTCGTGCCACAATCTCGACTAGCACACCTCATCCCACACAGCGCACGCTGGAAAGCATGGCAGAAAGATCCAGACCTGTTCAAGGCGGTCCGCCAAACCAGTCTGCGTCTACGTGCGGAGACTCATCAAATCATACTTGCGGACCCGGACGAGGAGCGCATATATGCATTCATACATGCACTGGCTGCTGCGATAGATGTCTCACAACCGCTGGATGATCGGGGCATGCCTCGACAGTGTACAATCCCACGGCGGCGGAGGAGACAGCAACGGCCGCAATTCAACGGAGCAGATCTTACGGATCCTGCTCTGATTGCCGAGCAAGAGCGCATTCTCAGTCAAGTGGCTCCGCGCTTTGCCAACGCAAATGCTACAGAGCAAAACGCCATTCGCCAAGGTGTCATTCCGGAGGTGGTGGAGATGCCGCAAACTCCAGCACGAGAAGAAGAGGAAATCGATCTCTCCACGATGCGTGAAGCGGGCGAAACTGCTATGGACCCTTCATCACAAGCCCGACCAGTCCGACCCAGCAATCATCGCTCAGCGACCAGTACCACCATGAACTCGACTTTCTCCGAGGACATGATCCACGCTTCACCGGCGATCAACTTCACAGACGACGGAAAGTGGCAGCCGCCTCACGACCGATCGGCAGCTCAGATCCAACGCTACATCAAGAGGTGCCTTCCTGTCCTGCTCGGAGATTCACCGCGCGCAAGTGATATCATTATCGCAGATGGCAAGCGGGTAAAGATCAACTGGCGCATGGAGATGCTGGAAGAGTGGGAATTGCAGCCACCATCATACAAATCTCACGACTTCGAGAAGGAGATCGGCCTTGCGCGATCGAGCTCCCACCGATCATCAAACGGATCGATGAGCAACGCAGGTCAGCTCTCTTCAAGCTCCATCTCGGCAGGAGAAGACGACCAGATCAACCACATTGAACACTGCATGGACAACCTTCAGCTGACGAAAGTCATGTCCTCCACGACTACCAACAAAGGAGACCGAAACTCGGTACCAGCAGAATCCAAAGGCCAAGCGACACAGCAGCTTGCCTCAGAAATGCACGGTGTGGTCTTCTGCTTTTGAAGACCTGCCAGATAATGCATCAACGACGATAATGAACAACACGGAGTGACGACGTGCCACCCCGCATAGCCTTACACGACCTCAGCATATTTCCTACGTATTGGCTTGCGCGCCTCCACCAAACCGGAAGAAGATTAGTATCGGCGCGAATGGAATTCTACCTCGACTGTCGCTGTAGGTGAACAGAGTCACCAGTTGGGATGGTGGCTGAGGAAGTTTTCGGCAGCTAGCTGTCTGTCGAAATGGCTTTAATTTCGAAATACCTTTATAGCACGACAATATGTACAATCATTAGGACCCGCCCTCTCTATTCACATCAGCTCATCGCTTCCTCTTCCACGACTTCGACCTGCGTCGCGACGTGAAAAGACCTCGACTGACTGCCGTGAACTCGCTTACGGTGCCGGTGCCCCTCACATCTAATGACAAAGTGTCCAATGACAGAACGAGGGGAAAGGCAGGACAGCCAAGTCAGCGGCGCCGTCACATGTCAGCATCAATAATAATGCCGAAAGTACTGCAAGAATGCATGGGGTATGCCAGTAGTAGCAGCAGCAACAGCAGCAACAGCAGCAGCATACATGGGTTCAATGTCCCGACGCATCCCTGTCAACCCAAATCGTCGCCAGAACTTTCGTCGCCATCTCTCCCATGCCTGCCACCCACCCACCCATCCACCCACCCATCTCTTGATTCGGACCTCACCCGTTCGAGGAAATCAGTCAGTCGGAGAGCAGGATGCTGTATGGTATGGTATGGTATGGATGGTTTCTTCGACACGTTGAGAGCAAGCGGGTATGGGGAAGATTTCCGTGTTGGCGATCTTCTATGGTAGTGGACGGGCAAAGGGGTTACGTACTGTGTGGAGTCCGTATGTCGAGTTGGGCTCGTGGAAGTGCTGGTTACGGCATTAAGATGTATACAATAATGATGGCTTTCTCATAATCTCTGGTCTCGCCGCTGTTGCGATGATGATTGCGATGATGATGATGATGATGATGATGATGATGATGATGATGATGATGATGATGCTGTGTAGTCGATGATGATGATGATGCTGTGCAGTCGCAGTCCCGACAACGAATTCTCCTGCTTGTTCTTCTTCATCTGTCTCGAAACGCCGTTCAGATCCCTAAGACCCTGCAGGATCTTTCTGTTCCTTCCGCTCCCTACCAAGCCGAGACGCCTTCGCTAATCAGATCCAAAATCGGACAGAACAGACGAAACATTTCCAAGATAGATTTTTCCATCCCCTCGAGATCAGCACTTAATCTCTCTCTCTCTCTCTTCTCATACACAAAACGAAATGGCAGTCGCTCAAAACAAATTCCAGAGGAGGGTGAGAGACATCAAAAGACCACCGAGCCCAATAGATGATGTCTGTAGATATGGTGAGGCAGACGCCGCAGACCTCGTAACCGAAGACTCCACAAAGTGCGGACCGCAGTTCATCTGAACTTGGTCTGCAGCAGCAACATAGGTCTGACTGAGTGGCTGACTAGAATTCCCAGCGGTTTCTTCGAAAACAGCCATAGTGTTCTGCAGACAGTTGTTACAGGCCGGTTGTGCGCCGCCCGGGAGCTTGACTCCCAGTGGCAGGTAGTAGATGTAGCTACTGCTGGGTGAGGACGTGTTCATGACGGCGTCACTGTAGCAATAGTTGCCATCTGTGTCGGTGAGGCAGCCGGCGCGGTACAGGGTCGGGTACGACACGAAGCCATTGTAGGCTTCGGTGACCATCGGGTTCTGCATTTTGAGGTCCGCGCCACAGTATGAGGTTTGTTGGATCTGTTGGGCATATTGATCCATGAGAGTCGAGCATGAGTTGAAGTTGACGTTGCATGTTGCGTTCAATGTCTTGGCTAGACGTATGGGTGAGCGTGAAGCTGCAAAGAAGCTGTTGGAAGTCTGAAGATGTCGTTAGTTTGGAATATTCCAACGGACTGATGATTCTGGCTCACCTGCAAAAGTAAGGAAAGTGGGAAGCAATCGCGGAATTGCTGGTTGCTCAAAAAGCTCTGAAAGAATGTCGGACAAGTCGTCGTTGTGAAGTTGTTGCCAATGCCGGTATCAAATGGTTGTGGAAGCACGAATGATCCCGTCTCGGTGGCCGTTTGTATGCCCGATCCACTAATAGTGGGAGTGGATGCCCCTGTCGGTCGTATTGTGGTAGAAGGCAGGCTCGACGAGGAGTCATCTTGCCGTCGTGCTAGCAGCATTCGTGGAAGAGGTGGTGGTTCGCTTCGGTCGAACAACAGCTCTCGCGGTAACGTGTCGCCAAAGCCATATACCACGTCGGCCTTCGTACCTCGACACAAGGCTAGCAAGCAGAGCAGAAGGACAAGCACAGGATTCGATCCTTGGCTTATTATTGATCCATCGATTTGTTTTGAGATTGTTCGGCCCGGCGAGGGCCGATCTTTGTGGCACAAAGCAAAAGTGGACTCATTCCAGCACTGTCGGTAACCAAGCCATGGCTGCACAGCAGCTCGCGGGGTGCGTGTTGGGCTGCAGGACGAATTGGCGGTTGTCATCGCGCCTCCTCTCCTATGCTGTGTCCCCAAAGCATGTCCGGATACGGCTCCCAGCTTCCTTTCTCGTTCTTTGCTCGTGGTATAAGTGTTGCAGCAGCTGGCAAAGCCTTGCGTCGGCTCGTTTCAAAGCAAGTTACAGTTGAAAATCGATTCAGAGTCTAGAATGGGGGCCGGCAGGTGATGGGGTCCCCTTGCAGCACAAAGTCTCCAGGTAGTGGTCCGGAGAGCGGTCCGGCAAGCTGATCGCAACAGCCACCCTGGAGGTGTTCCCTCGTGGTACCGGACTACCGTCCCGAACGTAGATATTGCTGGTGCACCGTAGAAGAGACGGGAGATGGGCCGCGAGACCACTCGAAATGAAGATGAGCGGCGAGCGTACAAGATGGATAAAAGCAAGAAACAAGCAGCGCGTTGCCTAGGCGTCGAACGGGTGTTAGGCCGAAGGCATGCATGAACGTACATCGACACGCCATATAAACGCTATCGGAATATTGCACCACCGATTCGTTAGTTCAGGCGGGCTGGCGCCACCGGGCGCTGTGGACGGTTATCAAATGGTCGTGACCGGGTTCCCATGCGGCCACACATTGCTTCTTTGCACAAGATGGTGGCGCCCGCCCGCGCAAGCTTTCCAGCAGGCTCATAAGAGCGGTGGTCGCACAGGAGCTGGACGTCGGGTGCTGGTGCTGGTGCTAGTGCTGGTGCTAGTGCTGGTGTAATTTATTACAGCAGAGAGCGCGGGGAGGCCGCATGCCGTGATCACAAAGACATGCCTGCTGCGTTGGTGGGGCCGCTGCAAGACTCCTGACTCTGCGCAGCCGTAGGGTGTCTGCTGAGGATGTATTCACTTCTAAGCGTGTACTACCCGGTATAGCCTCCCTCGGTAGTAAAGTGCCTACGTCCCTCCCTTCTCAAAAATTAGTTATGCTACGTCCTACACGTATATCGACGCGTGTATATAAGATAGTTCGTAACATGTAGAGGGGACAAAACCTCCAATTTGGACCAAAAAGGTAAAGCGTATGGACAGGGGATGCATAAATTATGCCAAGGGCAGTACCACCGTTTCTGCCGGACGTCAGCTTCTTTTCGACGTGCCGTGGAGCCACTCGTCACATATTGTGAAAGCATGGAGGCATGTCAAAACGAAGAGCCAAATCGATCGGCGAATTCATTGGCAGCCGCGAACATTGTCAACTTCCGCCCCTGCCAATAAAGACAACGCCACCCGACTGCACGCATCTCTCCGCAGCAGCATATGCATGTCATTTCACGCGCTTTGCCTTGACAATGTGATAGCCAAGCCAAACGCATTTCTTTTGAAATTTTCTGCTTGGTATTGTCACTGTTCAATAGCTTTGCTGACTCGCCACCAATTGAACAAGTCGAGACAAGTCCGTGTGCATTCGCGTCGAATATCAATCCCTTCCAACGCCATGTCAACGGGCCCGCAACTCTCTGGAACCGCATCTCTAACTTCTCGGGTTGATTTGTGCATATTCCCCGAAGGTGAAAGTCGCTGAACAACGCATACATACATACACACCCAATTTTTTTTCCCATTTCCGGGTTCTCGATATGAAGAAGGAGCGGTCACGAGCCTAACAGGCACGGAATCCTGCCTCTTGACAGGCGCACACGTGCGGACGTACAGACCGCCCCTGCCGCAGAATCCGGGCCCGCCCATGATGGAAGCCAGCCGACATTTGCATCGCCACTGCACTTCATTTCCCCGGTCCCGTACAGTAGTTCTCCAAGCCATACGGACGTGTCGGACAGCATGGCTTGAAGGATCTCGTTCTTCGCGACGAGGCTTGAAAGATCCTGCGGCCCAGTGGCGGCACAGACACCGCTGCGCTCGTGTTTCCTGTCGGCTTCCGCCCTTCTGCAGTCCTTTCACGTGCTCTTTAAAGGTTACACACCACCGGTTGTGTTTCAAGGGCTTGACAGGACGGGCGCGCGCACTATCAAATCCTACGAAACCGTTGGTCTGCATTCAATATGGTGGTTATAGAGGCGAGTTAGACTCTGAGGACCCGTCGGATTACGATCGGGCCCGGGTGGTGTGTGTATCCCTAGGAAAGGATGAAACACATTGGTCGGGTCCAGTGGCTTGAATTCTCAACGGCCACTATGCTTTCAAGGCGCGTCTTTTGCTCCACTACTCTTTCAGCTTCAGTCGTTCCATCTGCTTGTGAGGTCCAGATGCTGATGCTAATGATAATAATGCTCCTGGCACACCGCAGAATCGCAGAACATGTCATCTTCGTAATTGAACCGAATTGGACCATCTTCGCAACAAAAGCTATCCAGTTACCCGAAGTCGCTAAAGTACACCTGCCACTACCCGTCTCACGTGGAATAGAACCCGCCAACCGCCAACGAAACTGTCCCTCACTCATCTCGCGTGGTTTCAATGCTCTTTCTCGATGACGCGAGTTCGTACACCGATCAATGCTGCCCATGATCCAGCGGCTCAATCCTCCTTTTTCTATACTCGTTGAGGTTGACATGCCTCGGACGAGAGTCCTAATCATTGTCCGGGAATCTGAGCGGCGTGTCAGATGTTGCTCTTTTCTCCGAACCTTTCCCACTCACTCGACATACCCTAAAAGTCAAGGGAGGTTAGCCTGGGTGTCTTAGAAAGAAGGGGCAGAAGCCATGAGCGTTCTGAGTGTATCTCAGTTGTCGCACAACCGCTCTGTGCCTGACCTTACTCACGTGGGTCGCCCTTGAATACCCTAAGGAATATCCAAGTCAGCGAGCTGCTCCAGTTTGGGCTCTAGTCTATGAAAGTTCTATTTCAGTCTTCCGTCAGAGTGACCCAACCCGGGAGCAGGACCACTTACAGATGACTCTCATAGTAGTCCAGGAGTCTTTGAGGGCACTTTGTTCTCAGCAGCTGCATGTTGTGTTGCGTCTTGCGGCCATTGTCCCATTCGAGCAGTCCGCTGAGATCCTTTGGCTCAGTCTTTCCCTTCTTGATCACGCCAGGCTTAAGGTCATCTTCGACGATTGCTGCAACTCGGGTGACATGGTCTTCCCAGGAGCCAAGTGGTGGTTCCCATTCTGCCGAACCATTGGTCTGGCTTTTCCGGCCTTTCTTGGGTGCTGGTGATTCCAAGGCTTCGGACTTTCTCTTGACTGCGGATGCGCTTTTCTTGTTCGGCGGCTCAGGTGTGCCACCAATCTTCCGATGATAGGCCTCGAGGATCTCTGGTGCCGTCTCTCTGTGATGTCGTCAGCGTTTAGGTCGTGCACGGTCGATCGCGCTCAGGCTTACAAGTTCTCCTTCGGCTCCCATGTCAGGTCCGCCTCGTCATCGTATCCAGACCACTTGATCTGGTACATGGTCTGTCCTCTCTGGAATTTGTGCTTCAAGATCTTCTCCACCACATATTCGTCCTCGGCCTCGGCCTCTGCTTCGTCATCGTCCTCCTCGGCTACAGGATCAGCCTTGGTCGTCTTCTTCGCTGGAATGGCATCGGGGATATCGATGTCGCTCCCGTCATCGGACACAGCAGCTAGATTCAGGTCAGTTCGCGCGCGGAGCTGTAGCGATGGCATTTGTCGCGACTCACGAGGCATTGCAGATGAGCTCTGTCGCGTCGGTGTTGGTGAGATGCGCTTCGAGACTGCGCTGTCAGTCGATAGTAATTAGTCTATGTCTGGTAGACGCCTGACCGGTGACGCGGTGATCGATGCGCAAGGTGAAGGTGAAGAGGTTTGCGCGCAGCGTTGCGGCGAGTGGCTGGAAGCCGGTCGCATCGGTCGCGAGAGGAGCAGGAGCTCAAGACGCGATGCGGCTGTACCCGGTGGGGATCTCGAAGCCAAAAAGTCGTTCAAGTCAACAAGTCAAGCCGACGTCGAAACGACAGACGTCTTTCCAGCAGAGACACATACCCTTCCTGCTTCTCGCTGACCTGGACCGAGTCGTGCTGTACCGAGCCAAGATACTATCGGGGCATATCCAAGCGGCGGTCGTTGTTGTACCACAAATTTGGCGGAAGTTGAGTTTGCCTGGTGGGCTGTTCGGTGCAAGTGACAAGAAGAAGGCCAAGATGGCTGCAGGTCCTATGCGTGAGTTGGACACATATGTGATCATGGACCTGCAAGTGAAGTGAGACTGACGCGTCTATAGAGCTCGATCTGAGCAACGGTACGCATATGCGCAGCACGTGCTCTCAAACGACAGCTTCACTGACACCTCACAGCTCAGATCACCCAAGACGAGTCCGGCAGACCCTTCATCATTGTCCGCGACCAAGGCAGAAAGCAGCGTACGCACGGTACGGATGCCGTTAAGCAGCACATACAAGCCGCACGAACCATCACATCCATCGTCAAGAGCTCTCTTGGCCCACGAGGTCTCGACAAGATCCTCATTTCTCCTGACGGCGACATTACCGTGACAAACGATGGAGCAACCATCCTTGGACAGATGGAGATCAAGGACCACATCGCAAAGCTCCTGGTCTCATTATCACAGTCACAAGATGCCGAGATTGGAGATGGGACAACAGGGGTGGTCGTTTTGGCAGGCGCTCTTCTTGAGCAGGCCTCAGAACTCATCGACAAGGGCATTCACCCGATTCGCATAGCAGATGGCTACGATGCGGCTTGCGATATCGCAGTACGAGAATTGGACCAAATCGCGGACGTGATCGACTTCACCAAGGAGAAGACGGAGAACCTCTTCAAGGTGGCCAAGACTTCGCTGGGAAGCAAGATTGTCTCCAAGGCACACGACCAGTTCGCTCAGATGGCAGTGGATGCAGTACTTTCGGTGGCCGACCTCGGGAGGAGGGATGTGGACTTCGAGTTGATCAAGGTAGACGGCAAGGTTGGAGGCGCACTAGAAGACTCCTTGCTCGTCAAGGGTGTCATCGTCGACAAGGATTTCTCACATCCTCAAATGCCTTCGGAAGTACGAGACGCTAAGCTTGCCATCTTGACTTGCGCCTTCGAGCCACCGAAGCCAAAGACAAAGCACAAGCTCGACATCACTAGCGTGGCAGAGTTTAAGGAGCTGCAAAAGTACGAACAGGCCAAGTTCACTGAGATGATCCAGCAGATCAAAGATACCGGCGCGAACGTCGTCATATGCCAATGGGGTTTCGACGACGAAGCAAATCACTTGCTCCTCACCAACGAGCTGCCAGCTGTACGATGGGTTGGAGGACCTGAGATCGAGCTCATTGCAATCGCAACCAACGGCCGCATTGTACCTCGATTCGAAGATCTAAGCGCACAGAAGCTTGGTAAGGCCGGCGTGGTGCGCGAGATGTCGTTCGGCACAACAAGGGAGAAGATGCTGGTCATTGAGGAATGTGCGAACTCACGAGCCGTCACTGCTTTCATTCGTGGCAGCAACAAGATGATTATCGACGAGGCTAAGCGATCGCTACACGACGCCCTGTGTGTTGTTCGCAACCTGGTCAAAGATAACCGCATCGTTTATGGTGGCGGCTCCACGGAGATTGCATGCTCCTTGGCTGTCGCGAAAGAGGCGTCGCGAACTCCTGGCCTTGAGCAGTACAGTATGCGTGCCTTTGCCGATGCACTAGACGCCGTACCCATGGCCCTTGCGGAGAACAGCGGTCTCAGCCCTATCGAAACATTATCGGAGCTCAAGGCTCGACAAGCGAAGGGCGAGGGTCGAGGTCATCTCGGGGTCGACTGCATGCAGACTGGCTCCAACGACATGAAGCAGCACTTTGTGATCGACCCCCTGATCTCCAAGAGACAACAACTCCTTCTCGCGACCCAGCTTTGCCGCATGGTCCTCAAGATCAACAATGTCATTGTTGCTGGCAGTGATGACAACGACTTCTAGACGACTGGGTCGGAGCCCAATGAATGAAGGACTGTCCTGCTCTTATGCATGGCGATGGCGCGCACGGCCTGGATAAACCCTGCAAAGGGAGGTATGTACAACCTATAGAGTGTGTACATGGCGACTAGACGGCTCAGCAGCAGACCACGGCTGCTGTGACAGGGCCGGCATTTGAGCAGGAAGCAGAGAAGCCTTAGCTCGGCCGAGCAGCACAGAAAAGTCGGAAAGCACGGCACAAAGTGTGCCTGCAGGCGTCCGACGCCGCCTCTGCGAAAAGACTGCCAAAGGGCGTTGCCCGCTGCTAAGAGTAACCCCCAAAGTTAAGCCATCTTCTGCTATCACCTCCATTCCTACTCATTGTTCTCTCCTCATATCCAAGTGCTCTTTCTTACATCAAAATCATTCTTGGGTTCAAGTCTGGGGTTCAAGGCCTAAGTCCGATATCGCCCTGAGCAATTGCCACTAGGTTCTAGTGGCGCCAACCCCCCCACGTACACAGCGTATATCTGTTTGGCAGATCTGCCTATTCCAGGTATCTGGTGAAGAGTCAGCTATTCTGGGATAATCCTCACTTGTCGCTCTGGATGAAGTTCGACCATGCAGAAAGTCAGAGGCCAACATCCTCCTCCGGAGAAGAGTTAGACAGCGCCGCCACCACTCTATTCGCTGGTCCAACGACTCCGAAGGGATATGGCTTTGAAGAGATCGACAAGTACGCAGACAAGCAATTTGACGACAATATCCGGAAACGAAAGCAAAGTGTAGACAGCGGACACGAATCCGATAGCAATGGAATGGCAAAAACGACGAACGAACATGAGCATCTCCTCGCCCACGACACAACCGCCTTGAACTACTCTTCTGCACGCGCAGCAGAGACGCTACCGGATGCTGATGAGCCTTCACCACCTCCACCACCTCACGACGACAACGCGAACCCACAGCTTGTATCGTGGTCCTCTCTGCCGAAGAAGGGGCAACTGGCCATTCTCACTCTCGCGCGGCTGAGTGAGCCGCTTACGCAGACCAGCTTGCAGAGTTACATGTTCTACCAATTAAAGTCGTTCACGTTAGCGGACGGCACTGCTCCTTCTGACAGCACAGTGGCCAGACAAGCTGGTCTCCTCGCCGCCGCTTTCACAGGAGCGCAATTTCTGACCGCGATCATGTGGGGCAGGCTTGCAGATTGGGAAGGCTTAGGACGAAAGCGTGTCATCTTGATAGGACTGCTGGGCACTGCGATCGGGAGTCTGGGCTTCGGATTCAGTGGCTCGTTTGCTGTGGCTATGTTCTGGCGCGCCGTGGGCGGTATACTCAACGGCAACATGGGCGTGATGAGGACGATGATTAGCGAGATTGTCAAGGAGAAGAAGTATCAGAGCAGAGCATTCTTGCTGCTGCCTATGACGTTCAATATAGGAGTCATCGTTGGGCCACTCCTAGGAGGTTTGCTGGCTGATCCGGCTGGAAGCTATCCACAGCTTTTCGGACCTGGAAGTACATTTGGAGGCGAAGATGGCGTGAAGCTGTTTATGAAGTGGCCTTATGCTCTGCC
The DNA here is from genome assembly GCA_033816765.1 of Nothopassalora personata. Classification (NCBI taxonomy): domain Eukaryota; kingdom Fungi; phylum Ascomycota; class Dothideomycetes; order Mycosphaerellales; family Mycosphaerellaceae; genus Nothopassalora; species Nothopassalora personata. The sequence continues at coordinate 5,273,236 of CM066287.1, read as the reverse complement.
AAACATCGTGAATGCGACGTTCCTCAGCTCGAGTGCGCTGGGAGTCATGCTTGGCTTGGAAGAAACGCTGGAAAATCTAAGAGGTAAGCCGGACTATGGACTGCGCCTTTCACGATGGCTTGCGAGGGTGGTGCTCAGGAGACGATCCAAGCAAGATTACCATCTGATCGATGAGCGTGCTAATGCTAGTGACCCGGAGATGGACCATACTGGCAAGAAAGAGGAGCCATCGCCTCGTCAGAAGCTGCCTCTCCGCCGGATCTGGACCAAGAACGTCTTGTGTGTGCTACTCGCCCATGGTTTGCTAGCTTTTCATGTGGGAACATTCTCCAACATTTGGTTCGTATTTCTCTCCACGCCACGGTTTGACCCTGCGGGACAACACAGCTCTACTGGTGGCGATACGCTCAAACTTCCCGAAGGATATACGCCTCGCCCACCATTCACCTTTACAGGTGGCCTTGCGCTGTCACCGCCGGCGATCGGTACTGCCCTCGCCATCATGGGCGTAATCGGCATCACCCTACAACTCGTCCTCTATCCACGTCTCAGCTTCTACCTCGGCACCGTCACCTCCTACCGCATTTCTGCCTGCTTCTTCCCGATATCCTACATCCTCGCACCCTTTCTGGCAATCATTCCATCGACGATTCCGCCACCACATCAAGCCTCTGGTATACTCGTCTGGATCGGCATCACTATTGTGTTGCTCATTCAGGTTGTGGCCAGGACGTTCGCGCTGCCTTCTACCGCGATTCTAGTGAACAATGCCTGCCCGCATCCAAGCGTGCTGGGAACCATCCATGGCATCGCCCAGAGTGTCAGCTCAGCGACGAGGACTATCGGGCCTGTGCTGGCGGGATGGATCTATGGTGTTGGGCTCAACAAAGGCGTGGTCGGCTTGGCGTGGTGGTGTATGGCTGGCGTGGCGTTGCTGGCCTTGGTTGCTGGCAGGTTCGTACAGGAAGGCGATGGCCAGTAAGTAAACCGAAGGGTTCTAGGCACCTTCCTCCCTGTATGAGACATCTACTGACCTTGAACCCTTTGCGTTTAGTGAGATCTGGCTACCCGGCGAGAGAGAAGAGGAAGACAAGCGGTGAATATCGACAGTATGCATCGTCCAGAGTAGGAGATGGCATCCGACTTGGAGTTGCTTGCGCCGCACTGTGCTGGTTGTCATAGTCGATATCATCAGTCCAGAGATCTTTAACAGAGAAGCCTTCGTCAAGCAGGGGCGAAAACGACGGTGATCATCTGGACGCTTTCTCGACACGACCTTGCCAAACTTTATGCCTTAGGCGCAGCTTGCGTTACGAGCTCTTCCCTGGTCTCGGTCTGCAGTTTCGCCAGTTGCCGTAGGTGACTTCGGGTTGGGTTATCGGCTGATGGGATTGTGTTACCGCTTTGCCAATCGAGATGTCACGTCGGTGGACTCTGCGAGGACGATACTGGACTGTGGTTTTGCGGAGTCCTACTTTTGCCCCTGGCTACACTGCGCGCCCATCTTCAGATTCGCTTTCGATCTGACCTCTTTCAATTGGATGGTGGTGCTTCGACTTCGACTGGACTTGGAGGCATTATGAGATTACTGGCTTCTAGGTCTTTGATGGCCTGCTGGTGGCGTTGATCCGCTTGCTCTATGTGCTGTGCTGCGTCGCTTCAGCCACGTTGTCTTCAAAGACCTCAGTATGTCCCCGTAAAAGCATGGCGTCGAAATCTGCCCGCTCTGAAATTGCGTACATTGCAAGGTACCATGCAAGCTGTGCACAATATGCGTTCTGGATGAGTTTCAACTCGCTTCGCCAAGCGTTCAATGCGTCTTTGGCTCTGCCAGCTTCGATCAACAGCGGATGGGGGAGGGTTCTTCAACGATCAGTGGCGTTGGCGAGTCTTGATTGAATGGTCGCCTGGATGCAACAGAGGAAGGGCCTACTGGCGAGGACAATGCAGTGTTAAGAAGCCCTGCGGCTGCTAGGACTGGGCGTACATCCCGTTCACGCTAATGCGAGTGGACCCCTTGGAGTAATTTCTCGCCGCGAAGTGAATGGTTCAACAAGGGGCAGTGCATGCCACCAGATCTCTGCAAGGTTGCCCACCATGATGCTACAGTTGCCACATCACTAATACCGCCTGTGCTCTCTTTGCATGCACAGAGATCTATTCAGTCGTGATTTTCATCTTCTCCACGTCATGCTCGACGCTGCCATTGAGCTGCTTGCCCTTAAGTACCGCCTGAGCCAGCTGGTCCACACGCTGTAGTGCCTCGTCACCAATCTGGTAGTGTACGACTAGTCTACCTCCAAGCAATCGTAAGCCGACCTTTTGGCCTTCCTCGATGAACTTTTCCGATGTAATGCCAGCCGCTTCGAGATCGAACCACACCATGTTCGTCTCAACCGGATTCGTCGTCTTGCCACCATACTTTGCCCAAATGTTCTCAATATGGCGTGCCCGTTCATGACACTCCTTCAACTTCCCACCGAGAAACGTGTCCTCCACAGCAACTCTCGCGGCAGCAGTGAGAACACCAAGCTGTCTCGTCCCACCACCAATAGCCTTCCTCACCCACCGCGACCTCTTCACAAAAGCCTTGGTCCCTACAATCGCAGATCCAATCGGCGCTCCCAACCCTTTACTGAAGCACAACGAAATCGAATCAAAACACTCACAAAACTCCTTCAAACTCCCCGCCCCCGCAGCCACAGCCTCCCAAAGCCTTGCACCATCCAAATGCATCACAACGCCCTTCTCCCGCGCCCACTCACTAATTCTCCTCGTCTCGGCCAAAGGCATGATCGTCCCTCCCAGCGTATTCTCCAAACTTATCATCTTCGTCGGGCACCCATGCACATCATCCCTCAAGTCCGCGACTTTCTGAATATCTTCGAGCGTAATATAACTCCTCCCTCCACTAGGGATCGCACCTCTCACCAGAGCTCCACTCAAGCTTGCGACGCCTCCTGCCTCCCATTCGATGATGTGTGCCCTATGATCCGCTACGATACTATGCGGTGGGCCTTGGAGATGCGTCCGGATCGCGACTTGATTCCCCATAGTGCCACTCATGACGAACAAGGCAGCTTCTTTGCCTGTGAGCTCTGCCATGAAGGCTTCGAGATTTTTGGTTGTGGGGTCCTCTTGAAAGACGTCGTCGGCGAGAGTTGTGGCGGTGATGGCGGCGAGCATGCGAGCATTGGGGGTGGTGGTTGTGTCGCTGCGGAAATCGAAGGCGGAGGGCGGGGGCGAGGTCCAGGCGTTGGTGGGAGTGGAGGAGCCATTGGTGAGGTGTTCGGCCTCTGCCTCGATATTTTGGGCTGGGATGGCGGACGACATGATGATGGGTGTGGTGTGGATGGAGCTTTGAGCAAGATGGTGGTAGTGGAGCAGTGGCAGATAATTGCTCTTTCTGGGGCGTGAGAGGGATAAGAGACAGCAGCTTCTACTTATCCATTGCAGAAGAGGCGACGTGGAAAGCATTGGGAACATGTACCTGTAGCATCGAGTGGCATGATACCTGCCTGCTGCCTGTTGGGATGAAGTGTGAGCTCCGGCGAGTTTGACGATATCGATAGGGCATCTCGCTTAGCCGCCGGCGAAGCTTCATCGCGCTTCGTGTAACTGATCATCTATATAGTACAAGGTATTCATATACAGCTTATGGGGTAAGTATAGGGTAAAGCTGTGCTGGTTATAGGGTAATCGGTTCCACAGTGCTACGTGGACGACCAAGTTGTAGCATGTCACAAGGTCGGAGGAACTTGGCCTTTGTAGGCCCGTGGCTGTTTATATAGACCACCAGCATCGTGGTCTTGCTTGGGTATCTCGAATCAAATCGCTTCACACTTCGATCTTGGTCTTGCTCAGCCTGCCCACCCATTTCTTCACTCCAACCCATGAGTCCTGCTTCGTATCTACACCTCCCAGCTCACTCCCGACCTCGAACACCGTGGTGATGCCTTCTAGCCCACCAACAGCTACGTGTCTCCCTTGGCTCTTCTCCCATGCGAGCTTGTTGAGACTCTTCAAGGAATAGGGATCCTTCTCAACGTGACTGGGTCTCGCACCTCCGACTGGGACTTCTGAGCTTGCGTTGATGTCGTAGATGTCCAATCGGCCGCCACCATCTACGCAGCCGAAGATGCCAGGCTTGGTAGGGGACCACTTCACATCATAAACGCTATCGTCGCGGCCGATTGACACAAGCGGGCTGATGACTTCTGCGTTACCCGAAATTGTGGCGCTGTTGATCGTCGGCGGTCTTGCACGCCACACCTTGACGCTCCAATCTAGTCCGCAGCTAACGAATAGATCGCCCAGATCAATCTTGCCTCGAGCCGGGTGGAAGTCGATGCCAGTGACTGGCGCTGCGTGGCCTTTGTAACTCGTCCTTGCGTCCACGCCAGACTTGGCACCCGCACGGTCGTATCGATGTACCGGGAAGATACTGCCCTGCTCTGTTCCGGCCAGGAAGTAGGTCGGATCGGAAGCAGGGAAGGAGATGCAGGTGGGCGCCACGTCATCAGTCTTGTATGCTGACGGGTTTGGCGCATGGAGCTCAAGGTATTCTTGAGGTTGAGTGAGGATGTCGGTCGACCAGGCGCAGACAACACCGTCGGTAGACACTGACACGACCGAGCTCGCATTCTGCGTTCCAACTACCGACAGGCTGTAAATTGGATGAGCGTGTCCCGTTCGTCCGCCTGTGAGTGGGGTCTTCTGTACCGGCTCACCTGTCCGTTGATTTCGTGCGCGAGTGTCCCACAGGCAGAGCTGGCCACTGTAGGTCCCGCCGAGAATGAGAGATGGGTGGTAAGGATGGAATTGGCAAGACAGAAGATCTGATGTCGCATGCAAGCTGTATTCCGGTCGTCCTTTGAGGTGCATATTCCATACGTTCAGAAGACCTGGCGGCGTGTGAGGAGATCGTGCTGACTTCGTGTAGGCGGTGCAGAATAGTTCCGAGAACTTTGGACTGAAGTCGATATCGCTGATGATGCGCTTGCCGCCCATGACATCGTCCAAGTTGAACTGTGCCACCTCTTTCACTCTTCGCCCTCTCCTGCCCACATAGTCGTCATCTTCCACCTCACGGGACTGCAAGGCGTAGTCGGCCAGAACGTCGTACTCCTCGTCCAGTGCTCGTTCTATGACCTTACTGCTCCTCTCCACGAAGTCCAAAAAGTCGTTGCTACCTGTCACAGCGCTCAGCTCTTCCGGCGCCAGTGCTCGTGCTGGAAACCTCTCCTTTTCCGGCTCCATCGCCTCGTCGAGCTTCAGTGCTTTCAGCTCTTCTTCGATCTCCTGCCGTAGCCTGTGTCTGATCTGTTCCTCCTCAAGCTCTCGTTCCCGCGGGCTCAACTTCCTCCGTCTTCTCGAAGGACTCCGATCTGCACTGTTCACCTCCCCAGAATCCTCACTGTCCGGATCAGACTGCCATTGCTGCTCCGTCTGCACCCCTTTGCTGTAGGATATCACCTCCGACTTGGGCTCCACCGGAATCTCGTAGACTGTGGTGAGGCCAGCAAAAGACAAGGTCTGCGGCTCGGGCGGTCCATCCTGATATGTCACTGATGATGTGCTCGCATCGTCAGACGATTGATCGATCCTGCTTATCCGGTTCTTGTTTGTAGGTGTGCCAGGCGTGGTGGATGAAGGTCGATCAACTAAGGAGGATATGAGGGATTCGATGTCTTCTCGTTTCGTTGCGCTCGAGCTCCTGGGCGATGGTGCTACCAGCTTCGACTAAGTCAGCAGTCCGTACGGCGCCTGCACAGCGTGAAGACACACCTCTGAGGCATCGATACTCTGCCGGTTGCTGGTGAACTCCTTCTGGCGCAACTCTCGCTGTCGCTTGAGCTCTGCGAGTTTGGCCTTCTTGGCGAGGATTTCGTCCTTGCGTTGCTGTATGGACGACATAATGTGATATGCAGGTGTCCAACGCTGCGCCAATATGTGTCGATGTTGATGTTGCCGGAGTTGTAGCTACGAACGCGCACGCGCTTCACTGCAGTAACTCGGCAAGGGTCCGAAGTTCTCCGAGAAGAAAGCTCACCTTCAGCGACACCTAACCACCGCTTGCTCCAACTCATATCCGGTCTCATCACCTCCGCGCACCCTCTTCACTCCCTCCAGCAGCGTCTCGCGGGTGTCGAGCGCACATCTACACGAAGGGTCGACCTGTTCACACTCTCCATCATCCGCAATGGCTTCCTCGTCGACAGGAGTGAATGTAAGGGCAGCCCTACTTCGATGCATTGAGCCGTTTCTGTCGCCGTACTAACCACATCGATCAATAGGTCCTCCGATGGGGCGCGCTCGTCTTCGGTGTCTTCTACGGCTTCACACACCAGCAAGCCATCAATTCAAGAGATAAGGCCGCAGCAGCACAGCACGAATGGGACCGCAAGCAGAAACTTATAAACGAGGCGAAGAAGCAGTTCGCAGAGAAGCACTCCTCAAACAAGAGTGGCGATGGCGGTACGTTTATGTCAATGCAGAACAGGAGGGATGGAAGAGGACCAGAACTAGCATGGGAAATCTCATGGCTCGTGGGACATCTATCGGCACACGGGAGAGATGCTGACGGTGTTCTCTCACAGTGATAACCAACCCCGAGGACCCCAAGTTCGATCTCGAAGCCTACTTTAACAAACTGGCGAAAGAAAACCCATGAACGTCGCGAGAGAAGTAATGATCACACAGGGACAATAGGGATGAGCGAGATGAGATGCGCGCAGATAGCATCACGGCATTCAAATCGAGACGGAAGGGAGAGCGAGGCGTACTTGGCCTTGCTGACACTATAGACGCTTGCAGTTCCAATGCTCTAAAGAGTGAAGATACCCACCTTCGCCGAGCAAAAACTTTCTGTATATATCCCTGCTGTACAACAAACGACGTCCACTGCAACCATATCAGCGACATGAATGGAGGTAGGCTGCTCAGACAATATTGCATAACGACTGGCAAAGGTTGAGCACAGTTCTAGAGGAGCAAGGAAGAGCTCTGGAAAGCATTGAATCACGTGAAGCACGACCGGACTGCACTCCGTCGTACCTCCGAGCGCTGGCGGTCCCACTCTTCCACTCGAACCACAATCCGCATCGACACAGCTGCAGCAAAATGACCAGATTGTGTTGGCTTCCAGGCTCGAGCAGTCTGTCTGGCACTTCTTGGCCAGCTCAGAATCCGGCTCGGTAGAGAGTGGACAGAATAGTGAGCAATCGGCACGGCTGCCTCGAACTGGACTTTACCATTTAGTTTGACAACCTTGCTAGAGCTCTTGGCTGTACTGCGAGTCTCCTGCTTTATAAAGCAGCATCGAGTCACTCCTCTTGTATAAGGTCGAGCTACTGTACTGCTCAGCGGTCCACGACATGACATTTTAATCCATCCCGCATTCCAACATCGGCAAAGTAGCAGGCAACCCTGACAACAACGGCATCAGACACTTCAAGATGCCACTATTGCGGGTCGCTTTGCGCCTCCGGTGGTAGTGGAGTGCGAGGGCACTAGCAACATCGATGCAACCAGACATGGGCAAGCCTGTCTGTATTGCGGCCTCAGGTTCGCGGTCAACTAACGATTGTGCAGACGCCCAGTCTTTGAAACAGTATTTTACTCCTAAGCACGATTTTCTCCCCTAGAACATAGAATCAACCGGTGGGACATGGCAGTAGTACTAGGTTGTTGCAGAATTACAATGAGTTTCTTGAGGAGCCGCAAAGGCGGCAAGCAGAGACGTTCGCGGAGGGGGTCGTTGCTTTCGTGAACGGAGAGGTGCTGTTCAAGGTTTGGAGGAAGGAGGAGAGGGTCGCCAGTGTCGTTGGGCCGGAGGGGAGGGCTGCGGGAAGGAAGGATCGAGCGCCGGGCAATGGGAGGAGGACGATTGTGCATGATTTTGGCGGGAGAGATGGAGGGTGGGTTGTATGGGATTAATGAGGCGTTGAATGTCTTCATAAGAGCAGCGCCCACGTAGAGAAAGTGCAGCGAGATATGCTATGAACTGACTACCAGCCTTCAGCTGGCCAGTTTCCTGTTGCGTTCTGATCGCCGGTGGCCTTCATATTCTTGTCACCGGCGAAGTGCTCTTCAGACTTGCTGCTGGCCTGGCCGTTGTCGCCCTTATCTGCTTCCCAGGTGTTGTCACCGGCAAACGCGCCCCAAGCATCATCACCTCCCGCTGCCGGAGCAGCATCCCAGGCACTGACTTTGCTCTTCGGCTTTCGAGCATCATCCTTCTTCTCGGACTTCTTGCCATGGGCGCTCTGCTTGCCCCGTGTATCGCCACCTTTGCCAGCATCGGCCTGGGACTTCCGAGAAGACTCTCTCTTATTATTGTCAGCACCCCAAGCATCATCGCCACGATTGCTGCGCTTCGCCGTGTGATTGCTAACAGAGTCACTGGGCTTGACGTCGTCCCTCTCGTGATCACCACCCCAGTCGTTGTTGGCTTGAGAGGGTGTTTTCCCTTCCCACCCGGGGTTCGAAGGTGCCTTTGCTGCTGAAGCTAACTTACTACCGGATTTGGGAGGATCCGACTTCATCCTTAGCATCTCCTGTACCAGCTCATCCTTCGGCAATCTCATCAGCTTTTCCTTCTCTGCCTCGTCGACTGCGCGCTTCGTGTCGCTGGTGTCGATTCTGCGCTGGAGGATCTTCTCAAGGGCTGACTGACTGCGATACTTGAAGGTGAAAATGGCGTAAGGCTTGTCCATCGTGTCGAGGTATTCTGGTCGGAAAGTCTTGTGAGCATAGTCGGCGCCTCGTCCTGCTTGCACACCATGGCTGACGTCTCTCGCTCTGCCTGATGGTGCCAAGACAGTTTCTGGTCGTGGATACTCATATGGGTCTCGTGGGTGTAATCTCGGCCTGGTGGTGTCCTGTTGTGGCTTGTTCCAGTCCGCCCAGTAGGGCTTGATGACAGGCTCGAGGGCGACGGATGTGGTGGTTCGAGCTGGGCGTCTGCTTGAGGCGTGTGACCGAGCATGAGCCTCACCAGCACCTACTTGTTCCCAATCGCCACCTCCGCCTCGAGACTTGGCCTTGCTCTGGGTCCCTCGACCCGCGGCAAATTTGGACCTCTTGTCGTCGTAGTTCCATTGCTCAATCTTGCTCTTCGAAGTTTGGCTCCTGTTGTCTTCATTTCTTTGGGCCCAACTGTCTTGGTTAGCGTTGTCGTTTCCACCACCACCACACTGGCCTCCCTTCTTGCTTCCACTTTTCTGCGATCCACCACCGTCTTTGTCGTCTGGCCAGGCGTTTGAGGCCTTTGAATTGGAGTCATTATTATTGTCGCCACTCCGTCCGGCTGCATCTTGCTTTGCATCCCCGTTGTTATCCCTCGTGCTCCAGCCATCATTTCCTCCGGCATTAGACTGTGCTTGGCCATTATCTGCCCAATCCGAGTTCCCGGGGTTTTTTGACCCGCTTCTATTGTCATTCTTGTCCCAGGCGTTGTCCTCGTGGGCCTTTTTCGAGCCACTGTCCGACCCACCTTCGTTACCCTTATTGCTGGCTTGTGCGTCGACATCGTCAGTGGCCCAGTTGTTGTTCCCTTTCTGAGACTTGGCACCCCACCCATCACCAGTGAACTGTGCGCCCGACTGCTTTCTCATTTGTCTCTGCTGTAGTCCACCACCTGTCTCGCCTTGTCCCACCTCTACCCAGCCATCGTTAGATCTGGGACCGGGACCTGTCCGATCATCTATCGCTCCGCTTGTTCTTGTCATCCCGAAGTCAGGCGATCGCAAATGTTGATGTTGCTGCAATCTTGGGTCCGGCCATTGTTGCATCTGTGGATCGTTGGGATCAAAGAGTCGAGCCTCTAAAACCAGGAAATCTCTCGTGTATTGCCAGGTCTTTGGGTTCATTCTCCTCATGCTTGCGTAGATGGTTTCGCGCATTGCAGTGAGCTGCTCATCCATTTGATGAAGTTCTTGCTGCTTGTATCGAAGAGCCTTCATGACGCTTAGATGCATCTCGGGATCACTCTCCCAAGCTCGTGCTTCCTGGGCTAGTTCTGCAGCCTTCTGTCTCTCACCAAAGCTTGAACGGTACACACCGTCTATTTCCTTGCAGGTATTGAGGATGAACTCGAATCCTTCAGGGGGGCTGACGCGAGGCAGAAGCGATGATGGTGGCGCCCGAGGAGTGTATGCATTTTGGTAAGGACGAGGGTCCTGGCGTTGCAGGGGTGATTGTTGAACCGCTTCTGGCGCATATCCACGGCGCTGTTGAAAGTCGTACCCTAAATGCGGTGTGTCAGGAGGCGCGTAGCCATCATCGGCAGTTCGTGGACGAGGATTGTATGCCCGTGCTCGCTGATCACCTGCATTACGGTTGCCACCGCCGTGAACTGTAAAAGGCCGAGGAGAGTAGGGATTGTCGTCGCGGACATCACGCCTGTACTGTGGCAAAGGTGCACGATCGTCGTAGTAGCCGGGCATGCGACGTCCATAGCCTGGATCGTCCCCAGCGCCGTCGAACAGACCAGACATGCCGCCCATGCCATCGTCATCTGCCGCGGATGGCTGGTTCGATGGTGCTTTCGAGGGTGCTTTCGATGCTGGCTTAGTGTTACTCCTCGCCTTCGCTGCAGGTGCTGAGTGTGCTACAGATGGTGCTCTGGATGTTGTGGCGACTCCAATCTCGCCACCGCCATCAATCACAGTTTCCGCAGGATTGTGGGTCGAGTCACCCTTACATCTGAGGATGACTACCTCGATAGTGCCGACGTTCTTCGCGAAAGCAGGATTCGTGTCAGGGGCCTTGTCAGCGTTGCCTGTGCGAGTCAGCTATGGTGGCTCCGACTCAAGATCTGAGCCGCGCACCTGTCTTGAGCTCTGCAAACGTCCACTCTCTCGCAACAAAAGTGCCCTGGGCGGTCTTCTCCTCCTTTTGTCGCAATCTGAAGTCAACTTCATAGTCGCGTGTGCTCATCCCAGGTGCTGGAAGCTGAAGTCTTTGCCTGTTCCGATTGCACTGATACTGGCCGTCCATGAAGACGTAGGCGGCCAGTCCAGGGGCGATGTACCCGCTACTCGTGACGCGCACATTGAAGGGGATCTTTGTATCGGGGACTGCGATGAAGGCCTCTACGCCGCCGTCGGTGAAGCGATGTCCATACTCTTTCAGCTTGGTGTCGCTGGGGCCCAGCTGTACGGAGCAGGTGATCTGCTTGAGGGTCGGCATGATGGCGATGTTGTTGTTAACGGACCGCAAGGTTCTGTCGGTGCACGTGCTGTATCTGCGAGTGAGCGCGGTTTACATGAGACTGAGCTACATCTTTGAGCTGGTACGGAAGCGCGAAGAGGTTGCGACGCGGACTTTACCCCACCTAAACAAAACACAGAGACGAGTGAATGCAAACACTACCCTACCAGACAACGCCCGTGCATGATGATACAAGGACTCGATTTGTATCTTGTCTTGCCCGTCGCGGTGCAGTGACTGCTGGCATCGAATGGCAATAACGCGTGCCTCTCTTCAACAGCATCGCCTACATATTCTCGGGGCGCCCCATGAGGTCAAGATGGCATCGCGCGGCGGCCACTCTGTGCATCAGGATGCCCGGCACCTGCTTCATGGCTCAGCTGGTAGAAGCGCCTCTTCACGGAGTCATCGTCCAGTGGCCCACGAAACCCGTCCCGATGGCCTTCAGCTATGCTACTCGAACCCTCATCTCGCGGTAGCTTGACGCGGAGAGGATATTCTCACTCTGTAAAGTTGATGGAGGGAGAAGAATGGCGTCCGGGAGGAGTGAAGTGTCTACCTCGTTGCACGGCACGAGGCGGACCGAGAGGCTATCTACTTAGCGCTCACCATCAATCTGTACAGGTACATACTACTGCATACAGTACTCTCAGTGACAACACGATACGTCTTATCCTCTCCATGCCTTTGCTATCCGACACTGCAATCGGCACGACGATGAGCACAATGATTGCGCCAGCAGAGAGCGAGAGCGAGAGCGACTCACAGATCACGCTTGGCGTATCGCAGCCGTGACGACGATGAAGTCAGGCGGAGGTGGAGCGCTCCAGCTTTCCTTTGAAGACGTTCACCACGCGCCTGATCGCCTCCCATCACACATTTATTTATTTGTTCTTTGTCTCTGCTACCTGAGCACCACCGCGTAACGTTTACCATACATCTTCAGTATCCTATATCTCACCCGCTACTCCCTATGCACGCTCCCTTCTGGAACTTCTTGGTATTGCCGTCTGCCACAAGCTTTTGTCGAGTCCCAGCCGCGCGGGCTGTATCACCATGATGCAGCGCAGCGCCATGCCTCCCTCGTTCCCAGCGCACCACATAGTACATGATCCGGACACGGACGACGAAGACGTCGACGACGCTGCAATTTCTTCAGACGGCGAAGGCGGCAGCGACGCCGATCCTCACGAAGACGCCCCCGAATCGACGGGTCTTGTGGGACGGACATCCAAGGACATGGAGAGTGCGGGTGCCAGAGATGCGGCGGCATTGCAAGGCGAAGCTGCTGTCGAAGAGGCGGAGCCACAGGGCATGCTCGCAAGAGACAAGCAACGACGGACCACCACATACAACTACCAGCTGGAGAAGCAGATGTCGCATGTAGAAGCCAAGCAGTTCTATCAGCAGCAGAGGCAGAATACCATGTACGACGAGCAGGCTGCAACTCCTCTCGCGGGGAGCCCAGTCATTCGCTCTAAGACCTTTGGCTCGCACATGGGAGAACCCTTTCGAAGAAGTGGCAGCATCCGTAGTAGGGGTAGCTTCAAAGATCCAGGCTTTGCCTCTGCGCTTCCAGTCGGGCTCAGCGACCCTCAGAAGGATCCGAACAGTTCGACCATCCAATCGCCAGGCATCGGGCGATTCGAGGGCGCGAACGGCGTTCACTCTACCGCAGTGAAAGATGAGGACCCAGCGTTGGCAGATAGAGCTGCACGAGCACATGCACTGCACCCAGCTCTACCGCACGAGGCCAAGCCAATGCTTGAGCAGGAAGGCATACATGGCGCAGGAGCAGGCATTGGCCAAGATGCGCCGAACGATTCCAGTGTAACCACAGAGCTGAGTGCAATTTACTCCAACATCCAACGAGTTCTCGATATACGACACAAGTACATCCGCCTCTCTCTACAAGGCCCTCACGACAATCCAAAGGACGATCCGGCTTGGAGAATCTATCCTCCACCGCCTGAACCAGTGTGGCACGAGAATAAGCAACGCACAGACAAGCATGGCGAACCCATCGATGAGGACGTCCAGACGCCAGTCACTTCCCGGCGAAAGCAGCGTAAGATGGGCCAGGACATTGGCGAAGACTTTGATCTCGACGACTGTCTGCCAGTCCCGGAAGCTGGGGAGATGTCCTTCAAATTGGACGAAAAGGGAGTCTACCAGGTGTATGAGTCTTCCGCCGCTGTTGACCTCGGTGAGCCCATTCTCCACGTACCAGATATCAGGGAGTATTATATGGACCTCGACACCATACTGAGCATTAGCTCCGATGGACCGAGCAAATCATTCGCTTATCGTCGACTGCAATACCTGGAAGGCAAATTCAACTTGTACGTGCTTCTGAATGAGTATCAGGAAATCGCCGACACGAAAGCCGTGCCACATCGTGACTTCTACAATGTGCGAAAGGTCGATACTCACGTTCACCACTCTGCCTGCATGAACCAGAAGCATTTGCTGCGCTTCATCAAGAGCAAGATGAAGAAATCGCCCGATGAGGTCGTATTGTTCAGAGATGGAAAATTTCTCACGCTTAAGGAGGTGTTCGAAAGTATCAATCTCACAGCATACGATCTCAGTATTGACACACTGGATATGCACGCCCACACGGACTCGTTCCATCGGTTCGACAAGTTCAACCTGAAGTACAACCCCGTTGGCGAAAGCAGGTTGAGAACAATCTTTTTGAAGACAGATAACCATTTGAAGGGCCGATACCTCGCCGAGCTTACCAAGGAAGTCATTGCCGATCTGGAGGGCAGCAAGTATCAGATGGTAGAATGGCGGATCAGCATCTACGGGCGATCAATGGATGAGTGGGACAAGCTCGCCGCTTGGGTGGTAGACAACAAGCTGTACTCGCCCAATGTCCGGTGGCTGATTCAGATACCGCGACTGTACGACGTGTACAAAGGATCTGGTCAGATGGAAAGCTTCGACCAGGTTATTAAGAATCTATTCCAACCGCTCTTCGAGGTAACGCAGGATCCCAGCAAGCACCCAAAGCTGCACGTCTTCCTGCAGCGAGTTATTGGCTTCGACTCCGTGGACGATGAAAGCAAAGCAGAGCGCCGCATCTATCGCAAGTTCCCACTGCCTAAGGACTGGAACACCACGCAAAACCCGCCCTACACCTACTGGGTTTACTACTTGTTCGCCAACATCGCATCACTAAACGTATGGCGCAAACAGCGTGGCTTCAGCACATTTGTTCTTCGTCCGCATTGTGGTGAAGCCGGCGATACTGACCACTTGGCTGCTGCTACGCTGTGCTGCCATAGTATTAGCCACGGCTTGCTGTTACGGAAGGTCCCGCTGCTGCAGTACATTTTCTACCTGGAACAAATCGGGGTCGCAATGAGCCCTTTGAGCAACAACGCTCTTTTCCTGGCCTACGAACGCAACCCTTTCCTACAATACTTTCGACGTGGTCTCAATGTCAGCTTATCGACAGACGATCCGCTACAGTTCGCGTTCACCAAAGAGCCACTCATAGAAGAGTATGCTGTCGCGGCTCAGATCTACAAGCTGTCGGCCGTGGACATGTGCGAGCTGGCGAAACATTCTGTCATACAGTCCGGCTTTGAGCATGCCATGAAACAGCGGTGGCTCGGTAATAACTATCATTTAGCTGGTGTCGCTGGCAATGACATGGCCAAGGTCAATGTACCCAACATCAGAGAAGCTTTCCGACACGAGACCTGGTTGCAAGAGCTCGCCATGATCGACCGCTACACCAATGCGCCAAGGGAATCGCGCCTAAGCACAACCGCCCTTGCTCCAGGCAGGCACTCGGCGAGTACCACGGCAGCACCTGCGAGCCCAACAGCGAGCATGAAGACCAACCCTTCTGCTTCCAACCCCATGCACGGAGTAGACGCATCGAGCCATCAGCCCGGCAGTGCAAGGTATCAGGACCCGAATACCGCAGCCACACCGCACTCCTATCGACCTAATGCCCAAGCTGCCCGACATGCCACCACAATGTCACAGCTAGACCTTGCACAGCAAGATGGAACGTCGACCTACCACGCTCGAGGGACCAATGTTCGCGACTACGGCCAGCCTTCACGTTCTTCAACCATGATGTTCAACTCACCTGCAGTGGACGAGCCACAAGGACTATTTCCACCACTCCCACAGGCAGCAGGGGAAGGAACGAACCCAGCTGTGGCCCTGCAACCGGCCTTTGGAAGCACGTTGATTCACGGGTCAGAGCCAAGGATGTTTCCTGGCGTTGTCAGTCGGCGTAGGAAGTCGTCTATCGTTAGCCGGCCGTTGAGCACGAACATCGATGGCGAGAATTCTGAGAACGCGTTGGAGAAGAGCACGAGCACTTTGTTGAGATCACAAGGTGAAGACGCACTGATGATGGGTCTGGAGAGAGGAGATACGATTGAGGAGACTGCGGCTGAGAGCGAGAAGCCCGATGGATGACTGACGAGACCATGAATGATTAGATGTACTGTTGAAATATACCAGATAGAAAGAGAGGGCGTTGAGATTGGATGATGGTAGCTTGCCTCACAGCAACGTCTCTATGAACAAAGAGGTCAAATGTGTGACGACGTGCCTAGGTTGTAATATGACATGACAAGATCAAGCTACATGGTTGTTGCTTGCTCTTTCAGCCATCGCCCCCTCTTTGTTACTCTTCCATGGAATGAGAAGGCAGCTGATATCGCAGGTGACCGATCACCAGCCATCATCGTGTGCTTCGAGCAGACGTCAGCTCTGGCTCTGATTCAAGCAAGCACCCCACCCACCATCCCGCGCTTGGCCCCAGCTGACGCTCTGCGGTACGATACACCGCAATCACTTGACGACTGCGTCCAGCCCTCTGACCTCCATATCACACTGTCGCTCACTGTTGCGTGCGGTGCGCGTCGGATGCTGGGGAAAAGCCTCGTCATATATTACTCGACCATAGATCGCACCAACGTGCGATTGCTCTCGTGGGCCGGGAGGTGTATGTCGAGTGCGGGCAGGGTGTCGAGTGGGAAGTCGTCGGTACAGGCACGATTGAGCACGGTTGGGCGGTGAAGCTCGACCTTCTGCCCATCGATCAAGCACAAGAACGAAGCGTCAAAGTGCAGCATGGACGAACGACTGCGGCCGGCGCATTCGAACGATGCGATCCGGCGACAAGGTCACGCGTCAGCCATGCCATCACCTTCAGCTGAGTCCAGCAGGCGCACGCAGCCCGATACTGATGAGTCTTTGCACGGCGTGATGTCCAGAGGTATGTTGCCGCACGGATGCTTGTATGGTCAGAGTACCTTCTCGTCCTGCGTCGTGCACGTCTACATAGCATGGCTTGGTGTTGTCAATCTTACGGCGACTGGGCTGACTTCTACAACCTAGTCGACTCCTGGATCGACGTCTCCTCGCAGCCTTCGTCCTCGTCGTTATCGTCCGTCGGCGAGGAGATTGTGACGACTGGGCTGCGGGTGCAGGACGGTCTGCGAACGAGGCGACGAAGGACTCAGCGATCAGGCGTACCCACACATCTACAAATCACAAGAACACAGTCTACAGGAGGAACTAGCAGTCAAGAGGAATACGAAGAGAGTGAGAGCGAGTCGGATAGGGTCATGACATCGTCTGGCGAGGGACCCATGTTGGCAGCACCTCTATCGCGACCCAGCATGCCACACGTACAACAGCAGCCATCACAAGGAAGCGGCGCTGCGCAAGATTCGGAGGAAGACGACGATGAGAACAGAACCGCGGTCAACTATCCTATCAAGAACGCGACGTGCTTCACGCCTCAACCTAATGCTTTCTCCCATCCACCCAGTGCTGGCCAACTACGGAATGCCAGTCAACCTGTTCCTGGATCATACTTTCCCGCTACCACGCCCCCGCCTGTAACACGAACGTCGACTCGCCAATCTCTACCTGCGAACATGGAGAGGCGCCACAGTCATCTACCCCAGAATGTGCTTTCGCCTTCGTTCAACGCAGCTGCAGAGCACGATGAAGCCCTGCGGGCCAGTCTGACCAGCTTACTCTCAGTCGCGGCTGCTGCGCGTGGCTTACCAAAGGTGCGGCCTCAAACTACTGAGCCATCGGTCCCGCCACGTAGCAACAGAGTCGATCCATCGACGTTTAGGATGGTGCCGGAGTCAGCACTGCCTGCCAATTCTCCGACTCCATTCCAGGAACCTACCTTTAAGCCAACGATCAGGCGGACTTCCACGAATTCGACTTCAACGTCGGATCGCACGAAGGACCACAAACGAAAAGCAGTCACAGTACCAACCAGAAGCGCTAGTCGAGAACGTCGAGCACTTAAGAAGGCTCGACGATCTTCGTCAAATGAAGACTTGCACGTTACTCCGACACTTCTGACGTGGGTAGTATCCGCCGGTATTGTGGTTTGCTTGAGTGCGTTGAGCTTCACTGCTGGGTACAGTGTCGGCAAAGAGGCTGGGAGATTAGAAGCCACGGAGTTTCTCGCAGACGAACAGCTCAGAACTTGTGCCCGAGAGGCAGGAAGGTCAAGCCTCGGATTGAAGCGATCCCTGGCACGAAGCGCGATCCAGTCATAGTAAAGCAGGCATGGCGGTGGCGTTGTGATGGCATGAAATGGAGCATAATGAAAATGAAGCATGAGATTTTATGAAGGATATCCCGAGTCGGCGGAGTAGATGGGCTGGTAGGACAGTGAAATATGTGGGAGGACTTGTCTCATTGCGGGACCTAGAAGGTAGCATAGCATCCCCAGTAATTCAGATCCTCCTTTCACAGGCCTTGACGCCGTTCATGGTTCCATGAGTAGCGCGCGGACACTCAATTGAAGCTCGGACGTGCAAGGCGTTCACATGCTTCCTATTGTCATGTCTGCTGACTATTGTCTAGCTCCAATCAAAAAGTGAGACTTCGCTTCACCAAGTCTCGACTTCTACTCCTCGGCAACTTCCAGATACAACAGATACCGTCGACCGCTATGGATCATTACTTTGGACAAACTGGATTCACCATCCCCGCAGAAGTCAATGTCAGACTTTTACCACCACAGCAAAACAGATCTGTTGCTAGGGATCGACCACCTGCCCCGAGAAGCTCGAGTCTCCGTGACAGTCCAGCCCAATCACCCGTCGCTCGAGCAGGACCAGATCCACGAGGACCTGACAGGCGTCACCTGAGCACGATGTCAAGCCGAGCACCTTGGGCTACACCCTCGATGTCTGAAGCACGGTCCAGTAACTCAGATACTCCGCGTCACTTCAGCCAGTCACCAAGCACAAGACCTCGAGATCGAGTCGACGATGCTCGGCGGGACTCGGGAACAGGAGCGTGGTTTCCAAGCCAGCGTCCATTCACCCAATCACCAGGGAGACGAGAGAGAGATGCAAGCGAAGACTACAACGATTACAGAGCCGCCACGGTCACGCAAGAGCGGCAATATGCCCAGTCGAATACAACACCATACGCTGCTGCACGGAGGAAGAGGCTGGTGACTGACCAGGCCGAGTACGAAATCATCAAGCACCTGCGGCCGGCGACTCACAACAGGAGGCAGGAGGAGCTATACCTGGTCGAAGATTGCGACACAAAAGAGCTCTTCGTGCAAAAGCGATGGAGCATGTCAAGCCCATCAAGCATCGAACGCGCCACAGCCGAACGCGACGCACTATGGCAGATCATGAAGCAGGACGCCGCCTCTGCACACATCACCAAAATCATCGAAGCTTTCTACCAAAGCGGAGACGCTCACAGCCATCTCATCCTAGAGTATTGCGACAGTGGCACCATCGAAGATTTCATCCACCGCTACCAAAGAGAGGACAAGTCAACGCCCGAAGCCTTTGCGTGGCATGTGCTGGCCAGCCTGGCTTCTGCACTGTGCACCTGCCATTACGGGGTCGGGCACGCTGGTGCGATAGACGCGGCTCCGAGAGATTGGAAGATGCTGTGTCACCTTCATATCCAGCCTGGGAATGTCTGGCTCACGTCGCAGCAGCAGGTTGGACCTTATCCGAGGGTTGTGCTGGGTGGTTTCGACCTTGTGGCTACGGCGGAAGATATTGCGAGCGGGAAGGCTCGTGGTTTCGTGGCGCGGTATGGGGAGCAGGAGTGGATGCCGCCTGAAGGTCGCTTCCAGCGAGAGAGCATTGGTCGATCCAGAGCGTATCTCAAGCTTGGCAGTGCCACGGACATCTGGCAGATTGGGGCGGTCGTGCAGGGGTTGTGTTGTGTGATCGCAGTGCCGCGGGTGGAAGGTGCGGATGTGGATCAGTCTGTTTGTGGCAGGGACTTCTCGTTTGCTCTGAACAACGTCGTGGCTTGCTGTATGCAGCCAGACTGGAGGGATCGGCCAAACGCCGTGGAGCTGGCGAAAGAGGTGCACCGTGAGATGTTGCAACGTGCTGAGGGCAGTGGCTACTGTATGGCGTGATGGCCAAACACTATGAATCTTGCTATTGGTCGTACTTTCTATTCACGTCATGCCTCGCAACTTACAATACTCGCTCTGATATAGCTTGGCCCTGCTTATGACCTGATGATGAGCGCATCTCGTGTTGGAGGTCATCTGCCTCCAGGAAGCGACAGCCGAGGTCATGATGACATGATGGTAGTTCTACAGGGCGAGAGGCTCAATCGACACAGAAATGCTGGCGAGTCCAGTCGAATGCAAAGCACATGTGCTAAACTATTGGCCAGCAAGAATCAAGGTCTAGATATCTCGCGGATGCAGCAGACGCGTGCATGCTGTGAATGGCGAGGAGGACTTCGTGTTGCGGGGCTCTCCAACATTGTGCGCCGACGATGATGACTATAGAAGTAACACGAATCACATACCAAGCACCACCACTTACTTACTTACTCACTGTGACTCGTCCACCGCATTCGCACCCACCGTCGGCCTAACCATATCATAGTCATACCATCGCGCGACTCAGGCCTCGCCACGAAACAGACTTCGGCGCAGTTTCGCAAAGACAAGACAAGCATCCACAATCACACACACCACCCGAACGCCACCCTCGCGAGATCACGCGACAAAGTGTTTCGTTTCGCTTTCGACACCACACGCACGAGCGACCACGCTGCCCACACAACCGCCCATCGAGATCGACACCCTAATTGGCTACACTGAGAGGATCCCGTAGTCGGTCCCTTTCTTGTCCCTCCTGGAGGCTGTTCCGGGCTTCTCCATCGCACCTTTAAACACGCCGTGATCCAGTGTGGTCACAGCGAGGTGCGACAGTCGAAGCCGTCGGAACATCTCCACGGCGTCTACCTTTCGATCCATGATCAGCCTGCTCTGGAAAGCCTTCTACGATGACGATGTCGATACCTTTCGGCAGCTCCTGGAGACCGCGGCCTACAACGCGCGACCACATCCGGCAAGAGGAGGACCATCGCACCATTCCGGTGCGATAGCGAGCCCGGTGCAGCCTGGCACTTCGCCAATGACCACAAGAAGCCGTAGAAATGCTACGCCAAGAACAGCTGCCGGTGTTGGAGCCGCCTTGACCAAAGAGAACCTCAATATGCTAGATGGAGCGGGCATGACCCTGTTGCACCACGCAGCATCGTCGGTCAGTGAAAGCGCTATCGAATTCGCGACGGCACTTGTTGAGCACCCCATGATCGACCTGTATGCGCAAGACGAGGAGAACGGCTGGACTGCCCTGCATCGCGCCTTTTACTTTGGCAACATTACGATCGCGCGTCTCATACTGGAACGCGATGCAGGAGCGGCACTTAGCAAGTTGAAAGGCAATTTTCGTCCCACCCTCTCGCTCGTGAAAGTAAAGGACAAAGAAGGTCTTGGACCGCTGGACTTGTATGCAGCCACCATCAAGGATAGAACTCTTCGCCCAGAGACGTCTCCGCGACAGCGATCAGGATCCAACGATAGTGACGATGAACGTCCGATTCTGAATCCGAGCGACAGTCATGGTCAGTCCTCTGTTCGAATTCCTTTTCTAGATGTTCACGGGGATCAGCTGTTCCATTTTGGCAGCAACCGAAATGTGTCGCTGGGCTTTGGCGATCAAGATGATCGACAATTTCCAGAACGCATCAATTTGCGGCGGCCCGAGCATCTCGTTCGACGATTCTACGAGGAACATCTGGATCAACATGAGAGTACCTGGTCCAGCCACGATCCAGGGTATCAGCGGAAAGCGAATTCAGTCTCGACAATGTGGGTAGAGGATATCCCCTGGATGCCAAAGGCTCGCCCGCTTGAGATTCAGGATGTACATATGTCGAAGCTTCATACTGCCGTGCTCACGACAGATCCCGAAGCCAACCTATACATGTGTGGTCACGGGCAGGGAGGACGCCTTGGTATTGGAGATGAGCGTACCCGATTCCACTTTGTATGCGTGGAGGGCGGGGCACTCGCTGGGAAACGGGTTGCTACCGTCGCCCTCGGGCAGAACCATACACTGGCTCTGTCCGATGATGGCGAGATATTCTCCTGGGGTAATAACGCATACGGGCAATTGGGCTACAGTCTTCCAAGGGCAGCCAACGAGGAGGATCCGATTAGCACACTACCACAACAGATCTTCGGCCCCCTGAAAAGAGAGACCGTGACTGGTGTGGCTGCTTCGCGCGTTCATTCCGTGGCCCATACAGCAACCTCGCTATATGTCATGGGTAAGAACGACGGACAGCTTGGGATCGTTGACTCAGATGCTCGCTCCCTCGATATGCAGGGCACACCTCGAAGAGTCGCAGCGGCGTTGTTCACGTCACCTATAGCATCCGTCACGGCCATCGACAGTGCTACTGTTTGTCTGCTGGAGAGCCACGATGTCTGGGTCTTTGCCAACTTCGGATATGCTAAGGTGCCGTTTCCACTGGATGGCTTCACCAACTACTTTCTCCGTCAGAGCTTTCTGGTAACCACGTACGACGCTGCACCCAACAGAGTGTGCAAGGTGACTGCCGAAGGCGACACTATCTGCGCTCTTTCTACTCGTGGCGAGATCTATACTGTCTCGATCAGCCAGCGGCAAGACACCAAGGCTACTGTCTCTACTACCAATCCGAGCAAGATTCGTGGTGCGATCTCGTCACCGCAGCGGATCTGGCAGCCCAAGAAGAGCAGCATGGCCGCCCGAGACGTCGGCCTGGACGTTGATGGCAGTATCATTCTCTCCACGGAGGAAGGCAGTGTATGGAAACGTACCAAGCGCGCCACCATGAAAGATGCATCGATTACTGCCACGTCCGAGTACAAGCCAAAGGACTATAAGTTCTCGCGTGTTCCCGGGCTGACACGCGTTATGGCTGTCCGCTCTTCCGGCCATGGTGCCTATGCTGCCATTCGTCGTGACTGTGACGTACTGCAGACTCAGGTCGTGGTCGAGGATCCCTCCCTGTGGAAGGATCTGTTCCCATTGCTGTCATTGAGTCAGCTCATCGATCACAGCGTTGAAAGCGAAGATGACACAACAAGACATCGCTTCTGGCAAGGCACAAAACGGCCGAACGAGATATTTATGCTCAAGAAGGCCATTCTTGGCAGCGCGGACATCGATGCAGACCTACAAACTCTATTTGACAACGGCTGGAACAGCCCGGACACGAAATACGACGCTCTGTTGGCCACAACATCGTCCGGAGTCAGAGTCCCGGTCCATCGATGGCTCTTGGCTGCTCGCAGCCGAGTACTCCGTAGAGGGTTCAGCAACTTGTGCGAAACTAGCACCTTCACACTTCCAGAATTTGCTAGATCAGAGCTTGATGATGAGGGACGGGTAGTGGTCACTTTCCAAGGGCTGGATTTACTCACAGTACTCGACCTCGCACTGTATCTGTATACGGACACCGTTGTGGACTTCTGGCACTTTGTGAAAAGTGCGCCAAACATGGCATACAGCTATCGGCAAGTCCGTACCGAATTGATGAAAGTAGCTACGAAGCTAGAGCTCACCAAGCTCGAGCCAGCCGTCCGCCAGATGGTGGAGCCTCGACCTTGTCTTGACATGGATATGGAGGTCGCGCACAATGATCCTGCCTACTTTTACGATGGCGACGTGATCGTTGAACTGGAAGATGACGAGATCAAAGTGCATAGCACGCTGATGCGCAAGCGTTGTCCGTTCTTCGAAGGAATGTTCATGGGCCGCTCGCGAGGAGGATGGTTAGCTGGTCGGGGTGATGTTTCCGAGGTGAATGTTGACCTCAAGCACATCAGCTCGAAGACATTTAGTCTGGTCTTACGCCACATCTACTGTGATACCGGCGAGGAGCTCTTTGACGACATTGTCAGTGCTGATACCGATGATTTCCTCGACAGCGTCCTCGATGTTCTATCAGCGGCCAACGAACTTATGCTGGACCGACTACAGCAAATCGCACAAGCAGTTATTGGACGGTTCGTCAATGTACGTAACGTCTGCGACTTGCTCAACGCCATCGCACCCAGTTCTGTACGAGAGTTCAAGGATGCTGGGCTTGAATATCTCTGTCTGAATCTCGAAGCCATGTTGCAAGGGCAATACCTCGGTAGCCTGGACGAGGATCTCCTTGTCGAACTGGACGAAGTTGTGCGTGAGAATCAGCTAGCCTATATGCCATTCGCGAAAAGTGGGCGGGCCGCAAGAGAGCTTATTGAGCAGCACCCTGAGCTAGCCGCTACCATGGATCGGAACAAACAAGCAAAGGTGGACAACATTGCACTCAAGGCCAAATACGATAGAATTGCAACATTCGCACCAGGATCTTTGGACGATGATGTTGCGGCTTCGCCAATGCAGGCCAAGGCTCTTCGGCGCTCATCCAACACCGCAAAGACAGCCTCTGATTACCCTTCGCTGAAAGCCAAGGTATCGACCAAAGACATGATGTTTGACATGGATGAAGAGGTGGATTCCGGAATTGCTTCGCCCCAAGAGTCCCCATCAATCAGGCCGATGCCTAGTCCTTGCGGGCTTGACCCTCATAGCACGCCTCCAGATGATGTCTGGTTCAATTCCCGAGGAAAGGCGCTTCCCTCCCCGAAGCTCGCCGCTCAGTCTGGGAATGATGGCTTCATCACTCCAAGGACTCCAGGATCCCCACTCATGGTCGGAAAGACGCCACCCAATGCTGGACGGCCGTGGACGCTGACGCCTCTTCCTGGACAGAAGACGGATATGAAAGACATCATGGCGCAGACCGTGTCTGGGCGAAAGTCGTCTATCACGCAAGGACTGGCGGCTGCAAAGAGATCAGAAGATCTCGTGGACGTACCTGCTCCTTTCCGTCTTCCCGGGCCAAAGATGTCTCAGAAAGATCGTAAGAGGATGCAGCAGGTGCAGCAAGTGAGCCTTCGTGCTTCGCCTGCCCCTGAGGAGCAGGAAGCCAAGTCGTTCTCATGGCAAGCTGTCACCAATCAAAAGCGGCCTGGTCTCAAGGACGTAATCGACAGCGAGGCGGCCTCGAAAGGATCTCCTTCGCGCTCGCCCAGTGCTCCAACACTCACGACGAGACAGACCCTTGCCAACCCAAAAGCATCAGCACCACCGAAATCAGCAATCGGTCCCGGTAACTCGGCTTTGCAACAACACAGCGTCCCAGAAAACAAAATAACGTCTACGACCGGAGCGAAAGGCAAAGGTCAGGCGAGCAGTGTCTCACACTTCAGCGATAGCAAGCCGATCCCGCACCCTGTTCGTCACCAACCAGTCGTAGATCCCGTCTGGGGTCTAAGCATGTCCGAGATTGTGGCGCAGCAAGAGCTGGAGAAGAACGCGATCAAGGAAGCCGCTGTAAAGCGAGACCTGCAGGAGATTCAAGCAGAGCAGGAGTTCCAGGAATGGTGGGAGAAAGAGAGCGCAAGGGTGCAAGAGGCCGAACAACGGGCTGCGGCTGCGTCGAAGGCCCTGAAACGAAACAGGGGGCGAGGAGGTCGTTCTGGAAGAGGCGGTAAGGGTACTGGCGGCAAGGCACGCGAGAACGCCACCAGCAGTGGCAACCTTGATGCGGCGGCACCAAGCGGCACCAAGCCTGCGCAGTGAGACGAGAGGCCAGACTATTAGAGAATATGAGCGTTCCACGACGCGCTTCTTGCATATGTGTTGGTCAGACATTTAGAAGGCTAGAGATGTGCAATGTGCCGAGACAATCCGCATGTGACTGCAGTTCCGATAGTTTGGTAGCTGGATCCGATTCGGCGTTGCCCCACGTATTCTATCTAACGTATCCTATCTCATGTCTGTTTCCTGTCTTCCTCCTCACATGTCGGGTGCAAGGAGAGCACTCCCTTGATACTGGAAAATGTGTGCAGCAGCGTTACCTCTGCCACGAGGCGTGCACCGACCGCGAGATCAACTGCGACGCACGCGATAGCCACGAGGGCTAGCATCCGATCGTCTCCACTTTGCATCTGCTCGTGCAGCTCAACGACCGCCGCCAACTGACAGACATAGCCATACACAATGCCCTCCGCAAGCCTGTCGCCACACGCCCCGGCCTCAGGCGCCACTAGTCCTGTGCCTGCACAACGACCGGCGTTTATGAAGCGACAGAGCTCGCAATCCTCGAACCAGTCCACTTCGCGGCAGGGCATCGCGAGTCCCGGCGGGAGCGTCGAAGCGCATGGGCAGACGCTCCGCCACCCAGTCAAGACCCGTCACGCGAAGATCGTGCTCCCGCGCAACCACAGCAGCGGTCGTAACCTCGCCAAGCTCAATCGCCAGGCGCAACAGGCGCAACATGCCCTCGACGACGGGCGCAAGCATTCGCGACAGCGATCGCACGAGGGCGATACCGAGATTCGGCTGCCCGGCAGTCTGGACGAGAGCGCGCAGCAGAAGCCTCAGATGCGACGCAACATGACCTCCTACCAGCTGCCCCGGAACACCTCCCAGGTGAAGCTCAAGAAAAACCTCTCGCATGGCCAACTCACGCGACTCGGCTCGGGTCGGAACCCGGTGGCCATCGGCGAAGCGCGGCAGCGAGCACCGCCCTCGCCTGGCCTGAAGGGGAAGAACAAGAGGCCCAAGTCAGCTGAGATGACGGGCCGCGAGAAGGATCTCCATGAGCGTGAGCTGGAGCTGTCACAGCAACAGCGACAGGACAAGCAGCGCAAACTGTCAGGAGGCCAGAAGAACAAGAATGTAGGATTCGCAGTCGGTAGTGCCGGCGATGCGAGTGACGAGGATGAGGAAATACAGCTTGAGGGGCAGGAAGACGAGTGGACCGAAGAGAGCGCGAGTGCAAGTCCGTATAGCACGAGACAGAATACTGCGAACAACTCCCGAAGGACTAGCGACATACTGGATCGATCTGCGGAGAAGCTGCCATTAGAGAAGATTGCCGTATCCGCGAAGTTTCACCTTGGGAGACCCGCCGAAAAGCAAGATGCACTCAAGATGGAGCGCGAAAGGCAAAAGAGGCAGGAGGAGGAAGACCAGCAAGACGCCAGCGAAAGCGATGATAGCGACCCGCCTAGCCCACGGTCTACTGGCCATGCCAAGCACCGTGCAGAGCCTCGACAGCAGGAGGTGAGACAGCAGCCTGCGCCACAGACCTTGCAGCTGCGGCCGAAACCTGAGCATAACCAGTCTCCCAAAGCTGCGGAGCCAGCGCGGCCTTCATCGCCAGAGCCTGTGGTTGAGGCGCCTAAAAAAAGTGTACAACAGCTGCCGTCACCCCAGGAGTCGCCACCAAAGCCATTGTCAAGCTTACTGCATGTCACAAAAGATGCGCATACAAGCACGAAGAGGTTGCTCAACAGAAGTCAACAGTTGCCTTCGGCTGCACCAGCAGTGGTAAGTAACGTTAGTGCCTTGGACGATGTCCACAGCAATAGAGGGTCGCCTGCGCCGTCCATGAGGTCGTCCAAGTCGACTCTTGATGCCGCCAACGATCAGCAGGAAGATGAGCTTGTCTCGCGTTTTGTGCCTAGTGCTTCTCACCCGTCATTTGGTAGTGGCGCCAACACAGCGACGAACACCCCCAAACAGACTGGTTTTCACACGCCAGAAGAAGATAGCACGCTAGCCGCGCAAAGGCGAGAGAAGAACATTTCAGGTTTCCACATTGGGCCCGTCAGCCCCGGTTCTACTGTATCTGCGGGCTCATCCGGCGCGAACACGCCAGCAATAGGTCGATCACGTACCGAGCTGCGCATGCTTCAAGACAAAGCACTCGCCGAGATCGAGGCTCAAGGGGATCATAAACCACACTTGCCAGCATACATATACGACAGACGCAACGAGTCTCTGAAATCTTACCTCAATAACATTGCAGGTGAGGGTCGGGGTCAAAGCACTGGACTCAGCATGGGCCCGGATGTTTTCCAAGGCCGTTTTCGAGCTCTGAACACTGAGTTGAGAGTTGTGCAGAAGTTCCGTGACCCTATTGGTGAAGCCGTGGCGAGACTGCGAGGCTGTAAAGGCAGCAAACTGAATCAACACGCTTCGAAACCAGCAGCTCAGCAGAAGCTGTCCAATTCGACTGGACTGAGCAGCAGCAAGAGCGCCATCTCGCTGCCCGCACAACGAGCTCGGCAAGCAGGTGATCTTTCGAAGAGTGCATCGCCTCCCAAGGTCGATAGCAACACCATGCTCAAACGTGGCATTGCTGGCGCACCGAGCGAAGTCCGCTTGCAGAATTCAGGAGGCTCGGAAAGACAGAAAGTCCATGGCAGGAGAGAGGTCAGCTTTGCTGGCAAGCCGGAGACGCGGGAGTTCGAGCCTACACCTGAGGAAATGGACCCGAGCGAGATCGCGAGGCAGCTTTGGGAGAGCTGATTGCTCAACATTAATGCTTCCTGCAAGTTTGTCGTGCACTTGTGGTATGGGCACGGGAAACACACTTGTTTGTGCATACGTTTTGTTGACGGCGACCAGTGTTGGGTTGCGGTCTTCTTGTCGCCGGTCTTGTCTTGTCGGCGGTATTGCGTACTTTTAGCGAGGAGTTTTGGGCGCGTGGTTTTTTTTTGGCATTTCCTGCGCCGATTGCAGGCATGGAGTTCATCTTACGAGCATCGTCTTCCCCACTGCACGCCAGGCTAGCAACTTAATCCGTCCTCATTTTGCACAATAGATCTATGATACCAGTCTTATCAACGGCCTTGGACTGTGTCGAGGTGTTCTTACTACTACTATTTCACACGGCCATTCCACGTTCATGGCCATTGCGAGGGATCCTTACTTGTATACCAGATATAAGATCATCGGCCTCATGCCCACTCATCAGCGAACAGGATAGTCTGTCGTGGTCTGGAAGTGATGTCGAACCCGCCAGCCGAAATGACTGTGACCACTTCCGCGCAACAGCCCACGACCCTCTACGATCAGCTGCTTTGTTCTCGCGCGAATACCACGTTGCGGCATCAACGCGTGCGATAGCGGTGTGTATGGAATAGACGCTTGCAATACAATGGGCGCCCTGTCGTGCTACCCTCGTGCGAAGCACATGGCTGCAGTGTCACTGCGGACGCAGGGTCGAGATGCGGCCTTGCAGAAGCAGCGATCAAGCAACCAGCAGTGGTTGGCAAAAGACGATCAAGGGATGTTATTTTAGCTCTGTTCCGACAGCGTTGCCCTGACATCGCCGAGGCCTTAATGAGTCGTTTGTCTCGGTTTATTAGTTGCTGCGGTGGTCCGTGAATGAGATTTTGTGTTTCCAGCGCCAAGGCAGGAACCGATCTGCTGGTCCGAACCCCGGCCGAGACCTTTCTGAATATGGGTGTGGAACTCGCCAGGAAAAGATGATAGTGCAACGTGCCGACATACTGTACAGTACTACATGTAGCGAGAATTCACTTTCGATCCGGCGCTAGATGTAAGTGGCTGAGTTTATTGATTAGCGTCGCAGGTAGCGCCTTGTCGTTTGCCTGTTTGAACGATGCAAATTGCAACTGTGTGATTCGTCCGAGGGATATCCCGGTCCAGTGCACGGGCACATCGCACATCGCTGGGCCTGTCTGGTATGAATCTGGCGCTGCTCATAATAATAATAATAATAATACTCGCTGCGCCGCTCCCTTGTCGCAAGGTTCTTCTGCTCCTCAGCACGCACAAGGCACGTCCACACACACACTCACTTGCATCGAACGCTGGTCCGGCATCACAGTCTCAACGACAACCACAATCGCTCTGTTCAATTGTCACAGCAATTGATCCACATTCGTTCACCAGCTTCGACAGCCATTCCGAACGACACTCGCCGACTCCCTGACGCACCACAACGTAGACGACGCAGCGTCAAGCGAAACATCTTCGCCTATCTTCGGACCTACCTCGTTGATTGAGACGTATCAGAAGTCAAGTGTCCGCGACCTTTACTACCTGGACGCGACATCAGCGACAATTAGCCTCTTCGACGCTTCATCCTGACTCACATCAACAAACGACCTCCCGGACACATTCCGATCAGCGTCATATTGCATCAAGCTCAGATCCAGATCATTCAGTAACACCAATCGACCGGTTCGCACGTCACATTCCAGATCGCAATGCGATTCGCAAACACCATCGCGGCGCTCGTCGCCATCGCCGCCGTCAATGCTGCCGAGGCACCAGCACCACCGGCATACAACCAGCAATCGGTGACTTCAGCAACTACGACCTGGACCATTACCCGCACACTCTCGCGCGTCGTTCAGACCGTGACCGCAACGCGCAACGGTACAACCGCCACCTACGAGAGCACGTCAACTGTCCCAGCGACGACATTAGTGTCTGCTGCTCCAACTACTCCAACTGCTCCAACTGCGCCAACGGCTCCAATTACGCCAACGGCTCCAGGGTACGGCAACGCGACACTGCGCGGCACCGCAGCATCGGCGTCGGCAACATTCTATCCACCACCACCATCAGACGGTGGCGCCGGCAAGGTTGAGGCAGCTGGGCTTGCCGCTGTCATCGGCATCATCGGCATGCTCGCCCTTTAGTGGCAACTCTTCTTCTTCGTCTCCTTCTTCTTCTCATTCTTCTTCTTCTTTGACGCGTCGCATATGCGATTGTGTCCCCGTTCAGACAGTGGCCGAGCGCTGCTGCGTTTCTTGACGATGCTGTTTAACGAGATTACGAGTACCGGCCGCGCTGCTTTTTGCAGTTACTTGCACGATGCATGCCCCTACGCTTGAGCCTCCAGTCTTGAGAATTGCTGGTCAACGGGGATGAAGTTTATATACCCCAATCGGAGAGATGGAGCCGGAGATGGAGATGAAGAGAGTGGGTTTGATTCTTTGTGTGTAGCTTTTCTTGGTGCCGATAGGATTTAGGAGAAGATGAAGATGTCTTACTTGGCCGTCTCCGTTCACGTCTCTTGCCTTTACGTTCCAGTACTCCTCGTCGCACAGACATTTTTGAGTGCATCGTGTGAGGTGAGGTCTGAAGAGAGTGAACGGCCCGTTGAAGAAGTGGGTCACGTAGTTGTCGTGTCCTCACTCTGGTGGGTGCTTCGGGGGATCGGCGCGAGCTATCCTGACGATTCGTATGCGATGATCTCATGCTCGACAACATCCCGCCAAACATACACGCTGTTCCTGCTTGTGCTACAAGTCGAGCTGCATTGCGGTAGGTGGATTGTCAGGTGCCCTCATCTGCTTCACTATCGCCTGCACATCGTCACTCAGCCCTTCCAGCGAAGATGCAGCGCGTTAAGAATATCGACTATGCCGAGGACGACATATACTCTGACGACGACGACTACGGCGAAGGAGCAGATGCAGGCTATTCGCAAGAGGACAAAGACAACTTTGCGACTTTGACTCCTGTAGTCCGCGCAGAACTCGACGAGGCAGGAGTGCCAGCCACGACGCAGCAGATTGAAGAAGCACTGTGGCACTACTTTTGGGATGTGGGCAAGAGCGTAGCATATCTGAAGAATACAAGAACACCTAGAGAAGCAAAGAAAGAGGTGAAGAAGGACAAGCCAAAGAGCAAGTTCGACGAGGCAGCGCAGAAGAGTGCACAAAATGCAGGTGAGTCGAGTCATATCTTTTCTCTCCCTGCTGTGATGAGTTATCCCGGATTCGGAACAACAGCAATGGATATGCAGGGCAAAGGTGCGTGTGCACAACGACACGTTTGATCGGAGTCCAAGCTGATGAGTGGCATGGCAGCGCATGGAACCAGTGCATCCGTTGCCGACTGGTTTCGCGACACGCCATGGACGGGCATACCTGCAGAGATGCTGAGCACATTCGTGCCGCTCCAGCCTCTTCCGCAAGTCAAGCTATTGGGAGGCTCGTCGAAGCTGGCAAAGCTTGCGGAAGAACGTCGAAGGAAGGCCGCTGCGGCTCAGAATGCACCAAGTCAGCCAGCAGATTCTCTGAGCTCGCTCGATCGCTTGAGCATATCGAAGGACGCGAAAGAGAACGAATCTCCTGTAGCGAAGCCGGAGCCAAAGAAATATCCTATGCGACGGAAGCGATCACCAACGCCACCACCTAGAGAGCCGACTCCACCGCCTGAAGATCCAGAGGAGGAATTGCCAGATCTTCGATCGTCTCCTACTGCCTTCGCTCAGACATTCTCCACTGGTACAGGCAACTTAAACGGGTCTAGCAGGATGGGTCTGCAGGAACTCTTCGGCTCCAGCTACAACTTCAACGTTTTCGAAGGTCCCTCGCCAGATGATACTGTCATTCAGAGGCAACAGGGCAGCAAAGGGATGAACAAGTGATGGAGCTAACAACCCCTTCAGGCAAAGCAAAGGCAGGCCAGTCAGCAAATGGCTTGGCAAAGAAGACGGAAGCACTCAAGCTTGATGCCAATGCAGCAACGCCATCTGCTCCGAAGGTGAAGAGCCAAGGCCTAGATGTGCCGAAGCTTTGGGCAGAGGAGAAGTCGAAGCGGAAAGCATCTGCTTCGTTTGTAGTAATCGGCCATGTTGATCATGGCAAAAGTACACTGATGGGACGATTACTACTCGACACAGGCGCTGTATCACAGCGTGACATCGACAGGTGAGTTTGGTTGTTCTGATTGTTGTTTACGAGGACCGTTAACATCAGCAGGTACAAAAAGCAAGCAACCGAGATGGGAAAGTCGTCCTTCGCGCTAGCTTGGGTGATGGACACAGGCTCGGAAGAGCGTGAGCGTGGAGTGACTGTCGACATCGCCCAGCACCACTTCAGCACCCCTGCGGTCGACTTTACCATCTTGGATGCTCCAGGTCATCGCGACTTCGTGCCCAACATGATAGGAGGTGCTTCGATGGCTGATCTTGGTGTGCTTGTGGTTGACGCGAATCAGCTGGAGTCGGGTATGAAAGGGCAAACGCGAGAACACATATTACTCGCGCATGCAATCGGACTACGGAGGATTGTTGTAGCTGTCAACAAGCTGGACTCGACTACAACTGCTTGGGACGAGGGCAGCTTTGAAGATGTGAGCGCGCAGGTTGTCAAGCTCTTGAAAGAGACTGGTTTCAAGGAAGCAGACATCAAGATCGTGCCCTGTAGCGGATTGAGTGGCGACAATGTGGCAACGGCTCCGTCTGGAAATGCATCAGCACAATGGACGTCGAAGCACACGACACTACTGCAGCAGCTGGAAAAGTCCGCCCCTCACCCCGTAGAGGTCGACGTAGTACAGAAGCCTCTGCGGATGCAGATCGCAGACGTTTTCAGAGGTGGCATCACGAATCCCCTGTCAATAGCCGGACGCATACGTTCTGGCAATGTGCAGCTAGGCGATGCCATCGTCGTTCAGCCAAGTGGAGAGACTGCGACAATCAAAGGCATCGAAGTCAACGGCGAAGCAAGAGACTGGACGGTCGCTGGTGAAATCCCGACACTACACCTATTCGACATCGAGCCTCAGCATCTGAGAAGTGGCGATGTCGCTTGTAGCTCTCAAAACCCGATGCAGGTCATCAAGAACCTAACAGCAAAGGTGCACGCCTTGGACAGTCTGTTGCCACAGCAAGTTAACGTACATGTCGGTCGCCTGCATCTGCCTGGCAGCATAAGTCATCTGGTAGCAACGCAGGACGCAAAGGGCGAGATGCTGAAGAAGAAGCCGCGCATAGTGAAGGCTGGCCAGAGAGCTGTGATAAAGCTGGTGCTTGACGACGGCGCTCCCCTCGAGGCCGGAGATCGCATTGTGCTCAGAGTCGAGGGAAGCACGATTGCAGCAGGAGTCGTCGATGCGGTCAGTGGCTGATGATTATGAGACTTCCACAACGTTGATGCAGACGGTTGGAGACCTGAATCGTCATGAAAAGTGTGCTATTCTGGCTCAGCTGGACCGTGCCCCGCGGGAGAGACACGCTAATACAGAAAACTCAATCTCATCGGATATCCTTGCCCGTCCTCGCATGTGTCATGAACATACCAGAACTTCGGTCCTTCCACTAATGACAACCTTCCAACGGGAATATTGCCCGAACTAGAAATGCTGGCGAGTCTCGCAAGACAGTACGATCACGAAGAGCAGGAGGCCATGCGACTAGTGAGCATTGAGCAAATTCTTTCGCCAAGCGGCTACTTCGGCCTGTGATAACACGTGCAGATTCTGTCGTCTCTCGGAAGCAACGCTCCTATTACTGCCTGGTATCGATATGAGGTAAAAAAGTGATTCCTTCTCTGACTCGCATCAAAAATCAACATGGGGCCCGGGGGGGGGGGGGGGGGGTAATCTCTTCCCTGAAACCGCAACAGCACTGTAAGCCGTTCTCGCCAAAAACACACCCTTCAGGCAACCCTTCGCTCAACCATACTTTGGCGCCGACTCGCGACGCCTGCTTCCCACAATGCAGTCGAAGCACCACACGATACTAGCCAGCAGCATCAGGCCACTAGCAATCCAAGTCAAGATCAAGAACTTGTTGCCCCTCTGCGCCTGGATCCCAATATCGTCGCCGTACTCATTAATCACATCAGCGCCCTTCACCGCAATCGCAGTCGCAATGGCGCTTGCTATGCCAATCACCACGAACGCCAACCAATCGACAAACATATTGGCGAAGGCGCTCAGGCGACCGTTGAGGAAGAAGCTGACCACGGCGAGGATCAGGGCCGTGCCTTCAAACGCAATCGCGACGCAGTATAGCACGAAGGCAGCTCGAGCGGCGATTCGCAGGGCTCTGATGCCGTCCGTCACGTCGTCGGGCCATCGGAGGTCTGAGACGAGGTCGATGTTGCCGTGGCCGCTGTTGTCGAGTTCCTGCTGGAGGATGCGCTGCGGGTCGAAGTTGTATGTTGAGGGTGAGGACGGCATAGTCTTCCATGAAGCCCTTGTTGGAACCGGCGAAGAGGCAAAGGAAGGTGAGAATGAACGAGGCCGCTATGAAAGCGACGGGGAGTAATGCTGAGAACCTCATGGCGGACTAAGTCGACGGGTGTCTCCAGGTGCTGCGTGTGCGTAGTCGAGGTGGGAGTAGGCGTCAGTAGCTACGATTGCCGTGGTCGTCACTGTGACTGGGTGTTTTGTAACTTCGTTTGCGAGGGAAGGTGCGACCGCTGAGGGCTGAGGCAACCTCGACTTACTCACAGTATTGATTGATGATTGCGCGCTATTAGCGACGAGGCATCCTCTGCGTCACACATGGCTCGACCAGCTGGAATGCTTTGCTTCACGGACTTGTTGTTACACCGGTGACGTTGGAGTCGGCCACCAAACTTGGACACATCAGCCACGGGAGACAGGGATGCTTGAATGCCCGCAATTGGCCATCAAGGTTATGCACAAGCTTCATCTTAAAACGTCCGGAGAACATGAGTGCCAGGGTGTGGAATTCGGAATCATATCAACGACTTGATAGCACTGCCGCAGGTCATTTGAGGGAAGAAACTATACTGCAATCCAGGGAAATTGGCCACGTGCCAAGATTAGAAGAGCTGCTTCAGCATATCTTCCCCAATTCTCAGCACCGGCTCACCCACCTGCTTCAGCATCTCCAGACTGGAATTCGCACGTTTGCGCCTGGTAAGCTTCGCAGAAGGACTTCCTCAGCACCTTCCACCTCGCGCACCATCTCCATCTCTGCGGCGCATGCGCCGCTCTCGTTCCCTGCTGCCGCGGCTACTGCTGGTAACGGTGCTGCCATCGAGGGCTTCAATGCTGTCACTGCGATTGTGCTCCCCAGTATAAGGCCCGTTGCTATCGGGCTTTTGTGGCCGTCTCAGTCTGCGCGCTGCGTCATGCAGTCTTTCTCTTGACGGAGACTCGCTGAGCGCTCGAGCCAGAGGTCGGATGTCGCTGGGCATCGAACTCATTCCAGTCGCTGTCTCATCGGTCCCAGAGCGTCGGCGTCCACGATTCGAAGGTCTTGGTGTGCGATCTCGGTCTGCTTCGCGATACTCGCGCTCCCTCGTGCGGACAGTATCCCGCTCATAGTAGTATCCTGGCTCGCGACGAGCGGCGGTACGACCTTGAGAGCGTCCCCTATCCGCTTGCTCAATAACCGCGGCACTACGGTTGTTCGAAGCAGGATCATCATGCTGATGCTTCATCAGACCACTTCTGCGAAACTCGGATGAGCTGGCGTCGCTGTTAGGTGGCGTGGGAGAGACGTCCAGCTTGCTTGAGAAACGGACGCGACTAGAAACGTCGCTCACACGACGCTTCGATGGTGGTGTGATCGTCTTCGAGCTGTCTTGACGCGCCTTGCGGTGGGCGAAGCGCTCTGTGGTCTCCTTGAAGTCGAGGTCCGATCGGTCATCATCGTCAAAGACATTCTCATCCCATGGTCCGTCAGCAGGTTGAACGGTTCGCCTAACATAGATCCACTCCTTTTCTCCGTCGCCAGGAGCAGTCTGTCTCGATCGAGGCCCGTCACGATTAGACCTGTGTGAGGTCGGCGAAGGCATCAAGATTTTTATCTCATCTTCGCGCGGGTAAGGTAGATCCTGCTGCCTCGAAGATACTTCACTTGCGGCTGTGCGGCGATCAGGACCTTTGGTTTGTCGTTCATACGACATGATCTGCTCGTCGCGGATCGTACTCTGGCGACCATCTTTTTGTGGAGCTCGTCGGCCGCTCGCATCTTGTTGTTCACTCGATAGCTTCCCTAAATTGAGGTTCGACTTGCGCGTGGATTGGGTCATCGCAGTCTTCGCTGTCTCTTCTCCGTGCCAGTAGTCTTGAGATGTCCATTTACTCACCAATGACTCCGGCTTCTTAACGTACGTTGGGGTCCGAGCCACGCGGCCGAAGTCCTGAGCCAGTTCCGTTGCCCAATCATCATCTTTACGTACTGGCACGTATCGCATCTCAGTTGCGTTCTCGCCTTCATCCCAGTGCTCGCTGAACTCGACGATATCGTGCTTGCGCCCAGGGAGATCAATCTTGCGGACGCCGACTCGAGGGCCTACTTGCCTCCCTGAACTGTCAAGTGCGACTCCTTGGACCTCGCTCACTACTTCGCTGCTGCGCACTGGGCGCTCGACGGGTGGCCGCGGTCCGGCATCCTTCGCAGATGATACGCTCGACAATGTCGGCGGGGACGCAGCCCGCTGCTGCAGTGTATCGAAGTTGCGTGACTCTCGGCGACTCTCTCGTACAACCACAACCTCCTCCATTCCCTGTTTTTGCTCCTTCGCCCGCACGTGTTCCTTGATCGCCACACCTGAGTCCCGACGGGAAGGTTCAGACGGCCGTGCCCAAGGCTTTTCCTCCACGACGTCGCGTACTCTCTCGATGCGGCGCTCTACAGGTACGCGCTCCACTGGTACCATCTTGCCGTGCGCATAAGGATCGGAATGTGCCTCCAGCTTGCGCTCAGCTTGGCGGTATCGTACTACCTCGTCCCGAGCAAGCCAACGAATCTCTGCTTCGGATGGCACTGTCTTGTGCGAAGAGCTGTGCTGCGATACTGTTTTCTTGTTCGATGTAACTGATACCTCGCATCCTTGAGCGGCAGTTTCCCGAACCTTGATCCTCTGGGTCGTTTCTTGAGCGCCCATCGATACTATCGGCGGTGGAGGGGGTGGTAGACCTGCCCATTGGCTGTACTGAGTCTCGGCTTCTTTCGTCTCGACATTGGACTTTGTCGACTTCTTGGCTGCAGCATCAATTGCGTCTTGCGCTGTGGAGTCTGACGCCTTCTTCAACTTTGGCGCGGTTATCATTGGTGGCGGCGGTATTGCGACATGTATATGGCGGTGGACGTATTCCTTTTGCTTCGGTTGAGCTAGCGGAGTCTGTGGAGGTGGCGGTGGTGGAAGCGCAACATGGACATGTCTGTAGACGTACTCTTTCCGTGGTGTCTCGGGCGGGTCATCCACCGAACTAAGGGGCGGAGGCACATTGACGCGAGTATGCTTGTAGCTGTAATCTCTCCAGTCCGTCACACCTGCATGCCTTGGAGCCGGCTCAACCTCCTGCCACTCGGCGCTCCTTAGAAGAAATTCGGCGCGCTTTTCCCGCATTTCTTGGTTGCTGTAGTAGGCTCCGTCAGGCACGAAGGCCCTTATGCCAATTTTGATATCATTGCTGTCATGTTCTTCCACTACCTGCGTAACTTTCTTCGTCTCTTCCGCTGGCGTCACACGGCAGCGTCGACAGATTCCTGGTGGAGGCGGAAGCCCATCGTCAGGTATCGGATGTTCTTGGTGGTAGCGCGCGCTTCGAGGGCGAAGGCATACTCGACATATGTGATAAATTGCGAGTGGCGGCACATCAGAACCGGACTTTGCAGGCTTCGGTAGCGATGCCTCGGTGATGCTAGAATGCGCAAAGTTCAATCTCTCGTCGGCGCCATCACCTGGCATGGCCTCGCTCGGTCCGACTTCATTAATACGCTGATAGCGGCGCTCGACTTCGGCACCATCGTCTGTGCTAGGAGTGGAAGAGTGTTCGTTTCGAGCCAAGTAGAATCCTGGTAATGGTGGCGGTGGAATCGTCATGTAGGGGGTGTTGTGGTTAGCCATATTGAATGAGTGTCTGCATGCTCGTGTTTGCCGAGATGGGTGGCGCTGGCTCGTCGATTGATTTGGTGTTGCCGCGATCAGATGTTTGTGAGTTGAGATGGAGCAGTGCTGCAGTTGAACAGCCTCATTCGAGGAAGTCGCTCGGTGATCGCGGCGGAAAGCAGTATTCGGCAGGGGAGGCTTCCGCAACTACTAGTGGCTCTGAAGTAAAGCTTGAGATTCCGCTGGGTCCGAGTGAGTGAATGCGGCGGGTCAAGTGATGGTGATCTCGAAGTCACATTGTCATATCAAGCTTTCAATAGACTGCACCTACCAACAAGCACTGTGTCCCTTTCGACTTATGCGTCCTTGCTTTCAACCACGTGGTGCCCCTCGGGACACGCCATGCGCCTCCCAATCCATACACACATCTCCCTTCACGTCACAATGGCCTGTCCTGTGTTCCACTCGTCTTTCACCCTCGGGCGTTCTCCCATCACTCTCCAATCACGTACGTGCATCCTTCTTTTCCCACCCACACTTGATGCTTCCTTCCAGCATCGACGTCCAGCCGTGCACCACGGCCCAATGTCTCCTTTCGAGGTTCAGCATCGTCAGGGTACGATATTGTCAATTCTCCGTCTAAGATGAGGTGTGTCGTTAAGCCAGAATGTGAATGCGGAGGATAATAAGCGTTCCTACGGTCATCAGCGAAAAGCCGTCGATGGTTTCCAAACCAGAGCCTACGGTCCATCTGCATAGTACAGCTTTCTGTCAGCTACAGCACAGGAATACCGGGTAAGCCTACTGTAAATACCCGTCCATGTAAAGACATGTGAGAAGCCCCAGTCTTTAACCTGCTTCTCAGCGCTCTTGCGGGAGGTCATCTCGAAGCAGATCTAGCAGAAGGAGCCTTTGTACAGGATGCTGAACGGCTCTTGGATCGCAACTGTTTCGTGCAGGAGCAAGGGCAAACGAGGAGCAGTTGACGATGTGGGCAACAACGGCAGCAAGGTCAGGGTTCGTTGTTGGCTCGGCTCGGCATCCCCCCGGCATGCCGATCTCGGGTCGGATCCCTTCGTCGCTGCTTTGCTATCCGGAAGACTGACATGTTATGGTGGTCGGCGACGGCGACAACTACAAGGCAAGTGCAAGCAGTTTGATATTGTGCTTCCTGCCTGGGACGGCATTCGGGGGGGATTGCTCGGCACCCTAAGCGGTGAATACTCAAGTATAAATGTGTAGTGACCTCATCAGCTTGGCTGTGTCTGCGTGCTCCAGCGGCTGAACCTGGACATCTTCCTATCTGACCCTGACATCGCAGAACTCAATGACAGCATGGCGGACAAATCCACGGCAGCGCTGAGCGACGTCGTCAAGAAGCACGCGAGCAAAGCCTACGAGCAGGACTCCAAAGGTTTTCCAACGTTCGATGCCTTTCTCGACCACCTAATCAAATCAGAATCCTCTGCAGCGCTGCCTATCAAGGAAGACCTCAGTCACCCGCTGTCGCATTACTACATTTCAAGCAGCCACAACAGTGAGTTTGACCGGTGCACTGCTGCAGCTCTCGAGATGGAGAGACTGATTCGTGCATGTTCCAGCTTATCTTTCTGGCAATCAACTGTGGGGCAAGATCACCGCCAACTCCTACAAAGATGTGCTCATGCGAGGCTGTCGATGCATTGAGGTCGACGTCTGGGACGGCGACTCACCTTCTTCTTCAGAGGCTGAAGAGCCAGCTCAGTCGCGAAAGACCGATCGTGAGGTGAACAAACTGTCTTCGAAGCTGAAAGAGAAGCTGAACAGACTTCGTTCCAAGTCGAATCCCCAAAAAGATGAGCCTGAGTCACCTGTCAGCCACGGTGACCAAATGCCGCAACCATGGAGAACGAATTCAGGCCGAGACGAGCCGGTCATATACCATGGCTACACTGCTACCCGTGAGATGCCTTTTCGAATGATGTGCGAGGCAGTCCGCGACTATGCGTTCCGGACTACTGATCTTCCTCTAATCGTGAGCCTTGAGGTCCACTGCTCGCCTGCCCAGCAAGACGTGGTAAGCCAAGCCCATGATTACTCTCAAAGCGCTCGGCGTGGAACTCTTCTCAGTGAGTCACATCAGGCTGACGTATATGGTTATTCAGATGGTCGAAATGATGAACAATTATTGGAAGCCGTATCTGTATCGTACACCAGCCGGTTTTTCCCCTTCGAACCCATTACCACCACTTGCGAGCTTGAAGAAGACCATCCTGGTTAAGGTCAAGTACACTCCTCCCGAAAAGGCCAAAGCTGCACAATCGAAGAACACGCACAGCGAGGATCTGGATTCTAGTGACGCCGAAGCCGAGACAGCTGTGAAGAAAGGAGAGATTTCGGAAGGACTTAGCAAGATGGGGATCTTCACCCGTGCTTCGCACTTCCACGATTTTGATCAGCCAGAAGCGAAAAGCCCGACTCATGTGTTTTCTCTCGGCGAGAACAAGTTACTAGACGCATGCGAGCAACAGCCGGACAAGCTCTTCGAACACAATCTGCATCATTTCATGAGAGCATATCCCAAAGGTACACGGGTGCGCTCTTCCAATCTGGACCCAGCTCCACTTTGGCGCTTCGGCCTCCAAATGGTTTGTAACCTGCTGCTGAACCCTTGTGCAAACCCTGATGCTGATGCGTGCAGGTCGCATTGAACTTTCAAAGAACAAATGCAGCCATGATGCTCAACGCCGCTCAATTTGAGGGGACAGGGGGTTGGGTCTTGAAACCCAAAGGCTATCTGCCTGTCGAAGGCAAACAGCCAAAGCCGAAGAGGGTTACGTGCGATTTGTCCATCAAGATATTTTCAGCACAAGGCCTCGGTCACGAAGACGACACACCGAACGCCTATGGGAAATGC
The DNA here is from genome assembly GCA_033816765.1 of Nothopassalora personata. Taxonomy (NCBI): domain Eukaryota; kingdom Fungi; phylum Ascomycota; class Dothideomycetes; order Mycosphaerellales; family Mycosphaerellaceae; genus Nothopassalora; species Nothopassalora personata. Next base: position 5,232,341 of record CM066287.1, on the reverse strand, counting down.
GAGTTGCACATCGAGAGCCAAGCAGATCCTGGCGAATTGCGAATTCCTAACGGTGCCAAAAGCAAAGGAGGCCAACGGAAATACCGAACCGCAACTCGACGCAGTCGTGATCCTGACTTCGGTGGGGAACTTGCGCACTTTTCGAACATTGAGAAGGTCGTTCCAGAGTTGAGCTTCGTGAGGTACGTACTGCTTCTTCTTTCTCTCCTTGATGCACATGATCCCCTCGACCAGTCGCAGTCGATGCTGGTGCAGCGGGAAGCCTGTCCTACTCCCGTCTAGTGTCGTACGTACTAGTACATTCGTACGCCAGGAAACCAAGCGACATGTCACACACGACAACTGTCATGGCAGCGATATTAATGAGCTCGAGCCCATCGAGCTTCGGCGTGCGGTGTACAGGATACACGGAGAAAGCGTTGAGATCCCGCAGAGACCATCGACCGTGGACTGGGGAATTCGGATGTTGTACCGCGCATGCTTGTGCACCCATGTATTCCGGCATTTGGTGCTCGTGCGTGGCTCACCGCTACCGACATGCATCGGCACTCTGCAGCGATGTCGTGTAAGCAGGCCCAAGGATCGCCGAGCTGCTAGAAGCCATGTGCTGCTTGGTTTTGGCAATATGTTCGTTGAAGAGTCCTCCACTAATTGCCAATAGGATCAAGATTATGCACGATGCGTTGGCACAGAAGGACAAGCCACTGGGATGGATCTGCTATCGACTTGATAGGTTACCCCAGGGTCTACTTCTGGTTCCGTTGCGAGGAGAGGACTTCAAACTGACAGGAGGAAAGCTGCTGTTGGAGGTCCACACCAAGATCATCACTACGGTTCAGGCTATATGATATACTGAGTCTGCTGGTCTATGCAGACACGATCATTCGGGACGCTACAGGACTAGAGATGGCGCCACGCGGTGGCCAGATTAGCACCGTACACTATAGCGAATTCCACCAGAATTTGCAAGATTCGATGCGCAATGCCACAAAGCAACGCCTTCGAAACTCCGCTCTATGGTGCAGCAATTTATTTGAGGTTGTACTGTAGGTTGGCCTGGGCATGAGGATATCTGGGGAGGTGATGTTACATTGTAAGGGCTAATCTGGCAGCCGCAACGCCTTCCGATCTGACCAGGACCGATGTTCGGCAACTGTGCTCACCCATGACACCCATATATTTCGATCAGTGAAAGCCGGGCTAAGAGCATCATTGACCTCCAGGGTTCGACGACCTTTATGCCTTGACGTAAATATCCACGTTGCCGAAATGACCTGTGTAGCTTCGCATCAACGCTAGAAAAGGTATGCCTGACTGCTGGAACACTTTCATAGAAGCAACAGCGAGAAGGAGAGGCATGCACGGTAGGCTCCCAAACTGTATCGTCACAGTATTCGCAAAGATCGCGGCCCGGACCCAGTCAGAGCTCGACCCCGAGAGTGCTTCGTTACGATTAATCGAAACTTGAGCTGCGTACTGTATTAAGCATCGACATTGCATATAGACCGCTGGTTAGTGGGGCTATCGCAGAGCACCAGCAGCCGCATTTCTCATCTATAGACCCCAGCATATCCGAGCCGGACTCAGTTTCTGGTCCGGCGGCAACGGCACTCGACGCTCGCGAAGTGAGGCTTACTTCCTTCTCGCACAGAACTGCGGCGGGGTCTTTCACTGAAGGAGACTCTTTGGCATGAAGCAGACCGTCATAGAACGGTTCAACCGGTTCGCACGGCACCATGTCACGAGTCAGTAAGGCTACCTGGATGTATCCATCGAGGATCGCGCACCGTAGCCGGACAGGGGTGCTGCATAAGCGCGCTCCAGGGTCATGTTGCGGCTGCGGTCTGCTGGGGCTAGCACAATCTTACAAGTCGGAATACCTTTTTGTCTGACTTCACTGTTCGAGCGCAACCCAGTGCCATGGTTGCATTATACGACCACACACACTGGTACGGGACGCGCTGTAAATCTCATCTGATCACTTTCGATCACGAGCAGTCGCAGAGTCTTTGTCCCGCTGCATCATATTTTTGCCATGGCCCGCGGCAGTCAACGAAGGGTTCCGACATGCACATCCCTGCGCAGTCATACGGTCTGACCTGTTATGCGCAGGGAATGCGATCTTGAATGTCCTGGCTTTTGGCAACCGTGGCGACGTCTCGGTCCCGTCCGTTGAACCAATCTCTTAAAGTCGATATTACCTTGACCTACGATATTAGGCCCGATTCTTTACCCCTTAATATTGTAGCTCAATATCACTTCTTACTATAACTAGTCTAGCGCTACTATAGGCTATAGTCTTAGCTTTACTTCTTTATCTCTAAATAGTAGAAGACTCTAGATTTAATACTATCTTTAAACTAAGTACTATTAGTGTAGATACTTTTTATTCTTATTATATTAGAGCTATAAAGTAGAGCTATCTATAGATAAGATATACTACAATACTCTAAGTTAGAATCTTACTATTATAATAATGTTAGAAAATTCATTAATAATCAAGTATTAATTTACTATACGTCTTACTTTATTTAAAGAGGTTAAAGAGTAAAGAATTAATAAATAAGCTACTATTAGTAAATCTACTAAGAATATAGTAGTACTATAGCTTTTACTAGATTAGTTAAAAGAGTTTTATTAGATAGTAGTAAATACTAGTTAAATAGTTAGAACATCTAGAAGTTAAGAGATTAATACTAGATAGAAGCTACTTCTCTTTCTTAATACTATTATAAAGAGCTAGCTATATTGTAATATTATAGAAAACTTCTATCTATACTACTTATATTTAAGAATATCTAACCTATATTATAGGATATTAAAGACTCATTATAATATATTAAAGATTCTAGAGAGATAGCTAAAGCTAAGGAATAAAATATATTATAGATATAGAGACTAAAGTTCTACCTACTCTTTAAGAACTATATTAGAGCTCTTAATAAGTATATCTAGTTATAAGGGCAGCCTATAGCTAACTCTTACATGTAATGCGGCTATAACCGGCTTAGTATGCCGCACGTAACGCGTATACGTATACTAGGAGACGCGTATAGCGTCTATAGAAGAAAGTAAGCTTTAGTTTATCTACGATTAGAAGATTGTAGGCGTACTATATATTACGAGATTCCCTTATAACCTAACGGTCCTTATAGTTCTAAGGCTTCCTCTCGTTATAATCTATATACGATATAGAGCCCGATTGCGACGCGTACGACGGCGAGTCGCCTACGCCCCTCCTAAGCCCTAGAGCATAGTAGTAGACGCGTCGTATAGCCTTAGTTACGAGAAGAGAGGCCTTACGGGCTAAGATTAAAGAGTAAGAGATATAGCGGGAGATCGAGCGGCTAGAGATCTTACGCGCTATAAGCGTACCGCCTCTAGAGCGTATAGGAGGGAGGAGAGAAGATTACCTCCCTACTATAACCCCTACCTCTATCTCTATAACTACTAACGATAATATTATAGTACAAGGCGCGGCCGTAGCGTATACGACGCGACCGCGTCTAAAAGAGCCGACGCCTTTTAGAGGGGATTTGATAAGGAAGGTAAGAGTATTCCTTTAGGAGCTCTTACTCATCTTCGCCATCTTAGGCACTATATATGCGATAGACGAATTAAAGGTCCTATATAAGGTTATATACCTTAGCGGAGAGGTAAGCGAGCGATAGTATACTAACTATAGCGCCGTTAACCTTATAGGGTATATATACTAGGACTTTAAGGAGTTCTATTAAGATATATATAGCGATCCTATAAATTGCGTACTTAACGTTATATTAGAGTACGAGGTTACGAAATAGGAGGATAACTAGATAGTACGATAGTTTACGACTAAGCTAGATATTATAGAGGACTAGTTAGGTAACTACTCGGAAGCGTAACGCGTACGGTACCTACTAGTAAAGCTTACGCCTCGCTTACGGTCCGCTATCGTTAACTACTATAATATCCCTACGACTAGAGAAGAGCTAGTAGCCCTAGCCTTACGTATCGAAAGTACCGAGCGCTAAGGTAGTAGCGAAGGGTACGACTATAGGTAGTATAGACGTCGTAAGCGTAAAGCTAAAGGCGTATATAAGCGGGTTAATTACCTAAAGTAATAAAAGTTAAGTTAAGTACCGGGCGCCTCGGGTATAAGTTAGTAGCGAGACGCCGGTAGCTCGTCTTTAACTAGCTAGAAGTCGAAAGTAGAGTACTACGGCTACGGTAGGAAGGGTTACTATAAGACGGAGTGCCGAAATAGACACCTGTAGAAAGACCGGAACGCGTAAGCGGTTCGTAGGTTAGAAACTATCGAGGCTTTAACTAAGAAGAGTAAATAGGGAAAAGGTAGAGGACTAGGTAAGGGTCGCTCCTAAGTCCAAGTTTCTATATAGACCCCTTAAGGCAAGTCGATGCGAGTCTAGCGCGTTACTTACGAGGCGCCGTCGAGACGAGTAAGGGCTTTCGCAAGGCTACGTTTCTTCTAGATAACGGTGTAGATTTAAGCTTAGTGTCGTACGAGTATATACTCCGATACTAGATATAGCCTATTAGTAGTATAAAGCTTCTAAATCTAGAGTCGTACGCGTAGAACTAGGGGCATTACTACGGCGCCTATACGGTTTGCGTACGACTAGCTAACGATATAGGAGTAGAGCGCGTAAGCGACGCTATCTACTATATAGCGCCTATAGGTAGGCCGTTAGTTATTTTAGGTAGACCCTAGCGGCATCGTAATCGGATAGTAAAGGCCGATAAGGATAACTAGTAGTACTACGGTATAGAGACGCCTACGATTTAGTAGCGTAACGCACGCGAGTTCCTTAAGGATCTCGAGAGCTTAAAGTAGGTTTATACGATAAGTATTTAGGTTATTACTATAGTAGTATCCGAAGGAGAGGGCCCCTCGTAGCCTAAAGAATTTGTAGACTTCCGAGATATATACGTACCTAATAAGTAGGCGAAGCGTAAGATGCCCGACGGGGTTAAGCATACGATTGATCTCGTTAAAGGAAAGAAACCCCCTTTTAAGCCGCTATACTACTAGTCCTTAACTAAGCTAGAGGCCTTAAAGGAGTACCTTGCGTAAGTAATAGAAAAGGGGTAGATTAGGCGATCCGTAAGCGAGGTATGTACGCCTATCCTATTTGTACTAAAGAAGAATAGTACTCTTAGGCTCTATATAGATTATAGAGACCCAAATAAGATTATAGTAAAGAACCGATACCTACTACCCCTAATTAGTAAGATATTAGATAGGCTATAGGGTATAAGGCTCTTTACTATAATCGACCTATAGGATGCCTACTACCGTATTCCTATTAAGCGAGGAGACGAGTAGAAGACTACGTTTCGTACGCGATACGGTTACTACGAGTACTTAGTTATACCTTTTAGATTAACTAATATACTAGCTACCTTTTAGGGGTATATTAATAAGGCCCTTACTAGGTTAGTAGATAACATCTACGTAGTCTAACTAGATAATATCCTTATCTATAGCGTAATGCGTAAGGAGTACGTACGAGCCGTACGCGTAGTACTAGAGAGGCTACGAAAGTTCACCCTATTTATAAACCTAAAGAAGTATAGCTTCTTCTAGGAGAGTACTAAGTTCCTAGGATTTATCGTAAGCGTCGTAGGCGTATCGATAGATAGGAGTAGGGTAGCCGTAATCGAGGAATAGCCTACGCCTACGAGTTTTTATAAGGTTTAATCCTTCCTAGGATTCTATAACTTCTATAGGTGTTTTATTAAAGGGTACTCGAGGATCGCGAAGCTATTAATAGACCTACTTAAGGGGTATAAGAATAGTAAGAAGTAAGGGCCTCTTATATAGTCCGCTTACGAGGAGTAAGCGTTCTAACGGCTAAAAGCTAGGTTCCTCGGAGCACCTATCCTAAGGCACTTCGATCCTTAGTTATATACGAGGGTTAAAACGGATACCTTAGGTTTTACGATTATAGGTATTATCTCTTAGTTATTTAGGACTAAGTAGTATCTAATTACCTTCTATTCTCGTAAGATAGTACCTACTAAGTGCAATTATAAGACCTATAACTAGGAGCTACTAGTAGTAGTAGAGATATTTAAGTAGTAGCGACCGTATCTTAAAGGCGTATTATATACGGTTTAGGTACTAGTCGACTATACGAATCTATAGGATTTTATAATAGTAAAGTAGCTAAATAGGAGGTAAGCTTAATAGGCGACGTTACTATAATCTTTCGACTTCGTAGTAGAGTATAGGCCGGGGAAGAGTAACCTAGCCGATACGCTATCGCGACGTAGTAACTACGTACGCGTAGCGTAGTAGACGTCGAACTTACTTCCTACGCTATAAAGTAAGCTATCTTTCTAGAAGGAATCTCTATTAAGAGAGGACGAGCCTATAGTAAGGCGCGTAACCGCTACCTACGAGAAGATATAGAATAAGGCGACGATAATAGCAGTAGGAGCCTACGAGCCGTAGGGGACCCGATCGCTACTAGTAAGAGTGTGCGCTATAATAATGTAGGGCGGCCTAGGTAAACTACTTACACTACTAATAAAAATTGTATAGGGGAGAGACGATAGGTACGTCGTATACTTATTGTAGGCGCCTAGCGAAGGGGACGCTAAGGACTAGTATATAAAAGACGGGTTAGTCTATCGTAGGAACACGATTATAGTACCCGAAGATTATATAGTAAGAGCATAGCTACTCTATATGTATTATAACGACCTACTAGTAGGGCACTTTAGTAAGGTAAAGACTAAAGAGCTACTACGACGTTATTACTAGTAGAAATCACTTAGTAAGGATATAAGGGAGTATATTAGAAACTATAAAGTATATTAGACCTCGAAGACGAGGCGCTATCGACCCTACGGCGAGCTATAGCTACTACCTAGGCTAGACGGTCTATAGTAAGAAATTACTATAGATTTTATTACGGACCTACCGCTAAGTAAGTAAGGAGAATACGTATATAATATAATCCTAGTAATCGTCGACCGCTACTCTAAAATAAACTTGTATATTCCTACGACTAAGATATATATAGTCGTAGAGCTTACGAGGCTCTTACGAGACGAGGTCGTACGGTATTATAGTATCCTAGCGGGTATAGTAAGTAATCGCGGGTTAGTATTTACGGGTAAGTTCTAGAGTAACTTCTACTTCGAGGCGTAGGTAAAGCGTAAGCTATCTATAGCCTTTTACCCTTAGACTAACGGTTAGACTAAAAGGGTAAACTAAACCTTAGAATAGTACCTTCGTTATTACTATAGCGAGAACTAGATAGAGTAGGCTAAGTAGCTAGCTATTACTAAATTTATATATAATAATAGCGTCCACCCTACGCTACGTATAAGCCTATTCAAAATAGCGTATAGTTAGAGACCTAAGATTGCCCTAACACCTATAGGATCTCGAGGCGAGATCCGGGAAGGGGAGGTACTAGTAGCGGTAGACTTAGTTAACCGTATACGAGAGATGCGCGCTACGCTTACGAAGCGTTAGGAAATCGTAGCAGCCGATTAGACTCGCTACTATAATAAGACTTATAAGGCTAAGAGCTATCGCGTAGGCAACATAGTCTTATTATCTATAAAGAACCTAAGGTTAGCATTACCGAAGAAGAAGATAGGTCCGAAGTTTATTAGACCGTACCGCATTATCGACGCTATCGGTTCGTAGGCATACCGCCTAGTACTACTAGCCGACTTAAGAATTTATAATATATTCTATATATCCCTCCTCGAGCCGTACGCGGGTAGCGAGAAGGATGGAGGTACTATACCCCTCGCTAATAAGGACGGGAAATATAAAGTAGAGGTAGTACTAGGAAAGCGTAAGTATAAGGGTAAGGTATAGTACCTAGTACGATAGAAGGGCTAGCTAGAGGAATATAATAGCTAGGAGCTAGTATAAGGACTCGCAAATACTACGCGTATAGTAGCCGAATATAAGGCGTTAGTAAAGACGGTATAAGCCGGCGGAAGGATCCGCGAAGGCTACGCGTATAGTAGTCGAATATAAGGTGTCTACGAAGGCTGTATAAGGCGCCGAAGGAAGAGTATAGATTATACATTTAGGCCTTAATCCTTTAGTAGCTAGATATAAGGACCTTACCCTTTAGATATATCCTCCTCTTTTTACTAATAATACGGGGAGGAGGCCTATCCGACAGTATCTACATTAATACTAGCCTCTATCCCTAATAGTAACATTAGCTACAACCTATATATAAGATACTAACTCTTAGTATACTCTATCTAACTAAAAGGCTCGCTTACTTAGTTAAGTAAACACCCCCGATAGTAATAACATTAGAGAGGGAGGTAAGGAGAAAGAAGAGTAGAGAGAAGATTATTTATTTAAAATAAACTTTTATAGGCGCGCTACGGCGCTACGTAGATAGAAGATAGGCGCGTAGTAGGCGGCTAGTATACGCGGAACGCGCGATTACTCGTTATTATCCTCCTTATTATTATTACCCTTATTAAACTTACCGCGTAGAGTAGGTGGTAGGAACGCCCTATCTACGGCGGTAGTATCAATATTTCTAGCCTATAAGAACTATAACTACAGTTAGTATAGGACACGTATACGATACGCGTATTACTTATAGTACGGCCGAGGTCGGAGAGCCTATTAAAGGCCCTATTCTACTCCTACTATAGAACTACGGACGTAGTAGCGGAGGCGGAGGTAGGGGTAGTAGTAGTAGAGGCGCCGGCGAAGCGTACGCGAGTGTCGCCTAAGCGCTTATTCTTATAGGTACTAAACTACCTCTTAGCCTATGAGGAGGTTAGCCGATTTATATAGGGAGTAATAGTATGCCGTACGCGGCGAGCGTAGGGAGCGCTAGCGAGGCGTAGCGCTTACCTCTAAGATCTACTCGCCTAGCTAGGCGTAGAGCTTATACTACTAGTCTAGAGCATCCTACTCCTACTTAGTAATAGGGTTACTAAGCCCCTAGATAAGCTTATCGTGCTAGGCGCGGGCGGTACGTAGGCGAGCTACTATCTACGCGATAGCGACGCTAGTATTACTAACGTATAGGTGCCTATTATCCCTATAGCGCCTATACTTCTTAAGTAACTCGCCGGTAGTAACACTATTATACCTATCCTACTTATCTACTATACTATTAGTAAGCGTATCGTAAGCGAAGAGCGTAGCGAATACTTACTAGTTACGAAGTATAGGAGATACTATATATATATATATATCTTAATGTCTATACCTAGATGCTTAGTTAGTAATAACTTAGGGGTCTACAGCCCTAATATGCTAAACTTACGCTTCGCTAGCGTATCTAGTACGCTAAGCGCGCTAGACATCTATAGTAGTGCTAGTAATAGTGTTAGTAGTACTAATAGGCCCCCTATAAGGGCCTCCTAGCGTAGTTAATCTTAAATAGCTTCGTCTAAAGCTATAGTAGTACTAGCGGGTCGCTTAGTAGTCGCTAGCGAGGAGCTAGTAGATCTCTAGTAGTGCGGGTACGGTACGCTATAGGAACGTAGTACGAAGAAAAAAAAGAAGGAAAAGGGGAAGAGGGTACACTTCTTAAACCCTCGAGTTAGTAAACCTAGCAACTATAACTTCACTACCTATACCCCGATAACGATACGTACGAGACCCGTAGGCGAGTCGTATAGTAACGGAATCTACGAGAAGTAGATAGATTACTTATATAGAAACCTCCTAAAGCCGCGAGCTAAGGGTAGCTCGTCCTAGAAGGGGAGGTAGTTATAAGGACAGCCTATAGCTAACCCTTATATATAATACGGCTATGCCCGGCTTAGCATGCCGCACGTAACGCGCATACGTACACTAGGAGACGCGTATAGCGTCTATAGAAGAAAGTAAGCTTTAGTTTATCTACGATTAGAAGATTGTAGGCGTGCTCTATATTACGACATTCCCTTATAACCTAACGGTCCTTATACTAGTAGTCTATATATTAGTTAAAATATAGTAGTAATATTATAATATAAAGAGTAATCTAATATATAATTTTTAGTAGTAGTTAATAAGTATTATTACCTTATCTATATACTATCTAAGTATTAGAATATACTAATTATAGATAGTTAATAAATAACGCTATTAGTAACTATAGATATAAGACTTCTAAGAAGAAAAACTTTCTTACTAATACTGTTTAATATAGTAATCTACTATACATACTATATAATAATCTAAAGTCTAGTACTATTTCTTAAGATAGCCTAAACTATACGCTAGCGTCAGCTACGCAGTATACACTAGTATTTACGTAATTGCGCGTAATTTTACCTTCTTAAAATAGCTAGAAGCTAAGCCTAGTAAAGATATTTAATATTTACTAGAAATAAAAATAATAGATATCTAACTAAATATTAGCTAAGATTAGTTTAGCTTAATAGATATTATTACTACCTATATTAGCGTAATATATAGTTTAGAATACCTTATAAATAGTACTATACTATCTAAAGAAGTAATATAAGACTCTTTTTAAGTTATAATATAAAGGAATATTATAATATATAGTACGCCTATAATCTATTAGTTATATATAAAATAATTCTTCCTTCTCTTATAGACACGTTATACGTTGCTTTATATACATTTACATATTACGTACGGCTTACTAATTAAGATAGAACTATATATTATATATAAGAGTTAGCTATAGACCGCCCTTATATATAGAGTATAAATAAGATATACTATCTCTTACTATATAATATCATTAAATATATACTTAGTATATGTAAGTATAGACATAAGATATAAAGAAGTATACTAGAATTTCTATTCCTTATTAGAGAGTATTATAACATACTATATAGTATACTTATAATCTACTAATTATAGATAAACTAATTTTTATCTTTTATTATTAACATATTATATATAATAAGGTATATACATATTATAGCTTACTAAGCTAGATATAGCTATAAATTATTTATAAGAGCTAGTTAGAGGCTTCTCTTATATTTTTCTCTTTACATAAAGCTTATCTAAATAATTACTATCTTATATAAGTTTATTAATAGCTAGTAGTAAATATAAATTATCTATAGAGTAGTAGTATATAATTAAAATCAATACTTTCATAAACTCTAGAATATAAAAGAAGAGCTCTAGAGTTAGGTCTTTATATATTAACACTTTAGTATTAAACTTACTATACTTGCTTCTATACTTATCTATATCAAAAATGTTATTATAGCTCTTTTTATACACCTATAGACAGTATTAACAGTCGCCTACTTATATCTATTATTATAATATGACTATAGTACTAGTAATGTCTTAAATCTTAATATATTTATAAGGTATAGAAGACTAAATACTATTAAACCTCGCTAATCTAATATTAGATATAAGATTAGTTAGAGAATACAAGTTAACATCCTAGGTGATATTAGCGTTAAGAACTGCTGTCATTAAGAAGCTATAGCTTTGCTAACGACGATAATGTTAGGCACGATATTGGACGAATATTGGACTGAAGAACGTGGCGCTGGCGTGACAGCACGAAATGCGACAACGCAGTATATGCAGTTACCACTGATACTGTTCCGGCAGACTGCAGCGCCGTTGTCTTGTCCGCTGTCAAATCCCGTTCATACGCATTGAGTTTGATTTTGGGCACTATTTGCAGAAGCAGGGTCAATGTTGCTAAAGCCATTCTAACATGATGAAGCCCACCACCACCCCATGCACTCTTTTGATCATGTTCGAATAGCGGCCAAGTGCAGTGACAAATGTAGATGCTCTCTACCGCATGCCATTCGTGCTAGTGTAACACCCTACCGAAGTCCCGAACCAGGTAGCGGTCTCGAGGACGAACTCATCCTAACGCCGAGGTTGAAGTCACAACATACTAGCTTGCTGACCCTGCTACTCACCCCAGAGCACAACAGCAGTAGCATCATCGTGGAGCGAGCCAATGCCCGGTAATTTAAGTGCGCACAGTCCGAAGTCAGAGTACATATAAACTGCTCTGCTGCTCCTGTTGATCCTGAAGCTACAGACACACTCCAGTCGCTTCCGCCGCCACTCGCTCAATCAAGTCATACCAACGGACCTAATCCTCCTCAATCCCAACCTCACCTCTTGCACTCAACCCAAATCACAACACCTCAACACCTCAACACCATGTCGTACAATCAACAACGCTACGAGATGCTTCAACGACTTCAGATCGAACAGCTACCAACTCTCCACGCTCCAACAGAAATGGAAGAACATCACCATCCATTCGGCGAGAGCTTACCCATACGCTCAAAGATGCCAGTAAGTGACGCCGGCATCTTCCCTTCTTGCTCGACACTAACAGTCCATGCAGGTCCCTGGCAAACGCTGTCCGAACTGTCTGAGACGCGGGCAGACCATCTGGGTCATTCCCGGCAAGCGATGCTCGCAGTGCGGTACAGAGGTCCTGTAATGACCATGGAACGGGCGGGGAATTCGAAGGGACCGGGACGGGTTGCGGTCTCGTGCTATACTGCTTTTCCAAGAGGGGTTCTTGGTGGTTGGTTCACGGTCGAGATGGTTTTCTGGTGGGCAGCAATGGACGTTTTGGCGCACATATTCGATCAAACCAAGGGTTGCTTGTTGGGCGAGACGGAGTTCGAAAAGTCGTGCCGAGAAGTTTTGCTTCTGACAATGACACAGAACAACTGGAGCTGTTGTGGTAGTGCTGTACATTAGATTTGGGCAGGTCAAGGCATGCAATGAGCAGCCTACGTACATGCTTCTCACACCTGAAGCGTCTTCGAGGTGAAATGACATATTCGAGTGAGCGAGCGCGTTGTGACACAGTCTTTGTGGAGGCAGTTGCATATCGCCGCAGGGATTGTGCGCTGAAGTTGTGACGCGCGCGTACATGAAACCCTCGGCAGTCTAATGAGCTGGCACCGCCGGCGAGAGGGCCGATGACACGGCTTTGAGATACGTTGGTGGATTCGACCTGTTTGAAAGATCATTCACGACCCGCAATGGGGAATCACCGCCTCATTGTGAAAGGGAGCCGCGTGAGCTTCTGATCAAGTGACCTGGGCCTTCTGTGTATGCTGTGGATCCTTGGAGCACAAAGCGAGCGGCGGTGCTTCCGAAACGGTGGGCGGCGATTGAAGTACCACCCTGGACCCGACCGCAATCCACCGGATACTGAAATTCATAACATTGATTGCGGACCACGGTCTTGTAGGGGTTGATAGTGCGCTCGGCTGTACTATCAAGGCCTTGAAACTCAACCGGTAGTAATTTGATAGGCGTCTTTAGATGGTTGACTGTATAATGCGGTGTGGTGCGTCATGAATGCCTGGGTGTGGACAGGTGGATGCGAGCGTCCCTTCTACATACAGCCCCAAGCAATGATCATAAACCCCTGCATTTACGCTATCCTAGCTGTCAAGCAGTGATATCTCGCGAATCTGTTAGTCTATGCGAGAGCGCTGCGAAGCATGGTGAGCTACGCCAAGCAGCGGAACATCTTCCCGATAGAGGATAGTGAAATGACAGGGGCTGTATGATTATTGCTTGGGGCTGTACCACGTGGAACAATGAGATGCAGCACGAAGCACGCGACGTAATATGGGCAGCTCGCGATTTCGTCTACGGACAGCTCATATTCTCATCAAATCAAATGGGGAATACCCAGCCCCCAGCCCTCCGCTGCAATTGGGCCCTCACACGAGATCCACCCTGCCTTCGGGGTCCCTCCTACTGTGCGTCCATCCCTAGTATCCTTCGACTACAGGAAACATAGATGCTGTTAGCCCTCGCCGGGCGGGCGAGCGCATTTGGAGTGCTAGAGGGCTAATCAAAATTTGTCGTGAGCTGCCCATAGACTTTACGGCACGCGACGCCTTCGTTCAATGCCGGCGCGCTCGGCAGCTGTTCCGAGTCGGCTACTCCTAGAGGTACCGCGGATTAAGAGCGGCCTACCTCCAGTGCTTGGCATACCTTCAAGCCTGCTTTGAACAATCAAGCAAGACACATTTCAGACACTTTGGCGGGGCGTATGGCCATTTTTTCTGTACGCTATAAGCTGTCCGTTAGCCTCGATAATTTGGCAAACCTTTCGGAGAGCGAATCGACCCACTCGTTCATCATTTCTTGCCGTATGCAACACGCGACGAGATTTAAGAAAGAGCGGGTAAAGCCGCCTACCACAAGCCCTGACAAAATAAGTGACAACGAATTTCCTTGACAAACTGCGGTAGGGCTAGATACGGACTTCAACAACAAAGTCCAAAAGTGGCACTAAAGCTTTTCGTAGAGCGCGCGATAGTCGAACGCTTGACTCCTACTTGTTTATAGCAATTAATGCGCGAGAGATGTCTAGTATAAAAGAGTCGCAACTGTGGTGGTCTTCTCTAGTATCGACTAGCTTGGTGTCACTTGTTTTGTCAGAGGCTGTGCTATGGAGGTGGACCGCTTTCACTTGTATCGTGCGATGGCAGAGCATGTCATCATGACCGGTCGACTCGTCCGCGACGGCGATCCTACGGGGACATGATTAAGGCCATGATGCTTTGACTTGCTGCGAAGCGAGAGGCGAAAAGTGGATAATGCACCATCTTGGGGGTTGTACCTGACGATCACTGATGGGCCAGGGCACTCTAAGGCATCACGATTGCGGCTCTGCTGCATCAACAAGATATAGGTGCAGCTCGAACGCCGTCTTCCTCTTACAATCCACAACACACTTTCCATCGCAATCATGTTGAACATACGACAAGCGACCGCCGCCTCGCTCCGAATTGTGAGATCAACGTCAAGAACTCCAAGACTAGCTGCTAGGCACTACCACTGCACAAGCAGGAACATGGCACCAACATCCGCTGCTGGAGAGCAGATCTCACAGACCGCAAATGCAGAGGGTGGGCCAACCCGAGGCTCTCTATCCGCAGAGATGCAGAGTCAGGTCGGAAAGAACAGAAAGTAAGTGTGTCGCGCTCGAGCCCTTTGTACGATAACCGAGTTGATCGATAATCTTAGTTTTGAGCAAGCTGCCCAAGAGATTGGCCAGAAAATGGAGACGGATCCAGCTTCGGTTTCATCTGATGTAAGTTTCATGCTGGCGTGAAGAGACTGGGTTATGGATGATGGGTGATCACATAGTTTCAACTCTGCTGTGATGGCTGCTCTAACTTTTGCGCCGTGGAGCCCGACACCTGCAGTCGCCGTCCCGAAAACCTAGACACCTATACATGTTCCTGAGCTGATCTATCGCAGGACGCCGCATACCTAAAGTCTCGCGAGGCACGCGCAATCGGCCAAGCACAGCCACCTGCAGACTCAATAAGTGCCGAGGCTCAACGTCTCGCCTCAGTCAATGAAGGCAACACGAAGGTGAAGGATGCCAGCAATATGGATCCTGCTGAGCAGTCGGCTGCCGACCGCCTTGAGAACTTCGAGGCTGCCGCCGAGCAGGTCGCATCAAAGCTTGCATCCGATCCTGGACAGGTAACGAAGGACGAGGCCGACTCGTTGCACTCTCGGGAGCATCGCGCTTTTGGGAATACTTCAAAAGGTGGTATCGCCAGTCAGGCTCAGAGTGTCGCGGCGGAGAACGAGAAGAAGGGCAGCATTTGACAGGATTTCAGAGTCGCGAATCGACCGGACATTCTTCTTTGTAAGGATCGTCTCAGCCATTGATAGTCACAGCGATAATGCAACGCCGACGACCTCGGACTCATAAGGGTGATGCAATTGTATAGCAAGTTCCTGTGGCTGTCCCTGCCCGTATGACGAAGCGTTTCGCTTGTCGTACGCTGGAGGTGGTATAGGCGTGGCGTTCTTTCGATGCTGAGTGTTACGAGGATACTGCAACGTCAACGTGCCTCAGCCAAGCGAGTCATACTGATTCATGTTTTCAGGAAACTGCAAGCACGCCCCAGGGCGCGATGTTTGAGGTTTGAACATGCCCCGATCTTTTTGCTTACACTTGCCGACGCGGACTCTAAGACATGATGTGCATCGGGGCTTGTAGCGTGGAAGTGCTACCGTTCTCAGGCCGTGAACGTGACATGTTTGGGACATTAATCCTCTCCCTTGCTGCCGAACCTTATCATTTGCTCCCAAAATTCCAGCCGTCATCATCATCATCATCATCATCATCATCATCGTCCTCCTCTTCATCATCTTCGTTACTTGCTGGGAAACGTAGCGTGCTGCCAGGGGTGTCTTTACTTCTCACAGCCATGCCAGTAGTATCTGGAGGACTAGGATCTGCTGCTGCGACTGTTCTCAAAGCCTCCCTCTTCTCTCTCAACTTCCTGG
This sequence comes from Nothopassalora personata, assembly GCA_033816765.1. Lineage (NCBI taxonomy): Eukaryota > Fungi > Ascomycota > Dothideomycetes > Mycosphaerellales > Mycosphaerellaceae > Nothopassalora > Nothopassalora personata. The sequence goes on along the minus strand of CM066287.1, from coordinate 5,216,077 downwards.
CTCGCTCCTCAAGTCCTTGCATCTCTTCGAACTCATCCTCCAGTAGCCTGGCAGCATCTTCCTTCTCAGCCTCCAATTCAGCTTCTCTCCGCCCACGCTGCGTACTTTGCTCCTCCCTTGCCTGTGCAGCTATCTCCTCCGCCGTCATGGGCGCGGCTGAGATGACAGCTCCCTGGTGCGGGGTGGCACCATGGCGCATACTTCGCTCCATCTCGGCCAACTCACGCTCAAAAGCCTCGAGCTCGGCAGGATCTGCACTTCGTTCGTCGTTTGGTGGTGCAACTTTTTCTTGTGCGTCTTTCGTGGTGCTCTGCGCAAGATCCTGGGTTGGCCCTGCTTCTTCATCATCCATCTCCTCCGCCCCATGCGTAAGATCGACAGGCCTGGACTTTTTCCTGTGCTTTGGTGACGGGCTGTCGATTGTCGATGCCTTGCGCTTTTTGCTAGCACCATTCGCGCTTCCGTCGCTCACGGACCGGGCAGCTGCAGCGTCTTGCGCTCTGCTCAGCCTGAGGGTGTGCTGCGTTGAGTGCAAGTGGCCCTGCCATGCTGTCTCGGTTTTAATAGTTGTCTCGCAAAGGTTGCAGAGCAGCTTCCCGTCTCTGGAGTAGCTCGCGTGCGGGTGTTTGATCTTCCTTGCCTCGCGCGAGGCGCGGAGCAGACTTCGTACGTCGGCCATTACTTCCGACTCTGCTAATGCTGGTAGTGAGTTTGGAAGAAAGTGTTTTCGCTTGGGGGAGGTGCAGGTGCAGCCTGTGCAGATGCACATCAGAAGGTGGAGACTTATGACCGCGGCTGAATGAGCATACCACGACTTGCTGGACTGAGAATGCTCGCTCGGGCTCTGCCGGCGAGAGAAGCTTCCTCTGTCTGTCGTGATGAGTGCTTGCCGACCTCCACCTCCAACGACTTCACCACCACCTCCTCCGCCCCTCTGCACCGCGCACGGCATCCACGCCATCAGCACCTCCCACGCCTCTTTTGGCAGCGTCGCGCACTATAAGCGACCCCGGTTCTCACACCGTCGCTCTGGTAAGCAAAAGATCGCGTGACCGGCGGAGCGGAAGACCATCCGCGCAAACGCCCCAAAACAACATCACCACCCAACAACAATCCGCGCGCGCGTCACATCCAGTGTCGCGGTATACCCGTCGTCTTCTCACGAGCACGACAAGCGGCAAGCGTGCCTGTGGTGCGGCGACAGAGCAGTGCAGTAACGGCACAGTAGTATCTGGTAGTGGCACTGGGCGTTCGGTGTTCGAGGCGCGACCTCGTGTCTGGGATAGCGCTCACAGCCCGATCAGTGCTATACACGCTCTACTCACAGGGGCGGCGCACTACTGGGCGGGAGAGGGTAGTTAACGGACCAGCGGGGCGGAGATAGCGAGGTGTCATTCGGCGTCTATTATCTAGATACTGCGTGAACTCTTTGAGAGCGTGTGAAGTTGTTCTGTGTCGTCCTCCATCGTCAACGCCTTCCTGCTGCCCGAGAGCGTGTGGGCACGAAAGAGCGACCATATGGCAGGTAAGCCACCCCGCAACCACATCCTCCTACCCATCGAGATGTCGAGACGACATGTGGCGCGTCTCGTGTCTCACACGATAGCATGACCACCGTTAACATTGCTACAGACGAACCGCGTCGCTCGGGTCGCGCGACCAAGGGCCAGCACAAAAATGCCTCGTCCTCCCCCCGACCGCAGCCCAAGGGAGCGAAGGGCGCCGCCAAAGGAAAGCCCAGCAAGAAGGCAGCGCAGAACGAGCCTCAGGAGGAGGAGGACAATGAAGAGGAGGAGATTCGCTGCATCTGCGGCAACGCCGACCCCAACGATAAGCGGCCCTTCATTAGCTGCGATTCGTGTGAGGTCTGGCAGCACAACGTCTGCATGGGTATAACAGACGATGAAGACGATATCCCAGAACACTATTTCTGCGACAAGTGCAGCCCGGACGACCACCAAGAGACGCTGCAGGCGTTGGAGCGCGGAGAGAAGATCTGGGAGTGGCGCAACAAGCTGTGGCAGAACGAGAAGAAGATGAGCAAGAACCGCAAGACCAAGAGTCGAGGAGGCGATGATGGCAAGCCAGGCTGGCTCAAGAAGGACGTCCCGCCGCAACCTGAGGCCCCGACTGAAGAGCCTGCACCCGCTCCACCCGTCGCCAACGGCGGCCGCGAGTCGGGCAACAAGCGCAAGCGTGAGGAGGAAGAAGTGAAGGAGGAAGCACAACCACAGCCCGAACCAGCGCCGGAGACGAAATCAACTAAGTCTACGCGGCAAGACAAGCGCAGAAAGTCCACGCCGGTCGAAAGCAAAGTGGTCATGGGCGCCGACACTGACACCGACACCGACACCGCAATTGTGCCCATCAAAGAGCTGCCCAAGGAGCGCCAGAACGTTGCACTAGCACTGAGCAAGATCATTGGTGCCGATATCGAGAAGCGGGTCAAGTCTGGTACGAAACTGCCGGCTGGACAGACAGGATCCTCGCTGGGTGAGCATTATGCTGTGCGCATCGAGTACGCTCTGCACATGAATCATGGCGTTGGCAAAGAACCATACAAGCAGCAATTCCGCACACTTCACGCCAACCTCAAGAATAACACCGGGCTGATCGAGAAGTTGATGCTCGGGTCGCTCACCCCTGATGAACTATCTACCCTGGAGAGCAGTGAGATGCTGAGTGAAGACAAGCAGCGTGAGCGTGCCACCATGAAGGAGGCACTCGATCGTCAAGCAGTCGCAGTGCAGGAAGACGGTCCGAGATACAAGCAGGACCACAAGGGCTATCACCTGATTGAAGGCGAAACGGGTCAGCAACCCGCGAGCGCATCTGAAGCGCGACCTGCTGTATCCAGAGCCAGCGCGTCTCAAGATGCAGCTGGTCGACCGCCTTCAAGTGGATCGCCTACAAACCAGGGAGCTCTTAGCATCGAAACCAAGCAGGCTGAAGCAGACATGGAGCGCCGCGCGTCGAATCAGAACTTTAGCATGGACAAGATTTGGGAGAAGACGGGTAATGCCCAGTCTCCTACCGCCAATATCTCGCGTCCTCTTCAAGCGCATGTGCGCCGAACAAGCTCAATACCGACTCAGCCACAGAATGGTGCCAAGGACGATCCCGATATTGATCGAATGCTCGAGGACAACGACGACACGTATTCGCCTGCTCCAGTAACCGGCGCGGATGCTATCATTTGGCGTGGCAAACTCGTCCAGACTAGTGAAGACGGCGCACCGACTGTTAACGCGCGCTTCGTCGCAGGCCGAGACCTCGCATCAACGGTCCCATGGCAAGAGCTTTTGCCTCACAGGCTCTCAATAGACGGTCGACTAGCTATCGCCAAAGCGGAGGAGTACCTTTGCGGGTTGCGATTCAGCTCCACCAGCGATGTGGCAGTCTTGGCACTGACACCGTATGACAATGCTCAACCATTCAATGAAGTATTCGAGTACTTCCACAGTCGTCAAAGGTATGCTGTGATTGAGAAAGACAAGCCGCAGATGGTCAAAGATTTCTACATCATCCCGTTGGAAGCTGGAGCCTCGTTGCCAACGCACGTGGAGATGCTGGAGCATTGCACGCTCAAGAATCCCATGGAAGAGCGTATGCTACTGGCTACCTTGGTCGTCGCCCGCGCACCCCCAAGCCCGACAAAACTAGATTCGATCCATGGCCATGCTGTGGGCACGAATGGACATCACTTGCCCAATCACATGCGCCAGAGCATCGGCGGTCCCGCTGGTTCGCCACTGACTGCGCAAACACCAACATTTCCACCTCAGCAAGGGAGTCCACAAGCTGGCTACGGTGCTTCAGCACCTAGTCCATTTCCAACTAACCCGTACGCTCCATCTCAGTCGACTCCGCCTGGACAGCCAGGTGCCTATCCTCCGCAGAACATGCCACCACAGCACACTCAAGCAGACCAAATTCTTGGAGAGCTGCAGTATACACCAACAGCGAAGATGATCCTGAGCCAAGCGGCGAGCCTGACTGTCGATCAGTTGAACAACTTGAAGACAATACTTGTCGAGGACTTGAACGCGCGAACCGATTTCGAGGCGTTGACACGGAAGCTGTTCGCAGATAGATTGTAGTGCGATGACTATCAGTTTCTTGCGCTTGCAGCGGTCATCATCTTAGGGGAAAGTGAATGGTTCAAAGGGTTGGCCGCACAACGAGTGAGAGATGCAACTGAGCCGGCGTAGGATGAAGACGTGCCAGCTCAATCAATGTCGCAATTACAAAGAGGTGCCGATGGCTGGCCACTCTGCGAGAAGGACCTCCGTCGTGACTCACCCATGACTGTAGAACCCAAGACGGCCTTATGGGAAGCATATCAGCATTACCCTGGAGGTGATGGCAGGATTTTTAAGACTATGGAGAGAGACCTATGCTCATCGCAATATGATACCCTCTTTCAAGGATATGGAAATAACAGCGGTAGCGTGGTTTGGTCTACAATGCTCAGGGAGGAGGAAAGAGTCCAGCTGTTGGACATACTACAAGGCACTTTCGCCGGTTGCAAAGCAAGATTCATGTGCATGCTTCATCTGAGTAGCTTGTTCAGTAGTCACGCGTTATAATGACATACACTCGAACCTCGTACATCTATCCTCTATCTGGTGGCTGTTGGTGTCGTGGGTATCGTCTAATGCTGCTGTGCCATCTGGTGTGCTGCCTTTTTTCCTACACACGAGAACTCCTTCAGCCCTCATGTCGCCAAGAAATATTACGATTAAAAACTGAATAAACCTGACCTTCTTTTTCCGAACGGATAAACCACTATGGCGCTCAGGAATAAGCCGACCGTGATCCCAATCGCCACCTGCACGACCGAATAGCCTACGGTGAAAGCGATACTGTTCAATCCTTCTGCCGCAGTAGTGATGGACGTGCTGTTCACAACCGTCGTTCCATTGGTAGAGTTACCTGTGATCTGGTTCGCCGAAGCTATGCCGGCAACGAGTGATCCGTTGATTGCAATGCCTGAAGGCACCTGGACGAAGATGGCCGGTAACATAGCAGCCGCTGCGAGACCGTACCCAACACGTCTCGCAGCGGGCTTAAATTTCGAGCGAACGGATGCATTGTCGCCCATGACGTGTCCTTCCTCCATACTTTGAGGCGACTTTCTTCGGCTTTGATGGCTGAAGATTCTCTTCCGGCAAGACTTCCAGCGTGGACGAAGTCTTTCTTCCCAAAGGTCCCAGCCGCGGTTTTCGATTCTGCCGCCGATTCGGCTGTACGAGTTCGCGAGGACACCGATTGCAAGAGCACCTAGGGCATTGCTGACTTGAGTGTTGCCTGAGAAGCGGCGGGCGGAGAAGTAGTTGATCACGTAGCCAGCAAATGCAATGACCATCATCACGGGGGCCTGCTTCCATTTGGCTTGGTTGATGATGATCAGACACATAGTGAAGGCTGGGACGAAGAAGAAGAACCAGTACTCCGGGATTTGATTCTTGCAGGTCGTCTCACTGGTGGCATTGTTGTCCAGGATTCCGTAAATGGCTGTGCCAATTGTGATACCGAAGCCTAGGAAGAGGGAGTATATGATGGCGTAGACCATGCGGACACTACCCGCTACTATGGAGCGTGACTGCAATTCCAGAGATGCGCAGAGCACGGTGTAGCCAGGAAGGATGAGTGCGATGGACGACTGTGCCAGTGCAGAGAAGCAGAACAAGTCGCCGCCTCTTATGCTGCCAAAGGCTCGCGCCAGGAAACTGGTGATGACCGCTGCTGAGATCTCGAAGACGTTGGCGTAGAGGTCCGACGCTGGGGCAACGTACAGCTGCAAGAAGCCGAGAATGCATCCCAGGAAGAAAGCGATAGGCAGATCGATCAGCCTCGCGCCAAAGGCGAAAGGGCCAACACAGACTGCTGCCAGACCATATACTGGTATCCTGACGAAGCGGTTGTGTTTAGGGTCCCGGTTGCTGACTTCCTTGAGCCGCGCGTGGGCCTCTTCCACGCCGAGCTTGTCGTGTACGACCTCTTTATAGACTTCATGAACGTCTCGTAGCTTGCCCAAGTCCAGACCTTGGGCAACCTTGACCAGTTTGACCTCACTCGTATGCGTCTCGCGATCCTCGAAGGACATGATCATGGCGCCCGGGATGTATAGAAATTGAGCCTCAATCTCCAAGACACGAGCGCTCATCGTCATGTATTCTTCCAAACGATGCGTAGGTGCGCCGTACTGCATCAATGCTCTGCACAATCTCTTCAGATACTTCTGCCGAGCGATCGTTCCAGCAATGTGCTCAGTGATCCTGTACTCTGTTTGGAGTCCTCGGCGATTGAACCTATTCAGCACGCCTGCACTGCTTGTCCTCTTGCCCATGCCTGGTCGCTTTTGCTGCTGTTCTCTGAGCCGCTTGCTGACCTCTTCGCCTAGATCATGGTTGGATACCGCCGGTGAACCAAAGGACGAAGATGTGCCCACCAAAGTAGCTAGCGAGGACGTAGAATGGTTGCCATCTTTCTTATGTGAGTACCAGCGGCGATTGTATGTTGGGGTTGTGGCTCCTGATTCGGGTGGCGAGTGCGCAGGACTTGACATTGCGGAGAAGTCGCCACTGGAAGGTCGAGAGCTCCCTTTGCGAGCGGTGCTACTATTGGAATTACCGTATAGCGTTAAGAGTGACCCGAGGATTCCTCCGCGGTATTGGTCCGGACGAGGTTTGTAGTCTTCCATAAAGTGTTGGTCTTCAGTCGGAGTCACGGCTCCAGATTGTTGACCCGATGGCGATTCGCTAGGCAGCTGCCGGAATGCGTCCTTTGCAACCGTATGCCGTCTAACAAGATTGAACGCCTCTGTCGTCGAAGCTTTGCGCAGCGTTGGGTGTGGCGGTAAACCGGTCGCCTCATCTTCTGACACTCGATCGTTCAGATCTTGTAGTGGAATGTCGCCAGTCGTGATGCTCGAAGCTGTTCCATCAGGTGAGCTGCGCCTGGAGGCAGGATTGGAATATGACTGTGCCGCACGCTCGACATCTTTTCCACGTTCGAAGGCTTTTCGGGCGCTTTGTTGTCGTAACCTATGACGCTCGTCATCCTCGGGACTTTCAATCTCAATGGCCGGCTCTTGAGGCTTGATGGAGTTGCCTCTTCGAATTGCTGGTCTAGGCCGAGGGATATCCAGATTGCGGCTGATAGCCTCGTACAGCTGTTCAGTCTTCTGCTCCGATAGTTGTGGAAGATGCGACCTGTCGTTCTCCGATGGAAGGAGCTGGTCACCACTGCTTTGCCTGCGATGACCAGAGGGAGTATTGTTGCCGCTACCAGCAGGAGAGCCGTAATTGGGACCAAGGTTGAACGGCGAGTAGGACCCGCCTCCCGATTCAACGAAGCTGGACCGTTTCCCTGACGGATCGACTTCTTCTGCTCCTGTGAAACCAACTCTCTTCTTGCCTTTTGGTCTGTCCCCGGTCGCAGCAGGAGTGCTTTCTTCCCCGCTTGTTCCGACTCCACTCGAGGGTGGAGTGTCTTTGAGCGACTCTGCCATGGCTGGGTCGCCAAAGGGATTGGCGAGCTCCTCGACGGGAGTGCTCATGCTGCCGACTGGCTACCACAACGGTAGCAGACGCCAAGAATGTAGACAGTGGGCCGAGAATGTAGGCGTGCTCAGATGTGTCCGGATCCGGTGATTTGAACATGCAGTAATGAATGCTGTTTATGCTAGAAGACAGCCCGGCCACGACAAAGGAATGCCGCATAAGTATTGTCGGCAGTACCTCGCTTTGAAGCACGTCTTTGCTCTCCGAAATTTTGACAAGAGATGACTAGAGAAGGTGCACGCACTGTTGCAAGGCTGTGAGCGGCAAGCGTTGGGTACAAAGGTACCTCAATGAAAGAAATGCCGCGAAAGGCTTTGCCCCAGGGGACTAGTTCTAACGCACAAGCTACAGAGAAAAGAGGGATGGACGATAGACAGGAGTCAGAGCAGATAGAGTTGTGGAAGTATAAGGGACGAGTCACTGTGGGATAGAAACATGTGCTTCTGACGAGCTTCGTTTGCTGTGTGGGTAACATGATTGAGTACGACACGACAATCGAGCGTCGAGACAAAAGCATCGAGCGGGTTTGCGCGTAAAGAGGTCCACCGTCGACGGAACCAGACGAAGTTCGACGTAGTGGGCCGTCGTATCAACCGCGGCAAACCATCGCGCGCGGCACAGACGATCAAAGGTGTCGTTGGGGAGCTGCGTTGAGAAGCTTCCAAGCAAAGCAGTGCTTAGGTCAGCACGTGCTAAGAGTATATATATAGTATTGTAATAATGTTATTCAAAAGGCCGCTTGCATTCTCATCATGCATCGTCGTCCCGTTCACTATGCGAAATGCTGAATATCAACACCACCTCGCCCAAGATTTATCCTAGCACTTGGCACTCGCGAACGCCATGGCACCATCGCAAAGATGCATGCATACACGGACTGATCCACCTCGACATACGTCTCTCCTCCGTCTCCATGCACTCTCGGCCAACCGTCAGCGCACCAGCGTACTTGAAACACCTCAGCTGAATTTCTTCTCTGACCCGTGGCCGCTTTCAGAGTAGCCCGAGTCTCTCGCGCTGATCGTATCGTCGTCGTCTTCGAAATCTATGTCGAACTCGGGTTGTTTGCCTCTGTCGGCTCTCTCTTTGTCTTCTGCTTCAACCAGATCGGCGCCGTCTCCTTCGCCAAGTCCAGCTGCTCCTCCGGCCCAGCCTTTCTGCTCCGCGGCTCGGGTGTTCCAGCGTAAAGTCCTGGAAATGCTATCGAACCATTCCAGAGCCTGTCCCATCACGGTCGGGAAAGGGTACTGCGATGCTCGTACGACTACCTCGTCGCCACGGCCGAGCTCGACACGCCCTTTGCCGTCAAACGACACAAAAGCGCCACCCCGGCCAGTGGACGGAATTGCCACCTTGAGAGCCATGTCATCATTGAGCAGCATCGGCCTGAAAGATAATGTGTGCGGACAGATCGGGGTTAGAAGAATGGCCGGGATATCTGGATGTACCAAGCTGCCGCCGGCACTTAATGAATATGCTGTGCTTCCAGTAGGTGTGCTGAGAATAATCCCGTCCGCGCTTATGCGGGTCAGTAGGCTGTCGTTTGCATACAAATCCAGGCTGGAAATGTACGACGATGGCCCTCGATCAATGACCAGCTCGTTCAGAACTTCATGAGTCTCGCCTTCAATCTTGGCAGATGGAGATTCACTTCCATACTGGCTCGCAGTTGTTGAGACACTCGCCGAAGATGCGGCCGAAGACGTGATTGCAGGCGATGCGGCAGACCGGAACACTGTGCAGGTGAAGCGCATGCGAAGGTTGACACGCATGCCGGTTTCGCCCATTACGCGATTAAGCTGGTCCTTGTACTGCTCAAAGTTGAAGTTCGTAAGGAATCCAAGAGACCCCAACGAGAAAGATAGTACTGGTGGTACGATACGCTGGAATAGCCAGGACGTGAACAAGACGGTCCCATCGCCACCAAGCGTGATGACCAAGTCAAAGAGTTCCGGCCTTTCTAAGCAAAGGTTCGGAGTCCAGAAATGCAACATATCCGCGAATCTCTCGTCCTGTTCCAGAAGCGACTCCAACCCAAATCGTTTCGACTTCCGCAGTTTCGAGTCCACCCAGACATTGACTCCAATATCCCTGCCGTATCTTGGCGTAGCAAGTAGGAATTCTGCCAGTTCTCGAGTCAAAGTGACCAGCGTATTGTCTCGTGCCTTGGTAATGATCATAACATTGCGCACAGCTCGTTTCAAGGGTCGTCTTTGCAATTGTCTCGAGACTTCTCTTACTGACGCAGCGGTTTGCATAAGTCTGCTGTGTGATAGCTGGTCATCGCCCTTGATCTCCTCCAAGACTTTCTGGATGTCGACCGCGTCCCCAAATCGCTTGTGAAAGTAGCAGGGACTTGTCAATGCGGCGAGACGGGCTATAGATGGTGTGTCGGAACAAATGTTGAATCTCGCCATGGCAGCACTTAGATCTTGCTGACCCTGCGGTGTTCTGGTGCGCTTCTCGTCCGAGATATCCTCGACTGTCGCCTGCGCTGCGAAGACTTGCGATGCTGGCATTGGGACTCGTGCTGCGCCTGTAGAGAACCTTCTTGGCGTGGAGTCGAGCGTCGCAGGGAACAATCCATCCAGACGGTCAAGGCTATCGCGACGGATGGGAGTGCGGGCAAGCGCCTCACCCAGCGTCGAATTCCCCTTTGTCGCGCCATTGTTTGGAGTCCCAGGGTAAGAAGATGCGGCATCCATATTGCCGGCGGCTGCAGGAGAACTCATGGCTATGCTCTGCAGATAGGGACGGAGTGCTGAGGTAGACTCATCAACCAGGATCGGTCGGCGTTAGGAGCGGAGACGGCAGCACGAGCAGATCTTACGATCCTGCCGCGAAGGACAGCATGCCATGGATGGGGTAGCGGTGCGGAGATGTAGGGGAGGTGAGGATGAAGGTGGAGGCGTTGCCGGTGCGGTAGTTGTCAGTAAATGCCATCATGCTCGGTACCAGTGACGGCGATTATTGCCGTGTGCATCCCTGCAAAGCGTGTGTACCGCACACACCCTCCGCCGTCGGGTAATGATACAACGAATGTCTGCCCGCCCACCACTTGTTCACAGACAGCTCACCATTCTCCAGTATATGATCATGGCATTGCGACAAGAATTATATCATGTGTTGGTGACGGCATACCTGTGGTCGGCAAAGGTTCGGTTAGACATCGATCCGAGCCCAGCAAACTCTCTGTTGGTCGCAGACACGGATAACTTCTGCAGCCCCCAATGAGACTACTATTTTGGATCTGGATCGTTGAACGAACCAAGATAAATAATGCGCAGCACCAGTCTCGTCTCCGTTGTCTCAAAGGCAGACCGTGGAGGTTTGCACAAGCGGATACAGCGCTCAACAGTGCCAGTAACTACTATTCCCAAGGATGAATTTACTGCCCAGTGCAGTGCTGAAGGACAGCAAGCATTGTGTTGTCTCTTGCCGATTGTAAGTCGTGCTTCGTCTTCGAGGTAAGGTGATAATGTTGACTGCATGTAGCTCGAACAAGGTCTGATCTGCCAGGATCCATGATCGTATACTTTTACTTTGATCCTGAGAAAAGAGCATGTATAGGTGGAGGTAGATACGCAGACACAGGTATGAGCTTCCTTCATCGCATGCCTTCGCTGCTATTTGCACATCGCTCGTCGCTAGGACACACTATGGCAACTAGCGTAGACTCGTGTTCCCATAATATGTTCAGCGACGATGAAGTTTTCCACTGCCCACAAGAACAGGAGACTCTACATCGCGAACTACTGCTCTATCCAGTCGGCCAACAAGCACAATGCTTATGGGTGCTCACTCCACCTTCTCGATAGTCATTTTCTTGCAGACGTATTCTTGCTAATCTTGAGTGTTACTTCCCTGCATAAGCTCAAAATCACAGCCGATAGGCAAAAATGGCTCTGCTTGATACGTCGAGCCTCGATACATCTGCATCTTGGGTGATTACGATGACCGCAACGACGACAACGCTGCGACTTGGTTCGATCGATGACTTTGGATCCCAATACCAGATTTTGGCAACATTGAGCTTCGTGCTCTTCCTGTTTTGCCTGTATCAAGTCTCTATACGCAGTGATATACCGAAGATCCCGAATATCCCCGATATACCTAAGCCTTGCCGATTACTGGTCACCCACTTGCTCTCGGCGATGACCATGCCACTCTATGTAAGAAGTGGTGGCGGGACTGGAAGCAGTCCATCTTCCAGATCCGGCTTAGTCACACGCGAGCCGTGGTAGTGGACAGCTTCGATGACTGTAAGAAGATGCTGGTCGGCTATCAGTCAGCTGTGATAGATCGTCCTATGGTATGTCATGCTGCACATGTGAAATGCGGTCTATCGACCAACAATAGCTATACACATGCCACGGCGTAATATCTTCCACCCAAGGTTTTACCATAGGATCATCGCCATGGGACAAAAGCCGTAGACCAAGCGCAAAGCTGCGGGTCAGACCTTAGGCCGCCCAGCCATGCAGACGTACCCGCCAATGTTCGCTCTCGAGACGTACTGCATCGTCCGTGGGCTTGCTCATGACAGCAAAGGTGGCGAAGCTTATCTCAACATCAGACCTTACCTGCAAAGGTATGTCCCGAACACGAGTATCACTTTATACTATGACATAAGAATGGACAGCGTGGGGGGTGACATGTTGATAAGGGTCCTGAAGGTAGGCAGTGCCGTCAGTCTACTGCGCAGCGCATCAGAGAAGTACCAGGATTATATTCCGATCCTCAGATACTTGCCCAACAACGAGAAGAACCAGAGGTGAAAGTCTGCGTGGTCGCAGAGACAAGTATCTGAACGAGCTGTGAGACAAGGTCCGAGAGATGATCCAGCATGGTGCAGATGAGCTATGTGTCTTAGCATCGATCTTGAAGGACGAGGAAACCAAGCTTAGCGAGATAGAGGTGTCTTCCATATGTCTGAGCCTGGTTTCTGGAGGCTTCGAGAACATAGCGCAGGCGCTCCTAGAGCGAGCTTACTAGGATATCAAGAAGCACTACCCTAATATCTAGGATGCCTGGAATGATTCTCTTGATGCTGAAGATGTGCGATATGTCCATGCGATCGTGAATGAAGCCGCCTGATATTACACTGTCTCTGCGATGAGCCTGCCAAGGAAAGCATATACAGACATAGACTGGGATGGTGCCGTCATTCCGAAAGGCACGATTCTCCTCAACGCACAAGCTAGTAACCATGACAAGGGGCATTTTAGACCCGACGTAAAGATCTTCGACCTGGAGCGCTGGCTAAAGAGTGTGTCTCCATTTGAAGAGATTCCCGCGACCTGCAGCATCTGTCATTCGGAGTTGGATCAAGAGCGGTACGACTCGTGCAGACGTCCACGTGGATGGAAGCCTCTGCATTTGATTGCTCAAAGTGGTGACTGCGAGCATACGCGGATTGCTTCTCATCGAGCTCGAGGCATGTTGCGCTGGACACTGACTCAGTGCGTAGCTTCCAAGCTCATATCCGCACCATAACCTCGAGAACGATTGCGAAGATATCGCTTGGCCTCCTTTCCCAACTTGCACTCTTTGGGAAGTCGGCCAGATGTGTCAGGCTCACGCAGCAGGCGCCCACACTAGCCGCACAAGATGGAGAAGGGCCCGGAGAGGGGACGAAATTTCATTTTGATATCCACTCTTTAGTACCCGTTGTCCTCGGTATCTACCTCATCTTAAGTAGCCACCGGCACGTCCAATCGGCATCACGATCTTGACACGTACCTCGCCATATTAATCCAACTAGTCGCTCAATCGACACGCTTTTTGGCTCAATCCGTCGTATTCACGTATGTGACAACGAAAAATCGTCATGTAGATAATATAGTCGCAGCGTTGAGGTGCTGTTGGTAGGTGGGAATCGAGAGTCGGGGGAAAAAGCTCCCGGGCCGAATTTGCCGTATCACCGTCCTGAGCGCAAGGTTATCATTTCTACGAGGACACTGCACCTTAGATTGCGATATAGCGACGACAAGGCGCATGGATACACGATTGCAACACGAAAAAACGCGTGATGATAGTGTCGGTAAATAGTAGACAGTGAAGGCAAGGTGGATAAGCGAAGATAGTGGGTATTGTAGTGTGGGTATAAATTTCGGGGAGAGGGTGCCCTGGCGAGCCCTAGCCCTTTTGGCCTTGGACATGGATATCGATTGTTCGCTGGCCTTCGGACGTCCGTTTCAGCATCTGCGCACGACACTGCGTGTATTATGGAGGTCTGAAGAGACGTAGCTGATCGTCTCCAAGCTTCCCAAGCTTCACATACAAGACGCATCGCCCAGGAGTACATCAGCCAAGCGAGCAGTCCAAAGCTTGTGCTCGCTGAGATGTTGCGCCGCGCATATCCTTGTCGACCTAGAGTGGTTCTTGTTCCGCCACCTCAATGCAATCACCTCCCTCAGTGTAAATCGAAAAGTCTATGGGCAGACCCAATTTTTGACCATGGGCAGACCCCAATCTGACTAATTAATCAAATCCTATCAAATGGTGAGTACCTACCCCCTAGCCCTCCGCTGCACTTGGGTCCTCTTACGAGATCTCCGGAGCCCCTCCTACCACAGGCCCCTCCCAAGGTTGCTACGGCTACAGGAAAGATAGATGCTAATAGCCCTCGCCGGGCGGGCATGCGCATTTAAAGTGCTAGAGAGCTAATCAAGTTTTGAGTGATGACTAAGATTGGGGTCTGCCTATGGTCGAAAATGAAAATGGGGTCTGCCTATAGATGTATATCTACATAGCGCGACATATAGTATAATTCTCAATGGCTAGTACTTTCTATATATGTCCACGCGTTGTCGCCTTTTATCGCAGTCTTGCATACGACAAGGAATTGCAATAAGGTGAGCGATTTTGTTGAGGTGTCGCGCTTCGCGGGTGCTTGGGGATGAACACCGAGGGGATGATTGTTGCACATAGAGGACCGCGGGCCGATGCATCTCAGATTCTACAACAGCCAACTCCTTCAACACGTTCCGTAGTCCCGCTCTCTGATTCGCTGCGCTGGACCTCACTCTTCAATCTTCGTCTTTGGCGCTTCGGAGCAGAGGCTTTGCACGCTGAGTGATGTCGGGATTTCGAAACAAGATGCGTGGACGTGGGGCGATTGCAATTGTAGCGTCATGGCTAAGACCTTCCACGCGATGGAGTTGTTGCTGTTTTCGGGCTCCGGCAAGCATGTGGGCATGGCGATAATTTGCACTCTTGATGCCGACCATATCCTTGGCCCTGGGAGCACTGTGCCCCTCGTAAGAACTTTAAGAGAAAGGCTAAAGGCCTGCTCTTACCAGCTTTCCTGGTCCATCCCATCCGGCAGCCACTTCTTCTTTCGACTTCAGGTCGACTGATCTACATCGTTGGCTACGGACGTCCCGCCGCCTGAGCACACGAAATAAGCGGCCCCATCCATACAGAACCTGCGAAATTTGCCACGAGCTAAGAGCGTTCCGGCTACATCCGTACAGCAGCATTGCGCAGGCCCAAGCATCGACACAACTGTGCCGCGTTCTTAGTGCAGCCATTCAAAGCTTACTTGGGCACAACGTGGTACCGCGGTAGCGGCTGAGCACTGA
This sequence comes from Nothopassalora personata, assembly GCA_033816765.1. Classification (NCBI taxonomy): domain Eukaryota; kingdom Fungi; phylum Ascomycota; class Dothideomycetes; order Mycosphaerellales; family Mycosphaerellaceae; genus Nothopassalora; species Nothopassalora personata. The sequence goes on along the minus strand of CM066287.1, from coordinate 5,200,923 downwards.
GGGTAAGGATTTGGCCCTGCAGCTTAGATCGGGCGTTGCTTTAAAGCTTGTCACGCCCAGTTGTCCGACGAATTTCTTCGCTCTGACTACGTCACGTGGCACTTCGAACAAATTGTCCGCCATCATGGAGGACTCTTCGATGCGTGACTACGGGTTGGCTGCACCTCACGGGCCTAACAGAACCGGCCAGCATGTTGCAACTGCGGAACTCGGCGACATGAACAACGAAGAGGCGTCTGTCTTCCGTTCGCTGTTGTTGCCCGACGACAGCTACGACGAGAATGGCACTTACTGGGCCGATATGAAGCTCGGCAAGCGTATCAATTTCATCCGCAAGGTCGACAATGAAGAAGCCAAGAAGGAACTCAAGTCCATTGGCCGCATGATCAAGGCCGATCCTCTTTCTCCTGTCAGCTTCTACTTCAGAAATATGGTCATCCCCGGTATGGGTCTGCTTCTCGAAGGGTATGACGGGTGAGATCGTTCCGCAGACAGCCTGCTGACAACGTATAGTTACGTGCTCTTCTCTATTGGTAACGTGAAGCCACTTTTCCAAAGCGCCTTTCCCGATTGCTGGCACAGCTACTCCGTTTGTAACAAGACATGGATCCAGGCCGTCGACTACCTCGAAATTTGCGGAATTATCGTCGGTCAAATTCTTGTCGGTATCATTGGAGACTGGATCGGACGCCGTTGGGGTCTGATTCAGGATGCTGTCATCATGTTCCTGGGTCTCGTCATGCTCACGGCCTCGTGGGGTGTCACATTGAGTGAGTCGATGTGATATGCTGCTCATCTGACGCAAGCTAATGTTTGTCGCAGACGGTTGGGTCATCTGCTACGTCTGGTCTCTTTTCTTCTACGGTGTCGGTGTTGGAGGTGAATACCCCATGACTGCTACCTCTGGTATGGAGAACGCCGTCGGATCTGGTAAGATTTCGACCCGGGAGGACCGTCTACACCGTGGTCGCAAAGTCACCTCGGCTTTCCTTATGCAAGGATGGGGTCAGTGGTTCAACCAGGTTATCCTCATTCTTCTGCTCCTCATTTTCCACGGCGGCTCTTCTAGCGCACCTTACGGCAAGACACTCGCACAGTGGACGTACCGTGTCTCATTCGCCATCCCAGCAGTGGGGACTCTCTGGCTCGTCTACTACCGTACATACAAGATGCGATCCGCTTCGAAGCAGCTCGAAGCAGTAAAGAAGAAGTCATCTGTCACTGGCTATGATGTGAGGTCACTAAAAATGACTTTCCAATTCTTCGGCGGTCGTGTCCTTGCCACTGCTGGAGCCTGGTACGCCAACGACGTGTTCTTTTATGGCAACAAGCTCTTCCAGAGTGAGTTCATCGCTACCATCTCCGGATCGGACGCTTCGATCATGGTGAATTGGCTCTGGAATTTACTCAATATCGGTGTCTCGCTTGTCGGATATTACCTTGCATCTTTCTTGATCGACCACAAGCTCTATGGCCGCAAGTGGATGCAGATTGTCGGGTTCATCGGCGACTTCATCTGCTTCGTCATCCCGGCATTCAACTACGATTATTATGCCGAGGGCGCTGGTGTGCACAAGTTCATGGCCATGTACTTCCTGTCATCCTTCTTCAACCAGTTCGGACCTAACTGTGTGACCTTCTTGGTGGCTGCAGAGGTGTTCCCTACACCGGTTCGTGCGTCTGCGCACGGGTTCTCCGCTGCCTGGGGGAAGCTTGGTGCACTGACGGCTGCTGTGCTGTACAACTACATCGACGTTCCCACGCGTTTCCTGGTTGTCCCCTGGTTCGGTCTGGCCGGCGCCCTTCTCACTTTGGTCTTCCTGCCGGATACCACCGGTCTTGACCTGAAGGAGCAAGAACGCAGATGGGCTTACATCCGCGCTGGACGCGACGAGGAGTACTGTGGTGTCGCTGTTCACCCACAGCATCTGTCTCTCTGGGAACGCATATGGGGAATGGGCAAGCGATACAATGCCGAGAAGGATTACGAGCAGAGAGTTGAGGAGATGCGCGCTGATTGGGAGGCAGCTATGGCGGCCAAGGCTGCGAAGGAGGACGCTGTTGCTGACGACGACTGGAGTGATGAAGTCAGCACTTTCTTTGAGCGTACCCGCAAAAGCGGCGCCTCACCTTTTAAGCAAGGTAATGGCGGAGTTCCTGGGCCATTTAATGGCTCAATCGAGGAAGAGGAGCAGTCTGAGAAGATCAATGGTCACTAGAATGCATATAATCATTATAATGTTCGGCAGATACTTAGCATGACATAGAGAAGGCCAATCTCGCATCATCAACGATCATCCTCTTTTTTCGACGTTGTGGAAAAGGTCTCGCTACCTCAAGCTCCCTTCAAGGAGGAAGTCAAGTGCTGGAGAGCAGTGCAGGAACATGACTTCGCCGATCGAAATGCCGCAGAACTATGTCTATGACCCACTCAAGCATATCGCTAGTTGTACATTCCTTCTGTACATATCTATAGCATGCTAGCAAGTGTCTATTAGAACAGAGATCGATGGAATATCTTATGGTCCTCCTATTGATGATGAATGATACCTCCACCTTTCCCTTTCTCCCAGCCTTGTATGCTCTCCTTGATATTCATCCAATACCGCAGCTTTATCGCTTCCCTGGCGGCCTCTTCCAGCTTCCCCTGCGCAAAAGCTTCGTCCAGTGTTGCGACGCTCTTCTCTATTCGCTCATTATTCTCTGCCTGGATGTCTACAAGCTCTTCTTCATTCTCAACTTCTTCCACTGCCTCGCGCGCCTCCATTACCTCCATCAACAGTTCATTATCGGAAAGCTTCGCGCGCTCATCCTCAACGTCGATCCCGTGCTGTGATAGGAGATACTGTGCTCGTCTTAAAGGATCCTGTAAGGTCTTATACGCTTCGTTGATTCGTGCGCTCAATGCCTCGGCATGCCGTTTCTGCGATTCAGGCGCTAGGTCGGGATGCGCTTTGGCTTGGAGTTGCAGGAATTCTCTCCGAAGTTGCTTGAGGTCCGGCGTGAACGAAGCGTGTGGTGGAGGTCCTCGGGGGAAGGTCTCAGGGAAGAAGTCGAAGTGCGATTCTAGGACTTGGTGCTGTTGTGCTATGCGCGATGTGGTGAACGCTCTTCGGGCGGAGCAAGGTCGTTGTTCGTTTCCGGAGGCAATCCATGTCTGACACCGCGTGCAGACATATTTGCTGCGTGTGCTCGGTATCGATGGCGTGGTCCGATATATCAAGCCAAAAGCTCGTGTCACATATCTGCTCATGTTCGGAAGTGTGTGTTGGAGGATGGTGTGGTGCACGATACTGCGAAGCTAAGATGGAGACTACCATGAGATGTTTCGTCTTCAATCGAGTTCGCTCTGACGTCACCTAAAACTGAAGATATGAGTTATGCTCAAGAAACACACACCTTGGTGGCAAACTAGATAGTGGGCAGTGTATTCTTTGAGTCCTATTGAGCTTCTTCATCATGTCGTTGCCCTGGGCTCAGTCTCATCTCGTCGATGCTCCAATCCAGACTGCTGTGACACATCATTCGCGAGCTCATCTGGACTCAACAGCTTCTCAGGGCCAAAAGACATCGGCAGCAGTTGCTCCAGTGTCATGACCACCGATTTCCCATCCTTATCGTACATGAGGATCGGAGTGTTTTGCTGTGTGAAGCATCAGCATAATGTTATCGCAAAGAAGCGGAATGGGCAATGCCTACCTCGCAGAACTCCTTAATGAATTGACGACACATGCCGCAAGGAGATGCAGGCGGACTGATGTCAGTCGCGACGGCTATAGCGCGAATGTCGCCTTTCTTTGCTCCATGGCACACTGCAGTGGCGATGGTCACTCGCTCCGCACATGTGCCAACGGGATATGCTGCATTCTCAACGTTGGCGCCTTGAAAGATCTCGCCATTCGTCAGGAGTAGCGAGCACCCGACACGGAAATGAGAATAAGGACCTGATCTTTGTCAACTCCCGATGGTGAAGTGGTCCTTTCGTTGCTTACAGTACGCCCTTGCCTTAGCTTCAATGCATGTATCTGACAGCTTTTGGACTTCCGTAGAGGACAGTCCGTGTATCAGTGCAGTATCGTGACGAGAGTGTCCTGGTCTGAAGTCTTCTGACATCGTGGAGGGAAGAAAGAAAGAAGCAGTGTTGGGTGTTGCGGCGGAGCCAGTATTGGCGGCGTAGATTTGAGACTGACATCACTGTCACGGCGACAAGTGCCTCCGGTTGGCACCTGCATGCTTCCACTGTGTTCCACTGTTTACTTCTAGACACGGCCGATTGGCCTCGCCTGTTGATTGCACGGACGATCCAAGTTGGCCTGGTGTGTCTGGTCTGATTTTTGTGGTCAAACAATGTTCGTTCTAGATGGCCATCCTCAGGATTACCTCAGCGAGCTCAGATATCGCCAATGCGCAGCAGGGCTCGGAATGGCCCGCTCGCGGCGAGCCTTGGCGAAGCGATTAGGGATGATTGTACTGTAGTGCAGCTCGTGACGTGTTATGGGTATTGGTTAGCAGGCTGATTGTTTGGTTGAATCATTCACTTGCTTGGGCTCATATATTGATTGGTTGAAGGACTGGTTCAAAGCAGACAGTGCATTGCATGTGTCTATCTAAGACTCTATGTGCTTGAAAAGAACAGGTGTAAGTGAATGACTAATCTGGTCACGTGACTGGATCTTAAGCTTGAGCCTAATTGCACTAGATGGTGATACCCCACCTTAGCTTATGTAGCTACTTATAGGTAAATAAGCTAATTTCTATATAATCCTATAATCCTCTAGGCTATACCCTCCTTAGTAGCTATCTTAGTAACGTTAGTGCTCTTATACCGTAGTACTTTAGTTCTATTATAGACTACTATAGTAGGCTACTAAGTTAGCTATATTTAGGTAAGGCTACGTTAGATAAGGCTACGTACCTAATCTTACCTCCTATTTATACTTACTAAGTCCTTATATTATTACTAGATATAAATCTATATATTAGGTTATAATTAATATAAGATATTAGTAGAGTAGCTAAGGTAGTCCTATTATACGGACTACTTTAGTATAGAACTACTCTATCTACTAATAAATATATAAGGTGTTAGGTTTAAATTACGGGGGTTTTATTATATTATATTATACCCACTTAAATTTTTAGATTTAATTTCTATGTCTACGTTAGCTAGTATATATAAGTCCGGGTTTATTCCTATTATATAACCGAGTACTTACTACTTATAGTAAGATAGATATTCTAGCTTACTATAGACTTTATATTATATAGTATAAGGTAGTAGTTAGTATACTAGTAATACTAGGTTATAGTATATAGGTCCGTCCCTACTATAGAGCTTACCTTTAGGTAATAGGGCTTTAATAGCGGAAACGTCGAAGTAACGCTATTAGAAAGTTATTAAGTTACCTTTAGAGTAACTTACTATAAGGGTAGCCTATAGCTAACCCTTATATATAATATACTACTAGACCCGACTTAGTAAGCCGTACGTAACGCGTATACGTATACTAAGTAATACGTATAGCGTCTATAGAAGAAGGTAAGATTTAGTTTATCTACAATTACGAGATCGTAGGCGTGCTATATATTATAATATCCCCTTACGGTTCTTATAGTCCTAAATCTTCCTCTTATTATAATCTATATACTCTATAGAGCCTAATTATAACGCGCGTAACGGTAAGTTACCTACGCCTTCCCTAAGCCTTAGAGTATAGTAGTAGGCGCGTCGTATAGCCTTAGTTATAAGAATAGAGGCCTTAAGGGCTAAGATTAAAGAGTAGTAGATATAGTAGGAGATTAATTAGTTAGAGATCTTACGCGCTATAAGCGTACCGCCTCTAGAGCGTATAGGAGGGAGGAGAGAAGATTACCTCCCTACTATAACCCCTACCTCTATCTCTATAACTACTAACGATAATATTATAGTACGAGGCGCGGCCGTAGTATATATAACGCGACCGCGTCTAAAAGAGCCGACGCCTTTTAGAGGGGATTTGATAAGGAAGGTAAGGGTATTCCTTTAGTAGCTCTTACTTATCTTCGCCCTCTTAGGCACTATTAATGTCTACTAACTACCCTATGTAGGCCTGTCCGAGTTGTGGTGGTATAGAGCGGCGCTTATGTAAGCAGGAGTATTTACCGGTCCCGGGACCGTGAAATTAGGTCACGTAACGAGTAGCGTAGTAGCTAGATAAATAAGAGGATTGGCGGACTTAAACCCCTATGCCCTCTACTCGAGAGGTATGAATTGAATTGTTTCCTTAATGCTACGCTTATAATACTTAACTATGCAGTATATATCTTAATAGCTATACTAGGTCCTACTAGCTTACCTAAATGTCTAATTAAACTAAAATGAAATTAGGGTAAGTTAGACCTAAGGGATCCCCTCTAAACCTAAGGTTAACACAACCTATTAGTCCTGAACCTGTCCTTAGGTTCTAAAGCAGTAAGCCCGGGCACTATAGGTAGCGTAGTTAGTCGCTATAAGCTAAGGTAGTCTTATAGTAGCATAATAGCTCACCCTATTATTTAGCTTAACATATAAGATGTTAGGCAATCCTAGGGCCTGCTAGCGATAGTTTATAAAGATCGAAAGGATTCCTCTAATAGAGACCGTAATAGTAACGTTAATAACCGCGACTCGCGCCCGTCGTACTACGTTAACGTATACTACGAAACTAGCGAGGGAATAGGCAGCTATGTTAGTATTAATCGAACGGGCTAGATAGTCGAATAATGCGAACGCCATTTATAAAACAAGTAAGTGTTAGTACTAGTAACCTAATAAATCTAAAGACGAGTCTATTGCGTAGCTAGAAAGTTAGTTAAGGGAAGATAAGTAACTATAAGAAATAAGTAAGATCTAAGGACTAGAAGTACCCGTACCCGAAGTATTAACTAGAACTAGAACTAGAATTAGAACTAGAAACTAGTACCTATAGGCTATAGCTATAGCCGGAAAATCAACTAGAAACTAGGAGCCTATAAACCCGTACTAACTACTTAGTTCCACTTATTCTTACATAACTCCTTTATCTAGACCTACTCGTTATCGTAGCTAATACTAGTCTTATTAGACGCGTCCCTAAGCGGCTAGTTAGTAAAGTTCCTATAGTAGTTACGGAAGAAGCTCTTATCGCGCCCTTCGCTTATAAAGCATAGCTACTCGAGAGTAGTAACTAAGCTAAGCTACTTATCTATTAATTTTATAGCTCGGACGCGCTACTTATACATCTTCTTATAGAAGAGCTCCGAGTCTAGGCGGACCGTAGCATTAAGCTACTTTCTAGTATTAAGGATAACTTCGTTATCGTTCTAAGACTTTAAACCCGCTAGGGCATCGGATAGAGGGCTAATGCTACTAAGGTGTACGCCCGTAGGAAAAGGATAGCCGGGTACTAGGCGTCTATACTTAAACCCTATAGCGCTCTTACTTAGCGTCTTAAAGTTACGATAGAGGTCCATCACCTAGTACATGCTCTAGCTTCTCTAGAGTTTAAGATAGTTATCGTCGCGGATCTCGATAAAGTAAGGGTTAATCTAACGTAGCGTCTTCTTATATGCGGCCTACCTCATTAGAACGCCTATAGTAGTGTAAGGGCGCGCGTACCATAGGGTCCGAATGAGATAGTTGTTGTTCTACGAAGCTACGAAAGAGGAGCGCGAGGCGCGGCGGATAGATAAACCATCGCCAAGCCGCGCTAACCCGATGCGGAAGGTCCGAGGTTCCGCCGGGACGACGCATCGTCAGTGAAGGGTCGCGGGCTGCCCGTGACAGTACCCCCCCTCTCAAAACTCGTCTCAGTCCTCTGAGCGTTCAGTCCATTAACTCGCCTATCCATCGTCTTGTGCGGCCACTTATCACCCTTGCCTGTCGAACTCCATAATCGTGCAAACGTCCAATCGTCTTCAAGGTCGTCCTCCATCTCTGTCACTACTGCTGCGGCTTGCGCATCAGACTCTGTTTGCTCATACTGCTGGCACGCCCAGGGCCTAAGCCCCTCTTCGGCGAACGCTCGCGTCTGATCCTTTTGACCAAGGTTGGGTATCAATGCAGGCTCTGCAGGGTTCGCTAGAACATCGGTACAACTGTCTGTTCTGTCGTAGAGCTGAGGGCGGCGGCTTGCACCGTGATCCTCAGTTGGGACGACGGACTTTCCTGTAACCTGATCATCGTAGCGGTGCGTAGTGAACATGCGCTGACCAGATTCTATCAGAGGCAAGGCTCGGCTAGGCTTATTTGTGGCGGTGTCTCTGTCGACCCTGATCGTGTTAAGTCCGAGCACCTCATTGACTGGAGACCAGTCAGATGGCGTTGCGAAGCCCTGAGGCGTGGGCAAATCCGGCCGGCTGTGGTGAAAGTCCGCAAGAGCGGCGGCTGCCCTCACAAACAGGTCCTCTGCAGGTTGCCAAGTCTCTCCGGCCTCCATATCCTGATAGCCAGTCCATCGCACCTTGTACCAAGTGTCCACCTTGCGCTTCTTTCCCTTCTTCACTTTGCCTGCGCGCTTCCGCGTGTACATGTCCAAGATCTTGTCCACCTCATATTCTGGTGCCGGGGCTGTGACTGTGACATCGGCGACTGCGTCAGCTGCAGTTGTGTCGGGTTCGATGGCCACTGGCGGCGGCGGTGCCAGGTGCTGTCCCTCGAGCGGTGGGAGATCGGGGTTGTCGGCTCGCTGTAACAGGGAGGTGTGGAAGCAATTATCGAGTCCGCTCAATGCGTCCGACAGGTTCAGCTTGTATGACAGCCTAGCGGGCATCACCTCCGTGATCTGGTACGGTCCTGCATATCTGCGGTCCAGCTTCTTGGATGGTCGAGTGGTGCGAATGTTCTTCGTGCTTAGATACACCCAGTCGCCAACCTTGTAGTCTGGTGGGATGCTTCGGTGCCTGTTTGCTGCTTCGGCTTGCAGCGCCTGTGACATCCTCATGTTCTCTTGAAGATTGCGATGTAGCTCACAGATGCGTTTGGCGAAGGCTTCGGCTGACTTGCTGTCGAGTCGCTGAAGGGTTGTCATGTGTCGGTCCTTGCCTGCTTGCAAATCGATACGCTCGGTGAACTCTGGGTTATATCCAACATTGGCGTAGAACGGTGACACTCCAGTGGTCTCCGACACTCGGTTGTTAATAGCGAACTGCGCTAAGCACAGCCAGTCGGCCCAGTCGCTCTGTGCCTCATTCGTGAAGGTGCGTAAGTACTGTTCCATCTCTTGGTTAGTGCGTTCTGATTGCCCATCCGTTTCAGGGTGGTAGGAGGAACTCAGCTTCCTGCTGATGCGCAGCATCTTGCATAGGCGCTTCCAGAAAGTGGCGATGAACTGCTTTCCGCGATCAGACGTGATGGTTTCTGGGAGGCCATGCCGGGTGAACACGTGCTTTAAGAAAAGTCGCGCCGCGTTCTGCGCTGTCATCGCGCCGATGGGTATCAGTTCCACTTCCTTAGTGAGTCTGTCGGTGACTGTCATAACATTGGTGTAAGTCATGCCGTCGAGTTCGCTTGGTGGCAGGTCAACCACAAAGTCAACTGCGATGTGTTGCCAAGGTCGTTCTGGCACCGAAAGTGGGTGCAGTAATCCAGGTGGCTGGGTATGCACAGATTTCGTCGTGCGGCACCTGCGGCAATTCGCGTTGTATCTGCGCACAGATCTAGCCAAACCAGGCCAGTAGAATTCACGTGCAACGAGCTCGTAGGTGCGGGCTCTGCCTGGGTGACCGGCCGCTGGGGTGTCATGGTTCATCTTGACTATCCGAGTGCGGAGCTTCTGGTCCTCTGGCACCCATAGACTCCAGTCATTATACTGGTTACGGACGTACAGCAGGTCCCCTTCGACCTTGCAGTGTACTGGATGCACCTTCGCTTTCTGAAGGAGTGCTGGGGTCTCGCCCTTCTGCAGGGCTCTGATAGCTGACTTCAGGTCTGCATCCGCGGCATAAGCCATTGTCATTCTGTACTCGAGTTCGGCTTCCTGTTCCGTCTCGGATGCTGTCTGCGTCTGCGTGGACGGTATGAATTCGGTGGCCTCCGGGTTCAGGGCTTCCTCAATTGGTGCGGTAGGTGTGTTCTCAACAGGTGCAACATCCTCAGCCGCATCTTCGACAGTTGCGCGCATCGAGTCGATCTTAAGAAATCGCTCAGGCGGCAGCAACGTCTGATGCTGATGCTGATTTCGCGGATCGTCCACCCCCTGCGGAAGGTCCTGGCTGCGTCTCGTGAGGCTGTCAGGCTTTGTGCCTTGGACACCTGGTCGATAGACAATACGGAAGTTGAACTGGGACAGGAATTCGGCCCAACGTGCCTGGCGCCGATTCAGCTGCTTAGTGGTCATAAAGTACTCCAAGTTCTTGTGATCCGTGAACACCTTCACGGGTTCGATGGTGTCATCATCCGCCTCGCAGGCCAACTCCGGGCGCCATTCCTCGAAGGCCTTAATAATCGCTAGAAGCTCCTTGTCATAAATCTCATAGTTGCATTCCTGCGGGCTCAGCTTCTTTGAATAGAATGCTACAGGGTGAAGCACGCCTTCCTCGTCGTACTGAGAAAGCACTCCGGCGTTCACGAAATCTGATGAGTCCGTTTCGACTACTGTTTGCCTACCGGGCACATAGTGTGCGAGCATACCGGCTTTGCTGAATGCTGCCTTCAGAGCGTCAAATGCTGCTTGGCATGCTGGTGTCCAGTCAACCCTGCGATTCTTGTGATTACTAGGTCCATTTGACTTGGTCAATTCGGTCAGCGGCGCTGCGAGGCGTGAGAAGGCCTCGATGAACCGTCTGTAAAAGTTGGCGAATCCGAGGAACGCCTGCACATCCTTGAGGTTGGAAGGTGCTTCCCATGACTGGATACATTCAAGCTTCTCTGGGTCCATTTCGATGCCATCTGGGGTGATAATAAGTCCCAGGTACTTAACTCGCTGCTGGTGGAACTCGCACTTGTCGATGTCGACCGTCAGTCCGGCATCCCTCAATTTTGCTAGTACCTTGCGCACATGTTCGATGTGCTCCTCCAGTGTGTCGCTAAAAATTAAAACGTCGTCCAGGTACGCGGAGACGAAGTCATCCAGGTGTTCTTGTAACACGCTGTTAATGTATGACTGAAACGACGCAGGGCCATTGCATAGGCCGAATGGTAACACAAGACATTCGTACACCCCATATCGTGTAGCGAATGCTGTAAGCCATTCGTGCCCTTCTGCAATGCGAAGCTTGTTGAAGGCTGCGACGATGTCCAGCTTCGTGAAGTACCTCTTGCCGTGCATGCGGTTCAGTGTCTCTTGGATTAGCGGTATAGGGTACCTGTTCTTGATAGTGATCGCATTGAGTCCTCGGTAGTCGATGCACACGCGCAGTCCACCGCCTGGCTTTCTGACTACCAGTACTGGTGCCGGCGATTGGCTCGTCTTCTGTCCTGCTGGCCGGACTTTGCCTTGTTGCTCCTGTTCGGTGACCCACTTCTTGACTGCTTCATTCTCCTGAGGCGCCAGTCCGTAGGGCTTACGGTATGGCGGTTCTTGGGGCCCATCAGGCTTGATGTGAATTTCGTGGTCGATTCCAGGTCTGTGAGGAGGAAGTCCTTCATGGTCTTTCGCTGAGAATGCATCTACGAGATCATGGTATTCTGGTGGGAGCTTCTCCTTCGGGTTATGGTTGAACTCCTTGTTCAGGAACTGATCCAAGTCATCAGCTGCCATTGCGCTCAGCTTGATCTCACCATCGCCTTCTTCGTCCTCTTTGCCGGTAGATAGTATGTAGAAACATTCAGCGCCAGGTCGGTGCGCGTACATCTCGAAGGCGCGCTGCGTGACGCCTATACACTCGACTTCCTCATCATCGTCGTACAGGCCCATCGAGGATAGGTTCAGTTCTGCTTCTGCCCCTCCTGCCGTGAAGCTGCGATCATCGGTGAAGGGCTCTGGTCCATATTTCATTGCTTCCTTACGTTGTCGGTGTCGATGGTTCAGGGACTGGACTGTTGTCGATGTCTTGTTCTTAAGACAGTGACCAAAGCAGTAGTCTGATCTGAGTGCCACTTCACCGGTCTCCCAGAAGATGTTTGGGTTGTGCGTGCTCAGCCACGGCAGGCCCAGGACGATGTCGTATTCGAGGTCGGTTATGTAGCATAGCATTTGCTCGTGATGACCGTCGATATCAACATCGACGAGGGCTACGTGCGTGATGCGACGTGCAGCAGCCTTACCATCCCCAAGGGTCAGGTTCTTGTTGCGCACAAGGGGTATCAAGGGTATTCTGTGTTTGCGTGTGAACTTCCAGTCGAGAAAGAGAGAGGTGGAAGCAGAGTCTACAAGGCCTCGTGCCTTCCCATGCTGTATCATTACTGGGAGTACTATGTGAGGGTGTACATCTGGTTGCTGCGGCTCCAATGCGCAGGCCGATATCTTCAGCTCCTCACCATAGTCTGTATCCGTGTCTTGCTCTTGCACTCTGTGTCTCTCAATCTCATGCTCTTTCTGTCCTTGGTTGTTCGGTTGACCACTGTCTGCCACGCTTAGGCAGTGGCCTCGCCATTTCCCTGCCCGGCGGCCAGGGAACTGAGGTTGGTGTTGCCTCCGTTGTTGTTACGCGGGCGCGGTGGGCGATAGTCGCCGTCGTAGCCATACATCGGGCACTCGGTATTGCTGGATAAGTGGGGTCCGGTGCGGCATCGGTAGCACTTGCCCTGCTTCTTCAATTCCTCGCGACCCTCATAGTTGAGCGGTGGGAGGTCCCGAAGGTGAGCTGGCAAGTCTTCCTTCTTCTTGGTGCCTACGTACTGTGGTGGGCGCTGAACGACGGCGCCGGCAGCACCAGCGGCTGCAGCTGCAGCTGTGTTGCCCTGGTTCTGGTTGCCGTTGCCGTTGCCGTTCTGGTTGCCTCCTCCATTGCCGCGTGGGCGGTTGTTGTTCTCTTGAGGGTACAGCTGCTCGGTCTCGTAGAACTGCTCGTCCAGTGCAGTGCACTCTTCGATCACGTCCTGCATGCTGTTCAGACGTCGGTCCACCTCGCGGTCTCCGAAGGTCTTGATGTAGTAGCGCTTGTTGAGGCGTGTGCGGAACAGCATCAACTCGGTCTCGTCACTCCAGTCAACCCATGCCCTCAGCTTGGAATAGCGTGCGAAGAATGGGACGAAGTTCTCCTTCTGAGCCTGTTTGCAGGTAGTGATGTCCACTGCAGCCTTGGTGGCCTCGTTGCGGACGCCGTACTGTCGAGTCATCCAGTCCAACAGTTCTTCGCCAGTCATGAACTCGTTGAAAGCCTGGTGCCCGGGGATGGGGATGCGAGGCTTCACAGTCTTCTGCACCTCACCGTCCGTCCATCCATACAGGAAGCGTAGGGCGTCCTGTTCAGTGCGGAACGTCGCGACTGTCAACTTCAGCAGGATGCTTGTGTACCAGCTGTCATAAGTCGGGTCGTCATCGTTCTTGAACTTCTTTGGGTCAGGCACACCCTTGCCGATCTTCATGCTGCGGTCGAGGGTGGGGTCGATGTTGATGAGACGCTCCGGCAGGTCCACGAGAGGTGTCTGCTGCGTGCGGTTGCTGCGACCACCGCCTGACCGCTGCGTGCCTTGTGTGCCTTGGCGCTCATCACGACGTGGTCGGTCATGGTCACGACCACGGCGATCCCTGTCCTTGTCTCCATTGCCATCGTCATCATCGTCTCCTCCGCCACCTCCTCCTGCTGCCGCCTCACGGTACCGACGCTGGAGCACCTCGAGTGAGGTCTCGCGGGGTGGTGGTGATCGTGGGCGTGAGCGTGGGCGCGAGCGCGAACGACGTCCTCGTGCCTGGTCCTCTGCTGCTTGCAGACGGACCTTCAGGTCATCAACCTCAGCTTGTAATGCCTGGCTCTTCTTCTTCTCCGAGTCGGTGATATCGGCGAACTGCTGACATAGCTCGTTCGCATCCTTGTACTTCTTCTCGACAGCCTTGAGTTTGAGGGTGTCGGCGTTCTTATTCTTAAGGTCCTGGGCCATCTTCGCGAGGGCGGTCTGTTCGGTCTTGAGCATCCCGTGGATGCGATCGTACTCGGCATACAGCGTACGGTACTGCTTGTTCTGAAGTGCATTGGCGCGTTGCATCACATCGAGTTGTTGGCTAGATATGATGGCAGTGTTGAATCCTCGTAGCACGAAATCGTGGACGGTCTTCGGGTGTTCCTTGGTCAGTGTGGCCAGGTCTTCGGCGGTGATGTTCTGGAAGTCGGCGGCAGCGATGTGTTCGGCTTCGTCGTGTGAAATGAAGACTGGTGTGTCCTCCTCTTCTCCCACCCTGGGCTCGAAGAGTTCTGTGAAATCAAGCTCACCGTTCTGCTCCCTGTCTTGTGCTTTGTTCCATGCCTTGTCCAGCTCTTGCTGAAGCGCGACACCGGTGTCAACTGTGACTCGCCGAGTGTCGTCTCCTTGTGTCTGACTGTCGAAACTGGAGAGGTCGGGGAAAAGAGAGGTGCGCTTGCCTTGTGTCTGTGACTGCTGGGAAGTCATGTTGTTTCCTTCAACGCGGCCTGTTGCTGAGGCCTTTGGTGCGTTGGTTTCCTTGGGCATCTGTTGCTTAGTGCCTTACCGTGTTCCGTGTTCTGAATCCGTTTGCCTCTGTTGCGATGTTGCGAGTCGCGAGTTCTGTATCTACGCCGTGCGCGGTTCTGTGAGTCTGTTCCTGTTGTTACGCGTCCCTTACCTGGATCCGCGATCTGGGTAGGGAGGTAGAACAGACTGTAAGGGCGCGCGTACCATAGGGTCCGAATGAGATAGTTGTTGTTCTACGAAGCTACGAAAGAGGAGCGCGAGGCGCGGCGGATAGATAAAGCATCGCCAAGCCGCGCTAACCCGATGCGGAAGGTCCGAGGTTCCGCCGGGACGACGCATCGTCAGTGAAGGGTCGCGGGCTGCCCGTGACAAGTAGTTACCCGCATTTGCCTAGCGCTTAGGCCCTCTCTAAACTAGCTAATGCTATTCTTACTTAGGTAATTCTAGACCCCAACCGAGAAAAAACGCTTAAATCGGCCGTCTTCTATGCAGTCGTTAGTCTAGCACTACTAGATGAACTCTCTAGCATTCCCTTACTTATAAAAACCGTGTAAAAACTCCGGCCTACTAGTGCCCTCTAAGTTAAGAGAGTACAGCATGTTAAGCCGGTTACTAGTCTAGTAGTTTTTAATTTCGAGGTTTAAGTCGACCCTAGTATACTGCACTATAGCGTTCGCGTCACCCCCCTAATAAGTCCTATTAAAGCTAAAAATCGTAGGCCTAGGGAAGGAGATAAACCGAGTACAGTATTACGGGTATAGCGCTACTTATAAGAGCTATAGCCCGGGGTCTTATCGCATAATCTATTAGCTTAGAGAATACTACATGTTCTAGTAGACGCCGCCGTTACTAACCTTATTTAATTCTCGTAGGTACTATCGGTACACGTCGAATTCTCGACTTATTATTTCTCTAACCGTTTTAACCCGCGGCGCTAGGTTAGTGTTATTATACTAGTATAGCATGTTACTATTAATGTAGGTACCGGTACTATTAAGATCGGCTTAGTTAGCTTTATTAATACCGAATTTGTCGAGGATCTAGTTATAGTTAGTATATGTAACGATACTACTCGTAGTGCCGATTTTGCCTCGAACGCGGAGGTAGCTAAGCAGGTTAACAGTCTTCTAACTACGCTTATTAGGGCGAAACTACGACCCATTTTTTACCTTAATAGCTAAAAAACTCTTACCTTTAAAGAGCTAGTCTTAGACCTTAAGCGCACGCTTATATAGGGTATTAGCGGTAATACCGGGATTCGTAACGAAGTAGAGAGCCTTATAGTAGAAATCTCGAATATACTAATCGTATATTATAGCGCTAACCTTACTATCCCTCTTAAGAACCTGCGAGATAGTATGTTCAAGCATCTTAAGGCCCGCTATCCGGTACTTAGGTAGCTAGTTAATACTATCTACGTTAATCGAGTTTCTAAACTTAACGCTATAGTACCGCTTATTATAGGTGCAGTTAGCGCGCTTAATCCGGAGGGCCTCGTCTTCTTATAGGATCTAATCCTTAAAGACTAATACATCCCTAATTATAGCCGAAGGTAATATAGTAAGTATCGAATTACTATTCTTAGTTAAGTTTAGATCGTAGAGTACTAACCGGTATACCTAGCGGACTACCCTCGCGTATAGGTACGCCGTCTAGCGTTCGGTTAGGCGAGGATCGAGTAGGCGCAGTTATACCCTTACCTATGCTCTCGCCTATACGGAGCTACTTAAGTCGACTCGACTTACGACCGCCTCTCGATAGGACTATAGGCTAAGTAGAGGCTAGTAGTAGAGTTAGCGTAGTACTCTTTATACGTCCTTTGCCTTTACTACCCGGTAGTAGCTAAGGCTATTACTAGCTAGATAGTCTAGGTTAATCTATACTGTCCTCTAGGGACGCGGACTTCTTAGTAATAGTACCTTCTATAAAGTATAGAAGGCTATAAGGGGCGGGCCCCTGTTTCTTAGTATAGGCTACGCCTATGCGTTCGGATTGCTTTCCGACACCTTTTCTTCGGATAGCGTATAACTTCCCCTTTCTTCTATATCGAACTTATTATAAACTTTATATAACTTTAGTATATACGTCGTTTACCCGTAACATTAAGTTCAATCTATTCGAATTAGCTAGGTACCTACTATTAAAGAGACGGGATACGTAATAACGTCGCCGGGTAGCGAGAACCCTAGGACTAGTACCCCGAATAGAAACTTCTAACTTATGCTTTAGTAACTATACTAGCGATAGGAAGAGATGTAAGCCGAGTCAATTATAACGCGCACCGCTTTAAAAGAATCGGAAGACGCTCGACGTTAGTTAATACCTATAGTCTCGCTACTAGTTCATAATAAGACGACTACTAGTAACCTAATAAGACAGTTACTATAGACGCTAAACGCCGCCGCGCCCTCGTCGCGTACCGGAGAAGAACCGTTAGGTCCTAGAGGTTAGAACCTACCTTCCTAGGACGCTATTAGGGCCGTAAGGCTATAAGGGGATGTCGTAATGTATAGTACGCCTACGATCCTCTAATCGTAGATAAACTAAAGCTTACTTTCTTCTATCGACGCTATACGCGTCTCCTAATGTACGTATACGCGTTACGTGCGGCATACTAAGCCGGGTATAGCCGTATTATATATAAGGGTTAGCTATAGGCTATCCTTATAGACGGTAAGGTAGAGACGTTCCGCGATTACTTCTTAAGGTTAAAGAGCTCTTTTAGGGTACGATCCGCCCTAAAACCGACGCTCTCTAAGGAGTATTACTAGGATGCGATTAACGACACCTTACTAGCGAGAGAGCGTACTAGGATACGGCACTTCTAGGACAAGGGAAACGGCGAACTTAGGAAGGACCCTATTACTTTCTTTACGTAACTTAAGAAAGTCTTCGGTAATAGTAACGAGCGCGCTAAGGCTCTAGAGTAGCTTACTAAGATTAAACATACGAACGGTTAACCTTAGTACGATTACTAGATAAAATTCGACGGACTCCTACTAAGCGCCGGCGGAGAGAACTAGAGCGACGACGCGAAGATTAGTTACTTATGTAACACCTTCTCGAACTCCGTTAGGATATATACGGCGGCTATACCGAGAAAGGAGGACTACTACGAGTTTACGGGTAAGGTCGAACGGATTATAACTAACCTTAAGGACACGGACTAGTTTAAAATAGCCTATAAGAGGTAGAAGGATAATAATAAGGACTCTAGTATAACCGCTATAGTTACTACCCGTTCTTTTACGAGAGCGGCTAGTAGCTAGGTTAATACCGATAGTAACACCGTTATAGCACTAACCCGGATAAGCGGAGGCCGCTCTAGAAGTCGTAGAGATCGGAAGGAGTGTTACGGGTCTAATTAAGCTAATGCTTAGCGACCAATTAGAGCCTCCACAGTTAAGTAGGCGCAACTATAGCCGGAAAGGCACAGCTACCGTAGAGTGATCTATTGCTCTATATAATCTGTAAAGCAGATCAACAGATTAGAATAGAGTACGACACTAATTAATCTATTACTCTATATAATCTATAAAGCAGATTAATAGATTAGAGTAGATTAATAATAATTTCCTTTGTATTTAGGAACGCTAAGAATCCCTTATAGCTTCGAGGCGTTTAACTCACTGTTTAATATCACTGTTTAGAATACACTATAACCTAATCTCTACCTTACTACTACTTAGTCTTTATAAGACAAGACAGCTACTGCTTTATTACTCTCCCTCGACTTCCTATCGGCCCGAGAATAAACCCGATTAAGCTTGTCTTCTTAACTTGTAATATTATTAGGTTATACTAAACCTAATAGCTTTAAACGCCCTCTACGATAGGAGACTAATAGAGTGAACGGGGAATACCCGCCCCTAGTGAAGTAAGTAGAGCCCGACGACCTTAGACCGCGAACGATGCTATTAATGCCTTAGCTACTTATATAGGTAACGACACCCTTAAGGTTAGTAAGCTAGAATACTACTATAGCGACCGAGACAAGTTTAATACTTAGGTCTCTTAGATAGACATATACTTCTTGTTTAACTCTATGCCTAAGAACCTTAAGCCTATCTTTACTACTACCTTTTTAAGAGGACGAGCACAACATTAGGTTAAACCATTCCTTAGGAAATATTTAGATAGCAACGGAGAAGACAATGCCGACGGAATCTTTAGGTTATATAACTATCTTAAGCATACTATAAAGAGCGTCTTTAGTATCTCTAATAAGATTGCTACTACCGTTCGTATTATTTAGCATTTAACCTAGAAGACATCTACTGCCGAATATACTGCTAAATTCTAGGAATACGCGTAACTCACCGATTAGGACGACGAAGCACTTTAAGTTATGTACCAGAGAGGACTAAAGGAGCATATTAAGGACGAGTTAATAAGGGACGGTCGGAAGATCGATAGCTTAGGCGACCTCGTTAGAGTCACGATTAATCTTAACGATAAGCTCTACGAAAGAGCTATAGAACGACGATACGATTCTAAGGTATCCGGAAAGGCCGGATACACACTAGGCTATAATAACCGTAATAGAGGCTTCTACGACAACTATAATAATAAGCCTAGGGATAAACCGTACTACGGACTATAGCTAATAGAACTCGACGTTACCGAGAAGGGTCGTAAGATTAGGAATAGTAATGGGAATAGAGCATCCCGGAGTTCGAAAGAAACACGAACTTACTACGGATATAGTAAACCTAGCTACCTAGCAAGGGACTGCCGCGGTAAGAATATAGTACGCCGCGAACAGTTTAACATAATGCAACCCCGAACTAGTAAATCTAAGAATAGCGTTAGATCTTAAGGAGATACCGACTATACTTAGAGAGTAGGGGAGAGAGCTAGTAATAGAAGCACGACGCCTCTCCTAGACCCCTTAGAAGGACGAGGAGGATACTATAGGTAGTAAATAGTAGTTATTCTATTTAATACGAAGAACTAACTACGACAGTTTAACATAATAATACGAAGAGTCGACTACGAGATCGAATCCGAGTCTCGAAATAGTTATAGAAGCCTTTATTAGCGATTCTATTACTAAGACTCGTGTTTAGTCTACTACGCCGCGAAGTTAAGCGTAGGGTATTAGCCTTAACAATCGAGAGGAACCTTAGGAGTAACGTATAGGCAAAATGCTACGCTCCGAGAAGTAGACATCGACGAATCCTACTTTAATAACGATAAAAGCAATAAAGAAAACTAAGACCTAGGATAGAACGGATTATAGTTACCGGAACTATAGGAAGAAAGTTAAGAAACCACCGGGCTAGATACTATCGAAGAAGATTAGGATCCGGAAGAATTAAGCGAAGAAGATTCCTCCGAAGGAGAAGAGAGCGGCACTAACGACGATAATAAACAACTAAGCTTTACGATTAATGCACCTAAGAAATTATACAATATAATCGTATACCTATAAAGAAGGCACGAGGAATTCCTACCTAAGATAGGCGGACGAAGGATACTACACTCTATTAAGTTTAATAAGACACTTAACACCCTACGAGGCATAGCCTAGAGATACCTACTTATAGAAATAACCGAGAATCTAGTAACCGCTATTATAGAACGACTACCGATAGGGAGCCAAATAATAGGAACCGGATATCTTATACCGTTAGGAACATTTATATCGAATGAATTACGTAACGTAGTATGATACGCACGCGTACTCTACTTAGAAACGTAGAAGATCTAGGAACGTTACCGAATGTAGGTATAAATATAGAAAGGCTCGCGCTAGGTTTAAGCGGAGGCCTCGAGACACGAAGTACGACGTTCTATATACGAATAGGGAAAAGGATTAACTCCCTAGGAATAAGCGACTAAAGGGAGTTATGTAACATAGAAAAGGCTTAAGCATTACTAACGATAATAGTGTTTCGAACTAAAATTATCGTTAACGGGTATAAGATAGATGCTATAATAGATTCCGGAGTAAGCGGGAACTTTACTTCCGAATCATTTGTTACAAGACATAGGATCGCTACCTATAAGAAGAAAGAGGGTTATAAATTAATCGCGGTAGACGGATTATCCTTACCTAGTATAGAGCGCGAGACGATACCGCTACTACTTGCTATCTAACGGCACTACGAGGAGATTATCTTAGATATTACTAACATAGCTAGTTATAATATCGTACTAGGTATGCCTTAGTTAAGAAAGCACAATCTAGTAATCGACTAGAGAAGAGGAGTACTTACATTTAGGGAATGCGACTACGTTATCGATATTTAGCCTACGTAGCGGTAGCGTTCGCTAGTAGATAAGGTAAAGAGACAGCTAAATAGGATATAGCTTACGCCGAATAGAAGGATAGAAGAACTACCTTCGACCGGGATAGACACTAGCGTAGGGCCGCCGGGTTACGAAGTTACTAGTAGTAATAGAAGTAACGCACTATCGAAGGATACTAACATCTTAGAGTTAAGTATTCCTAAGGAGTATCGTAAGTGGTCGCGACTCTTTAAAGAGGAAAGAGGTAAGAATACCTTACCTAAGCACTAACTATAGGATTATAAGATAAACATTTAGCTAGGGAAAGAGCCTCTATAGGGACCCCTATATTAAATGTCTAAGGAAGAGCTATAGACCCTACGAGAATAGCTAAAGGAGAAGCTAGCTAAAGGATAGATAAGAAGATCCACCTTAAGTGTAGGAACTCTATACATGTTCGTTCTAAAAGCAAACGGGAAGTTACGACTCGTACAAGACTATAGGAAGTTAAACGAGATTACAATTAAGAACCGATACCCGCTACCTAACATTAAAGAATCATAAGATAGATTAACCGGATTAGACTAGTACACGAAGATTAACCTACGAGATGCCTTCTACGCTATACGAATAGCGGAAGGAGAAGAATGGAAAACCGCTTTTAGAACAAGATACGGACTTTACAAATTCTTAGTTATACTAATAGGACTAACTAACGTACCCGCATCCTATTAGGACCTTGTTAACGAAACACTTAGAGACCTACTCGACGTATACGTTATCGCTTATATAGACGACATATTAGTCTACACGAAAGAATCCCTTTAGAATTATATAAAGCAAGTCTAGGACGTATTCAAACGACTTACGCGTTTAGGATTTAAGACAGTACCCGAGAAATGCAAATTCTATAAGAGAGAAGTTAAATTCTTAGGCTTCATCATTAGCACTATAGGGATAACGATCGACCCTACGAAGACATAGTTAATTAGAGAATAGCTAGAACTGAAAACAGTTAAGGACGTATTATCATTTCTTAGACTAGTGAACTATAACCGGAAATTCATTAAGGACTACGTAAAGATAACAGTACTAATAACGATGCTTATAAGAAAAGACGTTACCTAGAAATAGGGAAAGGAACAGATTAAAGCGTTTAAGAAACTTAAGGAACAATACGCTTTAGCCCCTACGCTTCGACTATTCGATAGTAGTAAGGAAGTCCACATCGAGACCGATACGTCTAATATAGCAATAGGCGCGTGTCTAACGTAGATACACGATAGGTAGAGACACCTAGTAGCCTATTACTCCCGGAAAATAACTATAGTAGAATAGAACTACGACATCTATAATAAAGAGCTTCTAGCTATTGTTACTACTATATAACATTAGAGAGTATATATCGAGGGCCTACCGAAGTTAACGATTCTTTCTAACTATAAGAATCTTACGTACTTCACGACGACGAAAGAACTTACCCGAAGGTAAGCCCGCTAGTCGGAGCTACTAGGACAGTATAAGTTCGAAATTAAATATACTCTAGGACGAGAGAATAGCCGCGCCGACGCGCTAAGCCGAAGAAGCGACTATATAGAAGGAAAAGTACTAGTGTAACATAAAGTACTAAAGACGAACCCCGACGGAAGTCTTAGCGCTAACATAAGAGAATTTAACAATATCGTACGGATATTAGGCGACAAGGACGAGCAATTCCCTATATCGTAAGGAAAATACTAGGTACTAAAGGATCGAGAAGAAGAATATATACGATAACATTACGACGGACTAACTTATAGACACCCTAGAACTTTAAAGACAATAGACCTAATATAACGCAGTTTCTCATTCCTATAGATAAGACTTAAGGTATTACGCTACATTAAACAATACGTACACTACTAACGAAACAAGGCTACGAGACATGCAAAATACGGTTACCTATAGTTTAGGTGTTAGGTTTAGTATAACCTAATGATATCACAAGTTAAGAAGATAAGCTCAATGGGTTTGTTCTCGGGCCGATAGGAAGTCGAGGGAAAGTAATGAAGCAGTAGCTGTCTTGTCTCGTAAAGACTAAGTAGCAGTAAGGCAGAGGTTAGGTTATAGTGTATTCCAAACAGTGATATTAAACAGTGAGTTAAACGCATTAGAACCATAAGGGTTTCTAGCGTTCCTAAATACAAAGGAGATTCGTAGATCTCGGTGATTAGTCTAATTAGTCTAAGCATAAGCAGTCTAATTAGTCTAAGTATAAGTAGTCTAATCGCTCTAAGTCTAAGCGCTTAGGCAGGATCTAGTCACGTGTATGTCTTATCTAATGATTCTAGGGTCTAGCGGGAATCATTCCGTAACACTATCCCCTTCTTAGCCTAGCTTCGTCCCGAAGCTTCTTAAACCGTTATTATTTCTTGTAGTAGTAGTTAACTATATCTTCTTCCTCCTACAAACGCCGTTATCGACTTACTCTAGATACTAAAATTTCCGGTATCGAAATGGCTCTATACACGAATTGTTAGAAGTCTCGATCCTCGGGCGCAGTAGTGAAGTGTATCGTAGGTTCCCGGTCTAGGAAGTGTTCGGCCTGCATTCGAAAAGGCTATAAGGATTGCGATGTACGTCTTTCTCGTCCGGAGTAGGAACGTCTTCGCGATTCGCGCGATAAGCTTAAGCTAGAACTTAAGAGGATTGAAGAGGAGGAGGTGCGGCTAAAGACGCGTAAGATCCGTCTTCGGAAACAGCTACGATTAGCTAAGCGTCGTACCGACGATGCCGTCGCTAAGGAGTTAGAGGAGCTCGAGGAGGAAGAGGCGCGCGAGGAGCTAGCGTCTCTTAAGCGGGCGTCGGGGGTAGAGGCGTCGCCTTCGCTAGTCTCCTTCTCGGATATCCTAGAGATGCCCGTAAATGACTAGGCGGCGCTTTCCGGAGCGGAGCCTTAGGGCGAGTCCCTAGGGGTAGAGACTTATTAGGGTACTTATTTGTAAGTTGTGTCCCTGTTCTCATTAACCGGCTAGGTAGCTCAATGGTAGAGCGTAAGCTGTCTATACTCTTAAGGTCGTGGGTTCGATTCCTACTCTAGTCGTCCGTCTACTTAAAAGTTACTATGTCTTATAGTATAGTTACTTTAAGCAGACGCCGTTTTAATACTCCCGAATCTTCTACTAACAGTTTCGTAGGTTTTCTTTTAGTTCCTAGGTATTTTCTAATTTGTCGTATCCCTTCTATTTAACAAGGTATCGCTAACCCTTCTTATCTAGGATTTTTTCGACTTTAAATTCGTTTTCTGCTTCCGGCTCGAAATGGAAGCTCTCTTAGTAAGGTGTTCTAGCGTCTACGGGTTCCAGCTTAGAGATATAGAAGACTAGGTGGATTTTTACGTTAGGTGGTAGTCGTAGGCGGTAGTTGACTAGTCCTATAACTTTGTCGATGAAAAATGGTCCGACCTTAACGTAATCTAGTTTCTTGGTCTATCTTCTTGTTCTTAAGTTTTTTGTAAGGAGATAGACCTTATCCCCCTCTTTTAGTAGAGGTGCCATTTTTCTCGTGTCTTGCCGTTATCGAGACAGTTTTTATTATGCATCTTCGATCGCCTTACGTGTTTCTTTATGCACTTCCTTAAGAGTATCCGTCGTTACAATTGCTCTTTCGGCTTGTAGGTAGGATCTAGGTGTTCTAAATAGGTTAGGATCTTTACTAAAGTTTGCATAGAATAGTGTCGTTGAAGTTGTCTCTAATTTGTGGTTGTTTAGTGCGATCTACGCCATTAGCAGTAATGAAACCCAGTTGTCTTGTGCGTAATTGATGTAGTGTCGTAGGTATTATTCTAGCGTTTAATTTATCCTCTCGGTTTGTCCGTCTATTTCTAGATAATATGCTATTAATAGCTTATGTTTAATTCCGATCGTTCCTATAAGCGTTTTCTAGTAGTTTAATGTGAATAGCTTGTCTCTGTCCGTTATCCACGCTTAAGGGAATCCATAGTATCGGATAAGTCTATCTAGTACGAGGTATCCGAGCTGCTCTATATTATATGTTTCTAATGTAGGAATAAAGTGTGCGTATTTCGTAAGTCTATTAACTATAACTAGTATTATGTCGTATGGTTGTTTCGTAACTTAGTCCTTTAACGGTAGGAGTTTCGTAATAAAGTCTATTATAACTTCGTCCTATGGTTTCGTTAGTAGTGTCCTAAACTATAGGTGACCGTATTTTGCATGTCTTATAGCCTTGTTTCGTTAGTAGTATACCCATTGTTTAATGTAGCGTAGTACTTTGAGTCTTATCTATAGGAATAAGAAGCTGCGTTATATTAGGTCTATTGTCTTCGAAGTTCTAGGGTGTCCGTAAGTTAGTCCGTCGTAATGTTACCGTATATACTCTTCTTCTCGATCCTTCGGTACTTAGTATTTTCCTTACGATATAGGGAATTGCTCGTCCTTGTCGCCTAATATCCGTACGATGTTATTGAATTCTCTCGTATTAGCACTAAGACTTCCGTCGGGGTTCGTTTTAAGTATCTTATGTTACACTAGTTCTTTTCCTTCTATATAGTCGCATCTTCGGCTTAGCGCGTCTACGCGGCTATTCTCTCTTCCTAGAGTATACTTAATTTCGAACTTGTACTGCCCTAGTAGCTCCGACTAGCGGGCTTGCCTTCGGGTAAGTTCTTTC
The DNA here is from genome assembly GCA_033816765.1 of Nothopassalora personata. Classification (NCBI taxonomy): domain Eukaryota; kingdom Fungi; phylum Ascomycota; class Dothideomycetes; order Mycosphaerellales; family Mycosphaerellaceae; genus Nothopassalora; species Nothopassalora personata. Next base: position 5,175,491 of record CM066287.1, on the reverse strand, counting down.
GTCGTCGTGAAGTACGTAAGATTCTTATAGTTAGAAAGAATCGTTAACTTCGGTAGGCCCTCGACATATACTCTCTAATGTTGTATAGCAGCAACAATGGCTAGAAGCTCTTTATTATAGATTTCGTAGTTCTGTTCCGCTGTAGTTATTTTCCGGGAGTAATAGGCTACTAGGTGTCTCTACCTATCGTGTGTCTATGTTAGATACGCGCCTATTGCTATATTAGACGCATCGGTCTCGATGTAGACTTCCTTACTACTATCGAATAGTCGAAGCGTGGGGGCTAAAGCGCATTGTTCCTTAAGTTTCTTAAACGCTTTAATCTGTTCCTTTCCCTATTTCTAGGTAACGTCTTTTCTTATAAGCATCGTTATTAGTACTGCTGTCTTTACGTAGTCCTTAATGAATTTCCGGTTATAGTTCGCTAGTCTAAGGAATAATTATACGTCCTTAACTGTTTTCGGTTCTAGCTATTCTCTAATTAACTATGTCTTCGCAGGGTCGATCGTTATCCCTATAGTGCTAATAATAAAGCCTAAGAATTTAACTTCTTTCTTATAGAATTTGCATTTCTCGGGTGCTATCTTAAATCCTAAACGCGTAAGTCGTTCGAATACATCCTAGACTTGTCTTATATAATTCTAAAGGGATCCTTTCGTATAGACTAATATGTCGTCTATATAAGCGATAACGCATACATTGAGTAGGTCTCTAAGTGTCTCGTTAATAAGGTCCTAACAGGATGCGGGTGCGTTAGTCAATCCTATTAGCATAACTAAGAATTCGTAAAGTCCGTATCTTGTCCTAAAAGCGGTTTTCCATTCTTCTCCTTCCGCTATTCGTATAGCGTAGAAGGCATCTCGTAGGTTAATCTTCGTATACTAGTCCGATCCGGTTAATCTATCTTATGCTTCTTCGATGTTAGGTAGCGGGTATCGGTTCTTAATTATAATCTCGTTTAACTTCCTATAGTCTTATACGAGTCGTAACTTCCCGTTTACTTTTAGAACGAACATGCATAGAGTTCCTACACTTAAGGTGGATCTTCTTATCTATCCTTTAGCTAGCTTCTCCTTTAGCTATTCTCGTAGGGTCTGCAGCTCTTTCTTAGACATTTAATATAGGGGTCCCTATAGAGGCTCTTTCCCTAGCTAAATGTTTATCTTATAATCCTATAGTTAGTACTTAGGTAAGGCATCCTTACCTCTTTCCTCTTTAAAGAGTCGCGACTACTTGCGATACTCCTTAGGAATACTCAACTCTAAGATGTTAGTATCCTTCGATAGTGCGTTACTTCTATTACTACTAGTGACTTCGTAACCCGGCGGCCCTATGCTAGTGTCTTTCCCGGTCGAAGGTGGTTCTTCTATCCTTCTAGTCGGCGCAAGCTATATCCTATTTAGCTGTCTCTTTGCCTTATCTACTAGCGAACGCTACCGCTACGTAGGCTAAATGTCGATAACGCAATTGCATTCCCTAAATGTAAGTACTCCTCTTCTCTAGTCGATTACTGGATTATGCTTTCTTAACTAAGGCATACCTAGTACGATGTTATAACTAGCTATATTAGTAATATCTAAGATAATCTCCTCGTAGTGCCGTTGGATAGTAAGTGGTAGCGGTATCGTCTCGCGCTCTACACTAGGTAAGGATAATCCGTCTACCGCGATCAATTTATAACCCTCTTTCTTCTTATAGGTAGCGATCCTATGTCTTATAACAAATGATTCGGAGGTAAAGTTCCCGCTTGCTCCGGAATCTATTATAGCATCTGTCTTGTGCCCGTTAACGATAATCTTAGTTCGAAACACTGTTATCGTTAGTAATACTTAAGCCTTCTCTATGTTGTATAACTCCCTTCGGTCGCTTATTCCTAGGGAGTTAATCCTTTTCCCTATTCGCATGTGGAACGTCGTGCTTCGTGTCTCGAGGCCTCCGCTTAAACCTAGCGCGAGCCTTTCTATATCTACATCTGTATTTAGTAACGTTCCTAGATCTTCTACGTTCCTAAGTAGAGTACGCGTACGTGCTATACTATGTTTCGCAATTGATTTAATATAAATGTTCCTAACGGTATAAGGTATGCGGTACCTATTATTCGGCTTCCTATCGGTAGTCGTTCTATAATAGCGGTTACTAGATTCTCGGTTATTTCTATAAGTGGGTATCCCTAGGCTATGCCTCGTAGGGTGTCGAGTGTCTTGTTAAACTTAATAGAGTGTAGCATTCTTCGTCCGCCTATCTTAGGTAGGAATTCTTCGTGCCTTCTTTATAGGTGTACGATTATATCGTATAATTTCTTAGGTGCATTGATTGTAAAGGTTAGTTGTTTATTGTCGTCGTTAGTGTCGCTCTCTTCTCCTTCGGAGGAATCTTCTTCGCTTAATTCTTCCGGATCCTAGTCTTCCTCGATAGTATCTAGCCCGGTAGTTTCTTAACTTTCTTCCTATAGTTCCGGTAACCACGATCCGTTCCATCCTAGGTCTTGGTTTTCCTTATCGCTTCTATTATCGTTAAAGTAGGATTCGTCGATGTCTACTTCTCGGAGCGTAGCGTTTTGCCTATACGTCGCTCCTAGGGTTCCTCTTAGTTACTAAGGCTAATACCCTACGCCTAACTTCGCGGCGTAGTAAACTTAACACGAGTCTTAGTAATAGAATCGCTAATAAAGGCTTCTATAACTATTTCGAGATTTGGATTCGATCTCGTAGTCGACTCTTCGTGCTATTATGTTAAACTGTCGTAGTTAGTTCTTCGCATTAAATGGAATGACTACTATTTACTACCTATAGTACCCTCCTTGTCCTTCTAAGGGGTCTAGGAGAGGCGTCGTGCTTCTATTACTAGCTCTCTCCCCTACTCTCCGAGTATAGTCGGTATCTCCTCGAGATCTAACGCTACTCTTAGATTTACTAGTTCGGGGTTGCATTATGTTAAACTGTTCGCGGCGTACTATATTCTTACCGCGACAGTCCCTTACTAGGTGGCTAGGTTTGCTACATCCGTAGTAAGTTCGTGTTTCTTTCGAACTCCGGGATGCTCTATTCCCGTTGCTATTCCTAATCTTACGACCTTTCTCGGTAACGTCGAGCTCCATTAGCTATAGTCCGTAGTATAGTTTATCCCTAGGCTTATTATTGTAGTTGTCGTAGAAGCCTCTATTACGGTTGTCGTAGCCTAGTGTATATCTAGCTTTTCCAGATACCTTAGAGTCGTATCGTCGTTCTATAGCTCTCTCGTAGAGCTTGTCGTTAAGATCGATCGTAACTCTAACGAGGTCGCCTAAGCTATCGATCTTCCGACCGTCCCTTATTAACTCGTCCTTAACATGCTCCTTTAGTCCTCTTCGGTACATGACTTAAAGTGCTTTATCGTCCTAATCGGTGAGTTGCGCGTATTCCTAGAATTTCGCAGTATATTCGGCAGTAGATGTCTTCTAGGTCAAATGCTAAATGATACGAACGGCAGTGGCGATCTCATTAGAGACACTAAAGACGCTCTTCATAGCATGCTTAAGATGGTTATATAACCTAAAGATTCCGTCGGCATTGTCTTCTCCGTTGCTGTCTAGGTATTTCCTAAGGAATAGTTTAACCCAATGCTGTGCTCGTTCTCTTAAGAAGGTAGTAGCAAAGATAGGCTTAAGGTTCTTAGGCATAGAGTTGAATAAGAAGTACATATCCATCTAAGAGACCCAAGTGTCGAACTTGTCTCGGTCGCTATAGTAGTATTCTAGCTTACTAACCTTAAGGGTATCGTTGCCTATATAAGTAGCTAAGGCATTAATAGCATCGTTCGCGGTCTAAGGTCGTCGGGCTCTACTTACTTCACTAGGGGCGGGTGTTCCCCGTTTACTCTATCGGTCTCCTATCGTAGAGGGCGTTTAAAGCTATTAGGTTTAGTATAACCTAATGATATCACAAGTTAAGAAGACAAGCTTAATCGGGTTTGTTCTCGGGCCGATAGGAAGTCGAGGGAAAGTAATGAAGCAGTAGCTGTCTTGTCTCGTAAAGACTAAGCAGCAGTGAGGTAGAGGTTAGGTTGTAGTGTATTCTAAACAGTGATATTAAATAGTGAGTTGAACGCATTAGAACTATAAGGGTTTCTAGCGTTCCTAAATATAAAGGAGATTCGTAGATCTCGGTAATCAGTCTAATTAGTCTAAGCATAAGCAGTCTAATCAGTCTAAGCATAAGCAGTCTGATCGCTCTAAGTCTGAGCGCTTAGGTAGGATCTGGTCACGTGTATGTCTTGTCTAATGATTCTAGGGTCTAGCGGGAATCATTCCGTAACATTAGGACACTACCGACGAGACTATAGGACGAAGTTATAATAGACTTTATTACGAAACTCCTACCGTTAAGAGACTAAGTTACGAAATAACTATACGACATAATACTAGTTATAATTAATAGACTTACAAAATACGTATACTTTATTCCTACATTAGAGACATATAATGTAGAGTAGCTCGGATACCTCGTACTAGATAGACTTATCCGATACTGCGGATTCCCTTAAACGTTCATAACGGATAGAGATAAGCTATTTACATCGAACCACTAGAAAACGCTTATAGGAACGATTAGAATAAGATATAAGCTATTAATAGCATATTATCCGGAAATAGACGGACAAACGGAGAGGATAAATTAAACACTCGAGTAATACCTACGACACTATATTAACTACGTATAAGACAATTAGGTTTTATTACTGCTAATAGCATAGATTGTACTAAACAACTACAAATCGGAGACAACTTTAACGACACTATTCTATACAAACTTTAGTAAAGATCCTAACCTATTCGGAACACCTAGATCCTACCTATAAGCCGAAAGAGCGATCGTAACGACGGACACTCTTAAGGAAGTGCATAAAGAAACACGTAAGGCGATCGAAGATGCATAACATAAACTGTCTTAGTAACGGCAAGACACGAGAAAAATGGTACCTCTACTAAAAAAGGGGGATAAGGTCTATCTCCTTATAAAAAACTTAAGAATAAGAAGATAGACTAAGAAACTAGATTACGTTAAGGTCGGACTATTTTTCATCGATAAAGTTATAGGACTAGTTAACTACCGTCTACGGCTGCTACCTAACGCAAAAATCCACCTAGTCTTCTACATCTCTAAGTTAGAACCCGTAGACGCCGAAACACCCTACTAGGAAAGCTTCCATTTCGAGCTAGAAGTAGAAAACGAATTCGAAGTCGAAAAAATCCTAGATAAGAAAGGTTAGCGATACCTTATTAAATAGAAAGGATACGACGAATTAGAAAATACCTAGGAACTAGAAAGAAACCTTAAGAACTGCCGGCTACTTCTAATAGAGTATTTCTAGTACCGGAAGAACCTTGAAGAGAAGGAGGACTATGCAACTAGAAATCGGAGGAGACATTATAACCTTAGTCGACTAAAAGATTCTAAGTGTTAGGAGCTAGGTAGAAGTCCGCTAACTCCTCCTACTCTAGCTCTAATAGGTTCGCCGACTCTACGGTAATAGCCTTGTTAGCTCTCTAATCTACGAGCTCTATCTACCTACGTAACCGTTCTTCCTTTATATACGCAGTATTTAGGGCCTCGCGAGCACGCTCTTAAGCCTCGCGGGCTTCCTTTATCTACCGCTGCAATTTCTTCTTTTTACTAATAAGGCGATCGAACTCGGAACGCGATACCTTTACATTATAACGGATGTTTCGACGAACATACTTATTGTACCGCCCCGATAACACGTATACCTTACATACCCGCGAATGCGCCCGATAGTTAGAATAGGACTGCACTATTATTTCTCCGAAGTTATTAATGGTTTCCGCTAACTTAAGACGACGAGAGGTACTCGAGGAAGAAGGAGCCTTTAGTATATTAAGGAAGACATAAACAAGAATACTAAACGAAGGGACAAGGCGGCAGGACTATAACCTAAGCTCGTAGCGAGCTAAGCTAAGAGGGGGATAGTATTACGGGTCTAATTAAGCTAATGCTTAGCGACTAATTAGAGCCTCTATAGTTAAGTAGGCGTAACTATAGCCGGAAAGGTACAGCTACCGTAGAGTAATCTATTACTCTGTATGATCTATAAAGTAGATTAATAGATTAGAATAGAGTACGACACTAATTGATCTATTGCTCTATATAATCTATAAAGCAGATTAATAGATTAGAGTAGATTAATAATAATTTCCTTTATATTTAGGAACGCTAAGAATCCCTTATAGCTTCGAGGCGTTTAACTCACTGTTTAATATTACTATTTAGAATACACCATAACCTAACCTCTACCTTACTACTACTTAGTCTTTACAAGACAAGATAGCTACTACTTTATTACTCTCCCTCGACTTCCTATCGGCCCGAGAATAAACCCGATTGAGCTTGTCTCTTAACTTGTAATATTATTAGGTTATACTAAACCTAATAAGGAGGATAAAGGTAGGTATAGAGTAAAATAGGTAGATACCGCTAAGAGAGATCGTAGGCGCTAAGAATAGCTCTACTTCCGCTATAGAGCGAGCGGATATCGAGTAAAGGATTGCCCGTACGCCGTAGTAGTTAATCCTACTAGGATTAACGCGGCCTCGGTCGCGCCGATCCTAGAGGACGACGGGTTTAAGTCGGATCCCGAAGAGATAGAAAAAGACTAGATCCTAGTCGAAAGCTAGAACTAGGACATAAAGAAGCACTAGTAAAGGGGTAGAACGTAGTTAAGAGTTCTATAAATAGGAATCTTATATATACCGACGTACTCCTAAACGAAAGTTACGGAACGTTTACCCTTATCGATAAAGGATATATATACTACGCTATAATTAACGGAGACCTAGCGAAAGGCCTCGGTCTTACGTATATTAGTAATAAGAGCCGTAAGGCTATAGGGTTTACGAAGGCGATACGGAACTCGATCGAAGGAGTAGTCGCCTTCCGTATAGAAATTGCTAGGATCCCCTAGGTAGTTTATGCTTACGTCGTGCCTAATCTAGACTTCCCTATAATCCTAGGGAACCCGTAGAAGGCGCATAATTAGATCCGGACTACGCCTAAAAAGCGCCGGTACTACTATAGCTTAGTAAAGAAATAGGTACCCGAAGGGCGTAACTACGAAGAACACGAGTCGGGTAAGCGTTTCGCTACGATTGCCGCGGTAACCGTAGAAGATATTAAGAAAGCCCTTAGTAAGAAGGAGCCGCCTACGCGAGAGGAACTTAAGAAGGGCTTACCTCTAGAACTTTAGAATATATTACCGCTATTTTCTACTAGGGAAGCTAATAAACTAGCTCTATACCGTGGCGACCTTAACTATAAGATCGAGATACGGACGAAAGCCGACGGAAGCCCGGAACTATTGCTCTAGAGACCGCTCTATAGCATGTCTAAAGACGAGCTACTTATCCTCCGGAAGTTACTAACGGAACTATAGCGGAAGGGGTATATTCGCCCTTCTACCTTAGAAGCGGCGGCTCCCGTCTTGTTCGTAAAGAAGCCCGGGGGAGGACTTAGGTTCTACTACAATTATAGAGTATTAAACTTAATTACTAAGTAGGACCGTTATCCGCTACTATTAATCCCGGAAACTATTCGGAACCTAACGGGCGCTAGATAGATTACGAAGGTTAACGTTATTACCGCATTCTATTACCTCCGGATAGCTCGAGGCGAAGAGTATAAGACGGCTTCGGTCTATAGGAGTAGCTAGTATACCCGTTCGGTTTATCCGGGGCCCCTATAACATTCTAGCAGTACATTAATAGTTTGTTACGGGACTACCTAGACGACTTTGCCTCGGCCTACGCTAACGACGTCGTTATTTACTCCGACGGAACAAAAGAGGACTATTTCTAGAAGGTTCGTATCGTACTCTAGAAGCTTTAGGACGGAGGCCTATTCCTAGATCTAGGGAAGTATAAGTTCGTATAGAAGAAGGTTAAGTACCTTAGGTTTATTATATATACCGACGGGAGAGGAGTAGGACCCGACCCCGAGAAGGTAGTAGTAGTAAAGGACTAGAAGGCACTAGTTACCTAGAAGGAAGTGCGGCGTTTCTTAGGCTTCGCGAACTACTATCGGATGTTTATTCTAAACTATTTAAAGCTCGCCGAGCCCTTAACGTCGCTAACCGGTAAGAATAAGGTGTTTTCCTAGGGAGATCGTTAGGCTAATGCGTTTAAGGCCCTAAAGGATAAGTACTATAAAGCACTAGTTTTAGCCTACTAGAACCCGGAGCTCCCTACCTTTTTAGAGACGGACTATAGCGGCTTTACGCTTAGAGGCGCCCTCCTATAAGAAAAGGACGGAGTCGTAAAACTAGTAGGATTCTACTCGAAGAAGCTTAATAAGGCTAAGATTAACTACGACATTCACGATAAGGAGATACTCGCGGTAGTGTCCTATCTTAAAGAATAGGCTCCCGAGTTAAAAACATATAGGCCCTTTATAATCTAGACGGACTATAAGAACCTAGAATACTTTATAACGAAGAGATAGCTTTCCGAACGGTAGATCCGGTAGGTTAAGGAAGTTACAAAATTCTAGTTTTTACTAGTATATAGGCCGGGTACTAAGGCGATTATACCGGACGCCCTTTCTCGAAGGGAGTAGGACACGCTTAGGTAGGACGATAAGTTATTACGGTATCGTAGGTTTCTTAAACCGGACATCGTAAAGAATTAGCCGGGCTTAAAGGGGGGAAGCGAGGTAGTAGTAGACGCTAGCTCTACTATAAAGGTTTCGTTAGTACGAATCTTAGCTACGTAGTTTAAAGGACTATCCGCCGTAGAAGAGGCGGATTTACCGGGCGTACTACTAAGACCCTTCTAAGACTAAGAGCTAAACGACCTCTAGGAAAGAACTATCGAGAAGGATAGTACGTTCTAAGCGGTACACCGCGCGATTAAGGTAGGAGCGCGTTTACTTCCTAGCGAGGTAAAACTTAAGGTATAAGTAGGTAACTATAGCATCGACCGTAACGGGTATCTTCGCTACCGCGGTAGGATTTAGGTACCTAGAGCTCCTAGTTCTACGGAGTCCGACTATAAGGAGGCGGACATAGCGATCCTATAGAACGACACCCTTCGAACTAAGCTAATCTAATCCGTGCACGATTTACGGTATACGGCCACCCTAGCCGGGACTCTATAGTATCGATACTAAGTCGTAACTTCTACTAGCCCCTATAGTCTAAGTACGTAAGGTAGTTTTTAAGGAACTATAACTACTACGGTAGGAATAAGGTATAGAGGGAATAAAAACACGGCCTCCTATAACCCTTACCGGTCCCCGACCGATTCTTCTAGGAGATCTCGATAGATTTTATAACGGACATGCCCGAGTCGTAAGGGAACACTTACCTCTAGGTAATTAAGGATCGACTAAGTAAGACCGTCGTTTTAGAAGCGATATCTACTATAAAGGCCGAGGACTACGCCGAAAGGTTCTTAGACTACTAGGTAAGATACTATAGCCTACCTTAAGCTATTACGAGTAACCGGGGTACTAACTAGACGAGTACCTTCTAGAGGACCTTCTATCGTTTAACCGGTATAAAATAGAGGCTTAGCTCCGCTTACTACCTATAAACCGACGGAGGCCCGGAACGATTAAACTAGGAAGTCTAGGCTTACCTTCGTAACTACATTAACTATAAGTAGTCCGACTAGAAACGCTAGCTCCCTACGGCACAACTTGCTCTAAACGCGCGGTATTACGCTAGGCTAGGAATAAGCCCCTTCTTCGCGGTATATAGATACGAGGCACTATTACCCGTTTGGTTATAACCGGATCTAGAGACTTCTTCGTTAGACGCCGCGTAACGGGTAACGCTATTTGTAGAAAGGATGTAAAAGATTACGGACCTATATTAGGCGAGTATAGCGGAAGCCGCCTAAAAATAGGAGGACTACGCTAACTAGAATAGGAAGCCCGTACTAATCTATCGTATAGGTAATAAAGTTTAGCTAGATCTACGTAACTATGTTACTACACAACTAAAGAAGAGCCTCGACTATAGACACGTAAAGTATACGGTAGTAGAAGTGATCTCGCCGTTATCTATACGCTTATCTAGGATCCCCGACGGGATCTACCCGGTCTTCTATCCTAACTTGCTACGACCTATAAGCTAAGACCCCTTACCTAGATAGGAGATCGATAACAAATAGCCGGACCCTATTATAATTAAGTCTTACGAAGAGTAGTAGGTAGAAGAGATCCTTTACGCTAGAACTAAGGATAGAGGTAGAGGCCGAGTACGTAAAGTCCTAGTAAAATAGACCGGATACTATAAGCCTATATAGAAACTATTAGGGTACCTCGCGGACATAGTAGCCGCGGATAACTTCGAGAGGAAATATAGTAACCTAATAACGCATAACGGACTAAAGGAGGCATAGGATACAAAAAGAAGGGGGAAACGGCAAAAAGGTAAGGATTACTAGGGATTTAGCGTAGATATAGGCGTTTAGGAAAGGGTAGGCGTTTCTTTTAGGTTAGGGAGTCTTTTTAGGAGATAGAGAGAAGTAAGAAGGTATAGGTAAGTTTAAGAACATTTTATTTTAGCGGCGTCCGCCGTAAAATTAGCGGAGCCTAATCTCTTTTAAGATAGCTACATACTATAATAGCCCGGTCGCGGCCCGCGCGAAAGACGAGGGTGCCCGAAGGCTAGTTAGAGGAGGCCGAGGCCTAACGCACGCGGTACTAACCTAGCTAGAGGTCGCGTAGGGCGCCCCCGGGACTAAAGAGTCGGTTAGCGATAGTTTTATAACGGGCCCCGTAGTATATACGTCTACTTAAAGGTAAGCTAGGTATTAGCTATAGTACCTATAACCTTAGCGGCGACCGTACTAAAGGAATTGATAAGCGCGTATAAAGACGCGGGGGCCGGGGAAACTTACCGGGAGAGTACGCTAGTACGCTAGAGAGGCTTTAAAGCCTTCTAGGCTTTAAGGACGGCGCGGAGCTTAGTACGAGCGTCGTCGCTAAAAGACCGTAAGCCTATAGAAAAGCCGCGGAGGCCGCCGGGGAGGATACTTACGCGCGGTTCTAGTTAGTAGCGCGGGTCCACTTAGCGTAGGTGGCGTAGGCGAGCTCCGGCCTAAAACGCGCGGTTAGCGATAATTTTCCTTCGGGGTCCGCGTAGTATATACATGTCCTCGTAATGCTTACGATTAGTATTATAGGCCTAGTAGGCGCGTACGGTTACACCCTAATAATAATTAGCGGACCCTAATAAGAATGTAGCGGAGGCCGGTACTTATATACTAGGAGACGTAGTCTACGCTAGTAGAGGCGTAGGGGACGTAGTAGATACGGCGTTAGGCCATTTTATGCTACGTTCCGGTTAGAATACGTCGGTCTCCGTAGGAATTTATTCGGACTTACTTAATAGTATTAATAGGAGATATAGTAGTAGTGGTTTCTATTTACGGTATACTATTAGTATCTGTCGGAACCCGTAGGGAAAACGTCGGCTGCCTAAGCGATAGGTATAAGATGCGTAACCGTATGCCCCTAAGGCTAAAGAAGCTTAGCTAGGGGGAGGGGGAGGGGCGACTTACGCTTACGGTAGGTAATAAGGAAAAGAGAGAAAGAAAAAGAGAACGAGAACCTAAAGATATATTCTAGGTTCCTATTATTTATATGTAACAATAGCTATTATCACTTATTAGACAATAGTAAACCTTACACTTACCTAGGCGATAATACTTAGCCTCGACGTTAGCGGGGCTAGACAATAAGGAAGAGTAGCTCGGGCACTTCCTATTACGAGCCTAATAAAAACAGCTAGGACAATAGGCTCTAGGTAGGATAATAGGGAACGCCGGCGTAAATACGTACGCGGCCGGTATCTATAGGGCGGAGCTAGGGCTAGAGGCGGCGAAGGTAGAAGGGGGGGAGGTAGTATAAGGGGCGGGCCCCTATTTCTTAGCATAGGCTACGCCTATACGTTCGGATTGCTTTCCGACACCTTTTCTTCGGACAGCGTGTAACTTCCCCTTTCTTCTATATCGAACTTATTATAAACTTTATAGAACTTTAGTATATACGTCGTTTACCCGTAATAAAGGCTATCCTTATAGACGGCTAGGCGGTGTCTTCTAATGATCTCCCTAATCTTAGCCGACTACGGATTAATGCTACGTGCTTTAGCCTCCCTATTGCACCGGGTAAGATTACTAGGCTCTAGAATTCGCTTACGATCTATACCCTTACGGCCGATCCTTATACGCTAGATTAATGCCCTCTAAATTCTACTAATAGCCCTACTATAGTCTAGGTACTTATTAATAAAGGCCGTGAACTAGCGGCGCCCGCTATTAGTACTATAAAGCTCGGAGATAATACGTCGATTAAGAATCTTATTATCTATCTACTATAGCTAGTAGCGGGTAAGCGTAGCTCGAAGAGTCTTCTTACGATTACGAATCTCTAAACCGGTCTTACGAATCTTACTAACGATAGGAAATAAGACATTAAGCTTCTTATTACTAAGGAATTTATCCTTATAGCTCTTACCTATGCCGTTCTTAACTTCCTTAAAAAATAGGTTAACCTAGACGGAGTAGTCTTCGAATACCTTCTCGAAGCCCTTATAGAAGTCCTTTAATACCTTAACCCGCTTCTAAGGACTAAGCTCCCGGAACATAACATTAGCGGCGGACTTCGGCGTGTTCGTGTTAGTAAGGACATGCTTAACGTTATCCGGTAGACGAAGGGACTCGAACAAGGTCTAAGGTAGGCGGGTAAGCCTAGTAACAGTACTAGTAAGCGCTATACTCGAACTAGCCGGGCGTAACGAAGGACTAGCTAAAGCTATAATAACTAGGATTCGCTAGTAGTAAGATCGTAAGAGTTAGCTATCTCGTAGTACTACTCTAGAGTGTTAGTAAGCTTTAAAAGCTTAATGTTAGGGTAGGGGGCTTTAAAGAAGGTTAAGGTCGTAAAGAGAGAGGCTAAAGAACCGTCTAATGTATATAGTAGTAGTTAGATAGTGTTAGTGTTTAAAGAAAAAGAGAGGAAGTAGTAGGTAGAGAGCTACGCTTAAGTATGCCTCTTAGCGTATATCCCTATAACCGTTATAAGGCAGTAGTACCGAGACCGGTCTTATAAGTAGTAAGAGTAGTGCTATTAAGGTTATACTAAAGGTCCGATAACCCTACATATAACCGAAAACTAGTGCTAGTAACTACCTAGGTAAGTATTCGATAGAGGTATACTATACTATTACGTAATCCAATTTACCGGTCCCGGGACCGGTAAATATAACTCTACTAACTAAGGTCTACCTAAGGTAAGAACATCCTATAAAGTAAAGTCTAGATAACCGAATTAGCTTAATAAACTAAAGAGCATACGTAACATATGCCTAAGGGAAGTGAACTCCGTACGCTATTGCTAACTAATTAGTTCTTAGCCTCGATCCTACTAAACTGTGAAACTTCGGCTATAGAAAGGTTATAAGGCCTAACCTATAGCTTCTTAGATTTCGGTTTAGGATCCGATCCCCTTTCGTTAACTCCTATAGGTAGCACCTCTTTATCGGCGATAGGCTCGATCTCGTTCGAATTACTACTGTCTTCGCTATTAGCGACGCTATTAGCGACTTCTCCCTCCCCTATTACGAGATCGATCCTATTATCTAAGCTTAGTACTCCTATATTATCCGGGCGAAGCTCTAGAACTAGCTTAAGGTTTTCTCGTGCCTAAACACCCTTTATTAGCGTACTATTAAGTTTCTTAAGAATATAGGTACTAAATTCCCTAGAGACACTAAGCACCCGATATAGACCTTGCTATCGGTAACCGATTTTGCGTGAGAAGTTATCCTTATATAGCTTGTTAAATCTCATAATAAGGTCGCCCTTCTAGAAACTAATAAAGTTAACATTCCGGTAAGAATTAAAGTAGTCCTTACTAAGTTCTCTTAGTCGCTTTTTTCGAGCATGTAGCTCTTCTAAACTAAGGTCTCGAGCCTAGAGTTAACGCGCACGTATAGTAAGTAGGTCCTTAGTCGTCCTTACCGATCCCTATTAATAATTAGCCTACGTCGGGTACTTAACCTTAATTAGTAGAATCGTACGATAGCTATATAGGACCTAAGCTAGCGTTATTCTAGTAGTACGACAGGTCGTGGTCCTATTAGCCTATAATATAGCGGGTACCTATTACTCCTATCCGCGGTATATGTTCCTTATAAGCTTTACTAACGCTATAAGAATCGGACGGTGTCTAACCTCGACCGGAGCATTAGACTACGGATAGTACGGTAATATTCGGATCCTTCAAATACTAAGTCCTACGAGTAACCGCTTAACCTTAGCCGTATAAACCGTAGCGTTATTAAGCACAATTTTAGTATAGTAGCCGTACCTATAGAAGACATCCTTATATAGAAACTTAGTAACCGTCTTAGAGCTAGGAGGTGCCCTCGTTACTCTAGCCTCGATCTAGTTACTAAGTGCTTCGCGCGTAACTAGGAGGTATCTATTTTTACATACTTAGACGGGGTCCGAGTACTACTTCTTACTAATAACCTAAGGGCTCGATAAGTAAAGCTTACTAGCGCGCTAGTTACCTTCGCGAAACCTATAAGGAGCATAACTTTAAACCTACGTAGAGACATCGGCGAAGCACCCGTCCTAGTAATACCGATCGGAAATAAGGTTATACACGACCTTAGCGCTACGGTAACCGTGTCTCTTATAGCATTCTATAACGATCTCCTTCTAAGCCTTATTATCGTTAATTATAAGTTGTAACGGTACTCCTCGGCGCTTCTAGAAGAATAGCAATTAATCCCGGATAAAGAAATTAACGCTCTTCTTTACTAGCCGCCGGTACTTAGTACGGGTAATACTATCGGGCCGGGTCCTAGTTTCTATAACCTAAGTAAGTTACTAAGAGCTTTTAGAATATTAGTCCCCGAGATGTCGTGTTTTCTAGATTTTAACTAGATAGGTATCGACCGGCTCCGGGTACCCGAATAGCTTATTATATATTATCCGGTCGACTTCGTCTTCGTTAGCTTCTATAGGTTCCTAAAGTATAGAGGGCCTACGAGATAGGGTATCTAGGCTAGTGTACCTAGCCCCCGTAACGTGCTTTACTTCGAACGTAAATAGCCTAATCTATACGACCTACCGGGCTATTGCCGAGTTAGATAGGTCCGAAGCCGGCCGGTTAAGCTACTATATAAGTGTCTTAGTATTAACCTTAAGGATAAAATTAACGCTAGTAACATATCTCTAGATCTTCTTAAGCCCCTTAAGGACCCTAAGGCATTCCCGCTTACTAGCATTATATCTAGATTCTAACGCGTTCTAGATTCTACTCTTATACCGCACCGGGTAACGCCGTCGGGTACTGTCTATTAATTCTTAAGAAACGATACATCCCTATCTAGTGCCGCTAGCATTAACTAAGATAAAGATAGACCTAGCACTAGGTAAGTAGTAGAGGGTAACTAAGGCTAGAGCCTACATAAGATATCTAGTAACCTCTTCTTTCGAGAACTGCTTATTTTCTATCTAGGTGAACTCGGCGTCCTTCTTTAGTAGCTTATACATTAGTCGAGCGATAATAACAAACTACGGAATCTATATCCGGAAGTATATATATAGCCCTATATAGGTGCGGACCTCCTTAATATAGGTAGGCGTAGGCTAATCTAGGATC
This sequence comes from Nothopassalora personata, assembly GCA_033816765.1. Classification (NCBI taxonomy): domain Eukaryota; kingdom Fungi; phylum Ascomycota; class Dothideomycetes; order Mycosphaerellales; family Mycosphaerellaceae; genus Nothopassalora; species Nothopassalora personata. The sequence continues at coordinate 5,159,817 of CM066287.1, read as the reverse complement.
TTAGCTACAACCTTTAGGTTAGGATAGCGACTATCCGGGCTAGTAACGTACCTAACGATCTTAAGCTTTTCGTATAACTATTAGGATTTGCCTCTAGTAACTACCGCACTAGCTCTTTCTAAGTTAGTAAGAACTAGATCTAGGGAAATAATGTGCTTAACGACCTATTTCCTTAACCTAGGCTCTACTTCTACATTCCTATAGTCCTTAGTTAGTCCCTTAATACCGATGTTATCGAGAAACGGCTTCGCTCGATACTAGATATAATTAAGTAGAATCTTGATTACCGTACGCACGAACTAAGTAACTAAATTAGTAGCTCCTTAAGGTAGAGTCGTATTACGTACTAGGCTAAGAGGGGTTATAAAGGCTATTAAGTCCCGGTAGGACTTATCTAAAGTGATCTAATTATAACCTAAAAACAGGTCTATAAGTAAAGCGACTCGGTACCCGGTAAAATCCTCTAAGAAGCTATCCGTGTCCGGTAGAATGTTAGTATCGCGTATAGTAACCTTATTTAGGAGCATAGCTAAATTAATTAACCGATATAGCATATCGCGTCTAGAGGCATTAACTTTCTTTACGACTAGGAACTAGCTATTAGAATATGCCCCCTATAAGTATTCTAGGATGTTGTTCTTAATCCGGGCCCTAATTATGCGTTTAATAACTGCCCTAAGACTTAGGTATAACCGGATAGGGCGTGCCTACTATAGCTTATAAGGGACCGTATTAATCTTCTAAGGTAGTATAACGTCGTGCCTAATTTGCCTTATATAACTAAAATCCTAAGCGAGGACTACCTCCCGGTTATAGAGCATCTTATCGAATAAGGCCCTTTCTATTAGTAATAGCTTAATGCTAACCTTAATTAAGGTAAGCCGTTCTAGGGTAATCCGGCTACCTCGCTCTATACTTAAGAATTTCTTAGTTAAGTACTTCCCGTTAAATGGACCTTGTCCTTTAGATATCTTAGACTCTAGGTATAGTGCCCTACGCTTCTATTCTATATCTCCCTTAACTCGTGATTCTAGGCGCTCGTAAACGCTTACGTCTACTAGCTTCTTCTTATCCGCCTTACGCTTATATATCGTAAAGACCTACGGTATCCTAATGTTAGCTATATGTTAGCCTACTTGTTGCTTCTGTACCTAAGCATTTAATGCAGATTGCCTTAAGATCTCGGAGGGCTAATCCCCTTAAACTAAATAAACGTTAGTAATAGAATATCCCTTAAACGCGCCTATTCTAATTTCTATAACTCGTTCCTTTATTCTAGCACTCCTAAGTAAACCTAATAAGTAAGCTAAATAGTTACTAGGCGTTAGAGCCTTACCGGGTTCCTATAGATGCGTCGTGTCGTAGTCGTATCCGTTTTCCTTACTATAGCTATTTGCCGGTCCCGGGACCGGTAAATTAAAGTCCGAGGTTTCTCCGAGATAGTGCGAGAACCTTACTAATTTTATTAAATCCGGCTTTAGTAAGTCTCCGGTAGGTTAAGCGCCGTAACTTAACCTACCCTTCTATTTCCCGACGCTTTTAATAGTTCTTAAAGGGTCTTGTACCTATCCGAACTAATTAGGGTAGTAAACATAATACTTTCACCTTTACGGCTAGCAATAGTCCCCTCCTACGAACTATTATCGCAGTTACGGGTAGTAAGCCGCATCTTACGGGCCTACGGTCGTCCTAGGATTATTAGTAAGTTTAGATCCGAGGAGATAAACATATCTACCTAGTAGTACACCCTAAACACCTAAACATCTAAATTGCCTATAATACCTTTAAACTAGGCCCTCCCTCTAGTACCTCGAAAGGTAAGCTAAGTACTCGACATTACTAGTAACCTAAACCTATAAGCGATACTTAAGCTGATTATATGTTATATAACTCCTTTTAGTCGCTTATTCCTAAGGAGTCGATCCTTTTCCCTATTCGTATATAGAACGTCGTACTTTGTATCTCGAGGCCTCCGCCTAAACCTAGCTCGAGCCCTTCTATGTCTATACCTGTCTTCGGTAACGTTCCTAGATCTTCTACGTTTCTAAGTAGAGTACGCGTACGTGTTACACTACGTTACGTAATTTATTCGATATAAATGTTCCTAACGGCGTAAGGTATCCGGTACCTATTATTTGGCTTCCTATTGGTAGTCGTTCTATAATAGCGGGTACTAGGTTTTCGGTCGTCTCTATAAGTAGGTATCCCTAGTCTATACCTCGTAGGGTATCGAGTGTTTTATCGAACTTAATAGAGTATAGCATTTATCGTCCGCTTATTTTAGGTAGGAATTCTTCGTGCCTTCTTTATAGGTATACGATTATGTTATATAGTTTCTTAGGTGCATTAATCGTAAAGGTTAGTTGTTCGTTATTATCGTTAGTGTCGCTCTCTTCTCCTTTAGAGGAATCTTCTTCGCTTAATTCTTCTAGATCCTAGTTTTCTTTAATAGTATCTAGCCCGGTAGTTTCTTAACTTTCTTCCTATAGTTCCGGTAACTACGATCTATTCTATCCTAGGTCCTAGTTTTCTTTATCGCTTCTATCGCTATCGAAGTAGGATTTATCGATGTCTACTTCTCGGAGCGTAGCATTCTACCTATGTGTCGCTCCTAGGGTTCCTCGTAGTTACTATAGGAAGTACCCTATACCTTCCTTAGCAGAGTAGTAGGTTTAGCACGAGTCTTAGTAACAGAAACGCTAATGAAGGGCTCCGTAACCATTTCGAGTATCTCGTTCGATTTCGTAGTCGACTCTTCTTACTATTATACTAAGTTCTCGTTTTCCCTATTAGTAGAATTCTCTAAGCCCGTCGAGTTGTGCTACAATATATATACATTTAGAGGCGAGTTCCCCGTAGGTAATCTAGAGGAAGTATTCTAGTACTTTGTTTTTTATTACTAGTAGCAATTTACTAACCCTTTCGGTTACCTTTTAGAGTTAGTCTCGTAATAACAAGAGGCATTCCTAGGGATTATTCGTAAGTACCTCGTTTATCTTAATGTCCGAGAGGTCTTGTTCTAGCTTCTCTAGGATTTCTCGTTTTACTTATTCGACCGTCTCGATTTCTATAGTTTCGGCCGTCCGGTAACTTCCCGAGGTGTCCTTTATCTAGATTGTATTAAATTGGCATGTTCTCTCGAACTGTTATAGTCGGTTCTACAACCTAAATAGTGTAGCTTCTATTAGTTACCCGTAGTATCCTCCTCGTCCTTATAAGGGGTCTAGGAGAGGTATGTTACCTCCGTTACTAACTCTCTCCTCTACTCCTCGAGTATAGTCGGTACCTTCTAGTAGTCTAATACTGCTCCCGAGTTTACTAGTTCCTCTTTGCATTATATTAAACTGCTTACGGCGCACTATATTTTACTTACTATAGTAGTCCCTTACTATGTAGCCTTCCTTACTACAGTTATAGTAAGTAAAGCTTCCCTTTAAACTCTTAGGCCCTTTCTTACCCCTATTCTTACTTCCGATCTTACGACCTTTCTCGGTAACGTCGAGTTCTATAGGCTATAGTCTATAGTATAGCTTATAGCTAGACTTATTATTATTAAGGTTATTATAGTCCCTATTACGATTGTCGTAGCCTAGTGTAAATCCGGCCTTTCCGGATACCTTAGAGTCGTATCGTCGTTCTATAGCTCTCTTATAGAGCTTGTTGTTAAGATTAATCGTAACTCTAATAAGGTTCCCTAAGTTATTAATTCTTCGACTATCCCGTATTAACTCGTCTTTAACGTTTTCATTTAAGCTACGTCGATACATAACTTATAAGGCCTTATCGTCCTAATTGGTAAGTTAAGCGTATTCCTAGAATTTAATAGTATACTCGGTAGTAGATGTCTTCTAGGTTAAGTGTTATATAATACGAACGGTAGTAGTAACCTCGTTAGAGACTCTAAAGACGCTCTTTATAGCATTCTTAAGATAGTTATAAGACGTAAAGATTCCGTTAGCGTTATCGGTACCGTTACTATCTAAGTAGGTTCTTAGGAAGGGTTTAACCTAATGCTATACTCGTCCTCTTAAGAAGGTAGTAGTAAAGATAGGCTTAAGGTTCTTAGCTATAGAGTTAAATAAGAAGTACGTATCTATCTAAGTAACCTAAGTGTCGAACTTGTCTCGATCGCTATAGTAGAACTCTAGCTTACTAACCTTAAGGGATTTATTACCTACATAAGTAGCTAAGCATTAATAGCATCGTTCGCGGTCCGTAGTCGGGTACCTCTATCTACTTTACTAGGGGCGGGTGTTTCCCTAGTACTCTATCGATCTCCTAGTCTAGAGGGCGTTTAAAGCTATTAGGTTTAGTTAAACCTATAATCTTACTAAGTTAACTAACAAGTTAGATAACCTTCGTTCGATCGAGATTTGTTCTCGTCGAGTAGGAGTAGGAGGGAGAGTAGTATAAAGCAGTAGTAAGGTAGCGGTTAGGTAAGGTTATATTCTAAACAGTAAGATTAAACAGTAAGTTAAACGCTTCTAAACTATAAGGGTTTTTAGCGTTCCTAAATATAAAGGAGACATTATTAGTCTTAGCCTTAATCGCTTAATTACTAATAAGCGAGTAATCTCGAATTACTAAGTCGCTAGTAAGCGAGTAATCTCGAATTACTAAGTCGCTAGTAAGCGAGTAATTTCGTGCGGCGTACGTAATCTTTATAGCTAATAGTTAGGCGTGCTGTCGTAGCTTAAACCGAACCGTAACACCGCCGTACGCTACTACGATAGACTACTACGAAGGACGATAAGTCTAATAACGATAATAAGCCTACTCTAAGGAAGGGCGACATTAAGGCTACTAAGCTAGACCTCTTCTATAGAGATAGGACTAAGTTCGACGACTAGGTTAATTAGATAGATATATACCTTATGTTTAACCTAGTCGATACTAATAAAAGAACTATCATCGCTATTATATTCCTTTACGGAAGCGCGTAGAACTAGATTAAACCTTACCTTAAGGAATATCTTAAAGGTATAGGACGACTAGACCCTACCGGAATGTTTAGGAGCTATACTCTTTTTAAAGATAAGATAAAGTTAATCTTTAGAACCTCGAACGAAGTCTAATAGGCTATACAAATTATTTAATACCTAAAGTAGAAAACGTCTACTTTAGAGTATACTGCTAAATTCGAAGAATATAGACAGATTACCGGATAGGACTAGACGGCGTTAATAACTATATTCCGACGTAGACTTAAGGACTCTATTAAGGACGAATTAATAAGACACGGAGGAGTAATTACTAACCTTAAAGAGCTAATAAAGGCGTCGATCGACATCGACGACTAGCTCTAAGAACGATACTAGGAAAAGAAATACGATTCTAAAATAGGGAGTATAGTAGGATACATTCTAGATCGTAAACCCTTAGGAGGATACGTTACGAAGGGAGGGTTCTTACGATAAAACCAGCCCTATTATAGACTATAGCTAATAGAACTAGACGTTACCTAACGAGGACGGAGGATTAATAAGAGTAGGGGCTGCGGAAAACCCTTTAAAGGAAAAGGAAAACTTATATACTATACCTATAGTAAGGAAGGCTATATAGCGCGGGATTGCCGCGTAAAAATTATAGTGCGCCGCGAGCAATTTAATATAATATGACTAAAGGTAGACAAATATAGGAGTAGTATTAGACCCCGACAATTTAACTATACCTAGTATTAACGACTAATGGGTTGTGTTAACCTTAGGTTTAGAGGGGGTCCCTTAGGTCTAACTTGCCCTAATTTCATTTTAGTTTAATTGGACATTTAGGTAAGCTAGTGTTATTGTCTCGTTCTAGGGCTAGTCTCAAAAGAGAGATAAGTCAAGTCACGTGGCGGTATTCTTTAGAGAGGCTAAAGTAAGCTAAGCGAAGATGAATGATAGGAATAAGAGTTGTATTCCAATTAGTGAGATAGTAACATAAGTTAAACGCATTAGAACTATAAGGGTTTCTTAGCGTTCCTAAATATAAAGGAGATAGAGCGTTGCTCTCCGTGCTCTCTATGCTCTCTATGTTCTCTCGAGATTACCGAGATTAACGAGGTTAAGGAGATCACTTCAGTTGCTCTCTCGGTTCCTTAGTTTCATTCCTACGGGCGAGAGAGCACTTCTCGGGCGGAAGCGCCTACTAATTGTAGAGGTCTAATTAGTTAGCTTCCTTCAGCCCTAGATTAGAACCGTAACACTATCCCCCTTTTAGTCTAGCTCTATCCTAGAGCTTTATAAGTTATGTTGTTCTTCCTTTTTATGTCTCGTAACGATGTCTTCTTCCTCCCAATCCAAATCTACCGCTCGCCGTAAGAAGAAAGCCTAGTAGATCTTCCGTGACGGCGATACCGCGATGCGTCCGTATAATTCTTATTAAAAGGAGGGCCGTGTGTACAAGGTGCACATCTTATCTAGTCGCTGTTCTAAGTGCTAGCAGCGGAATCTAAAGAGATGCAATGTAAGGGTAACCGAGGGCGAGTAGAAGCGCTTATCGCTTTAGCGGAAGAAATTGTTATAGGAACTAGATACCGCGAAAAGGATTCTTAGTAAAAGGCAGGATGCCTTAATAGAAGCGTATATAAAGGAAATGCGCCTTCGTAAGCAATTAGATGCGGTTAATTAGAAGGTTGCGGAGGGTCGTTCGTTAGAAGATCGGTTATTACTAGACGAGGATCTAGGGGCGCAGGAGTACGCTATAGTAGACGCGGATCCTAGTGCTCCTAATCTATCCTTATCTCCTTAGACCTAGAGTGCTGTCGAAGGTCTTCCGGACGATTTCTAGCTTTCTCCTTCTAGCGAGACGGTACCGTCGGTAGCTTAGCCGTCTCCTTCGTAAGGGTATTTATTTATAAGTTATGTCCCTGTTCTTATTAATCGGCTAGGTAGCTTAGTAGTAGAGCGTAAGCTGTCTACACTCTTAAGGTCGTAGGTTCGATTCCTACTTTAGTCGTCCGTTTGCTTAAAAGTTACTATGTCTTATAGTGTAGTTACTTTAAGTAGGCGCCGTTTTGATATTCCCGAATCTTCTGCTAACAGTTTCGTAGGTTTTCTTTTAGTTCCTAGGTATTCTCCGATTCGTCGTATCCCTTCCATTTAACAAGGTATCGCTAACCTTTCTTATCTAGGATTTTTTCGACTTTAAATTCATTTTCTACTTCCGGCTCGAAGTAGAAACTCTCCTAGTAAGGTGTTCTAGCGGCTGCGGGTTCTAGCTTAGAGATATAGAAGACTAGGTGGATTTTTACGTTAGGTAGTAGTCGTAGTCGATAGTTAACTAGTCCTACGACTTTGTTGATTAAAAATGGTCCGACCTTAACGTAAACCAGTTTTTTAGTCTATCTTCTTGTTCTTAAGTTTTTTGTGAGGAGATAGACCTTATCCCCCTCTTTTAGTAGAGGTGCCATTTTTCTCGTGTCCTACCGTTATTAAGACAGTTTTCGTTATGCATCTTCGATCGCCTTACGTGTTTCTTTGTGCACTTCCTTAAGAGTATCCGTCGTTACGATTGCTCTCTCGGCCTATAGATAGGATCCAGGTGTTCCGAATAGGTTAGGATCTTTACTAAAGTTCGCATAGAATAGCGTCGTTAAAGTTGTCTCTAATTTATGGTTGTTTAGTGCAATCTACGCTATTGGCAGTAATGAAACCCAATTGTCTTGTGCGTAGTTGATGTAGTGTCGTAGGTATTGTTCTAGCGTTTAATTTATCCTTTCGGTTTATCCGTCTGTCTCCGGATAATATACTGTTAATAGCTTATGTTCAATTCCGATCGTTCCTATAAGCGTTTTCTAGTAGTTTAATGTGAATAGCTTGTCTCTGTCCGTTATAAACGCTTAAGGGAATCCATAGTATCGGATAAGTCTATCTAGTACGAGGTATCCGAGCTGCTCTACATTGTATGTTTCCGATGTAGGAATGAAGTGTGCGTATTTTGTAAGTTTATTAACCATAACTAGTATTATGTCGTATGGTTGTTTCGTAACTTAATCTCTTAACGGTAGGAGTTTCGTAATAAAGTCTATTGTAACTTCGTTCTATGGTTTCGTCGGTAGTGTCCTAAACTGTAGGTGACCGTATTTTGTATGTCTCGTAGCCTTGTTTCGTTAGTAGTGTACGCATTGTTTAATGTAGCGTAACACCTTAAGTCTTATCTATAGAAATGAGAAACTGCGCTATATTAGGTTTATAGTTTTTGAAGTTCTAGGGTGTCTATAAGTTAGTCCGTCGTAATGTTGTTAAATGCATTCTTCTTCTCGATCCTTCGGTACTTAGTATTTCCCTTGCGATATAGGGAACTGTTCGTCCTTGTCGCCTAGTATCCGTACGATATTGTTAAATTCTCTCGTGTTTATACTAAGACTTCCGTCGGGGTTTGTCTTTAATATCTTGTATTGCACTAGTTCTTTTCCTTCTATATAGTCGCTTCTTCGGCTTAGCGCGTCGGCGCGGCTATTCTCTCTTCCTAGAGTATATTTAATTTCGAACTTATACTGTCCTAGTAGCTCCGACTAGCGGGCTTACCTTCGGGTAAGTTCTTTTGTCGTTATGAAGTACGTAAGATTCTTATAGTTAGAAAGAATCGTTAACTTCGGTAGGCCCTCGACATATACTCTCTAATGTTATATAGTAGCAACAATGGCTAGAAGCTCTTTATTATGGATGTCATAGTTCTGTTCCGCTATAGTCATTTTCCGGGAGTAATAGGCTACTAGGTGTCTCTACCTATTATATATCTATATTAAACACGCGCCTATTGCTATATTAGACGCATCGGTCTCGATGTAGACTTCCTTACTACTATCGAATAGTCGAAGCGTGGGGGCTGAAGCGCATTATTCCTTAAGTTTCTTAAATGCTTCAATCTGTTCTTTTTCCTATTTCTAAGTGACGTCCTTTCTTGTAAGTATCGTCATTAGTGCTGCTATCTTTAAGTAGTCCTTAATGAATTTCCGGTTGTAGTTCGCTAGTCTAAGGAATGATTATACGTCCTTAACTGTTTTCGGTTCTAGCTATTCTCTAATTGACTATGTCTTCGTAGGGTCGATCGTTATCCCTATAGTGCTAATGATAAAGCCTAGGAATTTAACTTCTTTCTTATGGAATTCGCATTTCTCGGGTGCCGTCTTGAATCCTAATTGCGTAAGTCGTTCGAAGACGTCCTAGACTTGTCTTATGTGTTCCTATAGGGATCCTTTCGTGTAGACTAGTATGTCGTCTATGTAGGCAATAACGTATACGTCGAGTAGGTCTCTAAGTGTTTCGTTAACAAGGTCCTAGTAGGATGCGGGTGCGTTAGTTAATCCTATTAGTATAACTAAGAATTCGTAGAGTCCGTATCTTGTTCTAAAAGCGGTTTTCTATTCTTCTCCTTCTACTATCCGTATAGCGTAGAAGGCATCTCGTAGGTTAATCTTCGTGTACTAGTCCGATCCGGTTAATCTATCTTATGCTTCTTCGATGTTAGGTAGCGGGTATCGGTTCTTAATCGTAATCTCGTTTAACTTCCTATAGTCTTGTACGAGTCGTAACTTCCCGTTTGCTTTTAGAACGAACATACATAGAGTTCCTACACTTAAGGTGGATCTTCTTATCTATCCTTTAGCTAGCTTCTCCTTTAGCTATTCTCGTAGGGTCTATAGCTCTTTCTTAGACATTTAGTATAGGGGTCCCTATAGAGGCTCTTTCCCTAGCTAAATGTTAATCTTATAATCCTATAGGCGGTGCTTAGGTAAGGCGGTTTTGCCTCTCTCCTCTTTAAAGAGTCGCGACTACTTGCGATACTCCTTAGGAATACTTAACTCTAAGATGTTAGTATTCTTCGATAGTGCGTTACTTCTATCACTTCTAGTAACTTCGTAACCCGGCGGCCCTACGCTAGTGTCTATCCCGGTCGAAGGTAGTTCTTCTATCCTTCCGTTCGGCGTAAGCTATATCTCGTTTAGCTGTTTCCTTACCTTATCTACTAGTAAACGCTACTACTACGTAGGCTAAATGTCGACAACGCAATCGCATTCCCTAAATGTAAGTACTCCTCTTCTCTAGTCGATTACTAGATTGTGCTTTCTTAACTAAGGCATACCTAATACTATGTTATAACTAGCTATATTAGTAACATCTAAGGTAATATTCTCGTGGTGCTGTTAGATAGCTAGTAGCAATAGTATCGTCTCCTATTCTACGCTAAGTAACGATAATCCGTTTACCGCGATTAACTCGTAACCCCATTTCTTCTTTAGGGTAGCTAACCCGTTTCTTCTTATAAAAGACTCGGAGATAAAATTCCCCGCTGCTCCTAAGTCGATTATGACACTAGTCTTGTGTCCGTTAACGATTACTTATGTCTAGAAAACTGTATTTAATGTCGATACGTAAGCCTAAGTATTGTATAACTCCCTCCGGTAGCTTATTCCTAGGGAGCTAATCCTTTTCCCGAGTAGTATGTAGTTCGCTGTACTTCGTGCCTAGAGGCTTCGGCTAGAACCTGTAGCCCGTTACCCTATGTCTACACTTGTAGTCTATTGCGTTCCTAGATCTTCTGCGTTTCTAAGTAGAGAGCCCGTACGTGCTGTACTGCTGTTCGTAGTTCGTTTAAGACGAAAGTTCCTACTAGTGTTTAGTACCCGGTACCTGTTATTCGGCTTCCTATAGGTAGTCGTTCTGTAACGACGGTTACTAGATTCTCGGTTGTTTCTATAAGTGGGTATCCCTAGGCTATGCCTCGTAGGGTGTCGTATGTCTTATTAAACTTAATGGAATGTAGCCTCCTTCGTCTACCTATCTTAGGTAGGAATTCCTCGTGCCTTCTTTATAGGTAGATGATTATATCGTACAGTTTCTTAGGTGCATCTACCGTGAAAGTAAGTTGTTCGTTGTCGTCGTTAGTGTCGCTCTCTCCTCCTTTAGAGGAATCTTCTTCGCTTAATTCTTCCGGATCCTGTTCTTCCTTAATGGTATTTAGCCCGGTAGTTTCTTAACTTTCTTCCTATAGTTCTAGTGACCATAATCCGTTCTATCCTAGGTCCTAATTTTCTTTATCGCTTCTATCTTCGTTAAAGTAGGATTTATCGATGTCTACTTCTCGGAGCGTGGCGTCTTGCCTATGCGTCGCTCCTAGGGTTCCTCGTAGTTACTAAGGCTAATACCCTACGCCTAACTTCGCGGCGTAGTGAACTTAACACGAGTCTTAGTAACAGAATCGCTAATAAAGGCTTCTATGACTACTCCGAGATTCGGATTCGATCTCGTAGTCGACTCTTCGTGTTATTATGTTGAACTGTCGTAGTTAGTTCTTCGCATTAAATGGAATGACCACTATTTGCTGCCTATGGTATCCTCCTCGTCCTTCTAAGGGGTCTAGGAGAGGCGTCGTGCTTCTATTACTAGCTCTCTCCTCTACTCTCCGAGTATAGTCGGTATCTCCTCGAGATCTAACGCTACTCTTAGATTTACTAGTTCGGGGTTGCATTATATTAAACTGCTCGCGGCGCACTATATTCTTACCGCGGCAATCCTATGCTATGTAACCTTCCTTACTATAGGCATAGCATGTGAGTTTTCCTTTTCCTTTAAAGGGCTTTCCGTAGCCCCTACTCTTGTCGATCCTCCGTCCTCGTTAGGTAACGTCCAGTTCCATTGGCTGTAGTCTATAGTAGGGCTAGTTTTGTCGTGAGAATTCTCCCTTCGTAACGTATCCTCCTAAGGGTCTACGATCCGGAGCGTATCCTACTATTCCTCCTACTTTAGAGTCGTATTTCTTCTCCTAGTGTCGTTCCTAGAGCTAGTTATCGATATTGATCGACGCCTTCATTAGCTCTTCGAGGTTAGTGATCTGTCCCCCGTGTCTCATTAACTCGTCCTTAATAGAGTCTTTAAGTCTACGTCGGAACATAGTCATTAACGCCGTCTAGTCCTATCTAGTGATTTGTCTGTATTCTTCGAATTTAGCGGCATACTCTAAAGTAGACGTCTTCTGTTTCAGGTGTTAAATGATTCGTATAGCCTGTTGGACTTCGTTCGAGGTTCTAAAGATTAACTTCATCTTATCTTTAAAGAGGGTATAGCTCCTAAACATTCTAGTAGGGTCTAATCGTCCTATACCTTTAAGGTATTCCTTAAGGTAAGGTTTGATCTAGTTCTACGCGCTTCCGCGAAGGTACGTAATAGCGAAGATAGTTCTTTTATCGGCATCGACTAGGTTGAACATAAGATACATATCTATCTAATTGATCCAGTCGTTGAACTTGGCTCTATCCCTATAGAAGAGGTCTAGCTTAGCAGCCTTAACGTCGTTCTTCCTCGGAGTAGGCTCGTTATCGTCATTAGACTCATCGTCCTTCGTAGTAGTCTACTATAGTGGCGTACGGCGGATGCTTCCTACTTCGCTAGGGGCGGGTGTTCCCCTACTAGCTGCTTAAGTAGCGCTCATCCTAAGGGCGTTTAAAGTGTTATTGTCTCGTTCTAGGGCTAGTCTTAAAAGAGAGATAAGTCAAGTCACGTGGCGGTATTCTTTAGAGAGGCTAAAGCAAGCTAAGCGAAGATAAATGATAGGAATAAGAGTTGTATTCCAATTAGTGAGATAGTAACATAAGTTGAACGTATTAGAACTATAAGGGTTTCTTAGCGTTCCTAAATACAAAGGAGATAGAGCGTTGCTCTCCGTGCTCTCTATGCTCTCTATGTTCTCTCGAGATTACCGAGATTAACGAGGTTAAGGAGATCACTTCAGTTGCTCTCTCGGTTCCTTAGGTTTCATTCCTACGGGCGAGAGAGCACTTCTCGGGCGGAAGCGCCCACCAATTGTGGAGGTCTAATTAGTTAGCTTCCTTTAGCCCTAGATCAGAACCGTAACAGCTAGTAGGACCTAGTATAGCTATTAAGATATATACTACGTAGTTAAGCATTGTAAGCGTAGCATTAAGGAAACAATTCAATTTATACCTCTCGAGTAGAGGGCATAGGGGTTTGAAGTCCGCTAATCCTCTTGTTTATCTAGCTACTGCGCTACTCGTTACGTGACCTAATTTCACGGTCCCGGGACCGGTAAATACCCCTGCTTACATAAGCGCCGCTCTATACTACCACAACTCGGACAGGCCTATATAGGGTAGTTAGTAGACATTATTTTCGTAGTTAATAAGGGGGGGGGTTATTAAGTGTACACCCGGTAGCGTATTAGTATCTAGTTTATAAGGTTAAAATTACGGTTTAAGGTCTAAGGTTCACGGTTAAGGTTATTACTTAGGGTTAAGGTTTACGGTTAAGGTCGACTAAGGTCGAAAACACTTAAGGTCTAAGGTATTTAGCAATAATCACGGTTATAAGGTCCTATTAAGTAACAACTAGTATTAGTACATTCTAAAGTAAGCACTACGTAATAATAGATACGGCTATATTACTAGAAAAACTTAGCACCTTTACCGACATAGGTAGAGGCTACGAATAGCGTATAAACCCTACGAAAATGGAAGGGGTCTATAGGAATTCTGTCCCTTATAAGGGGATAGAGGAATCGGAGGAAGGGAAAACACCTAAATCTAGTAAAGAAGGAAGAAGCGGAACTAGCGCCGCTAAATTAGGTATAGGTATAGGAACGAATAGTACAATTGGAATGGATGCTATAACTGCCCTCTTTAGACGATTAGTAGTAGTAATAGAAAACGCTAGCCCTCGCTTCCTACGTCTAGGAGGTGCTAAGAATCCGTTCTTTAATAGTACTAATGCTACTAAGTTCTAGGAGCGGTTTAGCAACCTAATAGACTAGTATCCGCCCGCCTTAGGCATCTATTAAGAAGGATAATTTCTAGGGTAGGTTCAAGCGCAATTACGAAACTACTATCCGGCGCATAGTTATAAGACTGCCTAGGTGGCTTACTAACAAGGCACGTTTTAGGAGGGCGTTCTTATTAGAGTTCTTAAGGTTTAACGCCTACTCTATGTTAGGGAGTCGGGAATATCTTAAGGAGATTGTTAGGGCGTAGTAAGGTAAGAGGCCCGAAGAATAGGATATAAAGGAATTTATCCGCCTGTTTATATCCTTAAGTAACCTAATTGAACCTAAGGATTTAGATAATAGCTCCCGGAGTCGCCTCCTCCTTTAGGGATTACTAGAGGTAGTCGCGAAAGCGGTCTATAAGGCTTACGGGCTTCACCTAAAGCAGCCTAAGAAGTTTAGGGACTTTTAGAGGATCCTCGATAAAGCTACTAGTATCGTAGATAGTAAGGAGGGATAGAAAGCTATATATATAGATTTCTCTCTTACTTTACCTTAGCTATACCGCTTAGTCGTAAAGTAAATGCCGCGCCTTAAGCCTAAGATTAACACGCTTAAGAAGGCTACCTCTAGGACTGTTATTAATAATAACCTAATCTAGAAGGTAGCTAAAATAAGTATACGTATATACTAGCGCGGTCGCGTCGCGGACGCAGGTTCCTTCTACCCGAGCGAGAATTAACGCTCTATGTAACCGGAGAGGTACGACCTAGATACTAAGCTATAGGTTTACGTAATATAGCGTCCCCTATCCTAGAATCGCAAATAGTCTAAAGCGATAGATAGTTATTACTACAACTATAGCAGTTCGAAGCACTAGGCTAGTAATTATAGGGCGATAAGGTCCTTAATATCCCGGGGCTACGTATACCTCGCCCTAAACAACTAGTAGTATCTAGGGAAAGAAGACGATCCGCGTCCTACTAAATTTAACTTTCGGAGGGACTATAGTAAACCGAAACTGCTCTATATACTCCCTCTACTCAAAGAACATTATAGGCCGATCGAGTTTAATAACTAGTATAAAATTCCCGTACTACGTAAGTAATAGATAGGTAGGGACTACACTAGGGTAATAAAGGTTACGCCTCCTAATTATTCTAAACCCCCTCCTAACTTTGGGCATTTAATAGAGTATAGCTCTTAGGACGTACGGTCTAGCTAAACGAAGAAGGCTACTAGGATATATTAGGTCTTATTCGGAGAAAGTAAAGCGGAGTAGGCGATCGACTTAGGCGAGCTTAACGAGGTATCTACCTATCCTATATAGTCTAACAAAGTAAAAGGGAAGGCACCCGTAGGCATTCTAAAGAATCCGTACCCGAGGACCCGGTCCTTAGCCTAGGATCTACGAGCCCGAGCTAAGGCTACTAAGAAAGTTCGCCTTTAATTAGAATAGGAGATCCGGTAAGCTAAGATTAACTAGTAGGAGGTTAAAATAATTAACGAAGTTAATGCTTAAATAAGCGAAACTCAATTATTAGTTAAATCCGGGGTAACCCTAGGAAGGGGAAATAATACCTAAGTAAACGAACTAGGGAACGATACTAGTAAAGGACTACCTAAGGATATACCTATTAGCCCCGTAAACGCCCCCTTCGTATAAAGGAAGCGTATATAGAATACTAAGACTATAAGGATTAATAACTACGTCCGACAATATAGTTCGGCTAGTAATAGCCCGGTTATAAAGGAAGAAGGTATTATCTACTAGATTGATTTAATCCTCTAGACGACGTTTCCTAATGTAAATACCTAGGATTGGTTTTGATATAGTCGCTAGTTCGAGGCTGCCCTCTTCGGTCGCGTTACTAACACCCCCGCTCTTTAGGAGAAGCTCGCTATAGTGCGACGTCTTATAGGAAAGGACCCTAAGGTTCGTACTAGACAAGTGGTTACCTGTAAAGATAAACCTAAGTATAATAAGGAGGTCTTCCGCGAAGATAGTTAGGCCTAGTATGTCGGAGTGTATTTAACCATACTTTACTCTAAGGGTAAGGTCCCTGCTACTAAGCTATATAAGGACGTTAAGAAAATCGGGCTCTCTAGTGTCCTTAATAACTTTACTATAGTCCCTAGTCCTTAGGTAGTAGCGGAGTTTAGGATAAATAAGAACTAGATTAGGTACCTAATTAATAAGGGTTCCGAGGTAAATATTATCGGCTAGAGGAACGCTTATAGGTTTAGGTTACTAGTAATGTCGAGTACTTAGCTTACCTTTCGAGGTACTAGAGGGAGGGCCTAGTTTAAAGGTATTATAGGCAATTTAGATGTTTAGGTGTTTAGGGTGTACTACTAGGTAGATATGTTTATCTCCTCGGATCTAAACTTACTAATAATCCTAGGACGACCGTAGGCCCGTAAGATGCGGCTTACTACCCGTAACTGCGATAATAGTTCGTAGGAGGGGACTATTGCTAGCCGTAAAGGTGAAAGTATTATGTTTACTACCCTAATTAGTTCGGATAGGTACAAGACCCTTTAAGAACTATTAAAAGCGTCGGGAAATAGAAGGGTAGGTTAAGTTACGGCGCTTAACCTACCGGAGACTTACTAAAGCCGGATTTAATAAAATTAGTAAGGTTCTCGCACTATCTCGGAGAAACCTCGGACTTTAATTTACCGGTCCCGGGACCGGCAAATAGCTATAGTAAGGAAAACGGATACGACTACGACACGACGCATCTATAGGAACCCGGTAAGGCTCTAACGCCTAGTAACTATTTAGCTTACTTATTAGGTTTACTTAGGAGTGCTAGAATAAAGGAACGAGTTATAGAAATTAGAATAGGCGCGTTTAAGGGATATTCTATTACTAACGTTTATTTAGTTTAAGGGGATTAGCCCTCCGAGATCTTAAGGCAATCTGCATTAAATGCTTAGGTACAGAAGCAACAAGTAGGCTAACATATAGCTAACATTAGGATACCGTAGGTCTTTACGATATATAAGCGTAAGGCGGATAAGAAGAAGCTAGTAGACGTAAGCGTTTACGAGCGCCTAGAATCACGAGTTAAGGGAGATATAGAATAGAAGCGTAGGGCACTATACCTAGAGTCTAAGATATCTAAAGGACAAGGTCCATTTAACGGGAAGTACTTAACTAAGAAATTCTTAAGTATAGAGCGAGGTAGCCGGATTACCCTAGAACGGCTTACCTTAATTAAGGTTAGCATTAAGCTATTACTAATAGAAAGGGCCTTATTCGATAAGATGCTCTATAACCGGGAGGTAGTCCTCGCTTAGGATTTTAGTTATATAAGGCAAATTAGGCACGACGTTATACTACCTTAGAAGATTAATACGGTCCCTTATAAGCTATAGTAGGCACGCCCTATCCGGTTATACCTAAGTCTTAGGGCAGTTATTAAACGCATAATTAGGGCCCGGATTAAGAACAACATCCTAGAATACTTATAGGGGGCATATTCTAATAGCTAGTTCCTAGTCGTAAAGAAAGTTAATGCCTCTAGACGCGATATGCTATATCGGTTAATTAATTTAGCTATGCTCCTAAATAAGGTTACTATACGCGATACTAACATTCTACCGGACACGGATAGCTTCTTAGAGGATTTTACCGGGTACCGAGTCGCTTTACTTATAGACCTGTTTTTAGGTTATAATTAGATCACTTTAGATAAGTCCTACCGGGACTTAATAGCCTTTATAACCCCTCTTAGCCTAGTACGTAATACGACTCTACCTTAAGGAGCTACTAATTTAGTTACTTAGTTCGTGCGTACGGTAATCAAGATTCTACTTAATTATATCTAGTATCGAGCGAAGCCGTTTCTCGATAACATCGGTATTAAGGGACTAACTAAGGACTATAGGAATGTAGAAGTAGAGCCTAGGTTAAGGAAATAGGTCGTTAAGCACATTATTTCCCTAGATCTAGTTCTTACTAACTTAGAAAGAGCTAGTGCGGTAGTTACTAGAGGCAAATCCTAATAGTTATACGAAAAGCTTAAGATCGTTAGGTACGTTACTAGCCCGGATAGTCGCTATCCTAACCTAAAGGTTGTAGCTAAGATCCTAGATTAGCCTACGCCTACCTATATTAAGGAGGTCCGCACCTATATAGGGCTATATATATACTTCCGGATATAGATTCCGTAGTTTGTTATTATCGCTCGACTAATGTATAAGCTACTAAAGAAGGACGCCGAGTTCACCTAGATAGAAAATAAGCAGTTCTCGAAAGAAGAGGTTACTAGATATCTTATGTAGGCTCTAGCCTTAGTTACCCTCTACTACTTACCTAGTGCTAGGTCTATCTTTATCTTAGTTAATGCTAGCGGCACTAGATAGGGATGTATCGTTTCTTAAGAATTAATAGACAGTACCCGACGGCGTTACCCGGTGCGGTATAAGAGTAGAATCTAGAACGCGTTAGAATCTAGATATAATGCTAGTAAGCGGGAATGCCTTAGGGTCCTTAAGGGGCTTAAGAAGATCTAGAGATATGTTACTAGCGTTAATTTTATCCTTAAGGTTAATACTAAGACACTTATATAGTAGCTTAACCGGCCGGCTTCGGACCTATCTAACTCGGCAATAGCCCGGTAGGTCGTATAGATTAGGCTATTTACGTTCGAAGTAAAGCACGTTACGGGGGCTAGGTACACTAGCCTAGATACCCTATCTCGTAGGCCCTCTATACTTTAGGAACCTATAGAAGCTAACGAAGACGAAGTCGACCGGATAATATATAATAAGCTATTCGGGTACCCGGAGCCGGTCGATACCTATCTAGTTAAAATCTAGAAAACACGACATCTCGGGGACTAATATTCTAAAAGCTCTTAGTAACTTACTTAGGTTATAGAAACTAGGACCCGGCCCGATAGTATTACCCGTACTAAGTACCGGCGGCTAGTAAAGAAGAGCGTTAATTTCTTTATCCGGGATTAATTGCTATTCTTCTAGAAGCGCCGAGGAGTACCGTTACAACTTATAATTAACGATAATAAGGCTTAGAAGGAGATCGTTATAGAATGCTATAAGAGACACGGTTACCGTAGCGCTAAGGTCGTGTATAACCTTATTTCCGATCGGTATTACTAGGACGGGTGCTTCGCCGATGTCTCTACGTAGGTTTAAAGTTATGCTCCTTATAGGTTTCGCGAAGGTAACTAGCGCGCTAGTAAGCTTTACTTATCGAGCCCTTAGGTTATTAGTAAGAAGTAGTACTCGGACCCCGTCTAAGTATGTAAAAATAGATACCTCCTAGTTACGCGCGAAGCACTTAGTAACTAGATCGAGGCTAGAGTAACGAGGGCACCTCCTAGCTCTAAGACGGTTACTAAGTTTCTATATAAGGATGTCTTCTATAGGTACGGCTACTATACTAAAATTGTGCTTAATAACGCTACGGTTTATACGGCTAAGGTTAAGCGGTTACTCGTAGGACTTAGTATTTGAAGGATCCGAATATTACCGTACTATCCGTAGTCTAATGCTCCGGTCGAGGTTAGACACCGTCCGATTCTTATAGCGTTAGTAAAGCTTATAAGGAACATATACCGCGGATAGGAGTAATAGGTACCCGCTATATTATAGGCTAATAGGACCACGACCTGTCGTACTACTAGAATAACGCTAGCTTAGGTCCTATATAGCTATCGTACGATTCTACTAATTAAGGTTAAGTACCCGACGTAGGCTAATTATTAATAGGGATCGGTAAGGACGACTAAGGACCTACTTACTATACGTGCGCGTTAACTCTAGGCTCGAGACCTTAGTTTAGAAGAGCTACATGCTCGAAAAAAGCGACTAAGAGAACTTAGTAAGGACTACTTTAATTCTTACCGGAATGTTAACTTTATTAGTTTCTAGAAGGGCGACCTTATTATGAGATTTAACAAGCTATATAAGGATAACTTCTCACGCAAAATCGGTTACCGATAGCAAGGTCTATATCGGGTGCTTAGTGTCTCTAGGGAATTTAGTACCTATATTCTTAAGAAACTTAATAGTACGCTAATAAAGGGTGTTTAGGCACGAGAAAACCTTAAGCTAGTTCTAGAGCTTCGCCCGGATAATATAGGAGTACTAAGCTTAGATAATAGGATCGATCTCGTAATAGGGGAGGGAGAAGTCGCTAATAGCGTCGCTAATAGCGAAGACAGTAGTAATTCGAACGAGATCGAGCCTATCGCCGATAAAGAGGTGCTACCTATAGGAGTTAACGAAAGGGGATCGGATCCTAAACCGAAATCTAAGAAGCTATAGGTTAGGCCTTATAACCTTTCTATAGCCGAAGTTTCACAGTTTAGTAGGATCGAGGCTAAGAACTAATTAGTTAGCAATAGCGTACGGAGTTCACTTCCCTTAGGCATATGTTACGTATGCTCTTTAGTTTATTAAGCTAATTCGGTTATCTAGACTTTACTTTATAGGATGTTCTTACCTTAGGTAGACCTTAGTTAGTAGAGTTATATTTACCGGTCCCGGGACCGGTAAATTGGATTACGTAATAGTATAGTATACCTCTATCGAATACTTACCTAGGTAGTTACTAGCACTAGTTTTCGGTTATATGTAGGGTTATCGGACCTTTAGTATAACCTTAATAGTACTACTCTTACTACTTATAAGACCGGTCTCGGTACTACTGCCTTATAACGGTTATAGGGACATACGCTAAGAGGCATACTTAAGCGTGGCTCTCTACCTACTACTTCCTCTCTTTTTCTTTAAACACTAATACCATTACTAGAGCTACTAACACATTAGACGGTTCTTTAGCCTCTCTCTCTCTTCACGACCTTAACCTTCTTTAAAGCCCTACCCTAATACTAAGCTTTTAAAGCTTACTATCACTCTAGAGTAGTACTACGAGATAGCTAGCTCTTACGATCTTACTAATAGCGAATCCCAGTTATTATAGCTTTAGCTAGTCTATCGTTACGCCCGGCTAGCTCGAGTATAGCGCTTACTAGTACTGTTACTAGGCTTACCCGCCCACCTTAGACCTTGTTCGAGTCCCTTCGCCTACCGGATAACGTTAAGCATGTCCTTACTAACACGAACACGCCGAAGTCCGCCGCTAATGTTATGTTCCGAGAGCTCAGTCCTTAGAAGCGGGTTAAGGTGTTAAAGGACTTCTATAAGGGCTTCGAGAAGGTGTTCGAAGACTACTCCGTCTAGGTTAACCTATTTTTCGAGGAAGTTAAGAACGGTATAGGTAAGAGCTATAAGGATAAATTTCTTAGTAATAAGAAGCTCGATATCTTGTTTCCTATTGTCGGTAAGATTCGTAAGACCGGTTTAGAGATTCGTAATCGTAAGAAGACTCTTCGAGCTACGCTTACCCGCTACTAGCTATAGTAGATATATAATAAGATTCTTAATCGACGAATTATCTCCGAGCTTTATAGTACTAATAGCGGGCGCCGCTAGTTTACGGCCTTTATTAATAAGTACCTAGACTATAGTAGGGCTATTAGTAGAATTTAGAGGGCATTAATTTAGCGTATAAGGATCGGCCGTAAGGGCATAGATCGTAAGCGAATTCTAAAGCCTAGTAATCTTACCCGGTACGATAGGGAGCCTAAAGCACGTAGCATTAATCCGCAGTCGGCTAAGAGTAGGGAGATTATTAGAAGACACCGCCTAGCCGTCTATAAGGACAGCCTTCTATACTTTATAGAAGGTACTATTACTAAGAAGTCCGCGTCCCTAGAGGATAGCATAGATTAACCTAGACTATCTAGCTAGCAATAGCCTTAGCTACTACCGGGTAGTAAAGGCAAAGGACGTGTAAAGAGTACTACGCTAACTCTACTACTAGCCTCTACTTAGCCTATAGTTCTATCGAGAGGCGGTCGTAAGTCGAGTTAACTTAAGTAGCTCCGTATAGGCGAGAGTATAGGTAAGGGTATAACTACGCCTACTCGATCCTCGCCTAATCGAACGCTAGACGGCGTACCTATACGCGAGGGCAGTCCGCTAGGTACACCGGTTAGCGCTCTACGATCTACTCCGGCCTTAACTAAGAATAGCAATCCGATACTTACTATATTACCTTCGGCTATAATTAGGGATGTATTAGTCTTTAAGGATTAGATCCTATAAGAAGACGAGGCCCTCCGGATTAAGCGCGCTAACTGCACCTATAATAAGCGGTACTATAGCGTTAAGTTTAGAAACTCGATTAACGTAGATAGCATTAACTAGCTACCTAAGTACCGGATAGCGGGCCTTAAGATGCTCGAGTATACTGTCTCGTAGGTTCTTAAGAGGGATAGTAAGGTTAGCGCTATAATATACGATTAGCATGTTCGAGATTTCTACTATAAAGCCCTCTACTTCGTTACGAATCCCGGTATTACTACTAATACCCTATATAAGCGTACGCTTAAGGTCTAAGACTAGCTCTTTAAAGGTAAGCGTTTTTTAGCTATTAAGGTAAAAAATGGGTCGTAGTTTCGCCCTAATAAGCGTAGTTAGAAGACTATTAACCCGCTTAGCTACCTCCGCGTTCGAGGCAAAATTAGTACTACGAGTAGTATCGTTACGTATACTAACTATAACTAGATCCTCGATAAATTCGGCATTAATGAAGCTAACTAAGCCGATCTTAATAGTACCGGTACCTATATTAATAGTAACATACTATACTAGTATAATAACGCTAACCTAGCGCCGCGGATTAAAACGGTTAGAGAAATAATAAGTCGAGAATTCGACGTGTACCGATAGTACCTACGAGAATTAAATAAGGTTAGTAACGGCGGCGTCTACTAGAATATATAGTATTCTCTAAGCTAATAGATTATACGATAAGACCCCGGGCTATAGCTCTTATAAGTAGCGCTGTACCCTTAATACTATACTCGGTTTATCTCCTTCCCTAGGCCTACGATTTTTAGCTTTAATAGGGCTTATTAGGGGGGGTAACGCGAACCCTATAGTGCAGTATACTAGGGTCGACTTAAACCTCGAAGTTAAAAACTACTAGACTAGTAACCGGCTTAACATGCTGTACTCTCTTAACTTAGAGGGCACTAGTAGGCCGGAGTTTTTACACGGTTTTCATAAGTAAGAGAATGCTATAGAGTTTATCTAGTAGTACCGGAATAACGACTACGTAGAAGACGGCCGATTTAAGCGTTTCTTCTCGGTTAGGGTTTAGAATTACCTAAGCAAAAACCGTATTAGCTAGTTTAGAGAGGATCTAAGCGCTAGGCAAATGCGGGTAACTACTATAGGCGTTCTAATAAGGTAGGCCGTACATAAGAAGACGCTACGTTAGATTAAAACCCTTACTTTATCGAGATCCGCGACGATAACTATCTTAAACTCTAGCGAAGCTAGAGTATGCACTAGGTAATAGACCTCTATCGTAACTTTAAGATGCCGAGTAAGAGCGCTATAGGGTTTAAGTATCGACGCCTAGTACCCGGCTATCCTTTCCCTACGGGCGTATACCTTAGTAGCATTAGCCCTCTATCCGATGCCCTAGTGGGTTTAAAGTCTTAGAACGATAACGAAGTTATCCTTAATGCTAGAAAGTAGCTTAATGCTACGGTCCGCCTAGACTCGGAGCTCTTCTATAAGATGATATATCAGTAGCGCGTCCGAGCTATAAAAATAATGGACAAGTAGCTTAGCTTAGTTACTACTCTCGAGTAGCTATACTTTATAAGCGAAGGGCGCGATAAGAGCTTCTTCCGTAACTACTATAGGAACTTTACTAACTAGCCGCTTAGGGACGCGTCTAATAAGACTAGTATTAGCTACGATAACGAGTAGGTCTAGATAAAGGAGTTATGTAAGAATAAGTGGAACTAAGTAGTTAGTACGGGTTTATAGGCTCCTAGTTTCTAGTTAATTTTCCGGCTATAGCTATAGCCTATAGATACTAGTTTCTAGTTCTAATTCTAGTTCTAGTTCTAGTTAATGCTTTAGGTACGGATACTTCTAGTCCTTAGATCTTACTTGTTTCTTATAGTTACTTATCTTCCCTTAACTAACTTTCTAGCTACGCGATAGACTCGTCTTTAGATTTATTAGGTTACTAGTACTAACACTTACTTGTTTTATGAATAGCGTTCGTATTATTTAACTATCTAGCCCGTTCGATTAATGCTAACATAGCTACCTATTCCCTCGCTAGTTTCGTAGCATACGTTAATATAGTACGACGGGCGCGAGTCGCGGTTGTTAACGTTACTATTACGGTCTCTATTAGAAGAATCCTTTCGATCTTCATAAACTGTCGCTAGTAGGCCCTAGGATTACCTAACATCTTGTATATTAAGCTAAATAATAGGGTAAGCTATTATGCTACTATAAGACTACCTTAGCTTATAGCGACTAACTGCGCTACCTATAGTACCCGGGCTCACTGCTTTAGAGCCTAAGGATAGGTTCGTAATAGGGGAGGATATATTAACGACTAATAGGTTATGTTAACCTTAGATTTAGAGGGGGTCCCTTAGGTCTAACTTGCCCTAATTTCATTTTAGTTTAATTAGACATTGAGGTAAGCTAGTAGGACCTAGTATAGCTATTAAGATATATACTGCGTAGTTAAGCATTGTAAGCGTAGCATTAAGGAAACAATTCAATTTATACCTCTCGAGTAGAGGGTATAGGGGTTTAAGTCCGCTAATCCTCTTATTTATCTAGCTACTACGCTACTCGTCACGTAACCTAATTTCACGGTCCCGGGACCGGTAAATGCCCCTACTTACATAAGCGCCGCTCTATACTACTATAACTCGGACAGGCCTATATAGGGTAGTTAGTAGACATTACTAGACAGCAGAGGAGAAAGATAGTGACCGGGTTACGACGCCTCTCGTAGACCCCTTATAAGGACGAGGAGGATACTATATTCGATAATATATACTACTACCAAATGCCTAATAATTAAAGACTATTAGACTATTTAGTATAATAGTACGGGAAGTTAACTATAAAGCCGAGAAAGAATCTCGATACGGTTACGGAAGCCTTTATTAGCGATTCTATTACTAGGACTCGTGTTAAACCTACTATAACGCTAAGTTAGGCGTAGGGTACTAGCCGCGATAACTAGTAGGAACCCTAGGAGCTTAATACGGACGAAACAAGCTCTAGGAAGTAGATATAGACGAGTCTTACTTCGATAACGACGATAAAGAAAACCAGGATCTAGAATAGGACGGGCGCTAATTACTAGTACTAAAATAACAAATAAACGAACTAGACACTATCAAAGAAGATTACGTACCGGAAGAGTTAAGCGAGGACTTATCCGAAGAAGAAGAGAGCGACACGGACGACGAAAACGAAGTATATACGTTTACGGTAGACGCGCTAAGAAAACTCTATAAGTTAATTATCTACCTCTAACGAAGGTACGAAGAATTCCTACTAAAGTTCTTAGGGAAACGATACCTAAACCCTAATAAATTCGACAAGACACTCGATACGATAAGGGGTATAGTATAGGGCTACCTAATTATAAACAACACTAAGAACTTAGCTAAGGCAGTTATCGAACGACTACCTATAGGAAGCTAAATAATAGATACCGGGTACTTAACACCGGTAGGAATTTTCGTCTTAAGTAAACTACGAACAGTAGTATAGCACGTACGGGCTCTCTACTTAGAATCGTAAAAGATCTAGGAATGTAATAGACTATAAGTATAGACATAGGGCAATAGGCTATAGGTTCTAGCCGAAGCCTCTAGGTACGAAGTATAGCGAACTATATACTATTCGGGAAAAAGATTAGCTCCCTAGGAATAAGCGACTAAAGGGAGTTATATAATACTTAGGCTTAAGTATTAACACTAAATATAGTTTTCTAGATATAAGCAATTATTAACGGACATAAGACTAGTGTTATAATCGACTTAGGAGTAGCGGGGAATTTTATCTCCGAGTCTTTCGTAAGAAGAAACGGGTTAGCTACCTAAAGAAGAAATAGAATTACGAGTTAATCGCGGTAGACGGATTATCGTTACCTAGCGTAGAATAGGAGACGACACTATTACTACTAGCTATCTAATAGCACTACGAGAATATTACCTTAGATATTACTAATATAGCTAGTTATAATATAGTATTAGGTATACCTTAGTTAAGAAAGCATAACCTAGTAATCGACTAGAGAAGAGGAGTACTTACATTTAGGGAATACGATCGCGTTATTAACATTTAGCCTACGTATCGATAGTAGACGATAGTAGATAAGGTAAGGAAACAGCTTAACGTATTCGAGCTTACGCTAAATAGAAGGAATTAAGAACTACCTTCGACCGGGATAGACACTAGCGTAGGGCCGTATTACGGAATAACTCCTATAGACCCTAGAATTATAATAACGAGACGAGTACGTAACTTATCCTACCTAAGCGCTTAGACTTAGGGCGATTGGACTACTTATACTTAGACTAATTAGACTGCTTATACTTAGACTAATTAGACTAATTACCGAGATCTACAAATCTCCTTTATATTTAGGAACGCTAAGAATCCCTTATAGTTTTAATGCGTTCAACTTATGTTACTATCTTACTAATTGGAATATACTCTTATCCTAATCATTTATCTTCGCTTAGCTCGCTTTAGCCTCTCTAAAGAATACCGCTACGTAACTTAACTTATCTCTCTTTTAAGACTAGCCCTAGAACGAGACGTAATAGGCCGCCGGGTTACGAAGTTACTAGAAGTAATAGAAGTAACGTACTATCGAAGAATACTAACATCTTAGATTTAAGTATTCCTAAGGAGTATTGTAAGTAGTCGCGACTCTTTAAAGAGGAAAGAGGCAAAACCGCCTTACCTAAGCACCGCCTATAGGATTATAAGATTAATATTTAGCTAGGGAAAGAGCCTCTATATGGACCCCTATATTAAATGTCTAAGAAAGAGCTATAGACCCTACGAGAATAGCTAAAGGAGAAACTAGCTAAGGGATAGATAAGGAAATCTACCTCTAGTATAGGAGCTCTACATATATTCGTTCCGAAAACAAACCGGAAGTTACTACTCGTATAAGACTATAGGAAGTTAAACGAGATTACGATTAAAAACTAATACCCGCTACCTAACATCGAAGAAGCATAAGATAGATTAACCGGATTAGACTAGAATATAAAGATTAACTTACGAGACGCCTTCTACGCTATACGTATAGTAGAAGGAGAAGAATAGAAAACCGCTTTTAGAATAAGATACGGACTTTATAAATACTTAGTTATGCTAATAGAATTAGCTAACGTACCGGCATCCTACTAGGACCTTATTAACGAGACGCTTAGAGACTTACTCGACGTATACATTATTACCTATATAGATGATATACTAGTCTATACGAAAGGATCTCTATAGGAGCATATAGGATAAGTCTAGGACGTCTTCGAACGACTTATGCAATTAGGATTTAAGATAGTACCCGAGAAATGCGAATTCTATAAGAAAGAGGTTAAATTTTTAGGCTTTATTATTAGCACGATAGGAATAAAAATCGACCCTACGAAGACATAGTTAATAAGAGAATAGCTAGAACTAAAAACAGTTAAGGACGTACAATTATTCCTTAGACTAGCTAACTATAACCGGAAATTTATTAAGGACTATTTAAAGATAGTAGTACTAATAACGATACTTACGAGAAAAGACGTTAACTAGAAAGAGGGAAAGGAACAAATCGAAGCGTTCGAAAAACTTAAGGAACAATACGTATTAGCCCCTACGCTTCGACTATTCGATAGTAGTAAGGAAGTCTACATCGAGACCGATACGTCTAATATAGCAATAAGCGCGTATCTAATATAGACACACGATAGGTAGAGACACCTAGTAGCCTATTACTCCCGGAAAATAACTATAGCGGAACAGAACTACGACATCTATAATAAAGAGCTTCTAGCTATTGTTGCTACTATATAACATTAGAGAGTGTATATCGAGGGCCTACTAAAGTTAACGATTCTTTCTAACTATAAGAATCTTACGTACTTTACGACGATAAAGGAACTTACCCGAAGGCAAGCCCGCTAGTTAGAGCTGCTAGGATAATATAAGTTCGAGATTAAATATACTCTAGGAAAAGAGAATAGCCGCGTAGACGCGCTAAGCTAAAGAAGCGTGTTATGTCTTGTTCTAGGGCTAGTCTTAAAAAGAGATAAGTTAAGTTACGTAGTGTTATTCTTTAGAGAGGCTAAAGCGAGCTAAGTAAAGATAAATAATTAGGATAGGAGTATATTCCAATTAGTAAGATAGTAACATAAGTTAAACGTATCGAAACTATAGAAGATTCTTAGCGTTCCTAAATATAAAGGAGATTCGTAGATCTCGATAATTAGTCTAATTATTCTAAGTATAAGTAGCCTAATTAGTCTAAGTATTAGCAGTCCAATCGCCCTAAGTCTAAGCGCTTAGATAGGATAAGTTACGTACTTATCTCGTTATTATAATTCTAGGGTCTATAGGAATCATCCCGTAATAAAGCGACTATATAGAAGGAAAAGAACTAGTATAACATAAGATACTAAAGATAAATCCCGACGGAAGTCTTAGTACTAATACTAGAGAATTTAACAACATTATACGAATATTAGGCGATAAGGAGGAGCAATTCCCTATATCGTAAGGGAAATACTAAGTACCGAAGGATCGAGAAGAAGAGTTTATACGATAACATTACAACGGACTAACTTATAGACATTCTAGAACGTTAAAGACAATAAACCTAATATAGCGTAGCTTCTTATTCCTATAGATAAGGTAAAAGGTACTACGCTATATTAAGCAATACGTGCACTATTAATAAAACAAGGCTATAAGACATACAAAATACGGTTATCTGTAGTTTAGGACACTATTAACAAACCTATAGGACAAAGTTATAATAGACTTTATTACGAAACTCCTACCGTTAAGAGACTAAGTTACAAAGTAACTATACGACATAATACTAGTTATAGTTAATAGACTTATAAAATACGTATACTTTATTCCTATATCGGAAACATATAATATAGAGTAGCTCGGATACCTTATACTAGATAGACTTATCCGATACTACGGATTGTTACGATCTAAGCGTACACCGGCGCTACAGCCCAATTAAACCTAAGGTAGCAGCGGCTAAGAATTAGGTGACATTGATTACTCACCTATAGCCTTTTTACAAGCAGCCCTTTCAATTCTAGCTTAGATACATGCAATCTACTACCTGCTTTTGAAACACCTTTATGAGCCTATTTTATAACTTCTAACCACTTGTAACGTAATAGTTATGAGCCCGGCAGGCGCTTACTAACGTTCGCTACATAAAACGAAGCCCTAGAGTAGATTTTACATCGTTATTAAAAACCAGTAGGATCCATCATTATCCCATTAACAACCATTATATAGCAGTGCAGTGACCCTAGTAGACCTATAGGAACCTTCATTAGGCCTATTAACACCGTTATAGCGACTACCGAGATACCCGGTAGTACCGGTGCTTTGCCGCACGGTACTATCGTTCTTAAGAGTTATGACTAATAGGACAAGTTTAACCGTTAGTTAGAGCTCTACGCTAAGTCTCTAAACATCTAGAAGTATGTGGATCCGAACGACACTACCGCCGAGCTAATAGAGCCGGTGTACTTAACGTTCGAGCAAATCCAATTAGTATACACTACTAAAGACGCTACGGCTAAAGATAAGGAGCTTATTAAGCTCCGCTAGTTAGACACCGACCGTAGGTAGCGGATATATAACATCTTTACGTCCGTAAGGTCCAAATTGGTCACCTACCTAATTAGGACTACTATAGAGCTAGGCTAGGAGCTAATGTATAGTAAACGCACCATTAGAGGTAAGGTCTAGGCTCTAAAGGATTAGTACGGACTAAACGACATGTTACGTAAGCGACAGCTTACACTAGAGCTAAATAGGCTTTAGAAGAGCTAGGCCCGAAGGGTCGACGACTAGTGTTTAGACTAGCTAGTGCTATAGACTAAGATGCTAGATTGTAACTATGCCGAGTACGGAGACCTACTACGACACTTCCTACTTACGATATAGTAGAAAACTCCTACCTATAGAGCATTACTATATAACGAGTAGAAGCGTAATAAGCTCTCGCTTAGTAAGCTTACCGAGCGATACCTCGAATAGATACGCGACACTACCCTAGTTACTACAAACGGTCGATTAGTCTTCGTAACCTTTATAGGCGAACCCTTAGTAGAGAACGAGCCTCTACTACTAGCGCCTATAGTAGGTATAGTCAGTAGGAACGACAATAACAACAACGACCGTCGTCATAGCCGCGGCGACAAGAGTCGTAACCGTAGCAACGGTATAAACAAAGGAAAGAGCAGTAATAACAACGATAGGCTAAGCGGCTACTAGAACATTACCGGCGAGCCTAAGGAGAGTTATTATAAGAACCTCTATTTATGCAATATAGTCAACCCTAAGAAGCGTCTATTAAAGGATCAGCGCTCTAAGTAGTAGAAGAAGTGCTAGAAGCACTTTATTAATTACTACTTAGGCGATGATAGTAAACGCTTACTAGGCGTATTAAACCGCAATAGGCGCACGGATAAGGAACGAGATAAGGCAATTGCTAAGGGTAAGGCCGCACCGTACGGCTTCACTAGTCTTACTATCCTTTCGAGCTCGATAAGCTAATTAAGCTTTAACTTTAGGGATTGCTAGGTATACGATAACTACTCGGACACCTATGTCATTAATTACTATAACTAGTAGGGCGTAGAATTTATTGCAGAGCGCCTAACTACATCATTAATCTAAGCCGGAACCACGACATTCCCTATTGCCGCATTAGGTAAGGTTCGCATAAAGATAGAGGGGATACCATTTACCCTATTAGATGTAGCCTATTACCTAGGCTTTCATATGAACGTTATCTCCTACTTACGTATAGAGACGGCTAGACTTTAGTAGTACGGACGCACTAATTTAGTCTATTACAATAACAAGAAATTAATAGACCTACACCGCCCTACTAGCACAATCCCCTTCTTTAAGGTGGTTACACCGCCTTAGTTAGAGATGGTCTATAAATAGCCATCGAGTAATAATAGGAGCATCCTACTAAAGATTACTAAGAAGTAGCGCATAGCGCACTTTATTAGTACAATTAGCAAGGGTGATACTATCTAAACACCGCCTATTTAGGACTCTAACGGCGACCGTACCGTTATAGTAGTAATGAATAGCATAGGGGGCACTAAAGGTGTAGTAACGTCTAGTAGGACCCCTATTAAACACCGTAAGCTCTTAGGCCGCTAGTAGCACTAAATCTTCGGCTATATTAGCGCTAAACGCATTAACTAGCTTCCGTTTAGAGTTGAGGGGGTGGTTATTAACCCTAATGTACCTAAAGCACCCCTCACTACACATCATAGAGGATGTAGCCTAGCTAAGGTACATAAAGTATTTAACAGGACTAAGCTAATTAGGGCAATAACTCCCTATAGGTACGTAGCTATAGATTTGGCTAAGTTCACACTAGCATATAATAGTGATCGTTACCTAGTTCATTTCTACGATTTAGATACCTACGGGCACTTTTAATTCACTATTAAGAATAGGGACTAACTATTAGTATTAGCTTGCTTTAATAGCCTACTTAGTGTTAAGTTAAGACCTTACAGGATACGTAGTTAGCAGCGGAGTGGAGTAAGAGATCAATCTTTAACTAGCTAATAGCTATAGGGCATGTAGCAATATATTAGGAACTAATGTGTTGATTGTGTTAGATGTCTATCTAAGCTAAAGGGGAGAGAAGGTGTCTTCCGATAAGCTAAGTTATTGTAGATGCCTTAGGCTATTATGTTACAACCTAACTGTTAGCTCCCCTTAAGATGCTACATCTTAACACTCCTACTTATCTCATATAGGAGGTTATAGTCTGCTCTTCTCCTATTAGTAGTATTTAGACCTCTATAACAGGTTAAGCTAGCTTACAAACCTCTAGAAGTGTGTACTAGTCTTTAGCTTTATAAACCTATCTGCAACTATCTTAGATGTTAGGGTGTACTTAACAGCAATAAGCCTTCTCTACTAAAGTTTCCTAACAGCATTATAGGTAATGTTAATGTGCTTTAAATTGTTATAAACATGTACATCCCTTACTAGGGTAAGGGCAGCTTAGTTATTACCTCTCAATTGGACTAGTCTTAAGCTTAATACAGTCTCCTAGTTTCTAGTGATCCTTAGTTAATGGGAACAGTCTCCTACTAACTCTAGACAGTCTATCTCCCTTAGCAGTGAAGCTAGGAATTGGGATTGCTTTACATATGCATTTATAGCTATGTATTTAGCTTCTATTATAGATGTTGCTATAGACTTTTGCTTCTTGCTTATCTAGGAGACTAGTGCCCTATAGAGGAAGAAGACATACCTAAGGATAGAGACTCTATCTGCTTTGTCTATTGCATAATTAGAGTTACAGTATCCAACTAGGCATCCTTCTCTATGCCTAGAGAAGATAAGGCTAAGATTAGGATATAACCTTAGATATCTTATAATCTTCTTTAAAGCCTTTATGTAGTAGGTAGATAGGTCACTTATAAATGAGCTTATCCTTCCTAGGGCAAAAGCAATGTCTAGCCTTGTAATTGTTACTAGCTACATCTATGTACTATTAATACTCTAGTACTCTACCTTGTTATACCTCTTATCTATATGGCTTAAAGGTTTAAGAGCCTTATAGCTGTCTATAGGTAAGTGTATAGGTGCTGTCTTCTTATAGTTTATCCCTATCTTAGTAAGGTTGTCCCTAACAAAGTGTCCCTAGTTAAGTTTTAGGATTCCTCTCCTCCTGTCCCTTATGACTCTTATGCTAAGGATCTTTTTAGCTTTACTAAGATCTTTGATCTTAAAGACTTTGCTAAGTTCTCTTTTAAACTATAGAACATCTGTTAACTTTAGTGTAGTAATTGGAATGTTATCTACATATGTAAGAATCATAATCTCTTTTTCCTTATAAATAAGTAGGCATAGATCCACCTCTAACTATGTGAATCCAATCTCTCTAAGCTTTAACATACAGAGTTGATTCTAATCTCTAGCTGCTTGCTTGAGTCTATACAAGCTTTTAAGGATCTTAAACACTATGTTTAGTAGAAGCTTAACTCCTAGTAGTAGTAATATGAAGATGTCTTTATAGAGGGTGCTTTCTATAAACGCATTGTTTACATCTACTTAGTAAAGATGGAGATCCTTCTTACACATAATAGCTATGAACACCCTAAGGGTGTCCTATCTAACTGTAGGCGCAAATGTCTCTATGAAGTTAATACTAAACTTCTGTAAAAAGCCCCTTACAACTAGCCTAGCCTTGAACTTTTCAATGGCTCTACTAATGCTTCTTTTAACATTAAAGACCTATCTTAACGTAACCAAGTTTGCTCCTTTTAGTGGAACAGCATTCTCCTAGGTGTTGTTGCTCTATAGAGCATCTAGCTCCTTCTAGATTGCTTCCTTCTAAAGGTGTCCCTATTTCTTGTTATTTATAGCATCCTTGTAGGACTTTAGAATTGGGATCTCTTGCTTGTATGCAATAACTTCTATAGTTACTATAAAGGCTATCTCCTCAACTTCTTCTAGGAATTCACTATCCTATAGTACTGAATCATCTACTAATTGCATAGCTATAAAGAAAGCTTAGTGGTAAGTAGCAAGGTTCTCTAAGAGGTCTATTGCTTCTCCCACTTTAGTAGCTAGTTTAGGTATAGGGACTATGGATCTTAGGGCTTTCTGTTTCTATTCATAGCCCTTAACATTATAGTTAGCCCTCCTCTTACTAAGGGATGATCTAAGAGTAGTTACTTGTGTCCTAGTGACATTCTTTTCCTAGAGATCTAGTAAGCTTATCTTAATTGGCTTATCGATTTTCTAAAATTCCCCTATATTCTTTAGAGGCTAGGGAAGTTATACAAATAGCTTTCTTGGCTAGGCTGTTACTGGGCTGCTCTGCTGAATAATTGAATGGTAAACAGGTTGCTCTAAGGATATGTCCTTCCTTAGCCTCCCTAAGGGTCTCCTAGCTAGTGCATTGCTTAATAGATTCAATTTTGTAACATTGAGATCTATATTACCTCTAGGTTGATCCTTAAAGAAGTCTACATGTGTGTGTTGTTTCATAGCTTTTATGTCTAGTTCCTAAAAGAGCTAGGCCTTAGCTATGTTTTTAACGTATCTAACAAACACTGCTTCTTTGCCTCTATTCATTAGTTTATTACTTCTTGCCTAATAAGGCTAGGATCTTATGTCCATATAGACAATAGCTTTGCATCCCTAAACCTTTAAATGGTTAATAGTTGGCTTGATACTATTAAAGGCTTTATCTAGTAAAACCTTAAACCTATTATAGTCTAGACTATTTAGTAGTTTGTTTCTTATGTAGGTTTAGGCTTCTAGTGCTTTAGGCTAGAATTCAATTGGTATCTTAGCCTCTTTAAGCATTGCCCTTATAGAGTCTTCTAAGGTTTGTATTAACCTTTTAACTAGTCTATTTTGGAGCGAGTTGTATGCCTTAGTATACTCTAGCCTAATTCCTAAATCCTTCTCCTACTACTTAACTAATGCAATAAGTTCCCTTGCATTGTTAAGCCTAACTGCTTTTAACTATACTAATGATTTCCTCTCTACCTTAATCTTCTAGTTCTAGAGAGCAACTAGAGCATCTTCTCTTTTCTTAAGAGGATAGGTCCACTTTTTTCTAGAGAAGTTGTTAATAATCTTAAGCTAGTATTTGAACCCTAGCCTTAATGTTAGTAGTGGACTATATATGTCAATAGATACAAGGGCAAGTCTTTTAGGTCTTCTCTTAGTAACTTTGCCTTTGTACTTTTTCATCTTTGCTATTGAACACACTCTACACTAGTAGAAGCTATCCCTAGGAATAGGAATAGGTTCTTTTAAGTCTATTACCTTATGAAGATTCTAGAGTAAGTTCTTCCTAAAGTGTGCAAATCTTCTATGCTAAAGCTCCTACTGTTTTAGGTCAGTCTCTAATTTAGCAGTTACAAAGGCATTCTCCATTAGTAGTGCACATAATAAGTGATGTGCCCTTTTTTATAGTAGAGGAGAAATCTTATTAATGAATGGAACCCCCCTAAGAAGCCTTGTCTAGACAATAGTTTGGCTAGAGGGGGATATAAGAGAAAATAAAGGAGGTTAGACACTAAACTGCTTACTGAACTAGTTCTAAGAAACTAGGTTCACCCCTAGCTTAGGTATAAGCAGAATATCTTCTAAAACAACTTTCCTACTAGATCTCCCACTTATCTCTATAGTCCTAATATAAGTGGCTAATAAATGCCTACCTCCTACTTTAATCTATTTCTTCTTTGTTAAGGGAGTTATGGATCTAAAGAGGCAGTTCTAGTCGGTTATATAGGATGAAGTATAAGAATTAAGTAACTACTCTAATAAGGGGAACTTGCCTTGGACTTCTACAGTTAAGTGAGCTACTTTATTATACTCATTATTATTAGACATTGTCTTCTAGGATGAGTTGCATAAGTTAGGTAGCTCTTAGGTAGAGAAACCTTTCCTAGTCTTCCTTGTTTTAGAGGAAGGAGACTAGGCCTAGTTCTTCTAGAGTGACAGCATGTTAGAGCTGAGTTTCTTTACTATTTTCTTAAGTTCCTCTATAGAGGACTTCTCTCTTAGTGTTCTTCTTAAAGATAGTAGTAGAGATCTTCTCTTCTTAATATATGTTGCATTCTGGGAGGATAGTGCTTAGGAATGAGATCTAAGGATCTTCTTTACCTTAGAGAGACTAGGGCAGTCCTTAATGAGATAGTCCTTCTTATAGAGAAGGTAGGAAAGTGATCTTGCCTAACCTAAGGGCCTAACCTAGGTAGCTACTATACTATACTTAGCCTTGGAGGGATTCAATCTGGCCTCTTAAGCCTTAAGGATCTTTAAGGTCCTTTTATAATCTATCTTTAGCTAAGCTATGATAGTATCCCTAGCTATATAGTAGTTAGGTAGTAGTGAGATTAAAAGCTAGGTTATTCTTACATTAGCTTTCCTATAGTACTAGCCCTCTAGGTTAATATTAGCAATCCTCCTTCTAAGAGACACTAG
Organism: Nothopassalora personata; assembly: GCA_033816765.1. Taxonomy (NCBI): domain Eukaryota; kingdom Fungi; phylum Ascomycota; class Dothideomycetes; order Mycosphaerellales; family Mycosphaerellaceae; genus Nothopassalora; species Nothopassalora personata. The sequence goes on along the minus strand of CM066287.1, from coordinate 5,123,982 downwards.
GTGTGCCTATGCAGATCTAATAGTGAACTCTTTACTTATCTTAAAGTTTACAAACTGTTTTATAAGCTTATGTATATAGGTTAGTAACACCTAGCTATAGTTGTTCTAGAGATGAACCTATATCTTAGTAGCTTTTCTAGATTCGCAAGAGCCCTTAAGCTTAAATTTATCTTCTTCTATAATCCTACTTAGGATACTAAAGTAGCAAGCTGCATTTTGTTTTGTCTATGTTAGTGCATTAAGAATCTCTTTAATTTTAGTCTCTTCCTAGAGTTTTAGGTTCTTGCCCTTAATGTTGTTAAATAACACTTCTAATAGGTCATTAATTGCAAAGAATGCTGACTAGCTCTCTATCTTGTATCTCTAAAGGTTGAACTATCTCTTCTAGTTGTCTCTCCTAAGAATTGGGATTTTAGTTCCCTTCTCTTCTCCTTTCTCTTAGTATAAATCTATAATAAATTGAATGTAATAAAACAAGGTGTATATGCTTCAAGGTCGTGGCTTAGGTCCTGCTAAGGCTTTTAGTGTAGAATAGTAAGGTTCGTAGGTGTAGATACTAAGGCCTGCTTAGTAGGGTAAAGAAAGAGCGGTGTAGTCTCAGAGCTAGGACATAGGTCTGTCTCTCCTAGTAGAGTTCTAAATGACTTACTTAAAGTCCTTCTTAATAGTATCTCGATGCAGTTCTGCCTATAGAGTGTCTTTAAGGTATTGGCTTATAGTAAGCCGTATAGAGTCCTTTTCTAGATTACCTATTACTTGGTATTAAACCAAGCTCCTTAATAGGATAGATGGGGTAGACTTCTGCTTCCTAGATGTTTTCTGCTATAATAGTAAGGGATACAAGTAACCTGTACTAATATAGGTTGCTCTTACTCCTGCACAAACCCGGGCTTATAACCTGTTAAGTTAAGACCTTATAGGATACGTAGTTAGTAGCGGAGTGGAGTAAGAGATCAATCTTCAACTGGCTAATAGCCACAGGGCATGTAGCAATATATTAGGAACTAATGTGTTGATTGTGTTAGATGTCTATCTAAGCTAAAGGGGAGAGAAGGTGTCTTCCGACAAGCTAAGTCATCGTGGATGCCTTAGGCTATTATATCACAACCTAACTGTTAGCTCCCCTTAAGATGCTACATCTTAACACTTAGCTTCATTAATTTCATTAGGCGTAGGTTTGTTTACTTCTATAGCGATAATAAAGCAGACATTAGTATAGCCTTCCGCTTAACTATTAATAATAATTAAATTAAGTAGTATAACACTACTAATTACGCGTCTAACTAGGACCTAGTAGAACGAGCGGGCGGCGTCATTATTACAATGTCTCGCACAATCCGCATTTATGCTCGCCTACCTAAAAAGCTCTAGAATGAATGCATAGTAGCTACCGTCTACATTCTCTAGCGGTTACTAATCCAATTAAAAGGCTAGAAGACTCCCTTCGAATTAGCAATAGGCAGGGTACTAAATATGGGCTACATGGTAGTGTACGGCTGCCTAGCCTACGTGTACATTTATAGTACCACTTAACTAGGTAAGACTAAGAAGCTTAAAGAACGAGCACTTATCGGATACCTTATAGGCTACAACTCTACTAACATCTATAGGGTGTGGGACCTATCGAAAGATAGGGTTATGCGGGTAAAGGACGTCCTCTTTAATAAGACTACGCTCTACGACCTATTAATTCTTACTGCTAGTTACTTAACCCCTATTAAGAACATCGTAACAGTAGAACCGGCTAAAGAGCCTAAACAGTACTACGACCTATATGTAGCTCACTATAAGCAGGACATAGCATAGGCCGAGGGGGTGGAAGAATAGGCTTAATAGTAGCCGCTCTATTAAAACCCTCGTTAACACGCCTATTAACAATTACTGCTTAGGCATAAACTACACTAGCTATAACACCGAGCGCTAGTAACATTTAACTAACCTAAAGGTAATAGCAGTTTCTAGCTACTTAATTAGCCGTCATTAAATAACGCTACAACCCCTATACTTTTACGAGACTAGGTTAAATCCGGGGTCGAACTATCGACTAATGAGAGTATAGAGAACTCTGACTATAATAACAGCCATTAAAACAACGCGGTTAACAGTAACGCGTCTTAATAGTACATTAACGACTTTAAGTAGCAATTAATGGATACACTTATAGAGGAAGACCGTAAGGAGATTATAGTAGACATAGATGCTTCGACGACTCTAGACGTTGCTACCGCTCCTCCTTTAGCAATCCCCTTCGAAGAACTTAGTTAAATAGATGAGTTTTCCCCTAATTCTAACTACACCCTTACCGACACTAGGAAGAGGCTCCGAACCGCCTACTTCTACTATGCTCTACATAATATTATAGTCGCTAACGTTATTATTAGCTAGATAGCGGGCATCCGCCCGAGACCTCGTTACCTAGGACGTAAGTACTACGATATCGTACGAACACGCCGATCCTCCCCTACACGTACTATTAACACTATCACGTCGATGTACCGCGATAACCTTCCGCCCGAACCTCTAAACTACCGAGCCGCTATGAAGTACCGCTTCGCCTAATAATAGCGTAAAGCTATAGCTAAAGAGTTTACTAAAGTAGTCTTAACCGGCACGGTTAAATAGACTACATAGTAAGAGAAGGATTATAATGCTTAGTAAGAGGACGGACTTTAGCTACCATTACCGCTAAAGTGGGTGTATAAGTACAAGTTAGATGAGTATAGTATACTAAAGAGCTTTAAGGCCCGGCTATGCGTAAGAGGCGATCTATAGGGTATACACTTAGATATATACGCCGCTACATTACTAGTAAGCATGTTTCGCCTCTACTGTACTATAGCCGCGAGCTTCGACATAGAAGCTAAACAGTTTAATGTTATTAACGCCTTCTTAAACTTAGACCTACTATACACTATATATCTATAGCCGCCTCCTAGAATCGATCGCCCTACCGATAGACACGCTCTTAAACTAGTTAAGGTCCTCTACGGACTAAAGGAGTCTCCTTTGTTATAGTATAACTCCCTTACCGAGACGCTAGCCTCCCTTAGAATAGTTCCTCTCTCGGACTCCGAATGCATCTACTATAATAATAAGGTTATGTTCTTCTTTTATGTAGACGACCTAGTTATGCTATATTACCGTAAGTATAAGGACTATGCACTTAGTATTAAGAAGCGTCTACTTGCTAAGTACGAGATGCACGAGCTTAGAGATCTTACCTAGTTTCTAGGAATTAAGGTAATACGAGATCGGTAGAAGAGACTACTATAGCTCTTATAGGAGGACTACATCGAGAAGCTCGCTACTAAGTTTAGTATATCTACTAGCGCACGCAAGATAAATGTGCTAGTGGATTAACACCTTAACTAGACGGTGCCTAAAGGCTATGTTATAGAAGCTATTAAGATCCTTACTTACTAATAACGCATTAGATCTCTTAACTTCGTAGTAACATATATACGCCCGGACATTGCCTTTTCCCTATTAATGCTTTCGTAGTATCTAACTAAGCTAATAGACACGCATCTAAAGCTTATAGACTAGTACCTACGCTACCTCCTAGAGACTAAGAACCTCTACCTTATGTATAGCGCTAGTAAGCACATTACTAGCCTATATAGTTAACCTAAACATCTCGGCAAGAACTATAAGTTCTTCGGTACATTAGATGCCTCCTACGGCATAAACGTCGATAGGACTAGCTCTAGCGGATGGATCTTTATGCTCTTCGGCGGACTAGTCGACTATAAAGCATCTAAGTAGATTACTATTACTAAGTCCTTAACCGAAGCCGAACTCCTTAGCCTATCACAAGCGGCATTAGAGCTAATCTAGTAGGAACGTATCTTCGCCGAGATCTATCTCGAGTTTAACTAGTATACATACCTATACTGTAATAACACCTAGACTATTCGACTTATTAACTAGCAAGGGTAAAAGCTTAACACTAAGCTACGCTATGTTAATATCTACTACTACTAGCTCCGCTAGAGAACCTAGCGAGGAGATATCGAGATTCGGTATCTTAATACTAACGATATGCCTATAGATAGGCTTACTAAGCTACTACTACTATAAAAGTATAGGCACTTCGTAGGGCTACTTAATATAGCTAAGGAAGGCGTAGACCTACGCTCCTTAGCGCCTACTGTAGATGCTAATACTAGCCGCATCACCTTAGGGGGTAATAATAACGCCTAAGAAGCGTAGGTCTACTACTACACTAGTAGTAGCTCTTCTCGACAGTTACTAGCACTAGGTTTTAACTATAGGACTCTTCTCCTCGGCGCATCGCAGTAGCGATGTAGAACGACATAGTAATTAGCTACTACTAAGCGCGACTTCCCTTTTATCCTTCTATGCTATATTAGGAAGAAACTAGTAGTAGGACTATATAAAAACACCTCTTTAGGTCTAAACCCTTCCTCTTTCCTTAACTAACTAACATAGACCGGTAGAGGTTATATAGTATGTTCGGCACTACTATCTCCTCTACCGGCTCCGTACTACCGCCTAGCGCTACTAGCGCCGCTACCGCTAGAGTAAGCGTCTACTATTTACCGGCGCTGCCCTAGCACTACTATTACTAGCAGGTGTTTCTCGGACTCCTATTAGCCCATAGTAAAAGGACCGGAAACACCCCTATTACTAGTAGCGGTATAGCGCATACGCACTAGTAACGGCGTAGCTAATTACGAGCGCCGAAACACTATTAACTTCCCTACTACTAGTAGTATTAGCATCACTATCACTACCTCCGTTACTATATTATAACGAACGCTATGACATTATCGTTAATCCCTCTATTATCGTCCTTACCTTACTTAGAGACAACATCTCTACCCGCTAGGCATGTAGTACCTATAGCACTACCGTCGATAGGATTACCCTTGCCCTAAGTAGAAAGATAAGGCCTTTATAAGCTATGAAGACCTTTTATTAGGTAAAAGAGTTCCTACTAGGACGTAGCTAAATGGTAATCTCTACCTAAGGTAGGAAGCGGAGTTCTCTAAGACCGTAACCGAAGTTACATATACGTAGTTATTAGATAGTAGTAAGGCACCCTAATTGCCGAAGCAATAGCGTACTATAACACCTAGGATTTTAATTAAGAATGGAGCGGACATTGAAGCGGACGATAGGCTAAGTAATAAATTTAGTAGATATAATAACCCCTAGGACTCGAACCTACAACCTTACATATCCGTTAAAATGTAGGGAGATAGCACGCCTTGCCGTTTAGTACTATAAGAACAGCTTAGCCACCCTACCGGATAAGAATCACATCGCTTAGAACCTATTATATGGGTTAACTACAGTATGAGGGACTTAGTAAGATTGTGAATAGGGATATAAGGCTAGGACAATAGCCTTACCTAAAACGCTAACTTAGCGCCCTACTATGTAGCTTATAATGGAGCTCTAATAAGCGCACAGTAACGACGCCTTACGTCATAGGTGGGTGGGTGGGGTGATAGGTAATAGATAGGGTGCACGCGATCACATACGATTAGCTTATTCACCTATAAGCCGCACGAGCTAAGGGGGTGTGTTACGATCTAAGCGTGCACCGGCGCTGTAGCCTAATTAAACCTAAGGTAGCAGCGGCTAAGAATTAGGTAACATTAATTAGTTACCTACAGCCTTTTCATAAGCAGCCCTTTTAATTCTAGCTTAGATACATGCAATCTACTACCTGCTTTTAAAACACCTTTATGAGCCCATTTTATAACTTCTAACCACTTGTAACGTAATACGGATTCCCTTAAGCGTTTATAATAGATAGGGATAAGCTATTTACATTAAACTATTAAAAAACGCTTATAAGAACGATCGGAATTAAGCATAAGCTATTAATAGCATATTATCTAGAGATAGACGGATAAACTAAGAGGATAAATTAAATACTAGAACGATACCTACGGTACTACATTAACTACGTATAAGACAACTAGGTTTTATTACTACTAATAGCGTAGATTGCACTAAATAACTACAAATTAGAGACAACTTCGATTATACTATTTTATACGAACTTTAGTAAAGATCCTAACCTATTTAGAACACCTAGATCCTACCTATAAGCCGAGAGAGTAATTATAACGACGGATACTCTTAAGAAAGTATATAAAGAAACACGTAAGGCGATCGAAGATATATAATAAAATTGTCTTAATAACGGCGAGATACGAGAAAAATAGCACCTTAGCTAAAAGAAGGGATAAGGTCTATCTCCTTATAAAAAACTTAAGAATAAGAAGATAGACTAAGAAGCTAGATTACGTTAAGGTCGGACTATTTTTAATTAATAAAGTTATCGGACTAGTTAATTACCGACTCTAACTTCTACTAGACGTAAACATCTACCTAATATTCTATATATTTAAGCTAGAACCCGTAGACGCCGAAACACCTTACTAAGAAACGTTTTATCTTACACCTAAGGAACTAGATTAATACGTTATAGAAGACATTATTAATTAGGAATTAGAGAATAAATACCTTATTAAATAGAAAGACTATCTAGAAGAGGATGCTACTTAGGAGAGCATTAAAGACCTCGGATCCTACTACGATATCGTTAAAAGATACTTTAAACGACTAAAGGACGCTAACTAGCCTATACTAGAAGACTAGAAGAAAAACATACCCGATTTAACCTTAGTAAGAAGGTTCCGATAATAGATTAGGAGGCTATAGGAGGCTCTATACCTAAGGAGTCGCTCTAGGGCTCCGCTCTAGAGAGCGCCGCCTAGTCGTTCGTAGGCATCTCTAGAATATCTAGGAACGAAGCTAGCGGAGGCAACACCTCTACTCCTAACGACTACTTAAGAGACGCTAGCTCCTTACGCGCCTCTTCCTCCTCGAGCTCCTCTAACTCTCTAGCTACGGCGTCGTCGGTACGACGCTTAGCTAGCCGTAACTACTTTCGAAGACGAATTTTACGTATCTTTAGCCGCACCTCCTCCTCTTTAATCTTTTTAAGCTCTAGCTTAAGCTTGTTACGCGAGTCGCGAAGGCGTTCCTATTCCGGACGAGAAAGACGTACGTCGTAATCTTTATAGCCCTTATAAATATAGGCCGAACACTTCCTAGATCGAGAACCTACGATATATTTTACTATCGTACCTACGGATCGTAATTTCTAATAGTTTATATAGCGAGCTATTTTAAGACTAGAGGCTTCGGTATCTAGAGTAAGTCGTTAACGGCGTTTATAGGAAGAAGAAGACATAATTAGCTATTATAGCGAGATGTAATAATAGCTTATAAAGCTTTAGGACGAAGCTAGGCTAGAAGGGAGATAGTATTACGGAATAATTGCTATTAGATCCTAGAATTATAGGATAAGACATATACGTAACTAGATCCTACCTAAGCGCTTAGACTTAGGGTAATTAGAATGCTTATGCTTAGGCTAATTAGACTGCTTATACTTAGAATGCTTAGACTAATTAGAGAGATCTACGAATCTCCTTTATATTTAGGAACGCTAGAAACCCTTATAGTTCTAGTACGTTTAACTTATATTACTATCTTACTAATTAGAATATACTCTTATCCTAATTATTTATCTTCGCTTAGCTTACTCTAGCCTCTCTAAAGAATACCGCTACGTAACTTAACTTATCTCTCTTTTAAGACTAGCCCTAGAACGAGACATAATACCGTAGTACTACTAGTTATCCTTATCGGCCTTTATAATCTAATTACGATACTACTAGGGCCTACCTAAGATAACTAACGGCCTACCTATAGGCGCTATATGGTAGATAGCGTCGCTTACGCGCTCTACTTCTATATTGTTAGCTAGCCGTACGTAAACCGTATAGGCGCTATAGTAATACCCTTAGTCCTACGCGTACAACTCTAGATTTAGAAGCTTTATACTACTAATAGGCTATATCTAGTACTAGAGTATATACTTATACAATACTAAGCTTAAATCTGTACCGTTATCTAGGAGAAACGTAGCCTCGTAAAAGCCTTTATACGTCTCGACGGCGCCTCGTAAGTAATACGCTAGACTCGTATTAACTTACCTTAAGGGGTCTATATAGGAACTCGGACTTAGGAGCGACCCTTACCTAGTCCTCTACCTTTTCCCTATTTACCCTTCTTAGTTAAAGCCTCTATAGTTTCTAGCCTACGAACCGCTTACGTATTACGGTCCTTCTATAGGTATCTACTTTATTCCTCCGTCTTATAGTAACCTTTCTTACCGTAGCCGTAGTATTCTACCTTCGACTTCTAGCTAGTCGTAGACGAGCTACCGGCGTCTCGCTACTAACTTGTACCCGAGGCGCCCGGTACTTAACTTAACTTCTATTACTTTAGGCGATCGGCCCGCTTATATACGTCCTTAGCTTTACGCTTACGACGCCTATACTATCCGCGGTCGTACCCTCCGCTACTACCTTAGCGCTTAGTACTTTCGATACGTAAGGCTAGGACTACTAGCTCTTCTCTAGTTATAGGGATATTATAGTAGTTAACGATAGCGGACCGTAAGCGAGGCGTAAGCTTTACTAGTAGGTACCGTATACGTTACGCTTCTAAGTAGTTACCTAACTAGTCCCCTATAATATCTAGCTTAGTCGCGAACTATCGTACTATCTAGCTATCCTTCTACTTTATAACCTCGTACTCTAATATAACGTTAAGTACGCGATTTATAGGATTGCCGTATACCTTTCGATAGAACTCCTTAAAGTCCTAGTATATATACCCTACGAGATTAAAGACGCTATAGTTAGTATACTATTGCTTACTTACCTCTCCGCTAAGGTATATAACCCTATATAGGACCTTTAATTTATCCGTTATATATATAGTACCTAAGAGGGCGAAGATAAGTAAGAGCTCCCTAAGGAATACCGTTACTTTCCTTATCGAATCCCCTTTAAAAGGCGTCGGCTCTTTTAGGCGCGGTCGAGTCGTATACGCTACGGCCGCACCTCGTACTAGAATATTATCGCTAGTAGCTATAGAGATAGAGGTAGGGGTAGTAGTAGGGAGGTAATCTTCTCTCCTCCCTCCTATCTACTCCGGAGGCGGTACGCTTATAGTACGTAGGATCTCTAGCCGCTTAATCTCCTACTATATCTCTTACTCTTTAATCTTAGCCCGTAAGGCCTCTCTTCTCGTAACTAAGGCTACACGACGCGCCTACTACTATGCTCTAGGGCTTAGGGGCGGCGTAGGCGACTCGCCGTCGTGTACGTCGCGATTGGGCTCTATAGCGTATATAGATTATAACGAGAGAAGCTTTAGAACTATTAGGACCGCGAGGGCTATAAGGGGATATCGTAATATATAGTACGCCTACGATCTTCTAATCGTAGATAAACTAAAGCTTACCTTCTTCTATAGACGCTATACGCGTCTCTTAGTGTACGTATACGCGTTACGTACGGCTCACTAAGCCGGGCATAGCCGTATTACATATAAGGGTTAGCTATAGGCTACCCTTATAACTACTCTCGATATAATCGCTATCTATAACGCGGTTAATCGTACCTTTAAAGAAGCTAACCTATACTCCGAATACCTAATCCTTCTTAGAACTCGCCTCTCGGAAAAAGGGAATCTTATCCTTACGCTACGGGATAAGAAAGTAAAGGAAATACTCGAAAAGAACTTTACCCTCCTTAAGATAATTATCCCCGTTCTCTAAGTCCTCGAGGACAATTCTTAGTATAAAGTAGTTGTATACGGCATTAATTCTATTAACTTTAAGGAGGACGGTCTATAAAAAGTCGCTACTAAACTTATAGCCTTTAATAAAGACTTTAAACTTGTAAATACCCCTCTTTAGCTTACTAGTAAAGAGAACCGACTCTTATAAACGTAGGGATTAATACTACTTACTTTTAAAATAAGTAAAGAAGCTACTAGAGTAAAGAACAACGGCCTTTAGATTAGCGTAAAGTACCTAAGGGTATAAAGAGTACTATTAAGAGAAGAGAGAGAAGTAAAACAAAATGTAAGGAGATTACGTAACGGGCTCGGGTTACGTAACATTAGTAAAGGGATATGTACCCGTACTATTCTCGGTTACCGACCGCGGACACTATACCTTTTAGTTAGGTTAGGTAGAGTATAAAGCACGGGACATCGCTCTTATACGAAAGAAGAAACTAGGCTCTTTCGAATGCTAGTTATACCTTTACGTATCTTCTAAGCGAACCTAAACCGGAGCGTAGTAGCTACTAAGTCTATACTTAAGTTAGTAATCCGTAAAAAGGCCAATATACTAGCAATCTAAGAGCTATAGCTTTTAATAGACGTAGAAAATAATCTAAGAAGATCTATAGCTTACCCGGCCTTTACGACTATACTACTAAGTAGTATAGTAAGGAATTATACCCTCTTCAATATTAGTAGGCAAATCTAAGTTAAAATAAGTCCGGTTTAAAATATAGAGACCCGGATTTTTAAGTAATATCCGCGAAAGATAAGAAGGGTAATTTAATCTAAATTCTTAATCTCTATTATAAAAAAGACAGTAAGAATACCTAGACGAATAAAAGAGTCTTATACTATTTTATACTAGCGATAAATACGGTACTACTTAGCGACTTTAATATAAGATACCTATCTTAGGATCCTTACGGAAAGGATAATAGCTCTAGAGCTAAAGCCTTTATTCACTAGATTAAGGTAAATAACTTCTCTCTATAAGATACCCTAAATATAGGAACCTTTTACTAAGTACACCTAAATAACCCGAGCGTTTTAGACCTTACCTTTATAAAAGGAAGATCTTTAAGCTCGGAAATAAACTAACGTACGCTAGAGACCGGATCTAACTACTTAGCGATCTCTCTAGATATTAGAGGGAGTAATACCTCCTCTCTACCCCTACTCCCTCCTAGTAATAGACTACGTTTCGATACGTCTAAAGTAGATTAGAAAGGTTTCTTACGAGTACTAAAGGATCGTAAAGTAGATCTCGAAGGTATAGAAGACCTAGACCTACTAGCGAGTACCTTTTTTAATACTATATCTACCGCGGCTAAACTATACATCCCTTAACTTAGGGTAGTAGTAAAGTCTAAACCGTAGTAGACGCCGGAACTAAAAGAACTTAGAAAATAAACGTCTCGCGAACGTAGAAAAATTACTAGCCCTATAGCATCTACTTTACGTATAGATAAAGTAGTATACTTAGTTGTAAGGAATAAATACTTCCTTACTATTAAAAACCTTAAATAAGACTATTAGAATAAGTTCCTCGAAAAGACTAATCTTACGTCGGTCTATAAGGCCTTCTCCTATATAAAAATAGGAGGGAATAGTCTAATCCCGACTATAAACGGACAGGACATATTTAAGGGAAAATGCGAGGTCCTCCCGGGCACACTATTTCCTTTACTACCTTCGGACAATCCCCTAGACCCCTCGTAGGATAACTATCCTATAGGAAACTAGAAATAGAACCTAATATAACTAGAGTAACTTTAATTAGCTTATAGTTCCTTAAAAGTAAAAGGCAAACCCCTAGGCCCGGATAGTATAATATAAGCTATAATTTAACGCGTATTTTAAGCTATTCCGTACGTCTTTCTTAAGGCTTATAGCTCGCTATTAAATAAAGGATACTACCCTAAGTACTAGCGAGTAGCAATTAGATTTACTCTAGTAAAGCTAGGAAAACCTAACTACTTAATCCCTAAGGTATATAGGATAATAGCGCTTCTTAACTACCTAGGGAAAGTAAGCGAGAGAATACTAGCTAAAAGACTAGGTGTTCTAGCCGATACCGGCCCGCTACTTTACGACTCGTAAATAGGCGGTAGAACAAAATGTTTAGCCGTAGATATAGCCCTCCTCCTTACCAATTTTATCGAAAGGAACCGAGCTAAAGGGAAGAAAATAAGCGTAGCCTTTCTAGACGTTAAAGGAGCCTTTAACTATATAGCGAAGAACCGTCTTCTAAGAACACTAATAAAGCTACGACTCCCCTACTTAGTTATAAGGTAGACTAAGTTATTCCTCTAAGAACGGAGGATTTAACTATTCTTTAACGGATAAATAGAAGAGACTACGGACATTAAGACTAGCGTACCGTAAGGTAGTCTAATATTGCAATTTTATTTCTTATATATATAAGGGACCTATTTACGGATATTAAGGCCGTAACTCCCTTATCCTATATCGACGATATTAGGCTACTAGTAGCTTTAAGTAGCCTTAAGAAGAACGTAAAGATCCTCGAGAAAGAGATTAAACTCTTAATAAAGAAAGGTACCGAGTAAGTAATAGAATTCGATCTTGCTAAAACCGAGCTCCTATACTTTATAAAAGGTAAAGGATAGGATAGTTCTATTACCCTACTAAGTAGAGAAGTTATTAAACCTACGATAAAAGCCGTACGATAGCTAGGGATCTAGTTTAATACCTATCTTACCTTTAAAGAATATATTTATATCTAAGTAACTAAGGTACTTACCTCCTTCTATAGAATAAACCGCCTAGCGAATATAGAGAATAGGTTAAGTACTCGTTTCCTACGTATACTATACCTATCGTACGTTACTACCTATAAGGGTAGCCTATAGCTAACCCTTACATGTAATACGGCTATGCCCGGCTTAGCATACCGCACGTGACGCGTATACGTACACTAGGAGACGCGTATAGCGTTAATAGAAGAAAGTAAGCTTTAGTTCATCTACGATTAGAAGATCGTAGGCGTGCTATACATTACGACATCCCCTTATAGCCTTACGGCCCTTACAGTTCTAAAGCTTCCCTTCGTTATAATCTATACACGCTATAGAGCCCGATCGCAACGTATACGACGGCGAGTCGCCTACGCCGCCCCTAAGCCCTAGAGCATAGTAGTAGGCGCGTCGTGTAGCCTTAGTTACGAGAAGAGAGGCCTTACGGGCTAAGATTAAAGAGTAAGAGATATAGCGGGAGATCGAGCGGCTAGAGATCTTACGCGCTATAAGCGTACCGCCTCTAGAGCGTATAGGAGGGAGGAGAGAAGATTACCTCCCTACTATAACCCTAACCTCTATCTCTATAACTACTAACGATAATCTTATAGTACGAGGCGCGGCCGTAGCGTATGCGACGCGACCGCGTCTAAAAGAGCCGACGCCTTTTAGAGGGGATTCGATAAGGAAGGTAAGGGTATTCCTTCGGGAGCTCTTACTTATCTTCGCCCTCTTAGGCACTATGTACGCGATAGACGAATTAAAGGTCCTATATATAGTTATGTACCTTAGCGGAGAGGCAAGCGAGCGATAGTATACTAACTATAGCGCCGTTAACCTTATAGGGTATATATACTAGGACTTTAAGGAGTTCTACCGAGACGTATATAGCGATCCTATAAATCGCGTACTTAACGTTATATTAGAGTACGAGGTTACGAGATAGAAGGATAACTAGACAGCGCGATAGTTCGCGACTAAGCTAGATGTTATAGAGAACTAGTTAGGCAACTAATCGGAAGCGTAACGTATACGGCACCTACTGTGACGGCCCATGGCCGCACAGCGAGTGAACGTGGCGAGTTACGTGACCGGGCCCGGGCCGACCCGCGTGCCTCGGCTTGTATATTAACTTCTCGCGCCTCGCGCACCTCTTAGATAGCTTGTCTAACAACTTCGTACTACCTAAGCAGGTGCCCTTACACTTTGTTAGACCATTCTTTTCCGCAGACAAGCTACGAAGGATCTGCGAAGGGCAGATCAAGTAACGCGACAAGCGCGTTGAGTCCACAGGCCGAGTGCGACTCCAAGAAAAGTGCGACGACAAACGCACTCAAGTTAAGTCAACAAACGCACGCAGAGAAGACGTGCCCAAGTTAAGTCAACACCCCAAGTCAACAAGCGCGACACCCCATCGCGCCCAAGGTAACGAGATGGTGCGTCAGAATGGACGCCAGTCGCTGCTGGCAATGCGACCAGTGGTGCAACGCGAGTCGGTGCTCAACACACAGACTCAAGGTCGCGATGCGACGCAAGAGCAAGAACAAGACCGCCAGTATCAGAAGATGATTGAACTAGGCAAGCCCGTCACTGATCCACAGCCATACCTCAACATCAGCGATTTCCTACACGACGACGAGATCATCGAGGAAGAAGGCAAGGAGGCTATGGTAGCCGTGGACTACATGGACGATGCAGCGACGGACGAAGCAGAAGAGGGAGCCGAGGAAGCACAACAAGTCGCGAAGACCTATCGAGCGACACTCAAGTCCCTCACTCAACTAGATATCGAGAAGTTCGAGAAGCTGTACGGCAGCGACGTTTCCGCACCTCCCGCCATCCACTTCATCCTCCGCCGCGGCGAACAGGAATACCGCAACGTCTCGAAGCTTGCAGAGATGTTGTACACGAGCTGTCACCAGAGCCAAGAATATGGAGACAAAGTTCAGAAGGAACTCGACAAGGTTCAAAAGGATCTCGGGGATGCGAAGAAGCAGGTGTCGGACTTGGACAAGTTACTGAAGGCCTCCGATGCCCAGCAAAAGGACCTGCGCGACCACCTGGCTAAAGTCACCGCCGATCGTGACACCGCTAGCGCTGAGCGCGACACAGTTATCAAGGACCTGGACACCGTCAAGATCGAACTCGATGCACTTAAGGCCCTGCCCATTCCAACTGACTCCCAGAAAGCGTACGAGCATGCCAAGCAAGCAATGGTCTGGGTCAAGGAGCGAGAGGCTCGCATTGGAGAGCTGGAGCGTGAAGTGGACAACTACGAAGAAGCCGTTGCCGATCACGAGCGCGACATCCAAGCCCTTCGCAACGCGCATGCTAAGGAGCTCGAAGCAGCCGAGCAGCGTGGGCGCACCGAAGCACGAGGCAAGGATCGTCGCTCCTCGCTCTCACGTTCCATCTCTCGTCGACGTGCTGGAAGAGAGCCATCACCGCCGAAGGACCAAGGCAGGACTGGCAAGCAGTCCAGCGGCGGAGACTCATCCGATGAGTCAGGTGAAGAGGTTAGCAAGAAGGACAGGGCTGGCAAGCAGCGCAAGAGCAGGAAGCCGAGATACGATCCGGATAGCAGTGACAGCAGCAGCAGCAGTAGCAGCGACGAGTCCTCAGACGATGACCGCCGCGCTCGCCGCCGCAAGTCCAAGAAGACCAAGAAGGTCACCAAGATCAACTTCAACAACATCCTGGACATCGACGAGTCACTCGATCGTCCTTGGAAGACGGACCGAAGTGTCGAAGGCCCCAAGCATAAGTTTCAAGGCGACCTCAGCAAGGAAGGCGACCTGAAGGGACCATCGCTTGAGAAGTGGCTCAGCGCACTGGAGACCAAGCTCGCCGCCACCACGTTCCGTGACAAGGATGCCGTGCTCAAGTTCATACTGGATTACACCGACGGAGGCGCTTGGGCGCTGCTCAACCCGAAGGTTCCATCCATCGCAGGCATCATGAGCGGAAGCGAGCGCCCGTATTCATCAGTCAACAAGATGATGAAGTCCCTCATCGAGTGGTACGGCGATCGCAACCCCGTCGGCCGCGCTCGCGACAACATGGCTGTGTTGAAGCAGCCAGAGGACAACTCCAAGGACTCCTTCGCCGAACTCTACCGCGAGTGGCGCCGTTATGCCAACTTGATGCGCATGACCGGAGAAGACGCTATGGACAACCTCATGCGCAAGCTCAACTACCGCTATCTGATCCGCTATCAGCAAGCAAACCCTAAGACCCTCAGCGAAGCAGTCGATGCCCTGTTCAAGGCTGAGGAGGATTTCAAGGTCGCCGAGACTCTTCACCCGAAGAAGAAGTCTACGGCCAAGAAGGACGACAAGAAGGACGACAAGAAGGACGACAAGCCCAACGGCACCACTCCAGCCGGATCTGGCGGAGGCGGCTCAAAGAATCGCCGCAAGGTGGACCGCCTGCCATGGGACTCTCGCCCAGCTGAGTTCAAGCACCTCACTCTTCTTGACGACGCTGAGACTGAGCGTTGCATGAAGGAGAGACTGTGCAAGAAGTGCCGCAAGCCAGGTCACCAGCTGACCGACAAGGAGTGTGAGCTCTGGAACTACCAGATGCCACCGCGCCCGACTACCCAGTCGGAAAAAGCCTAGTCCACTCGTTGAGCGCAACAACCAGTGGACTGGATACGAACACGTCAACGTCAAGGCCGAAGTCAGAAGGGATTGGGGAAGGTGATCTCAGAATATCATCCCATTCCTTACGAATGGTGCACATAGAGCACAACCCTGTAATAGGATCACACCTAGTGGTGCCTTGCACAGCGAATGGAAAATATGCATTCTCATTCCTTGATGACGGAGCCAATTCAAACTACGTTGACATCGTATATGCGCGAAAGAATGACCTGCCACTCTCGAAGCTGGACAGCCCATTGGCACTGGGCCTCGCCGACATGTCCACTGCAAAGGAAATGATCGAATACCGTACGGAGCTCACCCTGGAGATCAACGGGCACTCCGAAGTGATCAATGCCTGGCTCACCAACCTCGAATACGACATCGTCTTGGGGAGACCATGGCACGACAAGCATCAACCAGGCCTGCATTATGAGTCCGGCACTATGACGCTCGATTCTCAACACTGCAAGGACAACTGCCTGTCCGGAAAGGAAGCGACGTGGGTGCAGTCAGTCAATGATCAAGACCAGAACCCAGTCCTTACGTTCCAGACCCACGAGGAGCTTCCTAGCAAGTACCGCTCGGCAACCGTGGAAGAAGATGACGAAGGAGATGTCACTTGGCAGCACGCCCGTCTGCCACTGCCGGCTGACGGCGAAGACACCATCAAGCGCATGACAACGCGCGGCCCTGGAAAAGTTCGCCGGGCTGCTAAGAGACTCGAAGCAAAGGAAGCAAAGGCCGCTGTGGCAGCAGCAGTAGCAGCAGCTGCCGAAGCCGCAGCTCAACAAGCAGAAGAGCCTAAGAAGAACATCGACATCAAAGAAGTCAATGCAGACTACTTCGTGCGCCTCGCCAAGCAAAAGGGCGCGCAAGTTCACCTGATGTATGTCTATGACCCCAAGGTGGAGCAGCAGCGAGCGGGCGACTCGCTTGCCGCTTGCGCCATGACGGCGCACAACATGAAGACAGTTGCTGGAGGCAACTGTAAGATGCTGTCAGACGAAAAGACGATCTCAAGGCTGAACGCGCGTGCCGCTGCATTCATACCAGCATCAGAACGTGTAGCCCCAACACTCCGTTCCTGCAAGATGCACGCACAAGCAGACGTGGACAAGTTCATGAAAGTCAACGACCAAGAGATCGATCCAAAGGACCACCTTATGCCAACATACCACGAGTTCGCTGATTGCTTCTCGAAGAAGGCTTCAGAAGAGCTTCCGCCACACCGGCCTGGGATTGACCATGAGATCAAGCTGAAACCCGATGCCGTGCCACCCTTCAAGCGACCATACCGCATGACTAAGCAAGAAGACGAGATCATCAAGCACTGGACTGACGAACAGATCGCCCAAGGCAAGATCCGCAAGAATGAAGGCCGCGCCGATGCTGCATCTCCGTGCCTTATCGTCAAGAAGCCAGGAGGTGGGTTGAGAGTATGCGTTGATTACAGAGCCCTCAATGCACTTACCATCAAGTCAAGATACCCTATTCCCCTGATGCAGGACACCTTGAACCGCATCGCAGGAAAGAAGTGGTTTACGAAGCTAGATGTGATTGCAGCATTCAACCGCATCCGCATCGCAAAGGGGCATGAGTGGATGACAGCGTTCACTACCCGCTATGGGCAGTTCGAATGTCTAGTCATGCCATTCGGCCTATGCAACGCCCCAGGAACGTTCCAAGCTTATGTGAACGACACGCTACGGGAGTTCCTAGATGACTTTGCATCAGCCTATCTAGATGATATCCTCATCTTTAGCGACACGCTTGAAGAGCACATTGGACATGTGAAGAAGGTGCTAGGGCGCTGCAGAGACGCAGGCCTGCAACTTGATATCAAGAAGTGTGAATTCCACACCCAATCGACCAAGTACCTTGGCCTTATTATTGGCAAGGACGGCATCTCCATGTGCCCGGAGAAGGTGAGAGCAGTGCAAGAATGGGAAACACCTCGTAATGTCACGGATGTGCTTGCATTCAACGGATTCGCTGGCTTCTATCGACGATTCATCAAGAACTACAGCAAGATAACACTGCCGCTTACCCGCCTCACCAAGAAAGACGTGCCATGGCAATGGACGGCAGAGTGCCAAGCAGCGTTCGACGGCCTCAAGAAAGCATTCACCGATGCAGAAGGAGAAATCCTCGCAGTCTTCCAGCATGGGCTGGAGACAGTGCTTGAGACTGACGCTTCGGACTTCGTCACCGCAGCGGTCCTCTCCCAACGTCATAATGGCATCTTGAGACCAGTGGCATATCTGTCTAAGAAGATGTCACCCCAGGAATGCAACTACGACATCTATGACAAAGAGTTGCTCGCTATTGTCAAAGCGTTCGAAGAATGGCGTCCTGAGCTGGCAGCAGGTGACATCGATGACAAGGACTGCGTGGGCAGCGATTGCGAGAACTTCCTGGCCGACCCAAGTGGCAAGCCAGTGCTCGTCTACTCAGACCACAAGAACCTTGAGTACTTCATGACCACGAAGGAACTCAACCGGCGCCAAGCACGCTGGGCAGAATTCCTATCGCAATTCCACTTCAAGATCATCTACAGACCAGGAGTGCAGGGAGGCAAGCCCGATAGCCTTACCCGCCGCTCACAAGATGCGATACGCAAGGACGAGGATGATCCCCGGCACACGCAGCAGCATCGCGTGTTGCTAGGACCCGAATTGTTTATGCCGAACTTGTTAGCCAGCAGAATCCTACAACTCGCGGCATCGGAAGCCACCGGCGTTGTGGATGAGGACCTACAACGCGACATCCGATCCCTATACGAACAGCAAGAACCACAAGAGGCCCTGCAACAGCTGGCAGCTGGCGACAAGGTGAAGATGCTCCACAGGCACAAGATCGACCCTAAGCACGCGATGACAGTAGATGGAATGATCTACGTCAAGAACAGAGAAGGTGGCTACAGCCTGTATGTCCCAGAACCAGCTGAAGATGATGAAGGCAACACGGTGTATGCCCGCATAGTGAAAGCATTTCACGACGCCCCAGCCGCAGGTCACCCAGGAAAGACTAAGACCAACACCCTATTGAAACGCCACTATATCTGGCCAGGCATGACACGCTTCATACGCGAGTTCTGCAAAGGATGCACGACGTGCACAAACGTGAACCCAGTGCAGGATGCCGAACACGGATTGCTAGCACCGTTGCCAGTGCCACTCGACACATGGGACGACATCGCAATGGACTTCGTAGTCGAGCTGCCCGAAGCACGCTGCACCGCAGATGGGCAGAAGTACAAAAACGTTCTCACAGTGACAGACCGCCTGAGTAAGGAGCGGCATCTGATCCCAGTGCTCAACATGAGCGCAGAGTACATTGCGTTCATCTACCTCAAGTACGTGTTCAGCCGCCATGGGCTGCCTAAGTCGATCGTTACAGACAGAGGACCCCAATGGCTTTCCGCATTCTGGAAGCGCCTATGCCAGCTACTAGGCATCAAGCGCAAGCTGTCAACGGGCTACCACCCCAAAACAGATGGGCAAAGCGAGATCACGAACAAGGCCATGGAGAAGTACCTGCGCACGTATACCAACTATGCCCAGGACGACTGGCCGGATTGGCTGCCTCTAGCAGAGTTCACTGCGAACGACCACGTGTTAGAATCTACCGGATTCTCCCCATTCATGGCAACGCTAGGCAAGAACCCGAGGTATTCAGACGCAGAAGTCATGCTGCCGCTGGAACTCATGCCACACAAGCAACGCCTCGATGCACAATCGGCGACTGCATTCGGAGCCCGGATGAATGAACTCAGGCAGGCACTTAGAGACGCCATGCAAATGGCGCAAGATACACAAGCGGAGTATGCCAACCGACGCAGGACCATAGCACCAGCATACAAGTTAGGCGACATGGTGCACATTAGCACCAAGAACTGGCACACCACACGCCCGTCTAAGAAACTGGACTACAAGTATGCGGGTCCTTACCCGATCAAGGAAGTGCTGCCACACGACACATATCGAGTCGCATTGCCAGACTCACTGAGCAACCTGTATGACGGGTTCCACGCCAATTACTTGCGACCAGGCTACGACCCAGTCACAGGACAAGTCGTCCCTCCGCCTCCGCCAATCGAGGTGGAGGACGAAGATGGGTCTCACCAGGAATGGCACGTGGAGAAAGTCGTGGACTCGCACAGGTCGCTGCCGCCAGGGCGTGCGCCAGCAGGAGGAAAGGTCCCAATCTACAAGTACTGCGTGAAGTGGGTAGGTGATAACGAGCTAACTTGGGAGCCCGCAGAGACTATGATTGCAACAGCAGCCGCCTCTGTCGCCGACTTCCATCACAACCACCCTACGGCCCCTAGACCAGCCGGCTTCACACCACCGCTAGGATGGATTGCGAATGAGGAAGCACCATCTGATGACGCGGGCACCCTCAGTGCTGCGATGATTACGTCCAACCCAGTAACCGCAGGAGGGCCACGCGAATTGATCGCGCAGGTGCCTGTGGCTCTTCTGGCAGAAGACAACGGCTCGTATGAAGATGATGACCCGCCAGGCATGGCACCAACAAAGGTAACCGATGACTGTGACCGAAGCGACAAGCGAAATGGACATCAAACTTCCCTTGACACGGTGCACAGGAGTGACCGTTTTGAAGGGGGGGGTGGTGTGACGGCCCATGGCCGCACAGCGAGTGAACGTGGCGAGTTACGTGACCGGGCCCGGGCCGACCCGCGTGCCTCGGCTTGTATATTAACTTCTCGCGCCTCGCGCACCTCTTAGATAGCTTGTCTAACAACTTCGTACTACCTAAGCAGGTGCCCTTACACCTACTAGCGAAGCTTACGCCTCGCTTACGGTCCGCTATCGTTAACTACTATAATATCCCTACGACTAGAGAAGACCTAGTAGTCCTAGCCTCGCGTATCAAAAGTACCGAGCGCCGAGGTAGTAGCGGAGGGCACGACCGCGGATAGTATATACGTCGTAAGCGTAAAGCTAAGGGCGTACATAAGCGGGCCGATCGCCTAAAGTAATAGAAGTAGAGTTAAGTACCGGGCGCCTCGGATACGAGTTAGTAGCGAGACGCCGGTAGCTCGTCTTTAACTAGCTAGAAGTCGAAAGTAGAGTACTACGGCTACGGTAGGAAGGGTTACTATAAGACGGAGTGCCGGAATAGACACCTATAGAAGGACCGCGACGCGTAAGCGGTTCGTAGGTTAGAAACTGTCGAGGCTTTAACTAAGAAGGGCGAATAGGGAAAAGGTAGAGGACTAGGTAAGGGTCGCTCCTAAGTCCGAGTTTCTATATAGACCCCTTAAGGCAAGTCGATACGAGTCTAGCGCGTTACTTACGAGGCGCCGTCGAGACGCGTAAGAGCTTTCGCGAGGCTACGTTTCTTCTAGATAACGGTATAGATTTAAGCTTAGTGTCGTACGAGTATATACTCCGACACTAGATATAGCCTATTAGTAGTATAAAGCTTCTAAATCTAGAGTCGTACGCGTAGGACTAGGGGCATTACTACGGCGCCTATACGGTTCGCGTGCGACTAGCTAACAATATAGGAGTAGAGCGCGTAAGCGACGCTATCTACTATATAGCGCCTATAGGTATAACACGGGGCTTATACGGGGCTTATACGGAGACATAGAGGTATAGTATAAAAGTCGTCGTATCGAGAACTAGCTATGTCGAAAGCTAAGAAACAAGCGAAGCGCGACGTAAAGATAAGGTCGCGCTAAGACGTCACGTAATCAGTCACGTGACCCGATCCCCCATTCACTCTATACGTAGTTACCCTATAACACATCCCCCCCTCTAAACGGCGTAGCTCCTGTAAGCTATTAGACATATAATAGTGTCGTAAGTGTATCGTAACGAGGGTTAAGGTGTAGAGCAGCACGTACTAATTAGGTAGTAACGAGCGCTAGTAAGGGTGTGTTAGGTATGTAGTGCGCCGGAGCGTTAAGCATACGGACATCGCTTATTAGTAGTAACGGCAACTAGTAGTCTCGGTCCTATCGTGTAATACGGTATAAGCTAAGTTACTCCGCGGTACCTTCGGTAGTATGTAGAGTAGTCGTTAGACCTTCTAATGTTACGTCGGGTAGTGTCTAGTCTTTAGGTAGTTACTATCCTTCGAGTTTCGGTTCATTAGGGTGTATGTAATAATAGTCTACTACTAAGTCGGGTACGTCCTCTACTAGGTCGCGTGCCTTCACCTTAGTAACATCTCCTCCTATCTATCGTACTAAGTAGTATAACGTGCGCTAACGTCCCTTTACCCTAGTACCCTCGATATCCTTAATCTCCTATCGCTCTTCTCTATCTTCGGCTAGTGTCGGTTCGGGTACTATGTCGTGTACGCCTACGCGTAGTTCGGGTGCTAGGCGCAGTAAGCTAGTATAGAAGTGATTATAGATACGACCTGTCCGTCCTACGCGGAATGTAGATAAGTCGAGTTTATAGACATTAGGGTACAATACCTTAGAGACCTTAAAAGGTCCTTCCTTCTTATTGTCTAACTTCCGCGCTAGTCGCTAGGTGCGGATGTTACGAGTGTCGAGCTATACGAGATCGCCCTCCTTATAGACGCGTACTAGTTGTCTACCGTGTTAGTACTTATCGCGATAGCCCTATATAAACTTAAGTTATTATTTATAAAGTTCTTAAATAGCCGCGAGTTTAGTTGAAAATTCGTTAGCGCGCGTACGGTCTATGCGCTCCGCGGCGGGCGCTCCGATTAGTAGAGGTCGATTATGTAACACTTCTATCCTTAGGTTTCTACCCAGGGTTGCAAAGAATAGTGAGAAGCCTATAGCCTCACTAATATAGTTATTTAGTGCGAACTCGGCTACCTATAGCTATGAGGCCTAGTCGTCTTATTTGAAATTAACATAGCCTCGTAGGTAGACCTCTATGTCCTAGTTTATGCGTTTATCTTGTCTATCCGTCTAAGGGTAGAAGGCCGTTAAGAACTGTTACTTAACTCCTAAGTTAGAAGTAAGTCGCCTATAAAAGGCGTCGAGGAACTGCGCTCCTCGGTCGGTTACCTATACTTAAAACACTCCGTAATCCTTAATAACATGTCGGCATACTGTATCTACTATTACTTTAGCTATTAGCTCAACTAGCGGGATAAGGTGTCTTCGCTTAGTTAGTCGATCCGTGATCGTAAGGATGTGTCTATATGTAGTACTATCTATCGTAGATAGTAGTAGGTCGACTATAAAGTCCATTACGACATCGGTATAAGCACCCTACGGTACTAGCAATTATCGTAGACTTCCTTAATAGGTTTCCCTTAAGGACTTAATGCGGCCGTAGGTGTAATAGTCGTAGTAGAACTGTCGCACGAAATTATATACGCTTAGCTAGAAGTATTGTCGTATAACTAAATCGTAGGTTTTCTCCCTTCCTAGGTAGCCCGCTAATAGTGCGTTATAAAAGTAGCGTACAACATTAGTACGGAGCTCCTTATTATCTAGTACGTACGTGCAGTTCTTAATCTTAATAAGGGTTAGTCTACCCTCCGTAACTTCCTTACGGTAATCTACTAAGGAGATTTTAACGCCGAGCGAGGCTAGTAATCTATTATGCCCCTTATTAAGAGCAGTAAGAATAGCTTAGGCGACCTCGTCTTCGGCGTATACTTACTAAATGAGATCGTCGATGTCTTCTTCCCTATTACCGATAATACGCAGTGTAGCGAGTCTTTACTCTCGCGCTCGTAACTGGTCTACGAGGCACTATAGCAGTCCTTAGAATCTACTACGTAAGGTGTATAGCTTTAGTTCTAAGAGCCCTAGCTCGGTTGCTACCTCCTCGGAGATGTAGTGTAGCTTTAGTAGTGACTATGACCTATTAGCGAGGTCGGCCTCCTTATCGTTAGTATCCTATATGCGCCGGGTAAGGCTGTCCGGTTTGCCTCTAAGTTTACTAGGCCTATAGTGTATCTTAAAGTCGAATTCTAATAAGAACTCTAACCAACGAGCTTATCGTCTATTTAGTTACTTAGTAGTTATAAAGTATTTAAGGCTCTTATGGTCGGTAATGACCTTAGTTAGTTCCTATATATAGAGTAACTTAGGTCTCTATTCTTTAAAAGCCTTAATAATAGCTATAAGTTCCTTATCGTAGATCTCGTAATTACACTCTATAGGATTGAGCTTCTTAGAAAAGAATGCTATAGGGTGCAATACTTAATTACTATTACCGTCATTATAGTACTGTAATAAGACTCCCGCATTAACAGTATCTAATAAGTCGGTTTCTACGATGCACGGTTTTAGTAGGTCGTAATGTATAAGGCATAGTCTACTTACGAAGGCGGCTTTTAGATTATCGAAAGCTTTCTAATATTCATCCGTCTACTAAAATGGTGCTAAAGAGATGCCCTTACCGTTCTTACCGTACTTCGTGCCCCTTAATATCCTAGTAAGGGCGTAAGCTACCGTTAAGTAGTCCTTAATAAAGCGCCTATAGAAGTTAGCTAGGCCTAAGAACGCTTACACGTCTTTAAGATTGCGAGGCGTAGCCTACTCTAATATTGTAGCTACCTTACTTTTATCTATGCGTAGGCCGTTAACGGAGATAATGATTCCTAGATATATAACCTCCTTAACGAAGAACTTGCACTTAGTAAAGTCCACCGGAAGTTCGGCGTCGCGTAGTCGTTAGAGCACCTTCTTAATGTACTAGATATGTTCCGCTTCGTTCTCGGAATAGATAATTAAGTTATCGATCTATACTAATATAAACTAATCTATGTAGTTACCGAGCGTACGATTAATGTAAGCTTAAAAGGCTAACGGTATATTATATAACCCGAACGGTACCACTATGTACTCGTAAGAGCCGTATCTTGTTATAAAGGCTGTTTTCTATTCGTCGCCCTCCTTAATGCGTAGGCGGTTAAATGCGCTAATAATATCGAGCATTGTAAAGACTTTAGTACGGGACATTCGTGCGATTGTCTTACGAATGTGCGGTAGTAGGTACCTGTTCTTAAGTATAATTGTATTAACTATGCGATAGTTAACGTACACGCGGACTCCGCCCCCTAGTTTTTTAACTAAGATTATAGGTAACTAAGCCGGTAATTTAGACTCTCGAATCACGCCCTTCTACTTTAGGTCCTAAATATGCTTATGCACTACGTCCTAATGCTACTGTAGCATTAGATAGGGTTTAATATATAGGATCTTTACTCCTAGTTCGAAATCGATCGCTATGTTACGATCCTCGGAATGTAGCGGTAGCGAATGTAGAAGTGACTCTACTCGGGCCCTATTAAACACATCGGCATATTCGAACAGGTTAGGGTGTATCGCTTTAAGCTTAGTAGGTACCTCTAGATCCGGATCCTTACCTTTTATAGTAATCTCGAAGTCCTTAGTAGAAAGTAATGCTAGCTTAAGTATCTTATTAATGTGTCTATACGTCTAGAAGAGCCTATCGTCTTCGCATTCCTAGACGAAGTAGCCTTCTTCTCCGCGTATTATAGCGTCGAAAGCTTTACCGATAGTTATCTTACATGCTTTAAGACTAGCGTAGGCCGCACGATCTATAGAGTATATGTACCGAATTTCTAGTACGTAATCGGGGAGCATTACTACTTAAGTGCTTCTATTACCGTATAGTTAGTAGCGATTATAATGTTTATATTACGGTCGGTCGAAACGGATAATGCCTTACTCCTAGTCGATCGATAGGTTATGCCGTCGTAACTAAGGCTCGCTAACTATAAGATTATAGTCTAAATCGGTAAGGAAACATAGTAGCTTCTCGCGATAGCTATCTAGGTTAAGGTTATTAATAGTAACCTAATCTATAATTATCTTCGTAGCTCGTAACGTGTTAGTAAGCTAAAGTAGTAGTAGTCGCTTGTTAGGAACCGCTGTACGTTATCACAACTCGGGCTTGGATCTTTGCAGGGATGTCTCAATCAGTTATGAAGGTAGTGGTTCCAAACAGTATATGGTGTATACTTAAAATGAGTTGAGCACGAGGCTCCTATCTACTCGTAAAGAAGCGTCGTCTATATAGTGCCATGCCTTGGCGTGCTGCTCGTCTGCTCGTCTGCTCGTCTGCTCGACTGCTCGTCTGCTCGTCTGCTCGTCTGCTCGTCTGCTCGTCTGCTCGTCTGCTCGTCTGCTCGACTGCTCGTCTGCTCGTCTGCTCGTCT
Source organism: Nothopassalora personata (assembly GCA_033816765.1). Lineage (NCBI taxonomy): Eukaryota > Fungi > Ascomycota > Dothideomycetes > Mycosphaerellales > Mycosphaerellaceae > Nothopassalora > Nothopassalora personata. Next base: position 5,097,728 of record CM066287.1, on the reverse strand, counting down.
GCTCGACTGCTCGTCTGCTCGTCTGCTCGTCTGCTCGTCCAATGAAGTCTTCTTATGCTGTTTCCGTTCCGAACCGTAACATCGCTAGAGCTTATTAGTCTTCGCGTTTAGCTTCGCTAGTAGCTTACTATTAGCGTAGTATACATCACCTCCGCTATCTATCATAATGCGAAGTTTAGCGTCGCCTACTATACCTTTAAAGACGATATAATCGGTAATCTCTACTAGATAGTCCGGGTTGCTAGTACTTACCGAGTTTATCTTTAGATAAAGCTCCTTACGCTCCTCCTAAACACCGATCTTTATCGTAAAGCGAATATCATCTAGTAGCGGTAGTTTACCGCATAGCGCTTCTTAATAAACTCCTAGACCCCTACGCTTAGGATCTAGGAGAAGTCTTTTACATCGTCCTCTATCGCTTATAGCTAAGCTTTATGTTAAAGGTCGATAAGGTCTTTAAGCTCCTCGTTATTGGCATTAACTAATGTTATAGCATTTAGTCGTGCACCGCGCTTCTTTAGGAGGGCGATGCGCTTATTATAGTACGGGCATATAGCTTAATTAGCGTTATGCTTGTCTATACGCGGCTAGTAGACGAAGTAAGCGCCGGGGTTGTCGTTAAGCTCCTACTAGGTCTAATTACACTACTAGAATAGCATCTTAGCCTAGTCGTATCTATTCTTAACTATGTAGTTAATGCGCTCTAAGAAGGGCTTATTCTTAGGGTTCTCTCGTAGTGCTTAATTACTACTAGCCTAAGGACCGGTAGCGACGCCGTTGTTACGCTATTGTCGGCCTAGTACTAGAGCGATAGGCTTAGCTTTATCCTTCTCTTAAAGAGCTATATCTCTATCTAATTCGAGTTCCCGTATGTAGGTAACGATGTCACGAACGGAGTCCTAAGTGCGGACGGAAGACGGTGCCGTAAGCTTATGCTACTTAGTGTTAACTAATATACGACGGAAGTGCTATACTATAGTCTTCTCGTCTATAGTAATATACTACGCTAGCTACTTAAATTTACCGTAGAACTCGTCGACTCGCTAGTTCTACTTTATCTTAAGGTTAAAGAACTAAGCGTTAGCTTTCTCTATCTCGAAGTGGTTGCCGTAGTGTTTATCTAGTTTGGTAAGGACTAAGTCGACTATAGTTAACTTACCTTATTCTAGTAGTACGATAATCTTCGAGTGTACTAATCTAGTAGCGTTATTAGCTACAATATCGGCTATATAGCGTTCGCTCTAGTAGAAGCGCATTTTATACTAGAAGTGACGCTACATCTTAGAGCGCTATTCCTTATATGTGCCCTTATTAAGGGCTAGGTCTTTGTACTACTCGCGTAGCTTCTTAGAGACTAGTCTATTACTATTAGATAAGGGGCCGCGGCGTTAACTATAGCTACGTTCTAAACGGAGATCGTCCTATCGACTATAATTATATTCGAACTAGACGTCCTCGTTAGCTTTACCGTATGCGCGGCTATTGCTACGAAAGTCCCTAAGCCGCTCTTCTATCTATGCAAGGTCCGGAGACTATAGTCGTAGCCGAGTTCTAGGATCTCTATTACGTAGGGCATAATTGTCGTTAGTAAGACGCGTAATCTACGACTTTATGTTATTTATATAGTCTTAAGCGTTCCGTAGTATCGTTAACTGCTCGATGACTTTAGCCCGTAGTTACGCTACTTTAGCGTTATTAGTGTCTCTAACACGGCGTTGTTATAGACTCTAAATCTATCCTCTTAAGAGATTAGCCTCGTCGTAAGACTACTTCGCATCCTAGACTACTATATTGTACATTTCCTTTATATACTTCGCATCTTCTACTGCTTTCGCGTGTCCTTAATAGGACTGCTTTATAGCTTCTACGATGCCGTCTCTCTCCTCTTATAGGCGCTACTTCTCGTTCTATAGCCTCTATACGCGGTTATCGAGACTATCTTTCTCGCGGACTATACTATCCTTCTCTTACTATAGCTTCTTTATCTACTTTATAATAGAGCGATAGTTATTAGCATATTGCTTCTAGTTTACGATCATCTCGTCGCCCTAGACGTGCATACCGTAGAGCACATTAAGGTATTTATCCTTAAATGCTCCGACCTTATATACTAGTTTAGCGGCACCTCTTACTCGAAAGTAGTCTAGCTCGTACTTTAGTTCGTATTCTCCCGCGCTATTATCCTTATTTAGAATGTACTCGGTAAGGTCCACTACATAGGTGTATACCGGGCGCTTAATAAATAGCGTCGGCATCTTAGCGAGTCGTAACGCGTTATTATCCGTTAGTATACGCTAAATATCTCGTATAGGCTACTTTAGCTAAGCGCGTATAGCTTTAGCGCGTACGGACATTTTTACGTTATAACGTGCTTCTCGTCGCTCCTACTACTCCCTAGTTAGAGTCTTATCGTAGTCGTACGAGGAGCTCTCGTCGCTAGCATCTAGTCGTACGAAAGGTGTCTTAGGCGCCGAGTTCTTTGGCGTAGACTATATCGCGTTATCTATCTCTTTCTATAAGTTCGTCTACTTATCCGTTAACTTATTCTACTCGTCTATTATAGTCGGTATGTAATAGGTGCTATTAAAAGACTTTATATTCGGTACCGTTAGCTCGTAGGAGTCGTTATACCGGTAGGTCTTTCGTAAGGGGAAGGAACTCGCGCCTTCGTACTACGACTAGGAGCGACCCTACGTCTACGACTATAACGCTTAGGGTTACTAAATCGCGGTAGTGTCGGCAATTGAGCTCTCGATATTACTTATAATCTAGTTAAAGGTCTCGTTCGGTATGTTAGCGTCGGATACCTATAACTAGTAATCTTACGGACAGTGTGTCGGCTCTTACTAAGTTATAAGTATAAGAAAGTAAAGAAAGTTACGAATAAAGGGAAAAAATCTATAAGATTCCTCTACGCGTACTTAGACGCGTTATTTACCTTAGTAAATAGTAAGCGCATTTACGTATTCTCTACGCGTGTTACACCTACTACTATTGCGACTTATTAGTCCTCTACGACTAATGTCGGCTTGTTGTCCTCTACGACTAGTGTCGACTTAGTATCCTCTACGCTTTCGCGACTTTTAGTAGTCCTCTACGACTAGAGTCGACTTTATCCTCTACGCTTCCGCGACTTAGTAGTCCTCTACGACTAGTGTCGTCGTCTTAAATCCTCTACGACTAGTATCGTCGTCTTAAATCCTCTACGACTAGTGTCGTCGTCTTTTAGTCCTCTACAACTAGTGTCGTCGGCTTATTATTTCCTCTACGACTAGTGTCGTCGTCTTTAGTCCTCGTAGAATCCTTACTACGGTAGCACAACTCCCTATTAATACTAGGGTAGTTTAAAAGCGATAGCTAGTTATAATACGGGGCTTATACGGAGACATAGAGGCATAGTGTAAAAGTCGTCGTATCGAGAACTAGCTATGTCGAAAGCTAAGAAATAAGCGAAGCGCGACGTAAAGATAAGGTCGCGCTAAGACGTCACGTGATTAGTCACGTGACCCGATCCCCCATTCACTCTATGCGTAGTTACCCTATATTACGTTATAAGTAGTTAGAAGTTATGAAATGGGCTCATAAAGGTGTTTTAAAAGCAGATAGTAGATTACATATGTCTAAGCTAGAATTAAAGGGGCTGCTTATAAAAAGGCTGTAGGTAACTAATTAATGTCACCTAATTCTTAGCGGCTACTGCCTTAGGTTTAATTAGGCTATAGCGCCGGTACACGCTTAGATCGTAACACACCCCCTTAGCTCGTGCGGCTTATAGGTGAATAAGCTAATCGCATATGATCGCGTGCACCCTATCTATTACCTATTACCCTACCTACCTACCTTATAACGTTAGGCTTCGTTACTACGTGCTTATTAGAGCTCCATTATAAGCTATATAGTAGGGCGCTAAGTTAGCGTTTTAGGTAAGGCTATTGTCCTAGCCTTACATCCCTATTCACAATCTCACTAAGTCCCTTATACTATAGTTAACCTATATAATAGGTTCTAAACGATATAAATCTTATCCGGTGGGGTAGCTAAGCTATTCTTATAGCACTAAACGGTAAGGCGTGCTATCTTCCTACATTTCAACGGATATATAAGGTTATGGGTTCGAGTCCTAGGGGTTATTATATCTACTAAATTTATTACTTAGCCTATCGTCCGCTTTAATGTCCGCTCTATTATTCTTAATTAAAATCCTAGGTGTTATAGTACGCTATTACTTCGGCAATTAGGGTGCCTTACTACTATCTAATAACCGCGTACATGTGACTTCGGTTACGGTCTTAGAGAACTCCGCTTCCTACCTTAGGTAGAGATTACTATTTAGCTACGTCCTAGTAGGAACTCTTTTACCTAATAAAAGGTCTTTATAGCTTATAAAGGCCTTATCTTTTTACTTAGGGTAAGGGTAATCCTAGCGACGGTAGTGCTATAGGTGCTGCACGCCTAGCGGGTAGAGATGCTATCTCTAAGTAAGGTAAGGACGATAATGGAGGCATCGATAATGTTATAACGATCGTTATAATATAGTAACGGAGGTAGTAATAGTAATGCTACTAGTAGCGAGGTTAATAGTGTTTCGGCGCCTATAATTAGCTACGCCGTTATAGGTGCTTATGCGCTACACCGCTACTAGTAATAGGGGTGTTTCCGGTCCTTTTACTATAGGCCAATGGGAGTCCGAGAAACACCTAGTAATAATAGTACTAGGGCAGCGCCGGTGAATGGTAGACGCTTACTCTAGCGGTAGCGCGGAGGTGCGGAGCCGGTAGAGGAGACAGTAGTACCGAACATACTATATAGCCTCTACCGGTTTATGTTAGTTAAAGAAAGAGGAAGGGTTTAGAACTAAAGAGGTGTTTTTATACAGTCCTACTACTGGTTCCTTCCTATTTTAGCATAAAAAGGATAAAAGGGAAGTCGTATCTATCTAAATGCGGAAGGAGAGGCATAATGGAAGCAGCGCTTAGTGGTAGCTAATCACTATGTCGTGCATGCTATAATGCGCCAAGAAGAGGAGTCCTATAGTTAAAGCCTAGTACTAGTAACTATCGAGAAGAGCCACTAGTATAGTAGGCCTACGCATCTTAAGCGTTATTATCACCTCCTAAGGTAATGCGGCCTATGTTAGTATCTATAGTAGGCGCTAAGGAGCGTAGATCTACGCCTTCCTTAGCTATGTTAAGTAGCTTTACGAAGTGCTTATACTTTTATAGTAGCAGTAGCTTAGTAAGCCTATCTATAGGCATGTCGTTAGTGTTAAGATACCGAATCTCGATATCTCCTCGTTAGTCTCTCTAGCGGAGCTAATAGTAATAGATGTTAATATAGCGTAGCTTAGTATTAAGCTTTTACCCTTACTAGTTAATAAGTCGAATAGTCTAGGTGTTGTTACAGTATAGGTATATGCACTAGTTAAACTCGAGATAGATCTCGGCAAAGATACGTTCCTACTAGATTAGCTCTAATGCCGCTTATAATAGGCTAAGGAGTTCGGCTTCGGTTAAGGACTTAGTAACAGTAATCTACTTAGAGGCTTTATAATCGACTAGTCCGCCGAACAGCATAAAGATCCATCCGCTAGAGCTAGTCCTATCGACGTTTATGCCGTAGGAGGCATCTAATGCGCTAAAGAATTTATAGTTCTTACCGAGATGTTTAGGCTAACTATGTAGGCTAGTAATGTGCTTACTAGCGCTATATATAAGGCAGAGGTTCTTAGTCTCTAGGAGGTAGCGTAAGCACTAATCCGCAAGCTTTAGATGTGTGTCCGTTAGCTTAGTTAGGTACTACGAGAGTATAGATAGGGAAAAGGCGATGTCTAGGCGTATATATGTTACTGCGAAGTTTAGAGACCTAATACGTTATTAGTACGTAAGGATCTTTATAGCGTCTACGACGTAACCCTCGGGTACCGTCTAGTCGAGGTATTACTCGCCCGGGGCAAGGCGACAAACCGCAATTCTCGACAAGACACGACTACCGGGTACGCGCGTACTACGCCGCAATATATTCGATTTACGGTTCGAATAGCGAGCGCTGCTCGCATCTTTTAAGGAGTTTTTACGTCCGGGGTACGACGGGGCTTTTCTCCTTCTCTCAAATTTTGGTCTCGTTCTCGAGACCCGTGTTGCATAGTCTTTGACTCAAATAGCACGTTAATGGAATAATCAATCAATCAATCAATCAATAGTCGAGGTATTAATCTACTAGCACATTAGTCTTACGTGCGCTAGTAGATATGCTAAACTTAGCGGCGAGCTTCTCTATATAGTCCTCTTATAAGAGCTATAGTAGTCTCTTTTACCGGTCTCGTGTTACCTTAATTCCTAAGAACTAGGTTAGATCTCCGAGCTCGTGTATCTCGTATACGTTAAGAAGCTATTACTTAATGTATGCTGCATAGGCCTTGTTCTTACGATAGTAGAGCATAACTAGGTCGTCTACGTAGAAGAAGAACATAACCTTATCGTTATAATAGATGCACTTAGAGTCTAATAGGGGAACTAGGCCTAAAGAGGAGAGCGTTGCAGTAAGGGAGTTATACTAAAGGAGAGGGGATTCCTTAAGTCCGTAGAGAGCCTTAACTAGTTTAAGAGTATAGCTAGATCCATCCGATAGTCGGTCGATTCTAGGAGGTGGTTGTAGGTACATAGTGTACGGTAGGTCCGAATTTAGAAAGGCATTCATAACATTAAACTGTTTAGCTTCTAGGTCGAAGCTCGCGGCTATAGCATAGTAGAGGCGGAATATGCTTACTAGTAGTGTAGCGGCGTATATATCTAAGTGTATGCCCTATAGATCGCCTCTTACGTATAGCCGGGCCTTAAAGCTCTTTAGTATGCTATGCTTATCTAGCTTATACTTATACACCTACTTTAGCGGCAGTAGTAGCTAAAGTCCCTCCTCTTCTTACTAAGCATCATAATCCTTCTCTTACTAAGTTACCTATTTAAATGTGCTAGTAGAGATTGCCTTAGTAAACTCCTTAGCTATAGCTTCACGCCATTATTAGGCGAAGCGGTGCTTTATAGCGGTACGGTAGTTTAGAGGTTCGGGCGGAAGGTCATCGCGGTGCATCGACGTAATAGTATTAATACGGCGTAGAGGAGAGAAGTCGCGTATACGTTCGGATCGAAGGACATCGTAGTACTTACGGCCTAGATAACGAGGTCTCTAGCGGATGCCCGCCATCTAGCTAATAATAACGTTAGTAACTATAATATTATGTAGAGCATAGTAGAAGTAGGCCGTTCTAAGTCTCTTACCGGATCCGGTAAGGGCGTAATTAGTGTTAGCGGAAAAGTTATCCATTTAGCTAAGTTCTTCGAAGGGGATTGTAGGCGGAGCGGTAGCGACATTTAAAGTCGTTAAAGCATCTACTATAAGCTCCTTACAATCTTCCTCTATGAGGGCATCTATTAACTGCTGTTATAGTATGTTAATGTACTGTTATTTAGACGCGTTACTGTTATTTACCGCGTTGTTATTGTAGTTAGAGTTCTCTATGCTCTTATTAGTCGCTAGTTCGACCCCGGATTTGACCTAGTCTCGTAAAAGTGTAGGGGTTATAGCGTCATTTATTAATGGCCAATTAGGTAGCTCGAAACTACTGCCACTTTCTAGGTGGTTGAATGCTACTAAGGAGCGGTACTCTAGCTAGTGTGGTTCTTGCCTAAGTAGTAATTGTTAATAGGCGTGTTAACGAGGGTTTTAATAGAGCGGCTACTATTAAGCCTATTCTTCCACCCCCTCGGCCTGTACTATGTTCTACTTATAGTAAGCTACATACAGGTCGTAGTACTGTTTAGGCTCTTTAGCCGGTTCTACTATTACGATGTTCTTAATAGGGGTTGAGTAACTAGTAGTGAGAATTAATAGGTCGTAGAACGTGGTCTCATTAAAGAGGACGTCCTTTACCCGTATGACCCTATCTTTGGATAGGTCCTACACGTGTTTAATGGGGGTCCTACTAGACGTTACTGCACCTTTAGTGCCCCCTATGCTATTTATTACTGCTATAACGGTACGGTCGCCGTTAGAGTCCTAAATAGGCGGTGTTTAGATAGTATTAACCTTACTAATTGTACTAATGAAGTGCGCTGTGCGCTGCTTCTTAGTAATCTTTAGTAGGATGCTCCCATTATTGCTCGATAGCCATTTATAGACTATCTCTAACTGAGGCGGTGTGACTACCTTAAAGAAGGGGATTGTGCCAGTAGGGCGGTATAGGTCCATCAATTTCTTATTATTATAATAGACTGAATTGGTGCGTCCGTGCTACTAAAGTCTAGCCGTCTCTATACGTAAGTAGGAGATAACGTTCATATGAAAGCCTAGGTAATAGGCTACATCTAATAGGGTAAATGGTATCCCCTCTATCTTTATGCGAACCTTACCTAATGCGGCAATAGGGAATGTCGTGGTTCCGGCTTAGATTAATGATGTAGTTAGGCGCTCTGCAATAAATTCTACGCCCTACTAGTTATAGTAATTAATGACATAGGTGTCCGAGTAGTTATCGTATACCTAGCAATCCCTAAAGTTAAAGCTTAATTAGCTTATCGAGCTCGAAAGGATAGTAAGACTAGTGAAGCCGTACGGTGCGGCCTTACCCTTAGCAATTGCCTTATCTCGTTCCTTATCCGTGCGCCTATTGCGGTTTAATACGCCTAGTAAGCGTTTACTATCATCGCCTAAGTAGTAATTAATAAAGTGCTTCTAGCACTTCTTCTACTACTTAGAGCGCTGATCCTTTAATAGACGCTTCTTAGGGTTGACTATATTGCATAAATAGAGGTTCTTATAATAACTCTCCTTAGGCTCGCCGGTAATGTTCTAGTAGCCGCTTAGCCTATCGTTGTTATTACTGCTCTTTCCTTTGTTTATACCGTTGCTACGGTTACGACTCTTGTCGCCGCGGCTATGACGACGGTCGTTGTTGTTATTGTCGTTCCTACTGACTATACCTACTATAGGCGCTAGTAGTAGAGGCTCGTTCTCTACTAAGGGTTCGCCTATAAAGGTTACGAAGACTAATCGACCGTTCGTAGTAACTAGGGTAGTGTCGCGTATCTATTCGAGGTATCGCTCGGTAAGCTTACTAAGCGAGAGCTTATTACGCTTCTACTCGTTATATAGTAATGCTCTATAGGTAGGAGTTTTCTACTATATCGTAAGTAGGAAGTGTCGTAGTAGGTCTCCGTACTCGGTATAGTTGTAATCTAGCATCTTAGTCTATAGCACTAGCTAGTCTAAACACTAGTCGTCGACCCTTCGGGCCTAGCTCTTCTAAAGCCTATTTAGCTCTAGTGTAAGCTATCGCTTACGTAGTATGTCGTCTAGTCTATACTATGTCTTTAGAGCCTAGTACTTGCCTCTAAGAGTACGTTTCCTATGCATAAGCTCTTAGCCTAGCTCCGTAGTAGTACGGATTAGGTAGGTAACTAGTTTAGACCTTACTACGGTAAAGATGTCATACATCCGCTACCTACGCTTAGCGTCCGACTAACGGAGCTTAATAAGCTCTTTATCTACCGCCGTAGCGTCTTTAGTAGTGTATACTAATTGGATCTATTTGAGCGTTAAGAACACCGGCTCTACTAGCTCGGCGATAGTGTCGTTCGGATCTACATACTTCTAGATGTTTAGAGACTTAGCGTAGAGCTCTAACTAACGGTTAAACTTGTCCTATTAGTTATAACTCTTAAGAACGATAGTAGCGTACGGTAAAGTACCGGTACTACCGGGTATCTCGGTAGTCGCTATAACGGTGTTAATAGGCCTAATAAAAGTTCCTACAGGTCTACTAGGGTTGCTATACTGCTGTGCAATAGTTGTTAATGGGATAATGATGGATCCTACTGGTTTTTGATAACGATGCAAAATCTACTCTAGGGCTTCGTTTTATGTAGCGAACGTTAGTAAGCGCCTGTCGGGCTTATAACTATTACGTTATAAGTGGTTAGAAGTTATGAAATAGGCTTATAAAGGTGTTTTAAAAGCAGATAGTAGATTGCATGTGTCTAAGCTAGAATTGAAGGGGCTGCTTATGAAAAGGCTATAGGTAACTAATCAATGTCACCTGATTCTTAGCGGCTGCTGCCTTAGGTTTAATTGGGCTGCAGCGCCGGTGCACGCTTAGATCGTAACACCCTGTAACAAGGTAGGCCGTTAGTTATTTTAGATAGACCCTAGCGGCATCGTAATCGGATAGTAAAGGCTAATAAGGATAACTAGTAGTACTACGGTATAGAGACGCCTACGATTTAGTAGCGTAACGTACGCGAGTTCCTTAAGGATCTCGAGAGCTTAAAGTAGGTTTATACGATAAGTGTTCGGGTTATTGCTATAGTAGTACCTAAAGTAGAGGGGCCCTCGTAGCCTAAAGAATTTATAGACTTCCGAGATGTATACGTACCTAATAAGTAGGCAAAGCGTAAGATGCCCGACGGGGTTAAGTATACGATTAATCTCGTTAAAGGAAAGAAACTCCCTTTTAAGCCGCTATACTACTAGTCCTTAACTAAGCTAGAGGCCTTAAAGGAGTACCTTACGTAAGTAATAGAGAAGGGGTGGATTAGGCGATCCGTAAGTAAGGCGAGTACGCCTATCCTATTTGTACTAAAGAAGAATAGTACTCTTAGGCCCTATATAGATTATAGAGGCCTAAATAAGATTATAGTAAAGAACCGGTACCTACTGCCCCTAATTAGTAAGACCTTAGATAGGCTATAGGGCGCTAGGCTCTTTACTATAATCGACCTATAGGATGCCTACTACCGTATTCCTATTAAGCGAGGAGACGAGTAGAAGACTACGTTTCGCACGCGATACGGTTACTACGAGTACTTAGTTATGCATTTTAGGTTAACTAACGTACTAGCTACCTTTTAGGGGTACATTAATAAGGCCCTTACTAGGTTAGTAGATAACATCTACGTAGTCTACCTAGATAACATCCTTATCTATAGCGTAACGCGTAAGGAGCACGTACGAGCCGTACGCGCGGTTCTAGAGAGGCTACGAAAGTTCGCCCTATTTACGAACCTAAAGAAGTATAGCTTCTTCTAGGAGAATACCGAGTTCCTAGGATTTATCGTAAGTGTCGTAGGCGTATCGATAGATAGGTGTAGGGTAGCCGCAATCGAGGAATAGCCTACGCCTACGAGTTTTTATAAGGTTTAATTCTTTCTTAGATTCTATAACTTCTATAGGCGCTTTATCGAAGGGTACTCGAGGATTACGAAGCTATTAATAGACCTACTAAAGGGATGTAAGAACGGTAAGAAGTAGGTGCCTCTTATGTAGTCCGCTTACGAGGAGTAAGCGTTCTAACGGCTAAAAGCCGGGTTCCTCGGAGCACCTATCCTAAGGCACTTCGATCCTTCGTTACGTACGAGGGTTAAAACGGATACCTTAGGTTTTACGATTATAGGCATTATCTCTTAGCTGTTTAGGACTAAGTAGCATCTAATTGCCTTCTATTCTCGTAAGATAATACCTACCGAGTATAATTATGAGACCTATAACTAAGAGCTACTAGTAGTAGTAGAGGCATTTAAGTATTAGCGACCGTACCTCGAAGGCGCATCGTATACGGTTTAGGTACTAGTTAACTATACGAACCTATAGGGTTTTATAATAGTAAAGTAGCTAAACGGGAGGTAAGCTCGATAGGCGACGTTTCTACAATCTTTCGACTTCGTAGTAGAGTATAGGTCGGGGAAGAGTAACCTAGCCGATACGCTATCGCGACGTAGTAACTACGTACGCGTAGCGTAGTAGACGTCGAACTTACTTCCTACGCTATAAAGTAAGCTATCTTTCTAGAAGAAATTCCTATTAAGAGAGGACGAGCCTATAGTAAGGCGCGTAACCGCTACCTACGAGAAGATATAGGATAAGGCGACGATAATAGTAGTAGGAGCCTACGAGCCGTAGGGGACCCGATCGCTACTAGTAAGAGTATACGCTATAATAATATAGGGCGGCCTAGGTAAACTACTTATACTACTAATAAAAATCGTATAGGGGAGAGACGATAGGTACATCGTATACTTATCGTAGGCGCCTAGCGAAGGGGACGCTAAGGACTAGTATATAAAAGACGGGTTAGTCCATTGCGGAAACGCGATTATAGTACCCGAAGACTATATAGTAAGAGCATAGCTACTCTATATATATTATAACGACCTACTAGTAGGGCACTTTAGTAAGGTAAAGACTAAAGAGCTACTACGACGTTATTACTAGTAGAAATTACTTAGTAAGGAAGTAAGGGAGTATATTAGAAACTGTAGGGCTTATTAGACCTCGAAGGCGAGGCGCTATCGACCCTACGGCGAGCTATAGCTACTACCTAGGCTAGACGGTCTATAGTAGGAAATTACTATAGATTTCATTACGGACCTACCGCTAAGTAAGCGAGGAGAATGTATATATAATGCGATCCTAGTAATCGTCGACCGCTACTCTAAAATAAACTTATACATTCCTACGACTAAGATATATATAGCGGCGGAGCTTACGAGGATCTTACGAGACGAAGTCGTACGGTATTATAGTATACTAGCGGGTATAGTAAGTAACCGCGGGTTAGTGTTTACGAGCAAGTTCTAGAGTAACTTCTACTTCGAGGCGTAGGTAAAGCGTAAGCTATCTATAGCTTTCTACCCTTAGACTAACGGTTAGACTAAGAGGGTAAACTAAACCTTAGAATAGTACCTTCGTTATTACTATAGCGAGAACTAGATAGAGTAGGCTAAGTAGCTAGCTATTGCTAAATTCGTATGTAATAATAGCGTCTACCCTACGCTACGTATAAGCCTATTCGAGATAGCGTATAGTTAGAGACCTAAGATTGCCCTAACACCTATAGAATCTCGAGGCGAGATCCGGGAAGGGGAGGTACTAGTAGCGGTAGACTTAGTTAACCGTATACGAGAGATACGCGCTACGCTTACGAAGCGTTAGGAAATCGTAGTAGCCGATTAGACTCGCTACTATAATAAGACTTATAAGGCTAAGAGCTATCGCGTAGGCGACATAGTCTTATTATCTACGAAGAACCTAAGGTTAGCATTACCGAAGAAGAAGATAGGTCCGAAGTTTATTAGACTATACCGTATTATCGACGCTATCGGTTCGTAGGCGTACCGCCTAGTACTACTAGCCGACTTAAGAATTTATAATATATTCTATATATCCCTCCTCGAGCCGTACGCGGGTAGCAAGAAGGATAGAGGCACTATAGCCCTCGCTAATAAGGACGGGGAATATAAAGTAGAGGTAGTACTAGGAAAGCGTAAGCATAAGGGTAAAGTGTAGTACCTAGTACGATAGAAGGGCTAGCTAGAAGAGTATAATAGCTAGGAGCTAGTATAAGGACTCGCGAATACTACGCGTATAGTAGCCGAATATAAGGCGTTAGCAAAGACGGTATAAGCCGGCGGAAGGATCCGTAAAGGCTACGCGTATAGTAGTCGAATATAAGGTACCTACGAATGCCGCGTAAGGCGCTAAAACAAGGGTATAGGTTATACATTTAGGCCTTAACCCTTCGGTAGCTAGATATAAGGACCTCTACCTCCGATAGTAAACTTAGCTATAACTAGTATAGAAGACCCTAATCTATAGTATCTTCTATCGGACTAAAAGGCTTACTTACTTAGTCGAGCGAACACCCCCGATAGTAATAACATTAGAGAGGGAGGTAAGGAGAGAGAAGAGTAGAGAGAAGAGTATTCATTTTAAAAATAAACTTTTATAGGGCGCGCTACGGCGCTACGTAGATAGGAGATAGGCGCGTAGTAGGCAGCTAATATACGCGGAGCGCGCGATTACTCGTTATTATCCTCCTTATTATCCTCCTTATTATCCTCCTTATTATACTCGCCCCGTAGGGCTAGTAGTAAGAAGGCCCTATCGGCCGTAGTAGTATCGATGTTTCTAGCCTATAGGAACTATAACTACGGTTAGTATAGGACACGTATACGACACGTATGTTACTTATAGTACGGCCGAGCTCGAAGAGCCTATTAAGGGCCCTATTCTACTCTTACTATAGAACTACGGACGTAGTAGCGGCGGCGGAGGAGGGAGTAGTAGTAGTAGAGGCGCCGGCGAAGCGTACGCGGGTGTCCCCTATACGCTTATACCTATAGGTAGAGAACTACCTCTTAGCCTAGGAGGAGGTTAGCCGATTTATATAGGCAGCGACAGTACGCCGTATACGGCGAGCGTAGGGAGCGCTAGCGAGGCGTAGCACTTACCTCTAGGATCTACTCGCCTAGCTAGGCGTAGAGCTCGTACTACTAGTCTAGAGCATCCTACTCTTATTTAGTAATAGGATTACTAAGCCCCTAGGTAAGCTTATCGCGCTAGGCGCGAGCGGCGCGTAGGCGAGCTACTAGCTACGCGATAGCGACGCTAGTGTTACTAACGTAGGGGTGCCTAATGTCTCTATAGCGCCTATACTTCTTAAGTAACTCGCCGGTAGTAACACTATTATACGTATCCTACTCGTCTACTATACTATTAGTAAGCGTATCGTAAGCGAAGAGCGTAGCGAATACTTACTAGCTACGAAGGTACGGTAGATAACGTATATATATCTTAATATCGGTAACTAGGCGCCTAGCTAGTAAGGACTTAGGGGTCTACGGCCCTAGTACGCTAAACTTACGCTTTACTAGCGTATCTAGTACGCCGAGCGCGCTAGACATCTATACGCGTAGTACTAGTAATAGTGTTAGTAGTACTAATAGGCCCCCTATAAGGGCCTCCTAGCGGAGCTAGTCTTAGATAGCTTCTTCTAAAGCTATAGTAGTACTAGCGGGTCGCTAGGTAGTCGCTAGCGAGGAGCTAGTAGATTACTAGTAGTACGGGTATAGTACGCTACGAGAACGTAGTAAAGGGAAAAGAAGGAAAAGGAGGGAGAGGGTACGCTTCTTAAACCCTCGAGTTAGTTAACCCGGTAACTATAACTTTATACCTACCTATACTACGATAACGACACGCACGAGACCCGTAGGCGGGTCGTATAGTAACGGAATCTACGAGAAGTAGATAGATTACTTATATAGAAGCCTCCTAAAGCCGCGAGCTAAGGGTAGCTCGTCCTAGAAGGGGAGGCAGTTATAAGGGCAGCCTATAGCTAACCCTTACATGTAATGCGGCTATGCCCGGCTTAGCATGCCGTACGTAACGCGCATACGTACACTAGGAGACGCGTATAGCGTTAATAGAAGAAAGTAAGCTTTAGTTTATCTACGATTAGAAGATCGTAGGCGTGCTATACATTACGACATCCCCTTATAGCCTTACGGCCCTTACACTACCGTAGCTAACTACGGGGCGCTAATTTAGTAGAAATCTAGGAGAGCTATTACTTACTTAGAGGCTATATACGGGAAAGGTATTCGAAAAGTCCTAGGGGTCTTCCGTACTACCCCTACTAAGCCTACCGAGAGAGAAGTAAACCTCCTTACTCCTCGAATTTACCTAGAACGCTAGGTCCTAAAGTATAGCCTAAGGCTAAAGAAGCTTCCCGAAGATAACCCGATTGCTAAGGCCTTAAGTAGTACTATCCCTCTAGTTATAAAAAGGGTAATAGAGATAGGTTATAAGCTCTTACCGCCTAAAGGAGGCTTAAAGCTCTAAGGGATCTAAAGAAGACTAGAGACCTTTAAGTTACTTCGTATAACCGATAAAGAATACCTTACTAACCTAGTAGCTAAGGCTACTAGAGACGGTTTTAATAAGGTAAAGACTAAGAAGGAGCACGGCCTAAATAGCTACTTCTCTCGTTTTTAATATAAACAGTACCTCCCGCTATAAATATAGTACAAGAGGACTATCTTAAGCGCCTACTACTCTCTACGTCTAAGACACGGTTTCTTTTACGACTACCTAAACCGGTTTTATAAAATAGACGACGATAGGTACTACTACGGCTAGAAAGAGACTCTAATCTACCTCCTTTAAGGATATTACCTATATACCGAGGTTTAGACTAGAAAAATAAGGGTAGCGGCCTACTCTATTCTTTTCCTATCTATTAAAGGATAATAAGAGGTAATAGACTATATCTGTACTATAGGTTTTACTATACTAAAGTAGTACCGAGAGGGAAGGAGCGAACTAGAAGAGGTTAAATAGCTATACTAGCGTAGGCCTTCGAAAGTACCCCTAAGTCCCCGGATCCGGGGGCGACCCTAATAAAATTTTAAACTAGGCCTAACTAGGAAGTTACTAGGCTCATTTTATACGCCTTTACGTAAGAATTCTAGATCTAGTCTTCTCTTTTCTATAGGACAGCTAGGGGATAAGTTATTACCGCCTAACGGTAGTAATTACATAAGCCTAACGCTAACGCTAACACTAACGCTAACGCTATCGCTAGTAATAAATAAGACTTAGCGCTAGATTACAAGACGGGTAGTTATTCGATTTAGACGTTTAATAGCTTATTTTAAAGCGCTACTCCTAAATAATACAACAGTAGTAAGGGCCTAGCCCTAAGTTACGTAACGTAGGACGTCTAACGTAAAGCGAGTAAATTTTATCGCTCTTTTAATATATAGGGCCTAGCCCTTAGCCTCTACGGCTATTTTTCTTAGTGTATTTTAAGTTTTACGGCGTAAAAGGAGTATAGAAAAACCGCCGGGTCCCGTAAGACGAGATTAATTAATTAATTAATTAATTATTCTATTAACGTACTATTTAAGTCTAAGACTATATAACACGGGTCTCGAGAACGAGACCGAAATTTAAGAGAAGGAGAAAAGCCCCGTCGTACCTCGGACGTAAAAACTCCTTCAAAGATACGAGCGAGGCTTACTATTCGAGGCGTAAATTGAATATATTACGGCGTATTACGTCGCGTACCTAGTAGTCGTGTCTTATTTTAAGAGTTACACTTTATTACCTTACCCTAGGCGAGATAAGTTTTACGCCCGTATTTTAAGAGTAACTAACCGACCGGTCGGTTAGTTAGTTAAGATTACGACCGAGAGCTATTTCTTACCTTACTATACTATACGACCCCGTCGTACGAACGTAGAAAGAGAGAGAGAGAGAGGTAGTACCTTAAATAGCCCGTACCTCTATTAAGTCTTCGACTATCTTATAATAGGGCCCGAGGTTTTAGTTCCTCGTAGGCCCGTAGTACCTAGACCTATAATTAACGTAGTTTATAGCCTCTCTTAGTTCTAGCTATACTAAGTAGCAGGTTACGTAGTTTACTACCTCTCTTAGTTTCTATAAGCCTAGGTACTTCTATAGCCGTCGTTATCCGGAGAGAGAGTCTACCGTATTCTCTCTCCTTTTATACGGTATTAAGTGTCTTCGTTAATAGGTATCCGAGCATGTTCTCGCTTCTCCTCTCTTCTATTCTCTTCTTTATATCGTATTTCTAAGGTCGTCGTTGTTATAATATAGGCTTTAAAATAGTCGTCGCTTTTCGAGAATTATCCGTATTTCGAGCGGGAGTTTTTAAGAGGGAGAGTCTTAGTTTCTCTTCGTCGTAACGAAGGTATTTACGTCGTCTACCGCGTAAAGGCGCTCTCCGTAGAACGACTCCCATAAGGCAAGAAGGCCTCTATAATATTGCGAGAAAGGAACTATACTTACTTTTAGAGGTTTTTATTACCGAAAGGCTTTTCCTCTATTAACTAGAAAATAGTAGGACACCCTAACCGTGTTATATAGTCTTAGACTTATATAGTACGTAAATAGAATAATTAATTAATTAAATTAATTAATATTCGTACTAAAGAAGAACGGTACTCTTAGGCTCTATATAGATAATAGAGGCCTAAATAAGAATATAGTAAAGAATTAATATCTACTACCCCTAATTAACGAGATATTAGATAGACTATAGGGTACGAGGCTCTTTACTACAATCGACCTACACCTACTACCGTATTCCTATTAAGCGAGGAGACGAGTAGAAGGCTACGTTTCGTACGTAATACGGTTACTACGAGTACTTAGTAATACCTTTTAGGTTAACTAACGTACTAGCTACCTTTTAGGGGTATATTAATAAGGCCCTTACTAGGTTAGTAGATAATATCTACGTAGTCTACCTAGATAATATCCTTATCTATAGCGTAATACGTAAGGAGTACGTACGAGCTATACGCGCGGTACTTAAGAGGCTACGAAAATTTACCCTATTTATGAATCTAAAGAAGTATAGCTTTTTCTAGGAAAGTACTAAGTTCCTAGGATTTATCGTAAGCGTTATAGGCATATTAATAGATAGAAGTAGGGTAGCCGTAATTAAGGAATAGCCTACGCCTACGAGTTCTTATAAGGTTTAATCCTTCCTAGGATTCTATAACTTCTATAGGCGTTTTATTAAAGAGTACTCGAGGATCGTAAGGCTACTAATAGATCTATTAAAGGAATATAAGAATAGTAAGAAGTAAGGGCCTCTTATATAGTCTATTTACGAGGAGTAAGCGTTCTAACGGCTAAAAGCTAGGTTTCTTAGAGTACCTATCCTAAGGTACTTTAATCCTACGTTACGTACGCGGGTTAAAACGGACGCCTTAGGTTTTACGATTACGAGTATTATTTCGTAACTATTTAGTACCGAGTAGTATCTAATTGCCTTCTATTCTCGTAAGATAATACCTACTAAGTATAACTACGAGACCTACAACTAGGAGCTACTAGTAGTAGTAGAGATATTTAAGTATTAGTAACCGTACCTTAAAGGCGTAACGTAAACGGTTTAGGGACTAGTCGACTATATAAATCTATAAGGTTTTATAATAGTAAGGTAGCTTAATAGGTAATATTCCTATAATCTTTTAACTTTATAGTAGAGTATAGGCTAGGGGAGAGTAACGTAGCCGACGCGCTATCGTAACGTAGTAACTACGTATACGTAGTATAGTAGACGTTAAACTTACTTCCTATCCTATAAAGTAAGCTATCTTTCTAGAAGAACTTCCTACTTAAAGAGAACGAGCCTATAGTAAGGCGCGTAACCGCTACCTACGAAAGGATATAAGATAACGTAGCGATAGTAGTAGTAGGAGTCTACGAGCCGTAGGGGACTTAATCGCTACTAGTAAAAGTATATACTATAATAATGTAGGACGGCCTAGGTAAGCTACTCTTACTACTAATTAAAATTACATAGGGGAGAGACGAGAGGTACGTTATATACTTAGGGTTAGGGTTAACCCCTTAATTTAAACCTATAACCTTATATATTTATTAGTAGATAGAGTAGTTATATACTAAGTAATTTATATAATAAGACTACTAAGCTACCCTACTAACACCTTATACTAATTATAACCTAATATATAGGTTAATTATAGGTAGTAATATAAGGACTTAGTAAGAGTAGTAGAAGGTAAGATTAGGTACGTAGCCTTACTTAATATAGCCTTACCTAACGTAGCCTTACCTAACGTAGTCTTACCTAACGTAGTCTTACCTAACGTAGTCTTACCTAACGTAGCCTTACCTAATAAAGTCTTACCTAACGTAGCCTTACCTAAATATAGCTAACTTAGTAGCCTACTATAGTAGCTTATAATAGAGCTAAAATAATATAATATAAGGGTACTTATCTTATAAGGGTAGTTAGTAATAGTTAGTTATAGGTAGAGGGAAAGGGAAAGGGGAAGGGGAAGGAGGGTCCTATAGATACGTACGAGCCTATAGGATTATATAATTGTATAATAACTAGCTTATTTACGTATAAGTAGCTATATAAGCTAAGGGGATATATTACGATCTAGGTACAATTAGGCTCTCGTCTATTAAACCTTAGGTCTCTACTACTAAATAATAGGTAGCTTTTAATTAGTTATCTATAGCCTTTTCTTATATAGTAATTCTTTACTCTTAGATAGACACATATAATATATAGTCTACTTTAAGCTAGTCCCTTAACTAATTAATATATAAGCCTAAGTAAATAATTTTACTAAATAATTAGCCTACTAATTAATACCTATAACGCAATACTAGTAAAGAGTAAGTAAGGAGTATATAAAGTAATAGTAGTATAGATATAGTACGCTATATAAACGTAGTACGAGTAAAGAGAAGTAGAGAAGAGAGAAGAGAGTTCTAAGTTTTATACCCTCGAGTAACGTTAGTATAGTAACTAAAACTTCGACCTCTTATACCTATATAACAATATACTTACAATACGTAGGCGAACCGTATAGTAACTAGAACTTATAAGAAGACTATAGAATCCGTATATAGAGGGGTGTAGAAAGCTGCGAGCTAAGGACAGATTGCACTAGAAGGGAGGCAGTTATAAGGGCATCCCCGAGCTAACCCCTATATATAATATACGGTCACACCCGGCTTAGCGAGCCGCACGTAACACTTATGCGTACACCGAGCGATACGCAACGCGTCCATAACAGAAGGCAAGTATTAGTTCATCTACGACTAGCAGGTCGTGGGCGTGCTATACATTGCGACATTCCTTAACAGTAGCCTAATTGCTCTTGGATCGTGACAAGTCTAAGCTAGCTGGTCGTACGAGATAGGATTACGAGATTGCCAGGGACAATGCCCTCCTCGGCTCGAACACAATACATAGAGAGCGTCTGTGTTCTTCAGTGCTTCCCGAGACCGTGTCTTGCTCCTAAACTCAACTTAGAATGCACCCCGGAGAAGGACGTTCATCCTTTTACGTTGCGAAGGGATTTGAACGCAACATATCTGCCCACAGGATCATCGGGACTTCACGGTGTCCATGACCACAGCATCATCACTACTGCAAGGTGGTCAACACGCCATGAACGTCGTCGGAAGATAGCTGTTCGACGCGGGGAACGCGCAGCCCCGTTGCCATATGGTCAGAAGGGCTGGGATACTGGCTGTAGACAAGCGAGGTGCAGCTGCAACAACGTATGCAGTGACATGGAGCTCTGGTAAATCCGTGGTGACCGTAGTCATGAATGGGCATGACTGTGAGTGTAGGTTTCCACCGAAGCTTCTTTTCTTGACCGGGTTACCGAATATACCGAGAGTGGGGCCCGCTTGAGACATCATTGGTGATGACACTCAAGCACAGCGGTCTGCGCGCTCGAGCACATACCCCTAACTCTTGCTATCTACTGATCATCGTTCTCATTAGCTAAGCTTTCATAGGTATACAAAGAGTTCTGCTGTAGCATCCGCTCCATTGACAGAGCGACTGCTGCGGTCTTGAAGCCATCTTGCTATGTACCCTTACCGAGCCAGGTTCCGTGGTGGCTGAGTGGCTGGTCCTTCAGGTGTAACATAAGCCTTGGTCATGCCACCATCGACAACAAAGTCAGTGCCGTTGACGAAGCTGCTCTCGTCACTGGCCAGGAACAAAACAGCCTGTGCCTGCTCGATGGCCTCTCCGAAGCGGCCAGTTGGGAAGTGTATTTCTCGACGTTGACGCTTGGCTTGATCATCACCCAGCCAATTCTGGAGTAGTGGTGTGTTGAGAGGAGCAGGGCAGAGAGCATTGAAGCGGAACCCCTCGCGAGCGTGAACAATGGCCAACTCGCGGGTCATGGCGAGAACAGCACCCTTCGATGCAGTGTATGCCAGTTGTGGAGTGGCAGCGCCGACCAGCGCAACCACAGAAGCAGTGTTGATGACACTGGCCTTGGTCTTCTTGTTCTTGCGGAATGATAGGACCGCGTGCTTGCTGCCGAACCACACACCCTTGACGTTGATGTCCATTGTGAGATCCCAAATCTTCTCCGGAGTATCAATGGCATCTGGCGGGTGGATTAGCTGGGATCATAGGGTCAAATATGTCGATCGGCGTATGCTTACCTGCATCATCGGCATGCATGATACCGGCGTTGTTGAAGATAATGTCCAGGCCGCCCCAAGAGTCCAGCTGCTCTACGACAGCTTTGACGTCGGCTTCCTTCGATACGTCAACCTTTGACGTGGCGACCTTGCCAGTGGCGTTTGGTGCGAGCTCCTTGGCTTTCACAATGGCCTTCTCCAGAGCAGGCTCCGAGATATCAGTCATCATCACGTTGGCACCCTCGCGCAGGAATAAGATCGTTGTTTCGAGCCCAATGCCTCTGCGAATCGGTTAGACTTTCAAACCCTGACCATTCCGATGTAGTATGACCATGCGCTGGACATGAGATGTCGTCGATGGATGGATGAGGTTATAGGACTTGGTGTCGATACCCTTCGCCACCGTGGTTGATGAGTGATGTTCTTGTTGAAAGACCTACCCTGCTGCACCGGTGATGATGGCGTTCTTGCCTGCTAGGCGTCCTCGACCCTCGTTGTTGGAAGCCCTGTGCATGTCAGCTGCATATCATTTGTCAAAGGCTATCATCTTCATACATATTGTTGAAATGGCTTTGATTATCGCGGGCTGCGATGGCGACTACCTCGTGGGGAAAGACTGAGGATAATTGGGCAAGTCTCGTCGAGTGGCAAGTGATATGAGGTAGTCGATGTAAAAGTAGAAACGGTGAAAATGAAAGCGTTTGCTTGCCGACGAGAGGTAGTGCACGGTTTGATATCTCGATGGCTCTTGCTCAGAGATTGCCTTCACCGCGATTTTTCCCTGCGCCGAGTTCGCGCCAGCCTCCATGTCTGCTGCGGCATGGCGACGATAGCATCACTGGGATGGCATGTGCACACTTCGGTACCTACAAACACCATACGAGCTGTGCGTGCAGTTTGATCGAGATCTCTAGCGATTTCTGCTGATCCGCTTCCACCGCTCAATGCCTTCCGCCGAACATGGCTTCGTCCATCCGGCGGCCGGCCGGGACTTGGAACCTGAATGTGGAGACGGCTAGGAGGCAGATCATGGGACCCGCGGGCTGCAAGAGATAAGCTCGCGTTCCAAGGCGCCGAATACGCCAATCCACGATCATGTTGGTCTCTTCGATGACCACGAACGATGCACTCATCCTATGAGAGCCAAGACAGTGCAGCCGACTAGCGCTCGGCGATCAATGGGCGCCATAGTTCTAGTTGGATTCATTGTGCTGAAGCCGTTTTTGCGAGCCACATCCACTTTCAACATTGTCTACTGCCGTTGTACTCAACTTACAACAACAGACATTCCCTCACACAGCGCCCACGCGACATCATGGCCATCACCGACGACCCCTCCGAGCTAGCGTTTGACGACCTCCAGGAACTCCTGAAGAACGATATCAGCATCAAGGTCGCTGGTGTCGACATAGATGGCCAGCTTCGCGGCAAGCTGATGTCTAAGAAGAAGTTCTTCTCTGTGGTCAAATCTGGCTTCGGCTTCTGCTCAGTGATATTCGGGTGGGACATGCACGATCAGACGTACTTCAAAGAGCTCAAGATCAGCAACGCGGGAAATGGATACAGGGATATCACGGCAGAGATAGACCTCAGTAGCTTCAGAAGAATACCATGGGAGAACAACATCCCCTTCTTCCTGGTCAGCTTTCGCGAGCCAGAGGGAGGAAGTTTGAGCGCGTGTCCCCGAAGCCTGCTAGAGAGGACAGTCGACAAAATCGAGGCCAAGGGCATGGGCGCATTGGCTGGTGGTAAGTGTTCCACTCGGCCGTCTTTCGGCAGGTCCTGATCAACTCAGTGTGCCACATGGAGGATCATGAAGTGGCATCGCTGACCAGAGCGCTCTCTACGCGTAGCCGAATATGAGTTCTTCACATTCCGTGCACCTTCCGATACCCACATCTCGCCCAAGTCCGACGAGCGAAATTCAAGCGCCACGGCGACATTCCTTCAGAACAACCCAGTGAACCACCTTCCCAGCTTGGAGGAGGGCATGTTTGGATACTCTATGACCAGACCTGTGCACAACCAAGAATGGTACTATGGCATATTCGATGCATGCAGCAAGTTCAGATGCGACATTGAGGGCTGGCACACGGAGAGCGGGCCAGGTGTTTATGAAGCCGCTCTCGAATATGGCGAGATCAGGCACATGGCCGACAGAGCGGCTTTGTTCAAGCTTACGGTCAAGAGCGTCAGCTCAAACTACGGAATCACGCCTTGCTTCATGGCGAAGCCGAGAGAAGGACTTCCAGGAAATAGTGGACACATGCACCTTTCGTTGAAGGACAACAAGACGGGAACGAACCTCTTCGCCAGAGAGAAGACTGACCCGAATCCACCATTCGAAGGACTGGACAACGTGTCCGACATCGGCCGTCAGTTTCTCGCGGGCGTGCTTGACGGTCTCGCGGACATCATGCCTCTGTTCGCGCCTACCGTCAACAGCTACAAACGCCTGGTTGAGAACTTCTGGGCGCCAGTGACTGTCTCTTGGGGCCTTGAGCATCGTGCTGCTTCGATCCGACTCATTGCACCACCAACATCACCTCCAAAGGGCACCCGTCTCGAGATTCGTGTGGCCGGCGCGGACACTAATGGCTACCTGGTACTTGCTGGGATTCTCGCGCTGGGCTACCGAGGTATTGAGAACAAGATGGCCATTCCAATTCCTCCACTGGGCAAGGGCGAGGATGTAGGAGGCGCCGGAGATAAGGGTCAAAGACTTGCGAAGAGTCTCAAGGAAGCCACTGCGCACTTCGCCCGCAAGGACAGTATTGCTCGAGAAGTCCTTGGCGATGACTTTGTTGATCATTATGCCGGTACCAGAGAGCATGAAGTTCGCCTGTGGGACGAGGCAGTGACTGATTGGTGAGTTCTGTCAGGATCTGCTCGCTGTCACATGAGGACTAACACTCGCGCAGGGAAGTGAGACGGTACATCGAGACTGTCTAGACTCGTCGGATCGAGAAAGCTTCGACGGACGATGAAGTGCACTGTACGGAATGCCGGACCGTCTCTTACTCACTGAGAATGCGATCCAGTGGTTAATTCGCTGTTCGAGTCCTGGGGAGCTTCCTCCCATCACACGCCCTTCGTCTCTGTACTTAATAGTTGCAAAGGCAGCCTTGGGTGATCTGGCGGTATCGCACTGTAGCACGGCGAGCCTCAAGTACAGCAGATGAGACCACATCTTGTGTACCAAATTCAGCGGAAGCCCATTACTGTCCCAGCTAATTTTACTGAGACACGTTTCACATGCATGACTTTAATGCCTGTAGTCCAACCTCAAGCATTAGTCACGTGCGCACAACCCATGCTTTGTGCTCTTTGAACACGCCATCGCACGGGCGACCTCTCAACAATAACACGATATTGACTGCTGTAGACTCTCTTTTGCCCAAGGCATCCTAGGATCTTGTGGCAAACATCTCACGGTTATTTCTGACTTCGCCACGCTTCAATCCGGCCCGCCGAGCCCTCCCCAGTCCAGCCACAGCTGTGAACTTCACCACTGCGCTCCTCACCAACCTCATCAACCACACCATCCATCAACAGTCATCCCTCGTCGCACCACCTCAACAATAACCTCGAAGTCTACCACTCCCACGAGTCACCCGAACGCACCGATATACGAATCCCCTGAATCCGAACCGACAGCGCAGCCTACATCGTCACAATGGCCGCCGCGAACAATGACAGCCTCTACGACCCCTACGTCAAGCGTGGCGCGGAGGAAGGCACAGCAGGCAATGCGCGCACACAAGGACTTCAAAGCGTAGGTCGACCGCGCGGCTCCGAAGGGAGCGGAGGTGCGCAGCGGCGCTGCGTCGAGTGGACGGCCTGCAGGCAGCGAGAGGAGAACGCCGGCTGACGGATATACAGGAAATCGATGGCGCCGTGCGAACTATGCAAAACAACATCACCAAGATCTCTGAGCGTGGCGAGCGCCTAGATAACCTTCAAGACAAGACCGACCACCTCTCGACCCAAGCGAACAGCTTCCGCCGCGGCGCCAACCGAGTGAGGAAGCAGATGTGGTGGAAGGACATGAAGATGAGAATGTGCATCATCGTTGGTATCATCATTCTGTTGGTGGTCATCATCGTGCCCAGTGGTAAGTACCAGCGTGTTGCAGCAGTCGTGGGCGGCCAGGTCTGACGAGAGAGCAGTCGTTGCTTCAAGGAAGTAGAGCCACCAGTAAACGGACACCGCCACGAGACGTCGGAAGGATATTATGACATGACATGGAGCATGGAAAAGCTGCGTGCGAGCCACGAGGAATGAAGGCTGTCCAGAGAGCTGGAGTATCAAATCCTACATACCCCCAAACACCCTGTTGAACAGTATGCCGGAGTTCTCTACGAGAGGCGCTTGAAGAGCGATGACTTTTTGTGAGAGTAGTGCTTCCCATGGCTACTTTGGTTGTAGTACTATCATGTCTGGGTTAACGTCAATCTCTCAGTCGCAGAGTTGATAACATGCAAGAAGAGTGGAAGCTTGAGAGAGGTGAAACAAGTCAAGTCAACTCGCTTGCATTACATGCCAGTATCCATACCGCTCAAAGTCAAAACAAAACTCTGGGTATCACTATTCGCCATCGCCTCATGCAACAGTCGAGGCAGACCAACATCAACGCCCTCTAACCTTCTCTCATGCTTAGCGTCACGAAGCGCAAGGGTCGCACTTCCATGGTCGATCCTCGATCATTGCGCTCATTGTTCGTGTGCTTGTCGCTAGACCGCGCTTGTCGTTGCTCTACGACGCTTGACCTTGCCGCATGTGAGGACGGAGGCGATCGCGTAGAAGATGGCAACAATGCCCTGTGAGGTATGTCAGCGGTTGGAAGAGCGCGTGGGCGAGGACAAAGTCGCGTACGTTGATAATGGCCTTGATGACAGCGACGATGGCGTTCACGACCGCCATGAAACAACTTGTGATTGCGTTGACCACACTGTTGAACTGTCATCGCGTTAGAATGTGCTTGATATCGCATGGGCGGATTGACACACGCAAGATACGACTGCGCCCATTTTGCCGGTAGTTCCAGTGTTGCTTGATGCTTGGGTTTTGTGGTTGTTATGTTGACCTGATGGTTGCGCGGAAAAGCCTGCGGTTTGTGTTCTGCTCGAGTGTTGTCGATGTTTGCGGGTAAGTAAATCAAGACGCGCGCAGGAAAGGGACACGGGTGCTTTTTGTGAGAGGAAACGCGCAATGTCGCGCGTCGGAATGCACTGCACCTACCTTCCTGTGTCACAGTGAGGTCATTTCGTGATGGTAGCCTGCATGTGTGTTTATTCTGTAATATCTTTTGACATCCTTGTCGTTCCGTCAATACAACTGCGGCCTGATGGACTTTTCGGGCCATTGCCGCCGTCTCCCCGACGCCAACAAACAGTTTGCGGCGATTGTGGGCCGCTGCAGCACCTCGTGAGCACAGCTACATCTCGACATGTTGTTCACAAGCTCATAGGAAAGAAAAGTCTGCTCGTTTAGCGCGGCCTTCACGTCTGCGAAACAAGGTTTTGAACAAGGTATATCTTCTTCGGGCGGTCTGCTTGCAGTACCACACGTACCGAGAGTGGATCTACGCCACAAGGAGTCCTTGTAAGCGCCGATCACACAAGGCGGAAGATTACAGTACAGTACCTCAGGCCTCGGATATCTTCTTCGTCCACCACACATCCAACTGCATCTCCAGGTCGAAAGTCAAGTTCCGAGGCTAAGCATTCTGGCTGTCCGGGGCGACATTAGTAGCGCGGATTCTGCTCGTGCTGCTTTGGCATAAGCAAAGAATCAGCTAGGAGAGACTGATGTCTTGGTATCCAATGCTGGATATCTGCCCCGTTTGGAGACTCTGGCCGATGCTGATCCTGATGAAGTAACGCAGTAACAGCACATGATGAAAGCATTCTTAGACGGATTTTGAACACAGTGGTGGAAATGCTTCGAGATCAACGCCAAAAGCGCTTTCAACCTCTGCCGTGCCTTGCTAGGAGTCGTATTGAAGAACATAACAGTCGTGGACATCTCCACCTGCGTCAGAGGCATGCCAGCCATGTTCTCAGGGTCATGCTACGCCGCTTCGAAGCTGGCAGGGACCAAGATCCGGGAGATTTTCGAAACGGAGCAAGGCATACCTGTGATACATATTCATCCCGGCCTTGTGCACAGCAAGCTGAATATGAAGAGCGGTATCGAAGCCATAGACGACGGTCTGACCCACTCTTTGAGGTCTCGAGTCTGTGAGATTGGTCGTTAGATGCAGAGAACCTTGCAGGTCAGTTTGTGGTATGGGCAGTTAGTCTCGAGGCCGAGCGTTTCAGGGGCAAGTATCTCTGGTGCAATTGGGACATCAAGGAGCTCCTCGAGCGACAGGATGAGCTATCAGAGCCCGATCAGCTAGCTATGCTGTTCCAAGGTTGGCCTTTTAAGATAAAGCGGGAGCGAATTTCCATCAAGACTGGATAACATCACTGACTGTTGGGTTAGGGATGACGGTGCCCGTACGCGTAGTCTGAAAGGCTAGCAATCTGCTACTAAGTTCCGATGGGGTGATGAAAGTGACCTAACGCTGGAGGAGGTCGGGACAGCATTGATATGATTCCAAGACCATACTCGTTCCATCGTTTCATTTGGCTGGCGGCAGAAGAACTCTACTGATGAACGCCAGATCGAAGGCTCTGGCGCCGGCCTTTCGGTCACGCTCTCCTTGATCTCTGATGCGAAGTAGATCAGCGACCTTGAGCTCAAGCGAGTCGAGCCACTCAGCAGTAATTCCCGTTTGGTCTTCAGCCTGTACTGTTGTCCGTCCCTGGTCACTCTTGTTCCGTATTGGCTGGTCCGGCACGACGATGACATGACCGCTCTGGGCCGTCGTTGTCTTCGGCGGCAGGCCTCGCATGCGCAGTAACATGATGAGCATATCCGCAAAATGCTCGCCTTGCAGCCACAATTTATGTGGAGGAGTATCTAGAGGCCATGATGGCGGTAATTTTCCTCCTTGCGTTGTCGAGGCCGGATCTGGGTCCAGGGACCAATATAAGCTAGTCATGCGCTCAATGCAGTTCAGGAGAATGATGGCGGACATCAAAGTGGATACCCGCGAGACCTGCTGCCGTTGCAATAAGCGACGTTCTATCTCGTTCATGACAGTTTTTGCCAAGGTGGCGCATCGAGACTCTGTCGCGGCAAGCAGCTGTGCAGTAATCAGGTACTTGCTGTGCCCAGTGATATTGCTTTGAATACCACCCATCGCCACGTCTCCGGTGCCTCCAGCCTCAACGTCCTGCGACTCAATTGCGCTATATCGAATGCTTGCGTCAATACTTTCGTGCGAAGCCAGTATCATGGTGCCTGTCCAAAGCTCAATGACATTCTTCAGAAGCTGATCCTGCAGGCTGTAACTGGAGCGAGAGGTTTGTCCGGCATTCTGTGGTGTGGTGTGGGCATCTTCTAGCTCACCCAGGACTTGAGCCCGTTTTAATGTGTTCCTGACGAAGGATGAAGACTCCAGAACCATGCAATCTGATGTCGTCAGGCGTATGTACTGTTCGATCTTCGTAGACAATATCTCGCCGTCATCAAGCAGGATAATGTCCTCGGCGGCACTTAAAGGTGAGTGCGGCAGTGGTTGTTGAAGAGCAGGATCGACACTTTGCGCCTCTTCCAACATCGTAGTACGATAACCAACGAGTTCTGCTTCGTACCTTTTTGGATGTGAAACCATGTATGTTGACGAGCTTTGCCACACTCGCATCTCAATTCTGCCGGGCAACTGTGACTGCTTACGACCCTGAACTGCTGCGAGCACATCTATTCGAGCTTTAGCATGGAATAATCCCACAGACCACAAAGCGAATTCCTCCGCAACTCGTGTGCGGACACAGGAAGTCTTCCAAAGTCTTGCAGATTCTACGCCCTTGCATGTGAGGCAGGGCGTGCCTTCCGAGCATGGCTTCTTTAGCATACGGCAGCGTATACAAGCTCCTCGCTTGCGGATCGCCGACACCTGCTTTCTTCGGGTGTCAGAAAAGCGACCACGAGCTTTGGGCGTTGAACCAAACCCAGCATTCACATGCTGAAGTAGTATGCCGTGCTGGACATTGCTCGAGAAGTAAGCATCAGGCATACTTTCATGCTGCAGAGTGTCTGCACTGCCATGACCCAGTGTTTGCGACGCACTGGCATTTGACTCGCCGGCCTGCTGGCGGACTTCCAGCCGAGGATCCAACGTAAAAGAGGGTTGTAATCTCGCCTTGCTGTCACCTCGCTCTAGCCGTTCATTCGCCTGTGCAGCCGTTTGTACCAGCGGGGCAATGCATTCAACTAGACTACCCGCGGCAGAAGAAGGTCTTGGTGATTCGGGAATATTTGCTGCCTTACGCAGCTCCTGGATCAGGGCATGATCCGAGGTCATGTGGTCGTCGCTCTGTGCGTCTTCTGAACATCTTACTGAGTCGCCACCCTTGTGAGAGGAGAAGTCAAGGTGACGCCTGGACACTTCAGCAAGAGTGTCTAGTGCGGATGGGTCCCGTGATAAAGCGGACCCCTGCTGTGTCATGGAGACAGCAGGCTTGCGCTCGCTATGTGTTGCAGCACTGGGGCTTCGACGAGCTTCCGGGCTGTGAGAAGAAAGCTGTTGCATTGACTGAAGAGCATGTTGCCGCTCATTTGGACCGATCTTCTGACAACTTTGGGTCACATGGCTGATCAAGCTATCGACCCGGCCTTTGGGAAACTGTACAATGGTTAACAGGAGCAAGCGCCAACGCCACGTCAGGATGCGTTTCATTGTCATCTCTTGTTGCGGCCATGGAATCAACGGCGCACTCACAGCTTCACCGCAACTTCTGCTACACCAATTCTATCAGCCCGCTTGACAAGACACATAGCCACGTGTCGAGACTGACCAGGTATAGGGGTATCGATTGCTCGAGTTATCAAGCTTGTCGCCGCGTTGGAAGTGCTCGCTGACACGAATGTCAGTTGTGCGATTGTGAGTGCATTGTCGAACGGCGGCGCTTACCTGACAATTGCGTTGGGTCGACGTCCCATTGCAAGGCTCAGCGGTCGGCAAGGCTGTGGTCGACGGCAAGGCAGAATCGACAGCACTGGCACTGGGAAGGGTCGAAGGCGGTGTAGGAATCAACAACAGCTTCAGCAGAACTTACAAGGGGAAATGTCATGGCGCAAATAAGGTTTTGGGACAAGCGGAGAAGTACAACAAAGCAGGCACGCGATCTCACCAGCCGCCGAGAAGTACCGCTTGTCATCCTGCTGTTGCTACTGCGTATCTCGCCCTCGACGGCGCATGTGAATTTGCGTGCGCTGCGTGGTGGTCGACCGTTGCCCAAACAGAGTTCCGGTTTAGCCAACGCCGAGTCGGCTAAATCGAGCAGCAGCTAATTTAGTTCTACACCCCCACCTGCCGTTCCGAGATCACCTTCGTGAGCCGGTCCGGCAGGCGCAGAACTGAGAAGACCAATGGGCCGAGATCTCCAGCGCATGGCAACCGAGTCGTGACGATGGCGACTTCCACAACAACAGAAGACGAGATTCGGCCGCATAGCATCACAACTGTACAGCTACTGAATCCACGGCGGCCGCCGACGATGGAAGGGTCGAGCTCAAGCCAGACCCCGGCGGATGCCACGGCGCTGGCAACGCCTGGTGATAGCGAGAAGCTAAAACGCAAGAGACAGCCCAGGAACTCAGCCTGTCAAGGATGCGCCTCGTTGAAGATGAAGGTGCAACTGCGGCCCATCGCGTGTGCATTCACACACGACGTATCCATTCACCACTGACGTGTTGCTGCAGTGCATCTCGACCAACAATGGCAAGTGCGAAAGGTGAGGGTCACATCTCGGAGATTTGAGTTGACAGTAATCTTGCACACGGACCGACTGCCTAGCCGATATCAACATGCCCCCGGGGCTGGTGCTGCGTGAGCATCGACAGCGCGTGCTGTACATGTACAGTAGCTGCCATGCATATGTACTGTACATGTACAAACATGACATGGTGCCTGCGTCGATTTCCGCTTCTGCTCCTTCCCCATCTCGGCATAATAACGTCCAGCGCACCTGCCACCGTTGCTAACGATGTTTGCCCAGATGCTTGCGGATGGACAGAGACTGCGTGCCTGCAGTGCCGAAGCCGCGCAAAAGAAGGACAGGAAGCCGACTAGGCCCAGAATGTAATCAGGGCATGCCTCTGGTGGACTTCGCCGCGGCATCGTCGTCGACTGCTGGACCACCGCCACCGCTACCGCCACCGCCACCGCCACCGCCACCACGTTTCGATCCTGCCCGGCCAGGTCGGCCAGACGAGGCTGAGAGACAAAGCCTCCTACAGCAGCACGATCTCTCACATACGGACAGCAAGACCTTTGTCGCTCTGTTCTCCCGAGGCCTCGGGAACATCGCGGTATGTCACCGCTACCTCCAAGATCCGCAAGGGCTTTCCAGGGACACTGTCGAGCTTACTCCTTTGCAGGCAGTCGATGAGCTGCTACGCGGCGTCGACTACAGCTTCGTTGCAAACAGCTTCACAATTTTTCGCCAGCTTCAGTCGTACTTTCCATTCGTGGATCTCAAGCTCGGTGCAGATGTGATTTCCATGGTCGCCAGGCGACCTCTACAGACTCTGTCCATCTGTGCAGTGGCCGCTGCCGCATATCCAGAGGCACAGAGCCAGCTAAGTGAGGCATTTCAGTATGCACTGTCATCCAAGGTCATCCTTGGGACGGAACGAAGCATTGATATCATGACCGGAGTCCTGGTCTACCTCGCATGGCATCACCACTATCTCTCGGACCAGCAAGTGTATCAGCAGCTTTACTTGCTCGCAGGCATTGCTGCTGACCTCGGCCTTTACCGAACACGCCTGGACGCCCTCGACCCTGATAGCACGCTAGAACGAGATCGTGCCTTCGTCGGCTGCTATCATCTCTGCTGTGGCCTTACCGCCACCGGCTTCGACAAGCCGAGCCCCTTGAGGTTCACAGTCAATCTCCGACGGTGCGCAGATGGCGTCGCTTACGCTGGAGCACTGCCGACCGATCGAGACTTGCCTGGACTATTGGAGCTCACAGTCGCCATGGACGAGATGGAGAACAGTATTCGTCACGAGGTGGCAGCGGAACAACGACTGCCAGTACAGTTTGTTGACTCACATGCTAAGACAACCGTTCAGAGGCTCAAAGCGTTGAAGCGCGAGCATCCTGCCCTTGGTGGCTCACTGGCTTATGCGGCTGCTACAAATCATGTCTACCAAAGCCTCCTTCGAATCAACGATGCCCCGGAATCTTCTGTTCTTGTACAGGCCGCATGTGGTATTAAAGAGTATCTGGAGGACATCCTGGCGCGACCCCCTGTCTTACTCCATCATGCCGCCATCCTTGATTGGGCAGGCCTGGTAGAGAATCTCGTGCTCATGGCTCGAATTGCCAAGCGCTCCACGATGTCAGGTGGATGGGAAGCAGCTGCGCTCACATCAATGTTGCCGTGCGAACAACTACTTGATTCGATATACAATCACATGTCAGCAGCACCACAGAACGATGCACTCTTGCCCCGCAGTGAGGCGCTGCTGCAACGTCTAGGGCGCATATGCGATGGCATCAAGCGCCGAATTCTACATGGCAACGCTCCAGATACAGTTCTGAATGAAGGTGTACTGGAGGCGAGGTTTTATGAAAGTCTGCTTTCTGCTTAGACCTGAAATGCGGAAGTACACATGCTGCTTTGACGTATAGCGACTTTCCTGTACCATATGCCTCCAATGGGCTTTCTTCACACTGTACAGCTAGCAAAAGAGCATCATCATCGTCATCATAGACCGCTAAGAATCTGAGGTCTTGCTATATATTCATCTCCCGCTTCGGCCAGTTCCCGCCCTCCTTCCAGTCTCGCGTCTGTTTGCTCATTTGAACACGACCTTATCAAGCGGCAAACAGGCCGGTGCACTCATAAAGCTGCTTGCGCTGTTCGAAGAACAAGTCTGCAACGAGCCATGTGGCCCCATCCAGACGACATCGTTATTGACCCACGATTACTTGCCAATAGTCCCGAGACATCGGTTGAAACGGCTCCTTCTGTCCAGACGCCCTCGCATCATTCGATGCCGACTGTCATCTCACCACACGTCGACAATCAGCAGCAACAGATCGACCACGCCATCCTGACCGGCGACCCAAGCAAAATCCGAGGCAACGCCTTGCTGGGCCTGAACTCGAGGTATAGCATCGAACAGAACAGATCACGCCCACATCCTCCGTCCCCCCCCCCCCCCACCCCCCAGAGCTAGCAGACTTCTCAGCACAAGAATTTCGCCATCGGCTCGATTGGGCTCGCCGAGCTTTGCAAGAAGTGCCATATATTCGTCCAGCTGACATGGTCTGGCATGTGATGGAGCACATACAGGAAGCGGATCCTTCAACGGCGGGGTGGATCAGTCGATATCCGTGGCTTCTTCCTAACCAAAGCGGCCGCTGTTAATCACATGCAATGTTTGGTCTTGGCGGGCGGTGTGCCGAAGGGGTTCGAGAGTTCCGCGCGGTTGGTGGAGCATGTTGGCACCGGTAACGTGCGGGAAGATTGCGATCGGCCTGGCGGCGTGGGCTTGGGCGAGGGCTTGCGGGAGTGTTGGGAAGGGTGCGATCGGAAGAGAAGAGGTCAATTTGGTGCTGCGAAGAATCTTTGCTGCTTGGGCCTGTTGCTTGGTCAGTAGCTTTGAGGTTGAGAGTGCATTCATCAGTGCAATGCCGTAATTGTGAAGCAGCGCTGTGATTCCTCGTCGGAAACACTCTATGATTTGCAAGCCTTGTGACATTACTGTACATCTAAATTAGGGCATCTACGAGTCGTGACACTCACTTGCACAGGCCTCAGACGATCCAATCCCTTTCGATACACGAATGATTCCAAAAAAAAACCGCCCAGTGTCTTTCCAAAGGCAAGAAACCACGCCTCGCGCTCACGCCCCGCAGCACGCTCAACTTGCTGTAATCAATACATAGCTCGTAATGGCATTCATCCGCTCCGCGCTGAGCTTAAGGCCAACCTTGAGTAACTCCTGCGCAACCTCAACATCTTTATGCTGCAGCTCGTGCCACTTCTCTGGCGTCAATAACCAGGCTATGCAGTCGCTTTCGGCAATGACACTACATGTCCTTTCTGTCTCGCTGAAGAAGGGGAGCTCGCCGCAGGTTGTGCCAGCTACGATGCTCTCGTGGTAATTACCTTGCTCCAGAGAGTACTCAGCCCGAAGAATGCCAGACTGGAGCAGATAGAAGCCATCCGCTCTGTCGTGGCGGGCGTAAAGTAGATCGCCTTGCCTGTACTCTCGATATAGGAAGTAGGGTACCGCCCGGAACCAGAAGTCTTCGTTTTTGGAGGTAAGGTCCTGGAAGGCTTGCAGAATGAGAGGTAAAGGCTGTTTGATGTTCTGCCATTTCGATGCCCGCTCCGGTGTGCTTTGTTCGACAATGGTCTGCGTGGCCGCTTCTTGTCGTAAGGTCGTGCGAGGTGAGCCAACAAAGCGATCCAGGGCCGTGATCATGTTTGTTCCGGGCGGCTCGGATGGTATAGCCATGGGTGGCGAGTCACCCCCAGCGCGAAGACCACCCTGCTGTTTCTCTGTCAGCGTCACCAGCATGCCATTCTCACAGGCCTCGAGTGCCCCATTCAGGTCTTCGAAGACCTTCGGCGGAGGCGCTTCCTCGCTCTCTTCAAAGAGGCCGTCCATTTTGAGACTGCGGCCGACTTCGTCCTCCAGATTGACGCCCGCCACCATCATCTCAACGCCCTTCCTCCGGAGGATACGATACATCCGTCCAAATCCTTCTGCAGCCGAGAAGTCCACGCCAGTAACGTGGGAGAAGTCCAGAACGAGATACCTGATTGGCGCTGCAGCAAATGCTTCAGCATCAACGAGAGCTCGTACCGTCTTTTCAACACTAACGATACTGCCGAAGAAGAGGTAGCTACCTAACTTGACGACGCGAATCTGGGGTCCAACGCGATGTAAGTAATGCCTTTGTCTTGGGTGACGACGCACGGTCGACTCTGCGATTTCTCCGGAGAATTGCGCCCGAATCACAGTCTTCCTCGAAGTCTGCACAACATAGACAAGACAGGCAAGCCCAATGCCCACCGCCACTCCAACGACAAAGTCGTATATGCCCATTACAAGGGCAATGATAACGATTGTGAAGTACTCCAAGCGATGAAGCCTTCCATATGTGTCGATGATCGCTTCCTTTGCCAGGTCGATTCCGAGATAAAAGATCAGAGTTCCGACCACAATGACTGGTACATATCCAATGACGACTGGACCAATGACCCACAGAGCAGCAGTGGCAGCCGCGAGTAGATATCCAGCAAGCCTGTTATCGCCCCCGGTCTCCATGAATAGGACACTGTTAACGTAGACCAGGTAGTTCTGTATGCTGCCGACACAACCCGATAGAGTGTTCGAGACGCCATGTAGTATGAGTTCCCGATTCAGACTGACATTGTCCTCTTCCATCTTCATGGCCAGGTTTGGTATGTTGATAGGAACATGAAGAATGCCGAAGAATGTTAGCGCGAACTGCGAGGGTATCGTCATTGCCACTGCCTTCCAGTCGACCAAGCCGAACTTGTAATAGCTGTAGAAATTGTAGAATGTCTTGTCGGCCGCAGGGCTCTCGAATACCCAGCCAGCGCTTCGTAGCTTGTCCATATTGAGGGCAGGCACAGCGACCGTGATGATGTAGAAGATGACAGTGATGGCGATGTAATATGCCGGAACCAAGAACGGCCTGTCGTAGTGTCGCTTGACAACGAGCAGTATGATGGCCAGGCCGAGAGGTGGCAGCCATTGGGCTAGGCTCATTGGAGCAAAAAGCTTATCCAGCACTTCCTTGGAGAAGTCGAGGTTGCCATCTAGACGGACGGAGACTTCGACTCCAGTTAGGAACAAGAAGATGCCGACGCCACCTATACATCCAACCAGGATAGAATGCGGAAAGAAGCTGACTATCGACCCAAGGCGGGCAGCGCCAAGACCAAAAAAGACAATGCCAGTCAAGATGGAACTCATGGCATACGAGGTAATAACGGTGGCTCGAAGAGCGTCAGCATTGTCGGTGCCCATGACACCAATGATCATGTGAGTCATCTTGTGGAAGAAGGGAACCACTTCTATCATTTCTGACCCCACGCCGCCGCGGAATATGCTGCCACTCGAGTAGACGAGCTGGGATACGATGCAGCTCACGTAGAACATCGATACGCCGTCCGCACCCATATCGGCAAATGTCTCTTCTCCCAGTGGGAATAGGATGATGCCGTACGATAAGGCATCGAGAAGATTCAGCAGCAGTCCTAAGAACACCGATGGCAGCATCGTAACTGGCCTGACCACGACAGTCTGAGCAATCTGCCGTATGTCCCATGTTTTGGGTTTGCTCATTGTCTTCATAGCATGCTCCACTTCACTCGAAGGAGACCGATGATAGGGAAGTCGGTCCAGTGTCCTTCGTTTCGCTGACGGCTGGGCTTCGAGCTCACCAGCGGCATTGTAGGTCGGCCTTCGAGTGGATCCTATGCGTTCGCGTGGCAGTAATGGAGTCCTTTCGTTCGTGTTGACTCCGATGCCGTCGGTCACAACAAGCTCAGGAACTCGCGACGTCGAACCGCACATATTCGATCTAAGACCTGAGGCTGATCGAGTGTCGTTGTCTCCGTAGATCAGCAGAGCATCACTGGCGTGAGACAGCACCTCCGAGCCCGATTCGCGATGTTCACCCTCGAGCGGCGTCACAGCTTCGGAAAGCTCTGCAATGGGATCAGTCGACAGATTCGTGCCTACCGTCACTGAAGCATCGATATCTTGTCGTTCACTCTCGAATCGTTTCGAGAGCTCCGAATCATCCAAGAAAGATGAAGAGAGCTCAGCAGTCTGCTCTCTTACAGCCGACGACGAGTACTGAACGTCTATCACATGGTCAGAGCTGTGGTAGATAGCAAGCTTATCAAACACGATCACTAACCCTGGTTGGCTTTCTGATTCACATTATGGATGTAAGACCTGCTCGGAAGGCTGCCGTATGGGCCGGCCGTCGACGTGATAGAAAGAGCTCTTGCTCTAGGGACAGGCTGTCTTGAGGTCCTGGCCGTTGAGCTGAGATCGTATGAGACAGCAGCGGATGTATGGCCAGACGAGTCATCATTGCCTGGCAAAGCATGCTGGGAGCCTTCAGCGGATGCGGTTGAAGACATCCTCCGCCGCTGGAGGAACGAAATTTTCGCAATGCAAGACGCGAATGGCGCCGCCCAAGGGCGAGCTTCGCGGCGCACAGATCACGGCACAATGCCGAGCAGGTGTACAGTACCTCAGTACGTACGGTATGTAGCCTGGAACACTCCTGCAGATCACGGCATCTTTGCTGGAGCTGTGGTCCAGTCGAGCGTGGACGTGCTATCGGTTCCCTGCGCTCATATCCATGCCAGGACCGCCTAGTTCATGCAAAGATCTATCCCTGGTTGATGTCGTGAGATGAGCTCCGTTCGTTCGTTTGTGACTGGTCGAAGCAAGGAACGAGACTTTTCTGGGGACATGAGCCAGGACCGGTTAACTTCTTCTTGGAAGTTAGTTGCGCATCACATGTGCACAGTCGCACGTCGTGCACAGCCTTAATCAAAGCTGACTGCTTGCCTAGGCGAACTTAGTTCAATATTTGCTTGGAATGCCCTAAGTTTAGTGGAGGTGTGCACGACTCGCCTAATGAGTGCACGAGCAGGAAAATTTCAAGCCGTCTCCACCTGCCTGTGACGAATCGTGTGAGCGGGGCGGATGTTGTTCACAAAGACAACCAACGTCAGGCCACGCACTCTCACAACGATCATCTGACGAGCGACATGCTCAATCTGCGACAAGAACCATCGGATGACCATTGTGAAGGCTGATAGCTGACAGCTCGAAAGTCTTTAGAAGTTGAGACATATCCTGCATCTTCCGAAGTGCATTGCGCCTATCGAACTCTGCAGCTAGCTTGATGCACATCTCCGCACTTCCATCATTCATAGACAAACGCAGTTGATGTGTATGTTTTATTACGTGGCCGTGGCCAGCTCGATACCTTCTTCCTCCGCCGAGCGCAAGATGTAGCTGCGAACCTTTGCATCAGGAGCCAGCTGGATCGCAAGCTTACCTGAAGCATCGACCTTGTCCGACTCCGCTCCAGCCTTTAGCAGTGCAAGCGCTGTATGACCATGTCCCTCTGCGATTGCGTGATGCAGCGCCGTGCTGCCGTCAACGTCTGTGGCATTGAGCGGGCTTCTGTGCTCCAACAACAGCTTGACGATAGGCACGTTGCCCACGGCAGCCGCACGATGCAGCGGCAATTGCTGTCGCTTGTCCTTGACTCTTGCCGATGCCTTGTGTGCGAAGAGCTTCCGTGCTGTGTCGAGGTTCGACTTTGATGCGGCAAAGTGCAAAGCCGTCTGTCCGTTGTTCGTCTTCTCATCCGGATCGGCGCCTTTGGCGAGCAAAAGATCAACCACATCATCGGCGTCCTGGACGCTTGCGGCCATCATCAAGCTCGTCCATCCTGCGCCATCTTTGGCATCGACATCGAAGCTCTCCAGCTCGGATAGTAGCTGCACGATAGGTAGACGGTTGTGGGAGACGGCCCAGTGGATGGGCAGCCGATCATCGTCGTCTCGGCGTGTTGCGAGCTTTTGGTCGGCATTGAGCAGCGACTCGACCTTTTGGGCTGAATCCCGTCAGTCAAGGCCTCCACGCGTAGGGCGGCGACTGTACTGACTCTGTCCTTCTCGACAAGCCGCGTGAATCGCGAACTTGTCTTGCTGGTCGACATCCATCGCGCCAAGTCCAGAAGCGCTGAAAGCGACGAACGAACGCGACTCTGGGGGCAAGAACGTCATTGGAGTTCAGGGACCCCTGCTGCCCACATGGCCACGCGATGACCGATCAGCACGAACCTCATCATCACAGTCATCATACAACATGTACTCTAACAATAATAAGTCTATTCGGGGATCCTCGCCTTCTTCCGCACCCGCGCCTTTTACTTCGAAGTGGCCGCTGGTTCCTGCACACGCTTCTTCTCCATCAATGTGCTCCCGCTCCGGCCCGAGCTTACATACCATGCCGCTGTTCTCACAATCTCCAGGACAACATCGATCTCCTCGTCACAAACCGGCGCATAAACCATGGAGAAGCCCACCGGCAAATGATGCTTGAAGACGCCCGCCAGAGGATGTCGCTCGCCCCAGCCGGCTTCGAGCATGACGTTGGCGTCTGCTGGGTGAAGCGTCATGTGGAAGCTCCCATCGGACTCGTGAAGGTGGCAGATCTCTCCGCGGCAAGTTTGATTTGCTGGGTTAGCTGAGAACAATCCTGTACTGTGCTTCTCGAAGCAAGATGATCCGACCACGATGTCGTTGTTTTCCCCCGGTGCCATAGCTTCCACGGCGCTTGCGAGCTTCTTGTATGTTTGCTCGTCTGGCTTCTGATCGATCTGACGATGAGGAGCGATTCCTCTAGTGGTTGGGCGAGGTCTATTGCGATGCGGCAAGCATTTGAGGTATCCCTGCTTGCTGAGGAAGTCGTTTGGTATCGGTGCGGCGAGGTATCGATTCCGCAACGCGAACAGACCCAAGCACTTGACTTTCAGATATCCGTAGACAGTTTGGGGCGTTCCTCCTGGGCCCAAGTCGATCTGGGAATATTAGAAGGACTCCTCGCCAGATACATCTCCCCTGCTTGGGACCATCGCCCGCAGAACTTACGAAGGCTTTGTAGTCATTCTTGAAATACACCGCCACCTGAAGAAGAGCAGCAATCACCACTGCTGCTCCAAGTAGCTGGATCACAATGGCTGCCATAAAGTACGCGGATGTGGTGTTGTGTTGATTGGTTATCAGACCGCGGCGTGGTCCTTCTGGTGTCTGTATCTCAGATGCTGCTGGTGGGGGGCTTTGTGGTAGCACCATCGATCTTGTGTCTCAGGCCGGTCTTATTGTAGGTGTGCTGATGTTGTGTCACGTCTATCTTTATCTGTTTGCTTACAGGCAAAGTCTAACGGATGCTTGCGGAGAACTATGGGCAAGGAGTGCCAAAACTTCCCAGACTTCTCTCATTATTACATCACACGAAGGTATCACCGGCGAGGTCGAAATTTACTCAGTGGCACGTATCTCAGGCTCGTGCAACGCCAGTCGTATGGTCGGGACACCACAATCCAACACCAACACCAGCCGCTGTCAGCGGTGCGTAGCCGACGTACGAGCATATACCAACA
Source organism: Nothopassalora personata (assembly GCA_033816765.1). Lineage (NCBI taxonomy): Eukaryota > Fungi > Ascomycota > Dothideomycetes > Mycosphaerellales > Mycosphaerellaceae > Nothopassalora > Nothopassalora personata. The sequence continues at coordinate 5,056,621 of CM066287.1, read as the reverse complement.
TACGGAAACATGTGGGCCGAGACATGGATGACAGAAGCAGGCCTTTACTCTCGTCACATGTCTGTTCCATTTGATACTTCTACAGCTTTGTGCTCTTGACAAGCCCCTTTTTGATACCGGTGAGCTCTCCTCCGTATCCTCCCCGTCCCTCCCCACCTTTGTACACTGGCTTGATAGACGCCAGTTTCTTCTTTTTCTCCTCGTATTTCTTCTTTTTCTTGACACGTGGATTTCGAACGTCCTTCTTTCGATGAGGAGTAAGGCCCTTGTTCTTTTCAATAAGATAAGAAATCTTGCGCTTCCCGTCCGTACCTACAACTTCCTCCGAAACCACGCGGCCGCCTTCAAGGGCTGCTTGCCGTTGTGCTTCTGCCAACTCTGCCCTATCGGCTTTCTTCTTCGAAGCTCGCGCGGCAACAAGGTCGTAGTAGTCGTCCTCGTCCGCTTCATCTCGAATTTGCTTTGCTTGTCGGTGGTCCTCTTCGTCACTCTGACCATCCAAGTCGGCATCGCCATCGTCATCGCGTTTTCCACGATTGGCAGCTTCGGCATTGAGACGTGCTTGTCGATCTTTCAGTCGTTCTCTGTACGGGATATCATCGTCACCGCCAGCATTCCTGCCTGCTGTTCCACGTTTGGAGGCCTTTTGTGCAATCTGAGATGTATAGAACCTTAGACTCTTCTTCTTCTGCGCTTTGTCGGCGGCTTCGCGAGCAGTCAATGGTGCTTCCTCACCCAGGTCCGAGTCCTCCTCGTCCTGCTGCACTCTTCGAACAGTCGATTTGAGTTTCTTGGAAGGTGCGATCAATGCATCCAGATCAGCGAGGCCTGCTTCGGTCTTCATCATCCTTTCCGCTCTTCGCTGCTCAGCTGCTGCTTCAGTCGCATCTGCAAACCGTTGCGCTCTAGACTTCTTGGGCACTTTGATGAGTCTGTTTGGTGGCTCGTCGATTGGTTTGTGATCAGTATATTGTTCCTCCTCTTCCTCCTCGAGGGTTGCTGAGACATGGCCACTTCGACTGGGAGCCTCAGGGAGTCCCTCGACCTCATTCCAGAATTCACGAGCCTTGATCAAGCTGTCCATGACGGGATGATCTCGCAGCTGTACTGCAGACATGGCAGTCGCTTCTAACTTGCCTTGAGCAGCAGTAGAGGTAAATAGTGAGAAGTACATTACGAGAGCACCAATGTACGCGGACGCCGCCAGGAGCTTCGTTCGAGCGACCGGGGACGTCCCAGCAGCTCCCGATAGACGTGCATGTACTTCTTGAACACGGACCAACTCTTTGCTGAGCGGATCGAACTCTGGATATCGAGCCTTGAGCAGTTTGAGTCGCTCCGAGAAGCTAAGATCCGGGGCGATCTGGAGCTGTGGAAGGACCTCAGTAATGACTGCCCGTTGATTCGAGGATTGTGTGTCGTCTATAGTATCATCTTGCTGCCATTCATCCTCGTCGAAGCCGTAATCTGCTGCTTGCATTGCCCGAAGCTGCATCTTCTGCAATCGAATGGCTTCCGCCTCCTGCTCAAGAGCTCGCTCCTCCGTGTCGATTTCGTCTTCGCCATAGAGATCCGCCTTGGACGTTCCCCAGCCGACTTCGTCTTCTTCCTCCGCTCCATCGCCATTGGCCTCATCCTCTGAATCCAGCTGTGCGCCATTCGGCTGGAGAGTACCGGCATCCTCGCCATCTGGATCAGACTCCTCCTCATCCTCTGAATATCCTAACACCTCTTCATCCGATTGCTGCAGGAAATCCTCTTGCTCTGCCTGTCGGCGCCTGCGTTTCGCCTCTGGCGCCTCGCCAAGTCGGATTTCGTCCTGGTTGAGGTGGAATTCATCATCCGAGTCGGCGACATCTTCGAACGTCCTGATCTTCTTCCTCGATTCGCCAGGGTCGAGCTCAATAGTGTCGCCTGGATCTGGCGCCTGTGGCGGCGCCTTCCGCTTCTTGGCCATGCTGTGGGTTGATGAAAGGCCAAAGGTGCCACGTGAGATGCAACAAGACGATATTTCTGACTCTGGCGCCGAGTTACGGCACGAACCGAGAAAGGCTTGCTAGCGCCTCGCGTGGAGCACAGGAGGACTCGAACGTGCCACTCGGCTGGGAGCTCCTTCCGCACATAGGGAATCGCAAAACTGGCTGGCAATGCACTGTGGCAAAGCCTCTCGTCTTTGTCGTCTCAGATGCCAGTCACTTTCCCTCATCCCCCCCAAAACGCCTCATCCTCCGTCGCATTTACCTTCGGATTCACATAACACTACTGCAGCACAACCATATGGTGTTTGTATTTCTTACCATCGTCATCGCCGGAGCCTGTTTGCATATGCTGCATACACATATCGCGTAAAAACACGTTGTGTTGGTGACAGGTGAGTCTCGACGTGTGCGCATGGTGTTTTAGTGCGTCCGTCGTCTCCGAAACATCCACGAAATTCGTCCACCCACTCACTACAAAGCCATCAACATCACAACAACGCAGCGACTGGTCATTATGAAACATAGTTATTCTGATATCGCAATGCACGTGCGAATCAAATGAGCGTATAAACGTGTTAAGTGAGCGTGTGGAGCATTTGATATACAGGTGCAACATGTCGCGTCACAAATCCAACCTGAGGCGGGATGAGGCGTTTGGGAGGATGGGGATACATGTCTACATGCCAAGACTGCGGACAGCTCCAAGTCTGACTAATCAATCAGATCCGATCAAATGGTGGATACTAACCACCCAGCCCCCCGCTGCACTTGAGTCGTCCCACGAGATCCTATCCCCTTCGGGAGCTCCTCCTCTCGTGGACCCCTACCAAATTTGCTGCGGCTACAGGAAAGATAGATGTTGTTAGCCCTCACTGGGTGGGCATGCGTAGTGAAAGTGCTAGAGAGTTATGTAATCAAATTTGGAATTGTGGCTTAGGTTTGGGGGCGGCCCGTAGCCGTATATGGGAGCTGCAAGTAGTCGAAAATGTGAGCACCTTGCGATATGAATTGATGCGCTCCTGGGATGCTGCAGCAGCATGTGCGCGCTCAATCGTTGGGACAACTCCGACCGTCCCGCGACACAAATTCCAGACATGCGAGGCGATCTTGACAGGTTCGCTGCAGGTAGTGGCTGCAGACGAAACAGCCGTGCCATGCCACTGGGTAAGGCAGTCTGCAGCAGACGACGAGATCGTTAAGCCGCATCTATCGTTCCGAAATCATTCACACGCACGTCTTCTGATGCCATGCCGTGGCGAGGTCCGCTCCGGCTTGATGCTCTATATACATACCGGTTGGTGGTCTCTTTACCCCCCAATGATCTCCGCGTCTCTTTTCGGCCTCGGTGTACTATTTTCCTCATTATACATCCAACATTCCCCTCGAGGATCCTTGGAAGAAGCAGCCTTTGTCACTCAAGCCACGGCGAGGTTGGCATGGAGACGTCCACAACAGCAGATAGTTGGTCACAGCGGGTGGACTCACGGGCCAGCGGTCCTGTATCTTCTGCTTCGTCATCAAGGAGCATCAGGTCGTTGAGCACGAAGTGGAAGCCATCATGGCTGTCGAGAAGCGCTAGTATAACGGATTCGAACGCCTCTAGCGGAAGACGATCCACTTGCACGACTAGATGGTCTGTCTCGACCAGTACTGCATCATCAGTGTCTACGCGATCTTCTGCCTACTCCAACACATATGAGCTTCCTGGCTCGTCATTGCATCGGCCCTTCGCCCACAAAGAACCTGCTGAACCGTATGATAGCGCGCTCGATGCAACGCTTGCTCTGGCGACATTGGCAGAAGACATCCCGGACTTTGATGAAAAGCAATTACCATACGACAGAGGCGCAGATAAAGGATTAGGAAGGCCATTTCGTGCGGATGCTGTGCGATGTAGCGAATCGAGAGCAACTTCGACCATATCAAAGGTATCTTCGAATCCACGCGACTTGCCCGCCGAATCGGCAGAAGTGGAGATGTTCGCTCGAGAATATAATGGGTACTGGCGCCCGTCATTCACAGCTGCTATACCTCCAGCTGTCGCAATGTGCGGGACCATGCTACTGACGGCGAGACTCCCTGCGCGTCTTGCGAACGGAAAGGTTACGTCGACAGATCCTGCGCTGTACGATCAAGCATGCTCGTTGCGAGAAAGCCTCGCTAATGCAGCTTCGGCAGAAGAAGCCATGCAGATATTGTACACATGCAGCATAGAGGCTATCATTGTTGCATTACGATCCAGTCTAGACGGCGCCAATCTTCCCGTAGTACCTGAGCGTCCTGCGTAAGTTGGTCCTATCTTCGCCATCAACATGTGGCGCCGCACTGACCACATACGCAGTTGGGCTATCTACCAGAAGATTGCACAAGCCAAGAACCACCCTGAGAAGCAACCGAAATTGTGGAAGAATGTTTCGAAGCTCTTGAGGAAGATACCGTCCGACCAGATGGTGATAATAATGTTCTTACTCTCCGTCGCGCGGAGGCTGCATAGTCGAGATATCGACATAGATGGTCAGTCGCCTGCCGTCTATCTCCTCAAGAAGCTATGGCCGCGATATGTTAGCGAGGATGCTTCCAAGCTGCTCATGCTTTACTACGACCAGATGCCTCTTGACCTGCCAATGGTCCTGGAAGCTGTCAATTATCGATTCAGTGGTAGGCGTTGCAATGTGTTGGCGCTTGGAGCTGGCATAAGGGATAGTCGCCCTTCTGTCGAACGTGGCCCACGAGGGGTGCAGGAGATGTGCTCAGCTTGAGGCTGCAAACCTAGCAGCAGGGTTCAATAGAGTCGTATACCCCTCGGTCACGGAATGGAAGATGTGTATCCACAGGTCTTCCCTCAGGTGAAGTGCACGAGAGCAGCTCGCGTAAGCCAAGGTGGAGCATGGTCAGAGATGATCGATGGCCACATCAGAGGACACATCGAGTGGTCCCGAGCCTGGACTGCATGAATGATCAAGCCTGTCAATGTACATAAGCTTCCTCCTTCTCCACTGTGGTCTTAGTGCCGGCAGAGTGCTCCGAGTATCGAGTGTGGAGTGCTTTGTCACAATGGTGGTGGGCCTGCATGCATGCAAGCACAAACCGCCCCTACTCGCCACACTGGCCGTTCGATATGTTCGCAAAATCAAGGGTCTGTTGTCAATGGAGCCGGTCGTCGACACTGTTTTGGTCTTTCCATGTACATATTCCTGTCGTGCTGGTTGTTGGGCTAAGCGTAAATGCCATAGATGACCGGGCACCCATTGCTAAACAAAAGTGCACGGTGGCTTAGTGAATGCTCGGGTCAGCTGAGTATCGTGTAACCGTTGGTAATTCCTGACTGGTCATCGCAAACACTGTCTACGAGAGCTCGGTCGGAAACCACCTGTCCGTAACGAAGACCGCAGCAAGGATCGGATACCGCCCTCATCATTGCGATCCGATGGTGTTGTATCGTGCTTTGCACTTACTCTCACGCTTTTATACTGGGTTTTGGTCAACAAGCTATCAGTACAGCCTAAGAGGAGCATAACGGGCCTGCGTTAAAAGTACAGCGTCAATCTCATGTCGCTCGGCTGACAGTCAGTCAAGATGGCTACTGCTTCCAGCGATGAACGAGGTTGGCTTGGCTAGGAGATGTCCGAGGATACATACATATGAAGGTAAAAGGACGACTTTCGATTGACACCATTGCCATACGCAACTACACAGCTGGAAAGCTATCCTTGGCTTAGTCTAGCAGCACTGCTTGAACCGCAAAACATAAAGGGTAACTCGAGTAAAAGTCACACCAAACGCCAAGGTACTCGCAGCTTGTCTGATCAGACTCACATAATGATGCCTTGTCAGCGACTGGTGCCCTTTCTCCTCCCACCGCGGCGTTGCTGAGCGTGACTTGGGTCTGCAGCTCGGTCAACCTCACCTGATGCATCCGCGCCCGACTCGTGGGTGCTATCGTCGTCTTCCTTGCCTTTCCGTCCTTGACTCTTCTTTCCATTCATGCTTTTCATCGCCACATGCACGGCTTCGTTGACGCGCTCCTGTAATGCTTGCTTCTCCGCTTCGTCTTGAACATCGTCCAGAAGCGTGCTGCCGCATTTGCAGCTCGTGCCTAGCAAGAAGTCGGTCAAACCTAGGTGGCCAAAACTTCCCGTCTGTCGACCCGTCTGAACAGATTCGAAGTGCGCCTCCATCCTGCGAGCCATGCCCGCACGAAGGATTGTTGATGGGAGCACCGCATACCCTAAGAACACGAAGAGTTGCTCAAGACTGGTCAGTACGAGGAATATGTGCCATGTCAGCACGGGCCGTCGCAACAACGCGGCAGGAAGGTATGTTGGCAGCCAACTTGCCAACAGGAAGCAGACCGGGTGGTCGTACGCCGCGACCAGGCTGAATGGAACTCTCAAGGAGTGTTGCCAGCTAAAGTGCCATCTCTTCAGAACGGTATCACACGTGTGCAAAAGCCAGCGGTGCACGGCGTAATGAACGATGCCACGAATGACAAAACCTTTCAAGAGATCTGCAAGGATGTTGAGTGGCAAGGGAACCATGGACGTCACCTTCAGCAAGCTGCGCATGTGCAAGGCACCTGTACAGACCTGCTCGAGTATTGCCTGAAGCGCGATGGCGAGTGAGACATTGCCCAGGGATACACCGACTACCATGAAGAGACTGTCACGACCGAGCTGGTCTGGCTGGAACTTGCCACCACGCGCCTTGAGTCTCTTGCTGAGGCTTGGAGTCATGATATCCCCAAGAAGGAAGGCAAGAGCTGGGGTGACAAAGCAGAAGAGTCGAATGGCAAACGTGCCACCCATCTCGAGGGTGATCGGATCGTGACTGCATGCATGAGCTGATGCTATGAGATCATTTTCTTCTGGAACACCGACCTCATGACCAGAATGCTCCATGTTGCATAGAAGAAGAACAAGCTCGCCGTAGTCGATGATCCGCCATACAGAGGGAGGGCCAGGAACGACAGGAGCGGTAGCGGTCAAGTGACGAAGCTGGTGACCTTGCTCATGACAGTGCTAGACACGGCGGAGGAGCTTCGCGGTAGGGCAAATGTCCTGCCGTGAAAGTACCCATCGTTGTACAGTACTTTATCCCGAAGCGTGTCGCGGATCGATGACAGGGCAGACATTGTAGGCGAGATGTCAGGCCAAGACAGGGCGTGGAGTTCAGCTGAGGCACAATGCAGCGCGATCAAACGGTACGGCGAAGTGGCATAGACGCGGCGTGCATAATCAGCATTAGCTGTTGACGAGAAGTCCGAGCGAGCAACCGAAGACGAAGAATGCCAGTGACGTACGTCCGAGCGTGATGATGCCACCAAAGTCAGCACTCTGATTTCGGGATGTTACATTCACCGACCACTCCAGGAAGGCAGCATCAGGTACGCTGCGGCATCACAGTCATCACTTCGGCCATCACAGCCCTTGAATTGCTTTTCCCGAAAGGATGCCGTCCAAGGCGAGCTGTCGAGCGAAGGCCGCCGTGCCCGCTGCTTCCAGCTTCCAGCTTCCAGCTTCCATTGCTGATGCGGGACTTAGCTCAGCAAGGAATAAGGTACTCGTCACGGTACGCGAGCCACAGGGCTGAGGTCAATGCCCATAATTGGGATTTCTGATCATTTCTGATCATGCAGCCGAGCGTCGGCACCCGGCCAGCGGAAGGTCATCGAAGCCAAATCGTGCGTTGTTTGCAAGAATAGAGAGACTCTAAGGTCTAAGGTATGCACACGGTGCATCCTGCGCTGCAGCAACCACCGGACAGCGCTTCACACGCCTGCAATAGACCACACTGGGCGATTCGGAATGCACGGCCGAGCCTGCGACATGTAAGACGAGTGCCGCCCGTGGCAGTACTCGTCCTTGTCGTTCGCTAGTGGTTGCGTACGTCGTATTTGCAAGCGCCTCGAACAGTCAACAAGTATGCAGATGATGCAGATGACTCAGGACCGACCTCGTTGGCCATACCCTCTGGCTCGAGATGACATAGGCTGTCCGTAATCTTCTTCCTCGGTGGCATACTCACCTGCTTTTGCCACATCATTGATCTTAACCTATAGGTATTTACAGTAAGGTTTTGCCACGACGCGATGATGCATATCAAGCGCGAGTATACTACGATGCATGACTACTCGAGGGATTACTACATGTCTCAAAGTCCACCGGCCGATCCGAACATACGGATATGCTCCGTTACGAACGAGAACTGGCGAGGCAAGAATGATCCTCACGAAAGAAGGCGTATACAAAACCGCTTGAACCAGCGTGCCTTTCGCCAGCGGCAACGAGCAGGAGAGTCGCCGAGACTGTATAAGGCAAGGGCTGCTTCAAGTGAACCATCATCCGAGCCTGGAGATGACGAGTCTCCGGCGGCAGATGAGGAGGACGGACCACAGTCATCATCAGCAGAGAGTCAAACAACCTCCGTACCTTCGAGCAGTCAGCCCCAGGGTCTAGCCGATCCATCAACAGGTCGAGTTTGGGACGAATTGGCACGTCTCATCAATCGCAACCTCCTCGCAGCGGCAGCGGCCAATGCCACAGCAATTGGCATCGACCCTGGCGCTTTGCAGAGTGCCACCCCGGTAGTCACGCCACGTCCTGCTAAGAGTGAACTGACAGCAGCACTGCAGCCTGTCCAGCTGCAGTATCAAGTGCAGCATGATCCCATTATCGACACCATACCTCACCCTCGGTTGCGATATAACATTCTGCGCGCGATTGCAACTCGACAGCTGGATGCTGCTTCATTTGTGAATGATCTCAGAGCCTCGGGCGCGCTCACGAATGTCCAAGGTCAATGGATGAGAGGTGGGATGGTCGTCTGGAGCTCACAGGAACAGCTTGCCAGCTGGGAGCTATCGGAGCTGTGGGTCCGACGATTTTCACAACTCCTCCAAGGCTGCGACGACCTTCTGGCAGCTACGAATGCTTGGAGAAGTCGACGTGGGGAAAGGCTTTTCCCAACGTCACTGACTGGAAAGTAGCAGGATAGTGTCTAATATGGCGTGCGTTTGAGCGAGCGTTGGGCGGTGGATCAGTTGGATTAGAGGTGGTTGGATGCAGGGGATCAACGACAGCTCGGATAGAGCACATTTTCATGTATGAACAGGCAATCGCTCGAATTGAGGATACCTTCAATGGACCGGACTCTGAACAGGGATGCGGCAACAACTTCAGCTGAAATTACCCGATAGATGAGATTGGTCAAATACTTCCTGTGCCTTCCTGCAGGCAAGCAAGACCACATGCAGAAAGCGGCACAGAGCTGAAGCGAGCGACTAGGCTTCGTAAGTGTTGCACAAGTGTTTGCACAAAACAGCTGCAGCCACCCGTTCTACGAGGAGGCTGGAGCAATCTGGCGTTCGGCTTCTCTAGTCCCGGCATGCCGTTCTTAAGAAGCCGGTTCGGGACAAGTTTCGGTGTAGGCGTCAGCACGATAACAAAGTAACGCGGAAGCTTAACTGCCGTGGTTGTTAAGTTGTATGGTCTGGCCCGGCTCGCTGGAGGCCGTCATTGTGGTTGGTTTTGATTGTGCTACACTACAGGGTCAGGCAATAATCATATTAACCCCTGCTAGGGTGGATCCTTTATCTAACCCGAGGTATCGATATATAGAAAACAACCTGCTGTACTGTACTGTATCTACAACCTGGTATGACCACCCTCTGCTTTAATAACTGCTTTAAACCTCTCTCTCATACTTTGACAAACCCTCAATATATCAGCTGTAGTCAGTCTTTCCCACTCAGTTTGAATTGCTGCAACCACTTCAGCCTTTGTAGTTGAAAAGTGAAGCCCAATCCTATGAAGAGCCCATACCTGGCCCTTCTCGAAGGGTGTGATTAGGCGGCCTTTAGTCAGAATAACGGTGCAGTAAAATAGGTATGGTATATAGTACTAGACGCGTGTGTGTGAGTGTGTTGACAGAGTCCATACAGGAGACTGTTACCCATATATATCGATATATCGGGTTAGAAGAAGGATCCACGCTAGCAGGGGTTGATATAATTATTGCCTGACCACGGAAAGATGTGGCGAATTGGACGTTGTAGCGTTGAAACACTCATGGAGATGCTCTAAGTGCATCGTTGTCGATTGTGTGTTCTACAGTCTACAAGGAGCAGCTGAAAAGCAGTTGTGATGAGCGGCGCGGTGTACGAATCATGCGGATAGGAATAGATCTCCACACGATGTGGACTAGGCGGACATGGTACCCTTGCTCATCTCCTGATGAATCTTCTTCTTCCCTTGCTCGCCTCGTCCCGCTGGTAGAGTTCGATCGTCCGGCCTTGTAACCAAACTAACGCGCAGATGGACTGACGAATGAGGGATGCATCGAGGTAGATACATTCTTATTATTCCTGCCCGCATCGCGACGCTCTTGAGGCAGCCTGGCCGCCGACCACAAGCGCAATACAGCGGCTGATCTGCAACAGTCGCACACGCAACGTTGACCACGCGCCGGCAAACGCGACGTTTCGCATTGCGCAGAGATGGTCAGGCCGCAGGGGATATATTGCAGTAGAGCGAAACTTCCAATAGTTGCGCGCGACTAAGTCGTCAACGGGGCTACAGTGCGTACGGCGCAAGATGGATGTCGACCTCACACAACCGTCTATGGCCGCCCCGCAGCGTGTGGTGGCATCTGAACCATGGGTCAGCGTGCACCAACCCGACTCCAGGGCCGAATCATCCTCCATCTCGACCCAAGGTAGACCACCACCCAAACGCTCCGCTAACCGCGTCAAAGCCAAAGCCGCCAATCCCCAGGTCATATCGTCCATCCTGGACTCACTCGCCCTCGACACACTCACACCGCTGCCGGCCATCGAGCGTAACGACCAATTCTCCGACAGCGCCAGCCGTCTGTCGCGGCCAGACTCCACCAAGAACTCGGTCGCCAGCAGCGCCTCCATCCACCGCAACACATCGTCGCCGGGCTTTGGCGTGGAGTATGGGAACAGCCTGCAGCTCGATGACGAGGAGGGAGTAAGCGGTGCCGCACTGCCGCCGACGATACCAACATCCAGACCGCCATCAGGCCTATCGCACCGAACGATAGTGCAGCGACCGGCTGTCTTCACCACGACCGCGTCGACCGCACACTTCAAGGTCAACCCCAGCTCACGGCGGAGCTCTTTCTCGGCAACAAGCACAAGCAGCGCGAAGAACAAGCTGAGCGCAGCGAGCTGGGTCAGGCAGGGTTCGGCTGGCGACGATCAATTGGAGAGCTCGACAGGAAGGCGAAGCCTGCGTCGTGTGGGTTCGCATGGGATGCTACGGTCCGGTCAAGGCTTGTTGCAGGATCAAAGACGTCTTCGCGAGAAAGTACCTACGTCGCTATCCGAGCGGATCATCGCCAGATCTCCACCACAGCCCCCTTCGCCGAAACCCTGGCTATTTCTTACAGACGACACTATCATTAACGAGACGCCCACGGACGAAGCAGTCTTTGACGAAGTCCCAGCAGACGTGGCCGTAGTGGACAAGAATCCACCTGCCGACTCGCCCATTTCGACCCAATCTCTCGAAGTGCGCAGGACTCGTAGCAGTACTGTGCGCAAACCATTTCCCGAGGCTTCGCTAGCAGCTGCAAGTACGCCGCTTGTGAAAGCCCCAAGCCCGATTTCTGATTCGATTCCGACCCGAACTTCCTCATTACTACAGTCAAGTAAGAGTCCGGCATCAGGCAAACGCAAAGGCAAGAAGTCGAAAACGCATACCGTGACTCCCAGCAAGTCTGAAAAGATGTCCTATAAGCGCTCAAAGACTATTCCAGACGCAAGCTGGGCGGACCTGGATGAAGACGATGAAACCGTCAAACGTATAAAACAGTTAAGACTGCAGCGAAAGTCAAGAATGCAGGAGACGAAAACTTTTTCATCATCTATCGAGTCGCCCCACGAAGAGTGTGAGGCACACGGCACCCTGGTTCATGAGCTGGCAGCCCCGCAAAGCGACGAGCTAAAGCGAGCGACTCGGCAGCGTCAGTCAGCCAATGGAGCCACGATCGAGTATCCGGAACTGCCCAAGACGCGAAGCTCAAAGCGGAGCGGCAAACTGCCTCGAGCTGATAACGGAACGCTTACGAAGGGTGCGCGGACTATCAATGAACTCCCAGAGTCCAGGAACCAAGTGAAGTACGCGTTGGAAGTGAAGCGGCCGGTGTCCATGCAGCATCGCCCAACTACGTCAAGATTAGAAAGCTTCGTGCAGCCGCCCTCCTTGGACTATCCCTTGGACTATTCCTACTCGCAAGCCGTAGACGCTCTGAATGGTGGGGAACAGCATCAAAGTATTGGCAGAGTTACTCCAAGCAGAACGTCGTCAGAACAGAACGCATACTCCTTTGCTGTAAAGGCGCCAGATCAGCTCTCATTGGGTGCCCCACCGCAAGGGAAATTGTCCAAGAAAGCAAACAGAACACCGGAGCACAGATGGACAGTCCATCCCGATTTACCGCTGGATTTTGAAAGGCGAAAGGGTCGGCGAAAGTCAATGAGTGATGCACGTAACGGCCGCGTTGCAGGGGAGGATGCGCAGCTGCAACGAAGAGACAGCATCGAGGACGCTGTCCTTGAATACCTCGATGCTCCGAGGTTGAGTCGCACTGTGAAGAATGCCACGTCCGGTCGCACAATTGCGTTTTCGGAGGTGGGCGATCCGGAGGGTGCTGCAGTGTTTGTTTGTGTAGGCATGGGACTCACGCGATACGTCACTGCTTTCTTCGACGAGCTGGCTACAACGCTGCGACTACGACTCATTACCCTGGATCGTCCTGGCGTGGGCGGTAGTGAGCCATTTCCATCGTCCGATAAGAGTGGACCATTGAGCTGGCCTGAGGATGTCCTGGCCGTCTGCCAGCACTTGGGAATTGTCAAGTTCAGCATACTGGCTCACTCTGCGGGAGCCATTTATGCCCTTGCCACGGCTTTGATACTGCCTCATCTTGTGAAAGGCAAGATACATCTCCTGGCGCCGTGGATACCGCCAAGTCAGCTCGAAGCTATTTCACATCCTACAGCTTCGGCGGCCCCTGCCCATCCACTCCCACGGAGTCAACGATTCCTACGCGTTCTACCGACACCGTTGCTGAAGGCGGCCAACTCTCCCTTCATGACAGCGACTTCGGCGTCATTGAAGCCTGCAAGCAAGCGCACTGCCAGGACACAAGCCAAGTCCCCGCCGCCACAACGAGCACCAGAAGCAGTGAGCTTTCCGAAGCGGTCGATATGTCGCGATCGTCCTGAATACAACCGGCGCGAGTCGATGATGATGATGATGGACCAGTTTATGCCGGAGACTAATCCCTTGGAGAACTTCCCAATCCCGGTCAAGGAGGAGCAAGGACACGACGAGTCGCCTCAGCGAGGGTCGTTGATTCTCTCAGCCACAGCTTCGCCAATGGACCCCGGGCTGGCATATGCGAACGTTGGACTGAGCGCGGCTGAGCACGCCGATAGGGAGCGCAAAGTAGAATACACCAGCCGGTTGACCCGGCGGACATGGGACTTGGCGACACGAGACAGTAATCCCGCGACAGACTTGGTTGTGTGCTTGGAACGCACTCGGGACGTTGGATTTCGATACACTGACGTAGGGCGCGAGGTCGTTATACATCATGGCTCGGAAGACAAGCGAGTACCTCTGGCCAATGTGAAGTGGCTGGCGGAGCAAATGAATCGACGCGCTCTTGGACTGAATCTGCGCATGGACGCACGCGAAAGCAAAGAGAGTTGGGCAGACCCAGCCGCGAAAGGTGGCTGCGAACTTCGCGTGTTGCAAGGTGAAGGCCACGGGTTGATGGCCAGCCCGTTGATCATGGGTGACGTCTTGACAGAGATTGCGGGCTACTGGATTGGGCCAGATAAGGGGAGGCTGTGAGCCGGAGCATTATTGTTAGATGGGCGTGCAGCGCGGAGTCGTTGGCAGGGCAGGGCGAGGCACGGCATGGCATGGCATGGCGAAAGTTGGGCGGAAGTTGTTGTTGGCGCATGCATTGTAAAATCAAGATACCCAGGTTGGTTGAAGTACTGTAGTACTGTAGGAAGGAATCGACGGTGATTGTCAAGGAAGTGCCTCCGACCCTGGTCATGTGCTTGTGCTTGTCGCGTAGACCTACCCCGCCATCGCGTGCAGAGGTCGCGTCTGCGGCACGAGTCACTTCCACTCGACCAAACGTGTGTGCATGTCACCACTGCAAGATGCCGCGGTGAGTGTGTGTAGAGGAAGTGTGTTCCTCCTGTTGGTGAAGGTACTGATGACACACTGCCAGTGAGATCATCACGCTCCAGGCGGGCCAGTGCGGCAACAGCGGTGAGCCTCCCTACAGTCCAACCACCACCAAACACCGTGAAGCAGCAGCAGCAGCAGCAGCAGCAGCACTGATCAACGGCAGTCGGCTCGCAGTTCTGGCGGCAACTCTGTCTTGAACACGGCATCAACCAGGACGGCAACCTCGAAGACTTTGCCACCGAAGGCGGCGACCGCAAAGACGTCTTCTTCTACCAGTCCGACGACACGCGATACATCCCGCGCGCCATCCTCCTCGACCTCGAACCGCGCGTCATCAACGGCATCCAGACGGGCCCGTACAAGAACATCTACAACCCCGAGAACTTCTACGTGCACAAGGAAGGCACGGGAGCCGGCAACAACTGGGCCGCGGGCTATGACATGGGCGGGCAGGTGTCGGATGAGGTGCTGGACATGATCAATCGTGAAGCAGATGGCAGCGACAGCCTCGAGGTGGGTAGCACGTGCTTGTCGTCATCACGCCGTATATTGACTGACACGCGCGCTGTCCAGGGCTTCATGCTGCTGCACTCGATCGCAGGCGGTACAGGCTCTGGCCTCGGCTCCTTCCTGCTCGAGCGGCTCAACGACCAGTTCCCGAAGAAGATCATCCAGACGTATTCCGTCTTCCCCGACACGCAAAACGCTGGCGATGTCGTCGTCCAACCGTACAACTCCCTACTCGCGCTGCGGAGGTTGACGCAGAACGCTGATGCGGTGACTGTCCTCGACAACGGAGCCTTGTCTCGGATAGCAGCCGACACACTTCACGTACAGGAGCCATCGTTCGAGCAGACGAACCAACTAGTGAGTACCGTCATGTCGGCCGCAACCATGACACTGCGATATCCGGGATACATGCACAACGACCTCGTTGGCATCGTTGCCAGCTTGATCCCAACACCACGATGCCACTTCCTGCAGACCAGCTACACACCTTTCACCGGGAACAACGTCGAAGCGGCAAAGACTGTCAGGAAGACGACGGTCCTTGATGTCATGCGCCGTCTATTGCAGCCGAAGAACCAGATGGTCTCTACAAAGCCGAGCAAGAACAGCTGCTACATTTCCATTTTAAACATCATCATGGGCGAGGCAGATCCTTCAGATGTGAGTCCAAATGCAGCAGGGGGGGGGGGGGGGCCGTTTGATAGCTAACTCGGTGAAGGTACACAAATCTCTGCTGCGCATCCGAGAACGAAACTTCGCGTCCTTCATACCCTGGGGTCCTGCAAGCATACAAGTCGCGCTCAGTCGAACCTCGCCATATCTCCAGCCTCCATACACCACTCGAGCTCCACCCAGGGTATCAGGCCTGATGCTAGCGAACCACACCGGGATCGCGACCCTCTTCAAGCGCATTGTATTCCAGTACGATCGCCTGCGGAAAAGGAACGCCTTCGTCGACACTTATAAGCGATACGAGCTGTTCCGCGATGGCCTCGGAGAGTTTGATACGTCGAGGGAAGTCGTCATGGACCTGATCAACGAGTACGAGGAGGCCGAGCGTGCTGACTATCTATCCGGCGGCAAGACGGAAGATGAAACGAATGGCGGCGCTGCTTCTGGTGCGCGGACTGATGGCGCAACTGGCCGATGATCCCAGAGATGGATAAAAGAACCTCCCTGATAGCATTTCGAATGGCGTCGGCGTTCCTTGGCCCTGATACCCTTTAGGACGAACTGAACGAAGATCTCGCTGCATCATTCTGCCACCATTCCCGTCTCCTCCTCCTATCCTGCGGTCTCTTAGTCTTGACTTTGATACGCGGTAACCTCCCCGGCACAAAGTATACGCTGATCTTGACGACGCATGTTGGCCTATCATGGGGTCCGAGCTTGAGTCTCAGCGTAAGTGACGAGGGAGCAAAATCGTCGGTGAAGTGTACATGCTTGTTGTGCTGGCGGTGGGAAGGCATGATGGGTGAGAAGTTAGATCAGCCACGAATACGGACGACTGGAGTCGAGGAGTAAGGGGATCGTCTTGCTCGGCATGGCTGTGGTTTTAGGGATGTCATGGCGGCTCAG
The DNA here is from genome assembly GCA_033816765.1 of Nothopassalora personata. NCBI lineage: Eukaryota > Fungi > Ascomycota > Dothideomycetes > Mycosphaerellales > Mycosphaerellaceae > Nothopassalora > Nothopassalora personata. Next base: position 5,040,318 of record CM066287.1, on the reverse strand, counting down.
TCGTTGGGTGCAGGTGGGCTTTGGTGTTCTGAGATGATGCGTGGCAGGAGGGACTATGTTTTGACTGTGATCTTGGTTTCAGTGGGGCAAACGCAGAGCGTACGTGATGGGGAGGTCAGGTGAAACACGGGCTCGGAAGGTGTGCACATGATCTTGGGTGGTTGTAAGCGAGGTTGGCGCACGTGGAGGATGCGGCTTTGCTTGGCTGTGCATGACCATGTGATCTGATCCTTTGCGGACATGTCCGTGAGATGTTCACCGTTATTCTAGACATTTCAGGAGCCGAGACTGTCGTCGTCGTCCATCGGCATTTCTGCGCTATACACCGCTTTACCCTTCACTTGCGCGACACTCCTGACAGCGCGGCGAGATCTTCGTCGAACTTCTTCGAGAAGCCAGGGTCTTCGTAGGTGTACTTCAACTCTCGGTGCCAGTATTGGGCGGCAGTCGGTTTCGTTAGCAACCAAGCCTCATCCAAGACATTGAGAACCTCCTCCGGCAATGGTCCCTTCTCGATGTCTTTCAGATTGGACTCCAACTGCTCTTGGCTCGACACGCCGATGATGATCCCGTCATTGCCGTCCTTGATCTTCAGAGCAGAGTGGTGGATGATCCATCTGAACGCGGTCTCAAGCAGGGTCAGATTGTGCTTCTCGACGACGGGTCCGATCAGGGCCAGAGCTTCGAAAGTAGCGTCCTGGAAGTATCGCTAAGGTAGATTTGTCAGTGGGAGAAAGGAAGTGGCAATCGCACAGATAACAGCCAGAACCCTACCTTCCTGTACAGAGGGTTGACGAAGCGACCCTCCTGGGGAACCTCGTTCGACTTGTACTTTCCCGAGAAAATGCCGCCGGCAATGGGGTTGTAGACGACCACGTCGAGTCCAAAACGTCTGCAGGTGGCAAGGAGTTCGGGCTCGATGGAACGTTGGATGGCATTGTACATGCCCTGGTAGATGGTTGGTCGCACCCAGTTATTGTACTTGCAGTGGGTGACGACTTCGGCGACTTCGGCTGCGGTGAAGCTGGATCATGTGAGTTTCGTACCCAGGAATAGTGCGAGACAGGACTCACTTTGAGAGGCCCAGCTGGACGAATTTGCCTTGCTTGTGAAGCTCGTCCAACTTCTTCAGTGGAGTCGTGAAAGGGAGGGTGCGGTCCGGGGCGTGGAGGTAGAAGATGTCGACGCAATCTGTACCGAGTTCGCGCAATGACTCGTTGAGGACTTCTTCAATCTTCTCGGCGCTGTGAGCGTGGTCCTCGTGTGGATACCTACGAGTGTTGTCGTGTCAGTGACGCAGCGTGTGGGACGAGCAAGATGGCAGTACCATTTCGTGGCGCAGGTCAGACCACGCTCTTTGTAGCCTGCATCTCTGGTCCATGCTTCCTGCTTGCCGTCGACGTAGACTCGGGCGGTATCGATCTCGTTGTAGCCTTTACTCTGGAAGTGGTCCAGCACCTTCTTGTACGAGTCCAGGTCGGTGACACGCGCGCCGGCAGACGCATCTGGGCCAAAGGTCATGGTGCCCAGGATCACCCTGGGTTGGGCGGTACCCGCGATGAGAGGCATCTTGCTTGCGGTGGTGGTTGTGAAGTGACTTGTGGTGGCGAGTGGAACGATACGGGGCTAGTCTTTGTGACAAGAGTCTCGACATGTAGATCTAGATGCAGTCTGGAGAAAGGGAGATGACGCTACCTTTTCAAGCAGCATCGGCGTATGATGCAATCGCTGGAGGTGGCCGCGATAGCAATTGTCAGGAAGTGTCTCGTGGACCAGGAGAGGCCGTCTGTGTTTATATGAGACATGCCATAGCGGTCGAGATGGCGAGAAGGAGAAGTGAACATCACAGATGTTATACAACTCTCGGCATCATCACGGTGCGCCATGCATGCCGATTGCCTCGTGTCCGGACCCTGTGAGACGATCAATCAACCACGTTGTCTTCATCACCTGCACACAGGGCTGAGCACGCAATTAACCATTTTCTACTAGAGCATAGAATTAGACCGTAGTCACATGCGCGCCTCATAACCACACCGCATGCATATATCCCAAACTGCCGGCGCTGGACCCCCCCCCATAGAGCTGTCCTCGTCGTCCCTGCTGTCTCCTGGCCACGTCCGCGATAGCACCTCGACGCCCGACTCGTCTGACTTGGTGCATTTGAGCAAGGAAATCTCGCGGCAGCCCACGCCTCTTCAACATCTCCCTCCTCCCGACCGCTTCCATAGCAACGCAGACGACGAGGACAGCGACTTCGACGACTGGGGCAACGACGGCGATATCTCCACTTGGGACGACTCGGCAGACATGCCCTCTGACCTGCGATCAGAGCGGCCTCCTTCGTTCCACAAGCCGTCTTCGCACCAATCGCAGCCATTGCTCTCAGGCCACAAACCGCTCGAATATGAGTCGCCGCCGCGGCCGGGCATGGGCTCGAGGAGGTCGACCAGGTTCAGAGAGCGAGATCCCCCCATAAAAGAGCCCAAGAGTGACACGAGGACACGATATACATACGCAGCAGCGTTCCTGCTGGTGAGCTTGGTGAGCTTTGCTGTGCAGACAGAAACAGCAGTATACATACAACACGACTTGCATTGGACGAAACCTTACTGCATGTTATACCTCACGCATGGATCTTGGTCATTACTGTGGCCGGTATCGTTATTAATATTGAGGCTCTCGAAATGGAACCAGCCGTGGGATGCTTTCTGGAGGAGGCACGTTGCGCTGCTGCGGAACACGGCGCAGATGATCGAGCATCGGACGCTGCATGTGCCCAGTCACTTGCAGAAGAAGTCACCTATACCGTACTTCGTCCGAACGACGGCCTTTGTGACCTGCGCACTGACAGTGGCTGGTGGTAGTTGGTATGTCGCAGTGGATCTCACCACGGCGAGTGATCTGACGGCTATCTACAACTGCTCGGCGTTCTTCGCCTACGCTTTCGCAGTACCCATCCTGAAGGAGAAGCTTCGCTTGAGCAAGGCGGTGGCAGTAGGAATTGCCATTGTGGGTGTGCTAGTGGTCGCATATGGCGACCAAGCGACTGCAAAGCACGGCAGCAAGTCCGGTGGAGGAGCTGGAGGGCCTTCCGCACCATCCGATGACGAGGCGTCCAATCGAGCTTTGGGCAACCTCGTCATCGGCATCGGCAGTGTCCTTTATGGCTTTTACGAGGTGCTGTACAAGAAGGTGGCTTGTCCGCCGGAGCATTGCGATCCTAAGAACGGCATGGTGTTTGCCAACGCATTCGGCAGCATGATTGGACTATTCACATTGTCGGTTCTATGGATCCCGCTACCAATCTTGCATTTCACGGGCATCGAGCCATTCGAATTACCTTCAGGAGAGGCTGCCTGGATGCTGGCCATCTCCGTCCTCTCGAATGCTACCTTTAGCGGTTCTTTCCTCGTGTTGATATCCCTCACCTCACCAGTTCTGAGTTCAGTGGCCGCTCTGCTCACCATCTTCATTGTTGCATTGTGCGATCAAATGCTGCCACCTCCTTTGTACAGCCCCCTTACGGCGGCAGCTCTTGCGGGCGGCCTACTCATCATCTTTGCATTCCTACTGTTGTCCTGGTCGACATATAAGGAAATGGAAGAGGAGAACAAGAAGAGCGCGGAGGAGCGAGTCGATGAATCGGACGCTGAGTCCGTGGTCTAGTTGTGCATTCTTTTAGCATTTGGAGCGGCTTTTGGATTGGCATCGCATCGTTGGGCGCTGACGGTCAGGGCGCATGGCATTGCGCTGCTTGCAAAGCTGCTGCATCCAATAAGGCACATGAAATGCCTGGATCAGACAGACAGTCGAGAATCTCAGAGATTGTGCAGAAGGGTGCTGGTGTAGCAGGCTACGTGGTTGAGGCCTTGTGTCACGTCTGCGAAGAAAAGGGTGATTTAAGCGACGATTCGTTTGGGTGGAAGAGCTTCGCAAATGTGCTGGGATGGGGATGAGGGCAAGTCTGTGAGCATTTGTCAGGTAAATGCATCGTCGTACGAATCAACTGCACTGATCCGCTGTTACACGAATGATGATTTCATGTGCGTGGTGCCACAGAGGACCGCCGCCGTTAGTATAAGGGCGCGTCCTGCCCATCTGAACAGTGACCGAAGCTGTCATGTCTCATAATGCTTCGAAAGCAATCGAACGGTGTGCGGTCTTCATGGTACCGTATCCATGGATGCATGAGCAGCAGCGGCAAGGAGGAGGCCAACGACCGGCCAATCTATCGTGATCTGTGCAATGAGAGAGCAGAGATTCGACTTTGCAGGATTTTGAGCGGCTCAGGACATTCCCCTGTCGATATCGAGCTGCACACCATCAGTCTGGATCAGAAGCCGACCCCAAGATATACATGCCTCTCGTACGTATGGGGACTCGATCCACCACTTCACCGCGTCCACATAAACGGCCAGCCCAAGCCGATACGTGAGAACCTTTTCCTGGCGCTCAGACGATTGCGACAACGCAGACGGGCTACCGTTATCTGGATAGATGCGCTGTGCATCAACCAGGACAATGATTTCGAAAAGACTTGGCAGGTGGCTTTGATGGCACAGATTTTTCAGAAAGCACGGGAGGTCGTTATTTGGCTCGGCGAGACTGAAGCCACTCCTGGACCCGACGTCAAGGGCGACACTCGAGCAGGCGCTAGCAAGAATGACAGCGATAGCGTCGTCGAGGCCGTGACCATTGTACAGATGCTGGCTCAAGGCCGACATTTTCATGAACTGCCATATTTCAGTCATTGCAGGAACCCGAAATGCCCCGCCGTTGGTCTAGTCGATTCATCCGGGACCTGGGCAAGAGGGCTTCGCTGTCTCCGAGACTTGCTTGATGTAGCTTGGTTCAACAGAACGTGGATCGTCCAGGAAGTGGTGCACGCGGCGAGCGCGACTGTAAGACGCGGTCCAGTCGAGCTGGCTTGGGACACTTTGACTGCTGCGTGCTCCAGCTGGCTGAAACATTTCGATTCTTGTTGCCACGACTGCATCTTCGATGGCCCACTCCGGGATTTCGAGCATCTGCAGCGCGTCATGACAAACGTAACCAGGTTGCACCACGCGCAATGGGATAAAAACCACGACCAGTCTCTCTATCAGGTTCTGATAGACTTTGCGGACAAAGAAGCGACCAATCCCAAGGACAAGATATATGGTCTGCTCAACCTCCAGTCGCAGAATAGGATGATCAAGCTCGAACCAGATTATTCGCGATCAATACATGATGTCCTTGTCGACACAGCGATGGCAATCGTCCAGAAGGAACAGTGGATGTTGACGTTGCACTGTGACCTGGAGCAAAGTGTCGAGTGCTTTCCTTCTTGGGTGCCTGACTGGACACGGACTCCGATTGAGCCAGTGGCCTTTTGGTCTGCGAGACTCCAATGCGCCAAGACGTACAATGCGGCTTTGGGCCTTCAAGGCAGCTTCGAGTTCACGCTGAACGATGGCCTGAAGGTCACAGCAGCCAAGGTCGATCACGTCGTGGAAGTGTCCACCGCGCATAGATGGACTCCTCACATGGTCGAGCAGCTGGAGATGACGAATCAATGGTTCGACTTCATCGATGGCCATGACAGTACCAAGAAAGAGTACGTTGGCGGCGGGACCATAGACACAGCATTCAATATTGCCTTGTTCGCCGGGAGATACGAGGAAGGTCTTGAATTCCGGCCTGCAACGATGCAAGATGTCGAGAACCTGCGCAAAACGTGGTCACGCACGAGGCAGCGCCTTCGCTTGGAGCCAGATGCTCGCTCGAACGACGACCCCGATCTTCTGGCGCATACTGTCGCCGGTCTGCGCAGGCGCATGTGTGTGACGGCAAAAGGCTTTGTCGGCCTCTGTCCATACAGTGTCGAGCCCGGCGATGAGATCTTCATCATCTTGAACGCGCCCGCACCAATCTTCCTGCGACCTTGCGAGCCCATCAAGGGTGCCCACTTTGTGTACCGTACAGCGCTCGGACATGGATACATCCACGGCCTCATGGAAGGCGAGGCTTTGCAGATGAATCTCGATGTTGTCGATTTGTATATTAAGTGACGCGGATTTTGGTTGTTTCCTCTTACACTGTCCTTATCCCGCTTCGTTACTTTTATTTGCGCTCTCCCCCTGAGATGCCCGTCATCAGTCCACTTCCGCCCCCATTGCATTGTGCGTGGGCTCGGATCGCCAAGTGAGGCGAAGGTTCTCTACAGAGCTGTCGTGATCGTGATCTCGTGCGTGGACGTGAAGATGTCGACTTCGCGTGCAACGTCGACTGTCTAGCGTCGGTGCTGAGGTCGAATCGCATCGGCCCAAGGGAGCTCTTCTCCAAGTGCTTGCGTATAGCATGTACGTTGATGAAAAGGGCGAAGCGTAGTCGCAAAGGGGTGTTCAAAAATTCCTTGCCGATCCGAAGACCAACAAGAGCGGTCTGTTGATAGTTTTCAACTAGCAAAAACGCAATCTCGGACGAATCCTCACTGATATGCGTAATGCCCTTGCACTCTGCAATGATGTTAGTGCGTGGCTCCAGTATATGGGTGGATTCAGAGAAACTTGCCGGATGTAACGAGAGGGAAGGCGGTTTGAAAAGTGACTTTTGTTTTATAGTGCACTCTCGTGGCTCGTGCTCAAGCTACGAGTCATGTTCGAGCAGGTATTGTTGGCCTGTAAAGTCGTGGGAATAATAATGCAAGGTTGAAGTCGTCATTATGTTCACGAGGCAGTCTGACGCACGAAGAGGAGATCCTTAAGTGAACGAGTGAGCGCTCATACAATGTATGATGGTCAAATTCGGTCCGAGTCATGCATGACTTGCCTGTCTACTGTACTGTATACAGCTTGCAGGAACGACATTTAATCGTGACATCCACGGGTCCTTATTTCACGCAGCAGGGCTCGTCAGGCAAGGTGACCGCCGCTGGTCGTTTATTCAACACTGACCTAGCCATGTCCCAAGTTAGAAACGATCCAGATCCTGCAATCCGTCTTTGATATGGTCGGAGTAGTCCGGGCAAGTTCGACATCGGGCCAGCGATTGTCATTTGCGGTCCTGACGAGTCGTTGAAGCACGGCAGAAGCGAAGGAATCGTGATTCAGACTTGCTTCGGGATGAGGACGAGCCGTCGGCCCACAGCCACAAGCGCGTGTGCCCGAGGGAGCTCACACGTGGTTCGGGAAGACAGGAACGAACCTGGTTCTCGAGGGAGGTAGAGGCGATGATATACAGTAACAAGGCCGGACATGGCCCACAGGAACGAGCAAATGCCCGAGGCCTGTCGCAAGTCGCGCAAGGAGTGCACCGAAAGCTGCATTGGCCCCTGCGTGGATACGGTGGCAGTATCGTGATGACTTTATTATTATGCATTTCTTCAGGAGAAGGCTTGATGATGTTGAGGCTGGTCCGTCCTGTGGATTATGTGGTGGCGTTTCCAAGGGAAGGCGCACCGCATGTGGGCAGCAGCTGTCATGACTGAATGTCTGCCTAGTAGATGAGGTAGTGGTTGCTTGTTGGCTGCAGCTGGTATTGACGGTTCTATCTAGCTGGCACGACTATAGTGAAATCTATATACCCTTCTTCCTACAAATGCCGAGAGCGCCTGTCCTAATGCCAAAGAGGAGTTAGTGCACAACCCGGTTGTGCTACGCCTCCGTGGCCCCCGCTGCTGCTAGAGGGCCCCTTTGCAACAACGTGCAACAACGTGCAGGGTTCTCTCTGTGGTGGGGCGCTTCCATCCTAGATAATACACTCTCTCCGCCCTGGCGCTGTCTGCCTACTGCACAGCAGTGAAGCGTGCAGGTGGCGGCGATCATCGGCAGTTCACCACAACGACTGCAGACAACCTGGAGCGCCTTCTTTGCCAGCGACACGCAGACACAAACACCAGCAGAGCCATCTGCACCCGCTGCTCTAGCTAGCAAGCAAGCTTTGGCACGGTACGCATCACACCTTGGCGTAGCACCGACAATCGAGCTTCTGGCGACTCAACGGCTCTCCCTCTCTTACACAGCACGACACTCTGGCCCCTCTGCCTTGTTCCGTGGAGGCACGGCGACTTAGCATCAAGAGAGTGTCGCACCGCATCTGGACCGCAACACCGCACGGCACCCAGCCTCCCCAGCTCCGTCCGATACGAGCCACACAGCCAGTACCGAGCGGCGTCGGGCGCGACATCTCCATTCACATTCCCGGCAGCGACAGCGACAGAACATCGCTGCTCGAGTTGCCACACGACCGATTAAGACGCGAGTCGGTCTGATCAGCAGTGGATGGCCATCATGTGTTTCGGAAGCAGCAGTAAGGACGACCCGGAGGCGAAGAAGAGCAAGGAAATCGAGAAGCAGTTGCGGGAGGATCAGAAGCGGATGGCAAAGGAGGTGAAGCTATTGCTCCTCGGCGCTGGCGAGTCGGGAAAGTCGACGGTGCTCAAGCAGATGCGATTGATCCACACCAAGGGTTTCTCGACACAAGAACGGAGGCAATGGAAGGTCACCATCTTCCAGAACCTCCTGCACGCCTTCCAAGTCGTCTTTGGCGCTATGGAAGAACAGGAGGTGGATTTCGCTGACAGCGACAACATCGTGAGCCTGCCTGACTTATTGGGAAACGCTTTGCGGCTGACTATGAGATAGCGATTCGCCGAGATTGTTGCGGCTGATCCTGACATTGGAGCGGACGAGCCCATGCCACTGGACTGCCTGAACGCATTTCGAAGCCTCTGGGAGGATCAAGGTGTCCAAGCTGCGATCAAGAAGGGCAACGAATATGCGCTGCATGACAACCTGACCTAGTATGTTCCTGCATGGCCAGCGAAACCGCCCTCACTGACCTTCACCCAGTTACTTCGCCAATATCGAGAGATTGTTCGCGAAAGACTACCTTCCAAGTGATCAGGATATCCTGCGAGCACGATTACGGACGACCGGTATCAGCGAGACCATCTTCGAGACCGGTAATCTCACATACCGCATGTTCGACGTCGGCGGGCAAAGATCGGAGCGAAAGAAATGGATTCACGTCTTCGATAACGTTCAGGTGGTGCTTTTCCTGGTCGCAATCAGCGGCTTTGACCATGTATTGGTCGAGGACCGCAATGGCGTAAGTTGCGACAAGTGCTTTTTTGAAGCGGCAAGAGTGGCTGATCGATCGCAGAACCAAATGCACGAAGCACTGATGCTGTTCGAAAGCATCGCAAACTCGAAGTACTTCGAGAAGTCTGCTCTTATCCTCTTCTTGAACAAGATTGACATCTTCAACGACAAGGTGGAGTCTGGTGCAGCACGAATCGCAGACCACTTTCCCGACTACACAGGTAATGACAGGGACAGCGAGGCGGGCGCACAGTTCTTCGCAAGGAAGTTCCGGAACCTGGTGCGACATCCTGATAAGGATGCCTATGTGCACTTCACCAACGCTACCGACACGAATCTGCTGGATAAGACGATGAAGAGTGTGCAAGACATGATTGTGCAGCGGAACTTGCATAACCTGATGCTTTAAGACGCCATTTTACTGCTCGCGCACTGTATACTGCTATCATGAGTTCCTGCGCCACGACCATCTCCCCTGATCGTCATGCTTCAATCACGGAGAAGCAGCGCATTCTACTTCGCCTGTAGTACTTAGCACGAAACACGAAGCGGGCGGACAATCGGAATCGGCTAGCACGAGCGAAGACAGGCGACCTGCACTGAAGGTGATGAAGGACATTTTTGAAAGCATCGCTTTCGGAGTATCGCTTGCTGCGGAGGAGTTTGTCTATGATCATTTGGACGCTATATGTGTGCTCGTTGCAAGGAGTACAGAGCTGCATCTATGGAAATGCTTTCTGTGGGCAGGAGCGTTGCGCACGATCCAAAAGTGCAGACTTCGCTTTTGCAGTTGAAGCATATAGATTTGATCAGCCTCACAGGCGTACCTTGGAGATTCATTGCGTGAATACATCACGGAGAGTCTCAAATCATGCTGTGAGGTTTCACCCCTTCCTTGTGGCGTGTTAGGCTCGAGAAGTCATCCAGATACACTGATGGGCCGCAACTGAGACATGTGAAGCAAACGGTAGCACGAGAGCTTCACATTTCAGTTGGAGCAGCCTCCTGCAAGAGCGGTGCCACGTTCACATGACAACTTTCTCTCCCTCCCACCGTATTATCTCTCTACTTCGCCGGCCCACAGACACTCTTGACACCTACTCTTCTCACACAGCACCATCCACACGGCATCACAACATACAAGGGACTCTTCTATCATGGACAAGCCGTTTGATGCCAGCGAATGGATGCCCTCACTGCCGTGGCGGCCCTGGGAGAATCAGTATTCCAAGGAACAAATCTCTGGCCTGATCTCATCGCTAAACAGAGATACCGACACAATCACACGATTCCCATACGACCCAACATCTTGGTTCAGACGGAGCAAGACCTTGACCAAGTTGCGTTATCCGGAATTGGCCGCTGGAGACGGCTTGAAAGCCGTCACGCTCGCGAGGAAAGTCCTGGCAGATCTCGAACGACGACCTGGCTTCCGTCTTGGCCATCGGATGGGCTTTTGGATGCAGGATGCCGAAACTGCTGATCCTGCGCAGTCGGAGATGGAGCATGAAGCTCAAGAAGAGTATCTCGCAAGCCTGCAGAGAGCTGCGGATAGGATCATCGCAGACAATCTGTATTACTTCCCCAACGAGCACAGAGGTAGAACCGTCGCTAGAGAGTACCCGTGGATGAAGGAAGGACACAGGATGAGAAACGATGAGCTGCTCAACACCATGAATCGCGAGCTCGCTATCTCGGCAGACGACAGAGTGGACGAGAAGTTGGAGAGCGCTCCACACTCCTCGCCGTGTCCCATCAACTCACCTTGCATCATCAAGCGCTATGCATTCGGCGAAGGTGTGGGTGCACGCAACGGAGCAGATCTACTCGGCGTCTTTGCTGCACGAGATGTTCGAAAAGGCGAGACTATCCTCGTTGATACAACTCGAACGTGGGGATGCAACGGTCCTGGCAGCGATGGTTCTTCGGTCAATCTCCGTGGAGGCCTTGGCTGCCTCGATGAACTACATCCTAACTCTGCTGAAGATAGCACGGATCACGACATGCGCTGGATACGAGATCGATGTGGCAAGAACTCTGCAGATGTCATCACAAGGTGCCGATTCTTTTTCGCTTCCATCATAGACGGCGCAACTCACCCGCTGGACCACACTCTCGCCGCTCGGCTGACCTCAACGTATGACGGGACGTTCGGAGACTTCTTGCTAGAGGACGATATAGGTGTCCTGAACGACTTCCTTCAGCAGCTAGGCGTTGACATCTTCGCCAATCTCAACTACGATACCTGGACATACTTCACCATCAAGTCGAGGGCCGATAACAATTCCTGCAGCGATCCCACCACCGCAGCAGTACATCAGCTATTCTCCTTCTTCAACCACAGCTGCGAACCGAACGTATCATGGTTCAGGAGAGACGAGGATCATACAACCATGCACATGATGACAACGAAAGATGTATGCGCCGGCGAGCAGCTCTTCGTTTGCTACGATGGCTTCATGGACAAGAAGCCTTTGCAGGAGAGGCGCGACCGATTCCGGCGGTGGATCAATGGACCATGCCGATGCACCAGATGCACGCGCGAGCAAGCTGAAGCAGAAGACCTTGGGCAATCCTTCAATTCGAGCTTATCTGGAACTTCCGGAGCTTCTGGAGACTGGGTACGATAATAAATCTGGACGTTTCGAACGACTGACTGGACCATTTGCTGACCGCCATACCCGTGACCACAGGACACTGACGAGAAACCCTGGCTTCCAGTGAGTAAGGACAAGTACAGTAGTCATGATGCGTCATCTGAGACACTCTCAGAACGCTGACGGCTTCTATCATCACGTTAGAGACACCAGGGCTAACCTACCTTACCTTTAGGAGGACGACTTCATAACCCCATACAGCCAGTCATATGAGGAAAGCTTTTATGACGGACAAGGTACAGTGTGACAAGGATTTGGAGGTATGTATAACAAGGGACTTTGTGCAGTCCTCGAGATTGGCATCTAGCGACATAGAGGTTCTTCTGCTTCATGCTCTATTTCTACATAGCTCGAGATCACAATGATTTTGCACTTGCTCCGTGCATGTCTGGAGATCTGGCCCAGTGGCCCACATAATCGTCCACATCCCACGAAACTGAGAAGACTGAGGGTTTCTTCGAACGTTGACCATTGAAGTACCGCTGCGAGGATCACTGTATCTCTGCTGAAAGTATAGAGGCTGCGACCATGTTCGATACCTACCAAGGAAAAAAGTCATAATTCCACGCTAGGCTCCACCTTAGGTCACTTTGCTGATAGTTCACTTCGATGACGCATGGTTGTCCAACATGTGACAATTTGCTCAAGCAGCGCAGTCTGAGGCTCACCAACAGCGAACTTGCCTGATGTTGCTATGAGAGCTCCGCTTCACTCAAGTGAAGTATAACTGAGCCATTCCGAACCCCTGTAATTGTGGAGCACGCTAGCAACGGCTTTCGCTCCATGTGAAATTGCTTGGCACATAAATGGCCTCTCTTCGCCGTTCCCTCTCAAAGGCCACGCAGCACATGAAATAGCTTGAACGACTTGACAGTTCTTGCGGGCGCCTTTTCTTTCTAAACAACTTTCAGCATACAGCATAGCTCCCGCCGCACGCGCTCAGCACCACTGCAAGCATGAAGAAGAAATTCGGTATTGCTGCACGCAGCCCTCTCAATGGCTCTACCTCAACACATTCAGACACTCCATCGTTCACATTCGATAGCAATCGTCCACGCTCAGTTGACGCCACCCACGAGCACAACAAGAAGACAGGTCTCAGCAGCATCTTCTCTTGCGTGGTCTGGTCAATCAAAGGAGTAAATACCGAGTAGCAGGTAGGCTGCCTATGCACTAGTGACTGATATTTTGCGCCAGCCACCGCGCGATTTCGGTAGGAACAAACACGGTAACGACAGTAAGCGGGAAACCCAGATTGGGTAAAAAACAGCACCTCCATCCAACAACTTTCATATCCGTCCCCCTGTGGCCCTTTTTCCTTCTACAAATAGCTTGTAGTCTAGGGGCCGGACAGAATTCTCAAACTAATCATACGCCGCCGCAACAAGTGGTAGCGGCGGCGAGCTATTAATGGATTACCAGTCAGTTAGAACAACTAGCTAGGGCAAGTTGACCCGCGCAGCTTACACATTTTTCGAAGCAAGGTTTTGCAAGCGCTTCAGATGCGATGCGACTTTGTCCTAGAGTTCGAATTGGCACCCCGATCGATATAGGAGGTAGGAAGTGGGTTCAACTCTAGATTCTCGGCGACATCCGTACAATCAACCTACTCACTTGTTGAGTTCAGACGTTGGTGCGCAAGTAACTGGAACTGAGGACTCCTCCCTGGTAGATTCTGTCCAATCGTACCATTTTTGTCTCCCTTGCTAGAACCCTTGCTAGGGCTCTAGCATAATAAGTATTAGCCAGAATTAAATAAAGATGTTATTCTTCCGACTACCTTGTTAGATATAACCTAAGCGACAGGGCACTTAAGGCATGCTAGGTCATGCAAGTGCTATGTAGGCCCTAATAACTCTAATTCGGACATGACTTAAAGTGCTTTGACCGCTATAGAGCTAGACGGACTAAGACATTCCGTGCCTCTCTAGGAGGCGTATTCCGACATGCATTTCCTTAGTTCCAATTAACAAGTTCTTGAAAACGCTTTGAGGTTAGGGGCACTATCGTCTTATGTTGATAAACGAGCTTATTAGCTATTGGAATAATCGGGTGGCAGAGGTTAGTACGTCATCTACTAGTTGCAATCAGCATAAAGGATGCGTTTCGTGAGAACCCGCTGGAGGATGGCGCTGAGGCTCCACGCGGTGGTCGCATCAGCGTCACCACATTCAAGCCATGCGAGTCCATCTCGTTCAACGGCAACCGTGGCGACATGTGGGCCAATCTCGTGGAGGTTCCGCCACGCGAGCCGCGCGGTCAAGGTAAGCTACTCCCATTACTTCCAACGGTCAAGGCAGGCAACAGCGGCGGCATTGACAGCAGAGCAATGGTGGTGTTGGTGCTCGCTCTGGCGATCTTGAAGCTACTGACCCACACATCTAGCACTTGCATGAAGAAGAAAGTCGGGAGGTTTTGAAGTGAAGCAGCGCGCTAGCGCACTTACTCCCAGGATATCACCAGCATGATACCAGCGCCGGCAGCCATAGCAGCGAACTGCGTGGCAGTACTACGAAGCTCCTTCCACCTGTTCGGTCCTGTTTCCAGCAGCTCAGGTATCACTGATACCGTTCCAACGAACAAGAATGTGCCAGCGGTGAAGGGCAATAGCATGTCGCCCCATTGCAAGCTCGTACCGAGTATCCCGGTGTTGCCAGCACCGACCATAGCCTTTGCACCAGCAGCGTTTCCTCCCAGCTCCTGAACGGCGATACCAATAAAAGTACCCAGCACAGCTCCGAGAGCAGTGACGAATTGCAGACCCATTGCCATTCGCTTGCTCATGCCCCCCTGAATTAGCAGAGCAAAGTCGCCGACCTCGTGCGGGATCTCGTGACAGAACACAGCCAACGTCGTCGTAGCACCGATCGTAGGGCTGGCGTAGAACGACGAGGACATGGCTAGTCCATCCGTGATGTTATGGGTGAAGTCCGCAATGATGTTCAGATAGGCAGAGAGCTTGATCTCCTTCTTGGGCTCCTCCTCGCTGACTGCAGGCACAATGCCCTTCTTATTGGTCTGCTCTTGCTTGCGCTGCCTCAGCGAAGCATCTCCCGAATTCGCAGCAGCACCAGTAGCGGATGCCTTCTCGCCGACCTTTCCCTCCGACTTCTCATTGGCAGAGCCGTGATCATGGGTATGTCCCGCTCCCCCAGTCGCGATCCTCAAGCCCTTGTCCATTGCCACGAATGTCACGAAACCAACCATGATCGCCACACCGAGTAGCAAGTTCTTGTTTGGCTCGACCAACACAGCTTTGACTTCACCGTCCGGTACCTCGCCCAGGAAGATCTCAGGCAGGAGGTGGAAAAGTGTGTCACCGAGCAGTCCTCCCACTGCAAAAGCAACCATGATGTTCAGACTACTTGGGTCGATGTTCGTCGGACATAGCGCAAGGAGGAGGTTTGGAGGACCGGAGATGTACACGGTCCCCATCAAGGCATTGAAAGCGGGATTCGAGAAGGGGAAGAGGGTAGCGAAGCTACGCTGGAGGAAGGAGAGCTCATGGGTTTCGTAAAGAGCCTTGTGGGCGACAAGAGATTCTATGATGGGACATTGCTTGAAGTTGTGTTAGTGTTTGACCTCGATGTACTGCTGAACAGGAAATGTGTGTACCTGGAGCTGCTCCTCGATCTCCTGAGTGCTGAGCAAACCCGCATTGGTCGAGTCGACGGCTTTAGGACTGACTTCGGCATACGCGAAGCAGAGCAGAGTTGCTACCGCGAGGGTCGCGAATCTGTACTTTCTCGACAACATCTTGGATGAGTGTGTAGTATTGTGGTATCAGCTTCAATTGGTCGTAGGTATATAAAGAAAGCCAGGGACAACAATCTAATCTGATCTGATATCGGCACGCAGTTTCCCGACCACCGAGCCGAGCACTGCGCGCATCCTCCAAATAATTCTCATCGCAACCACTTTCCCTCCTATTGCAGCACAGCACAGCACATCACCCACCCCCCCCCCACCATGGGTCGCGAACTGCAAAAGAAAAAGAATCGCTCGGGCATCAACAAAGTCCGCCAAAAGCCCAAGAGCAAAAAAAAGATCCTACACAACCCCATCATCGCCCAAAACTGGGACAAATCGCAATCTCTGGCGCAAAACTACCGACGACTCGGCCTGACCGCCAAACTCAACAAGAACACCGGCGGCATCGAACGAAAAGTCTCCGACGTCCTCAACGAGACCGCCCGCCAAGGCGACGCCCTCCACATCGCCAACGCCTCCAAACGGAAAGAACAGCTCGACGTCTCCGAAGCGAGAATCGACCGCGATCCAGAAACTGGCAAGATCCTCCGAGTCCTAGACGATGGCCATGGGAACCCCCCAGCCCGCGCCAACCCTTTACACGACCCTCTCAATGACTTGGACTCGGACGACTCCGTGGACGAAGTTCTCAACCACCGGAATCAGCACGCCACAGATGGATTCGGTGGAGCAGCGGAGAGCAAGACCGAGACGGTAAAGAGGCTAGAAGAAGCGGCGAATCGGCCTGCGAAGAAGTTCAAGAGGAGAATGCCGGATGGGGAGCGGGAGTTTGTGGAGGACCTGGTGAGGAAGTATGGGGAGGATTATGGGAAGATGGCGAGGGACCATAAGATTAATTACATGCAGCGGAGTGAAGGGGATATCAAGAAGCGGATCAAGAAGTGGAGGGATGAAGGTGGGACGGTCGAATGAGCCACGGGGAGAAGGACGTACTGTGGTTGGAGCCACCGCGACATCGGAACCTTTCTCTCCTGGTGGGCAAGAACAGTCGCAAGACTGAGGTGCCCGCACGAGATTGCAGTGTTGGCCTCAAGAGAGTCTCGAAGACGACGCACGGAGACCAGGGATGATTTCAGTACAAAGGTACGATGCTAGACCCTGAAAGTTGCGTTTCGAATGCATCATTTATGCTGCCCAAACGCGATGCAATACAGAATTCCGCGCATGAAGAGCTTCACGGATGGTTGCGGCCCTGAAGCGCTCATTCATCAGCCTGCCGATATAGGCTGCAGCTGGAGCAGCGGGTGCCATCCTGGTTCAAAATGTCCACTTCGGTCTGATGCCAAGAAAATCGAACCGCGAGATTACGCCAGACTACTCTCGACCCATGCAAGGCCTCATTTGATCACACCGAAATGACCAGAAGACGCCTTCACCTGACAAGCTAGACACCGACAAGATTGTGTGATCGAGATTCCATTTCATTTCTATAGACGGACTCTCATATTTCGTTTCCACCCTGAGCGTCTTCCCTTCAGATCATGCTTCGATTCTGCACAATAAACTCCTATGATAAACGCCGAATGCTGCCATTAATTCGTAAACCCAAAGCTACGGCGATGAGCTTTTCCCGACAGTCAACCAGTCTCTCCGCCCAGCCGCCTAGCGACTAATACGGACCCCGTCCGCCTCCCTGGCCACCACCAAACGAAGGTGGCCCAAAAGTGTTGGTGTTACCATACGCCCCACCTGCGGGTGGGCAGTTTGCATAGCAGCCATAATTCGTCACAGTTGTGAAGATTGTGGTCGTACCCAAAAAGTTGGTCACACAGCTTGACGCAGCTGTTGGATATGGTGGGAAAGTGGTTGCTGGTGATGTCGCTGGACCGGTGCCGGTGCTGAAAGGTGCAGTACCGCTCGGCGTTGATAGGGTGCCAGATCTGCTGTTGATAGAGTTGGTGAATGGCACACCGCTGGATGCTGAGCTTGGTGCTGTGCTTAGCGGTACGCTTCCAGTTGGGATTGAGCCTGTGGATGGTGGAGCAGAGCCGGAAGGTGGCAAGGACCCGGTGCCTGTTGGGGGACTTGCGGTCGAGGGGACTGTGCCTGTTGATGGTGGAAGTGAACCAGATCGAGAGTTGAGAGAGTTCGTGAAAGGCACGCCTGAGGAGCCTGTTCCTGGCGGGCTACTTGGTGGGCCACTTGGTGGAGCACTTGGCGGAGGTCCATAGCCTTGTGGTCCGTAGCCAGTTGGCCTTGTGTAAGGAATTGATTCGGCGAATTCCCCGGGGGGCGCAGAAAGAGTCGAGCCGGTCACATATGGTGCGGTGAAACCAGTCGAGAAAAAGCTGGAGCCCGTGCCCCAGGTGGAAGATGGGCTGAACCCAGTGCCAGAAGGTGCGCTTGATGGTGGTAGGGAGCCTGATCGAGAGTTCAATGAGTTGGTAAATGGCACGCCGCTGGATGGAGAGCTGGTTGGCACAAGCCCAGATGAAGGTGGAACAGTGCCTGGTGATGGCCTTGTGCTCAATGGGATGCTTCCTGTCGATGGGAACCCTGATGACGGTGATAGGCTGCCTGACCTCGAGTTGATTGAGTTGGTGAAGGGAGCGCTACTTGGGTACGAGGAAGGTCCGGTGCTCAAGGGGATACTTCCGGTCGGTGGCATTTCTGATGATGGTGGTAGACTTCCAGATCGCGAGTTTATAGAGTTGGTGAATGGAGTATCTGACGATGGAGCCGCGCCAGAGCCCTCAGTCGAACTAGCGCCGCCTATTACCCCGGACGTTACTGTTGAAGAGATCGGGGTAGGTCCAGTGCCGAATGGGAGACTTTCAGTGCTGACCATTGTACCTGAAGAAGGCACGAAGCCTGAACCGGAGGCCGAGCTAGCGCCACTGATCCCTGTCGAGAATACGCCAGACGAGTACGGCGAAGAAGGTATAAGCCCAGACGATGGTGCGAAGCCTGAGCTAGGAACACTGCCCTGACCTCCAGTCGAGCTAGCGCCGCTGATGCCGGTCGAGAAGATCGTGGAAGAAACTGGGCTCGGTGCTGTTGCTGATGAAGTGGGACCTTCACCTGAACCTTCTATCGAGCTGGCGCCGTCAACTCCAGTCGAGACGACAGTAGAGGAAATGGGCGTAAAGGTCGACTCGGACGACGGAGGAAGTGTGCCAGATCGCGAGTTGATGGAGTTGGTGAATGGCGGGATAGAGCCCAAGCCTTCGGTGGCGCTCTCTCCACCGATACCAGTCGAAAGAATGGTCGAAGAGACTGGTGTCAATGGCACACTGGACGCCGCACCCGATCCGGCAGTTCCACTTTCCCCAGAAGTTCCACCAGATACGACAGTCGAGGAGATGGGCGTTGGTGATGTGTTGCCAGACCCTCCGTTACTGTCGCCGCCGCCTGCGCCGCCATCCTCGTTGATACCTGACACGATGTAGCCGGAGCTCCACGCTGTGCCAAAGGTGTTCGTGATGACCGAAGGTTGAGCACTGGGCGCAGGCGTCTGCTGAGGACCACCTGCACCGCCACCATAAGTGATGTACTGAGTCTGGCCATTGACAACAATAATGCTGACACCAGACGAGATCGAAGTAGATGTGGAAGCAGGAAATGTGGATGTAATGACATCAGCACCATTGCCAGCATCTCCGCCACCACTGCCGCCTCCAGCACCGCCCGCCTGATAAGTGAAGTAATATGTAGTCGCTGTAGATGTGATCTGGTTGTTATCAGCATCATAAGTTGCGTTGCCGATGATCTCAGTGACGTTGTAGCCGCCTGGGAAGTAGGTTGTGCTGTTTGTGGTGCTGATAACATAATATTCTCCATTGTTACCGGTCTGGATTTCCGTGCCAACATTGGTGGAGTTGCTGATCGCTGTGCTGGTCTCCGAGCTGGCATACACAGTAGTAGCAGAAGTCCATGCTTGACTCCAGGAGGTGTAGTAGGAGTAAGCCCACGAACCGTTCTCGAAGCTGTACGATGTGGAAAAGGCAGTGCCGGTACTGAAGGTGGAACCGCCGCTTACATATGTCGAGTAGGAAGTGGCCCCAGCAGCCGCAGGAAGACGACCACTCAGTACGAGCGAGGGACCAGGAGTGATGACTGCAATGGAAGTTGTGCTGTTCGACAAGACCGATGCCAGAGATGAGCTGATCTCGGCGGTGGGGATGGTTGCGCTTTCCAAGAATGGTGCCCTCTCGGTAGTGACTCCCTGAGGGCTGTCTTCAGATATGCCTTGAGCGACTGCTTGCAAGAGACCACTATCGACTCCCGGGGCTGGTATTGTGCTACCCGTGGTGTTCTTCAGGAAACAGTTGTTGCTATCCCGAATGTTGTAATACACGAAACCTTCGCAGATTGGCTGACTAAGAGCAGTGTCACCTACCGAACATGCGGCAGCACATTCAGAATAGGAACCATAGGATAGCTCATGGTAGACGTCACCGCCAGTGAGGTCGGTATCGCAAAGGATGAGATAGTCGTAGCGGAGAGAGCCAACCAGCTGGTTGACAATGCTCTTGTCGTCTTCGGGGCAGCTGAAGCTCGGAGCAGTCGGAGCAGCTGGATCGACTGCAGAAGTTGGAGATACTCCAGTGGATGGAGCATCGGGAGCATCCTCACCAGCAGCTGGATCGACTGCAGAGGTTGGCGATCCTCCAGTCGTAGAAGCATTGGGAGCATCCTCGCCGGCAGCAGGCGACTGCGCTGCGGGCACTGTAGTGTAGACTGTGCTGGTCGGTGCAACGATCGTGGTTGCAATCGTGGTGGTCGTCCGGTCAAAGGCAGAGACGGTCTCAATAAGAGGCTCGAGAGTCCTTGTGGACCTTACGGTCGCGCCAGCATACGACTGGCAATTGCAAGCGCTGACGAACGCGGCTGACATGACAGCATCTCCCGGAACATCAGTGCCATTAGCTTCGGCAACCTGTCGGTAAGCCAAGAAGCCATTGCCAATAAGTCCGCCTGGTGCAATGTCGCGTTTTGATCGAGCACTTGGTTGTGCGGTAATTGTAGCTGTGGTGACTGGGGTTGTCCGAATGGTTGTCCGTTGAATGCCTGACTGCGTGGTGAACTTTGTGGTGATGGTGCTACAGATACAATGAGCCAATCATTTCATCCTCATTAACTGCCTGTACTTACGTGACTGGTTGGAAGTCCTCGATAACAGTGATATTGGGGTATTCTATCAATGCTCGACAGAAGTTTGCGCCGAAGGTCGAGTTGTGGACGAAGTTGTAGTAAGAGTCGACCGCACATGTGTCGAGGGCCGCACGCTGTTCGACATCCTTCTTGAAGAGACGGCTGAACCAGCCGACAATGCCAGCGTTGGATTGCTCTTCACGTTGTTGCACCGATCGAGTGGTAACGCGAGCTGCTGAAAGGTCAACGAGAGTAAGGCTCAAGGCCAGCGCTGAGAGTGAGCGCATCCTGAAGCCGCTGCCACTAGGGAACGGGCAGTAAGCGTTCAAGATGAAGGGTAGCACGAATGAGTGGCTATTGAATGTTTGGTGGGTGTGTTTGAGATTGTTCAGAGTCAGATGGTGCGATATCTTTATACTGGATATGAAGTCCAGCACATTGCAGGTCAGCCTCAGCCTGACCACCAGGCACTTGGTACCTTGCAGAGGCTGGCAAACGAAGATGTTCTGCTGCAGGTACAGGAGGGTGTGGTTGCATACAGAATTGGCGAACCATGAAGGTGGTGTGCAACGATGCTTCAAATGACTACACCAACCTCGCGCACGGTCAAGTGGTTGACCGGCCATAAGGCGGGCATCTGTATGGACTTACCTGACAACCGAGCGGCGTCTCATTCCGAGGGAGTGGGTTGGTATGCAAATGAGCGAAGTTCTCCGATCTCCCTTACTGTAATGAGGGTCGATAGCACGAGCCTTGCAGAACGTCACTTCCAGTCAATAGTCAAGTCCAACTCGTTCGAGAGGTCGTGCCGAGGAATGTCGAGGACTTGAGACAGTGTTGCATCTTCTGAGATGCTGTTCCTCTCCCCTCTCCCCGGAGGGAGACGCGAGCTCAGCTCTGAGAATCTCCGGTCTTATAGCCAATTTGGTCTGGATAGCACGTTGTTGATATAATTGTGTCGAACATGCCATGGCGGCGACGAGCAAGATTTCGCGTTCCTCCTGGTAGTCGGGATATGTGATGGGTACCTGCAGATCTGTTGAATGCCACTGTCTCGGGGTCGAAGCAAGGGATGAGCTGGCAAGAGTGTGAACGCCACGCCTTTCATATCTCGGTCAGCGCCGAATGGGTTGATCCGATCCGCGAGATCACGTGTAGCCATTTTAGGTAAGCACCGCTCGGAGGTACAGCATATCATCATGTCTTCATGTCCTCTAGGAAAGGCTGCGTCAGAACGTGACGACGTCGTTGGTGAGAGGGGAGGAGCAAGCAGGGTCTGGTTGAAATTTCTTGGCAGCAACGTGAACGTGTGGTGTTTCAGGGTGGTCGGGAGTGTTCATGCGGACGACGGCACCGGTGAGTCTGAGCCGCCTCTGTCGTCACATTCTTTGTTGCACTCGATTGGATGGGAATCTGCGCATCGTGTCTTGGCCTAAACGGGCATCCCTCGCAGGATGTGAGTGAATCAGTCTCTGGCAGTGAGACTGGATGGACTAATGGTGAAACAGGGCGACCTCGATCGCATCCTCGACTCCGAGCAGCCCTCCTATGGCGCCATCGACGACAGCCATTACACCCAGCCTGATGAGCAAGAGCTAGGTAGAGAACGGGAAGCACTGGAGCGCATCACTGCACATGCCGCAGAGTAAGCCATTCGGCCTGATCGCACCATACTACGCTCACAATTGCCCAGCCAGATGATCGATATCCAACACCCGAGCTACGCCGAGCTACATCCTCAACACCACAGACAGGACAACGACAACGACCGCGCCGATACGGGACAGGAGAGAGGCGACGAAGAAGCCGACATTGATCAAGATGCAGAAGACGCGGCGTGGTTAGAAAGTGTGCAAGCGGCAGGTCTGGACCAAGTACATCTGCCTCAGGAACCACTGTCTACGCCGATCAGCGTGCTTCGAGAACCTGCACAATCCGGAAGGCCAGACTCCGTTCGCTGAGTAACGAGCAGGAAGTCGATGCAGCTGGTTGTGCTGTGCTTCATTACCGATTATATGCTACTAATGATACCCCCTATAGTTGGCGCAAGGAATTGTTATTATGCTGAGCATATCTGTCTTGTGGTCCATGTATACGCGTAGCAGACACGCCCGGATTGATGCTGGAAGGTGATTGTAAATGGTCCCTTCCACATGGTAGACCACTTGGTCGGTTGAGGTATCTCCTAAGTCAGGCTTCCATTCAGAAAAGTGACGTTGTCAGTAAGGATAAAGACTGGCTGCTGAATTGTCTGGTCGCACAGTCACCCGATATCACTGGCTGGTCCTTGGGGCATTGCAGGATGGACATCACCCTCGGGGAGAAGACCGCGTAGACATCTTGACCATCGTGGACGTTTCTAACGAACGAAAGCATACCATCAACCACAACACCTGTCTCCCTCCCCAATCATCGGCTTCTCGGATCTTGTGGCTCCTCCCTGTGTCATTCTGCCTGGTAATTGAACTCGGTCTAACGCCTCGCGGACCTGCTCCGTCTCTGCCTCTTGTAGTAGAAGCCCACTTCAGCTGAACGATACTCGTACCTAGGCGCAAAGGGCACAAGGTCAGCAGATGCCTCCGATACGGAAAGCTGTCGAGTAATGTCCGTCTTACTTACATGCCCATCGCCGCCACAGGAGGATCAGGAAGATACTTTGCAAGTATGTCCATGGTGAAGCCCAGCATTCTATCAAGCGCCGTCTCGCAGCTTCCGTAGGCGGGCGGACCGATGAGCACTGTGCTCTGCGTAGCATCCTCGGAATCCTGCGAGCGGTCGTGGAAGAGGACGTGCGTGTAGTATTTTACCGCGCCAGAAGCTTTTGCCCTTGCGGAGGATGATGAGGTCGAAGTCTCTCGCGGATATAAGGTCATCGCCGGTGAGGAGCGGGCGGAGGACTTTGGCGTTGGCTTGAGAATTGGTTAGAACTGGAGTAGCGGCGCGGAAAACGACTTGCCTAGGATCTGGTCGCGAAGGCCAGAGAGGTCGGTTGCATCCTTGTCAGCGCAGGACATGGTTCTGAATCTCTTCAGCCGACGGATACTCCTGTGGCAGCACGGGCGCTTACGGAATGAACTCGTTCTTGATTGGATCGTACTGCATAGTGTTTGGTATTGTGCAGAGGAAATACGAAGCATATTTTGCTAAGAAGCCGTAATGGAGGCATGGGACCGGTAGCGAGTGACTCTGACGACACGTCAAGCGGGATGAAGTGAAGTGACTGCGGATAGTGCACTGGATATGTCTTGAGCAGCGCCCTATCTGAGCCAGTTCGGGATCGTGATCATTCAATCGTTGACGCGAATGTATCTCAATAGTCCAACACATTCTTGATGGTATCGTATATCCTCGTAACATCGGGAAAGTTGAAAGCCTCGTAAGCCAGTCCGGAATGCGTCGACCAACCTGCCACTCGTTGCACAGGAGCCTCCAATCTCAGGAAGCACTTCTCCTGTATCGTTGCTGCCACCTCAGCACCAACGCCAGCATTCACCATACTCTCATGCACAACAATCGCCCTACCAGTCTTGTTGACTGAGTTCATGACCGTCTCCTTGTCCCACGGATATACCGTTCTCAGATCGATCAGCTCCACGTCACACTTGAGGTCCTTCTCTGCTGCTGCCAAAGCCGCCTGGCACTTGTACAGCGGCGTGCCATACGATATAATCGTCACATCATTCCCCTTCTTCAACACCTCCGCCTTGCTCAACGGCAACGTATAGGCCTCCGCCGGCACATGCTCCACCGCAGCTCTGTACAGAATCTTCGGCTCCAAAAAGACAACAGGATCCGGACTCTCAATCGCCGCCAACAACAACCCCTTCGCCTGCGTCGGACTCCTCGGCACCACCACCCTCAACCCCGGCACGTGCGTGAAAAGACTTTCCGGACTCTGACTATGATAAAGCGCACCATGCCCCACCCCACCACTCGGCATCCTAATCGTCAACCCACCACAATCCATCCCCTCATTGCTCCCCGCCCTATACCGAATCTTCGCAGCCTCATTCACAATCTGATCAAAAGCCGGGAAAACGTAATCTGCAAACTGCACCTCCGCCACAGGCCTCATGCCTTCGCAGGCAGCCCCGATTGCAAACCCCACAAGACCTTGTTCACTCAGTGGAGTATTGAAGACGCGATCCTCGCCAAATTCGCTGGCGAGGTTCATGCTGCATCTGAAAACGCCACCGAACGCGACATCCTCGCCAAAAAGCAAGACCCTAGGGTCGTTCCGCAAGGCGTGTGAAAGAGCGGCATTGATGGCTTGGAAGAGATTCTTTCTATCTGTCGTGCCATTCCGAGCTTCCTGGGAGAGTTCCTGGTTGGCGAGGGCGGCCTTGGAGGTGTGGTGGAGGAGCGGAGTAGTGCCATAGTCTGTGGGGATGTTTAGCCGGGCTTTGGGCGGGTGTGAAGCGTATCTTCTTCGCGGTGCGTGTGGTAATGATTGTGTTGATATTCGGGCGGCAGCTCGAGCACCACTGCTTAGAGACTTGCTCATGATTTCTGCGGAGTGAGTAACTAATGAGGTCGTGCGACGAAGTGCTGTTGCTGGAGGTGTTTATGAGCCCGCTTAAAGTCGGCACTGGGCATCCACCCAAAAACGTAAAGCCGGGGGGCCTTGGCACTGAAGTTCGAACGATACGGTATCATAGTATGAGAAAGACACCAAGTGCATTGCTTCATCACGGGACATTCCTTCATTCATTCAAGCACAGTATCTCTAAGGGTATCATTATGGACGCCACGCTATGCTATCTCCTCCAATCGTCAGCCTCTGAGGTGTTGCACCAGTTGTGTAAGCTTGTTCCTGGTCTCCTCACTGAGCTGCTCCTCAGGTGGACCGGTGACCTTCTCCAAGATTGGCAGAAGCTGTCTGGATAAGTTCATGATAGTCTGATCCTGTGCTTGATATCGGCTGATGATCATGTCGAACACAGGCTCGTTCTCGCGAAAGTCCTCCTTCAACGGCAGAAGCTCCACGAGACGTGGTAGAACATCCTCCAACGGAACATTCGATGGCGCTTTCTTGATCATGCGGCTGATGCAGCCAGCAGCGTTGTCGAGTAGACGTGCTTCCGTGTCGTCTGGGTTGCTTTGATTCTGTAGCAGTGGCTCGAGCAAGCCGAGAATGGTGTTGTAGTTGGACAAGATGGTGTTGGCATCTGTGCTGTTCAGGCAGAGGAGACCCATGCCGAATGCAGCGTTGCTCTTGACCTCCTTGTCTTCATCTCTCAGGCGCTTGAGCAGCAGCGGCATAATCTTGGCAGTGTAAGGTGTGCAGGCTGAACCCATGGCCTCGATGCAGTCGGCCAGAGTACCGACTGCCGAGGAGCGTTCGAAGCGCTCCTGAGAGGAGCAGAACTTCATGATCGGACCTTCGAAGATCTTGAATAGCTCTGCAAATTGCTCGCCAAGAACTGTACCGAGGGCGCCGATGACCTCCAGAGCAGTCTCAACGACGAGCCAATCGTACTCGGCAGACTCGCCATCAGTGGGTGCGGGCTCGTCAAAGTCGTCCTCGTCCTTCTGGCATGGGTGCTCACGCTGGAGGAGGAGCAGAAGAGCAGCGGTAGCCTGCTCAATTGGGGTGGCGCTGTCATTTCCGCTAGGAGCGAGCACAGCTGGACCGCACAGCTTCAATGTGGCAGCCAGATTACGGTTGATTTCTGTCACTGTGGCCCTGTGATGTTGTCAGTCAAGGTACATTGGCGAAAGAGTCAACACCGAATGCAGCGAATGCGCAAATAAGATCAGAAACAGCCTCTATGGTTAGCAGCATATGCCGTAGCATCTGAGTGAGCTGGGTAGCAATAGTGCTCTCATCATGTGAGTCGTGAGTGAAAAATTCATGTGTGTACTCACCGATCCATCTCCTCTTCCCACAAGGCGAGGGTGCCCTTCATGACGAGGTCACCCAGTTTCTGGAGGTCAGAGGTTGGCTGGACCTTCAGCGGAAGACCAGGTTGCCACTTCTGCATGCCGTTATCCTCAGCTAGACCCCACATACAGGCGTATGCGCGCCAGAGAGTGCTGATTGCGCTCTTGCGCACCCCCTCGAAGGTATGTTCTAGAAGGGGTATAGTGGTCGCAATGGTCTTCTCCATGTACGGCAAGAATTTGCCCTTAGCGTGTGTAAGGACGTCACCGAGTACCTCAACAGCGATCTCCTTCTCCATGGCAACGGCGGTCACAGCACCGAGGTCATCCCAGTCGTCATCATCATCGTCCTCGGTCTCCATAAGAGCTTTGACGATGTCTTCCTCAGCGATATCGCCTTCGTTGGCACCGCCAGCACCAGCGACTTTGATCTTCTTTCCGGCGATGGTGATCTCCTGGCCGACGAGATCTGAGGCTTCTTCGCCGAGCTGAACTTCGCCATCGGTCTCTTCCTGATCGAGGCACGCGAATAGAGACTGGACGACACCATTGAGGAATGGCTCGAAGTTCTCCTCGTAGACCCTGGCGAGAGTGCTCCACAAGATGAAGCTCGTCTCTTTCAGGCGCTGATGGTCCAAATGCAGGCCCTCTTCACTGGCGTGCATGAGCGGACGGACGTACGGCTGGAAGGCCTCTGCGCCGACAGCGCTCGCAATCTTGCCGAGAGAGTCAATGACCATGCTCCTAAGTTCGAGCTGTTCCTCGTTGTCCTTGATTTCGATGTATTGGGACAAGCTCTGCATAGTCTGCTGGAAGTATGGCTGAAAGGCACCTTCAGAAGCACTTGCAACGCTACCGAGAGCGCTGACAGCAGCCATCTGCACTTTGTGATCTGGGTGCTGAATGAGGGAACTGAATCGTGGGACAAGTTCACCAACGTACTGTGCCGCATCCTCGGCATCGAGGCCCTCAATGAGAGAGTCGATGGCCACAGCGCTGGCCTTGACAATGTGTGTGTTCAGTTCGTGCTCATCAGATCCTTCTTGCGCACTCCGCATGCCCTGTACGGCCTTGTCGAAGTTCTCGACAAGGGCTGGGATGAGCTTGGCGTGCTCCTTGCCCATGTCTTCGGCAAGGTCGTCAGCCAGACGGGAGACGCCGTTAAGTGCTGCACTTCGGACGGATGTCGATGGGTCGCCCAAGAGGCGAAGGACCAGTGGCAGAATCTCGTGGAGCTGTGTCGCAATGAAGTCGGGTGCACCTTCTACGCACATACCCAAAGCCAGGATACCGGCTCTTCGGTATTCCGGCTGTTCGTGCTGAACATATGGGCCAATAGACTTGAGAAGTGGCACGGCCACCTGGCTGGGAGGTAAGCTCTCACTCAAGATGTCCAGAAGTCCCAATGCAGAGCGCGCGGGTGAGATGTCGTCCTCGTCCGACGGCAATTCATCGAGTTCTGTTGCAATCTGCAGGCACATTTTGGTCATGTGCTCACCGACCTTCAGGCTCTGGATCTTGAACTTGCGATAGCGCACTGCCTGCATCAAGAAACTGATGGCCTGCGAACGCACCTCATCGTCGATTTCAGTCTTCGAGGAGACCTGCATGAAGAACTGAATGAGGTCGCCAAAGTGGGTGTTGAGGAATGCACTCTCGTAGCTCAGCAGCTTGTTGAACACGTCGAATGCCTGCATGGTGTGCTCCTCGTCCTCCTCTTGAATGGTTGCCTGCAGGACCTTGACCATATGTGGGATTGTGCTCTGGAAGGCTTTCAGGCTCTTGGTATCCTCTTCGGTGTCCAGCACCATGGCAAGCTCAGAAAGAGCAAGCATCGTGTTGACCCTGACTTCCATCGACTCCGGATCTTGAATGGTGCGGCTGAAGAGAGTGAGCATAGAGCCCATGTTCTCCTGGAACACATCGGGCATCGTCTCGAGGAGGGTGTAGATGATGTACACACCGACCTCGCGATGTCGTGCCGTCCCGCTCGTCGCGGCCTGCTGTAGGATGCCGGGCAGTTCGCTCCACTCGCCATCTTCGAGGTCGATCTTGGCAATCGAAGCAATAACGCGGGCTTTGGTGTGTCGGGGCAGCTGCTGCTCCTCGTTGATGGTGCTCTGGAGGAGTTGCTCTCGCAGTGCCGGCTTCTGGTTGGCGGGGACCTCTGCCCAGTGCTTGGAAACGAGTTTGCGTGCCTCGACACCTGCCAGTTGACGGAGCGAAGCCTCGGGGTGGTTGATGAGGATCTGTATCAGCGCCGTCACCGACTGCGGCGACTTGTAGTATTTCTGGTTGAGTTGGCTGGTGGCCGCCTTGACCTTCTCCGTGTCCGGTGCCAACAAGGCCGACAAGAGCCCTACAAACTCTGACTCGTCCATTGCAGCAACGACAACCGGGAAGCACCAAAAAGGAATGTAAGGAAGGAGGAAGTGCAGCCGAAAGAGAGCAAAACACACAGATATTTTTTATGAGACGCTAACTTAACTCCGATTCACAGCTTGAGCGTTCCAGGGTCTTGATCCCTGCCAACGGCGTATCACGTGACCATCATTACCCGACGATACATGTGAGATTCTCTGCGTCTGTATTGAAGTCCTGCACGGCGAGATCGTTCCATTTTTATCGCAAGCATTCACTTACGCATGTACGCGCCGGATGACAGTCTTGCGACTGATACACACTAGGTGTGCTGTTGTGCCTGCGTTTGATGGTCCACTTTTCGTAGCTGGTCAACTTCCTTCGTTTGCTATATCTAAAGGCTGGCATCGGCAGCATTGGTGGGGCTCATAGATGAACCACAAGAAGCAGCCAATTACTTCTGCACTTTAGTCACCACGGGCTTTACATTGGCAAGTGAAACCCTCCATAGAGTTGACACTCGAGTGATCCCCCCAACCCCTTTTGACAGAAGATGAACCTCCGCACTGCTAGAACGCGGCAGCAAGCCCAAAAGGCATGGGATCCTTCGACGACTCGGTCAGTGTCACCGAAGCGATCGGCGCGTGCGAATGCGACCTCCTTCACTTAACGCGATCATTGGTCCAAAGTGTTGCCCGTCTCAGTGCTGGCGGTACTTTCGTATCGGTGGCCCCCTCATTCAAGAACGGCCTGATGCTGCTCTCTGTAGCTTTATGGAGAGCGTTCTCAATAATACCTCACGGCCTGTCCAAACAATGTAGCACGCACTCCAGAGAATGCAATGGGCTCGGAGAGCGCAATGGATTAAATTGATAGTGTTGCCGGTACCACGATACCTCAAGTCGTGTTCACAAGCGGCAATTGGAAATCCCAGTCTCCCGAAAAGCCTGCAAAGCTCTGCCAGAAGTTGTCATCGAGATGGTTAAAGAAGTCTGCCGAGAGTACAGGATCCTCTGGTGGCGTTGGTTGTCCAGCGTCGTTTGGAGCCTGCCAAGTGCGAGCCTTGTCTACCTTTTGTGCAAGCGCCGTGTTGGCCGCATCAGCGGTAAATTTTTGTTCATACACCTGTTTCATAAACTTCACGCGCTGAGCCCCTGTAGACCGTCGAGTCAGTAAAGCCGTGAACGTTACCGATGCGAAGTTGAAAAGGAACTCACACTTGGCGAACGACTGGTTATTGATAACGAGGCCCTCCAGGCACCCATGAGACGCCTCCTCGAACCGCACTGCACATTCGTCAATCACGTTGGAAAAGCTCAGCTGATCGTTGAGGGCTTTCAGATCCCAGCCATCAACTTCAAGCGAAGCAAGCTTCGTTAAGACGATGAAAGCATGGGCAAACTGCCCAAAGACCGAGAATGGCAGGAGCAGATATGCCGACGAAGGAATCATGAAGTATACGTCGAGGAACCGCTTGATGCTCGAGACACAATTGTAGAGATCCTCCAAGTGACTGCTGAGAGTATGTGTCTTGTTGTCTTGGAGGTCGTTCAGAGATAGCTCCCACGTTACGATCTCAGCAGTAAAATACTGCATCGCAAGGAAGATGTTGTCCTCATTGCAAGGATCTGCTCTTCGCAGACGTTCAATATCAGCTTGGAATGCCTTGATGTAGATGCGAGACGGCGCGTTTGGTGTGTCAGTGGTGTGAATCGTTTCGATGAGGCGTTGCACTCGGACCATCTGCACTAGGAACATGTCGCTGTCGTATTCTCTGGCTTGCTCGAGGTGCTCTAGACAGTCTTCCATCTAAACAACATAGGTCAGCATGCTGTTGCCCAGCCAGGTTCGGTGGTGATGTCTCTGGCAGTGAAGTTGGCCCTTGAGTGAGCCTGGGATTTGTTCCTACTTACGTAACTGGTGTATGGCATCGCGTCAATCTTCTTGAATGAAGATGAGAGCATGGAAGTAAGGTAAAAGACTCCTTGTAGAATCCTGCGCTCAGCCAAAGATGGCGCTCGAGTGGAAATAGGCGGTCCGTGAACTACTTTCACGTACTTCACCCTGAAGTCAACAGTGCCTGAAGGTGCTCGATCGAACCCTAGATCTGTGATCATGGCTATAGCGAGGTGTAGAAGGTTCGTAACCTGTAAGCTCCAAAAAACGTGGGAGTGGTACCAAGCAACAACAACCAATATCCCTTGAAGCAAATCGATCGACTTCTCGCTTTTAATCATAATTCGTTCTGCAATGTCCTGAATGAGATTCCTGACCAGAATTTGCTGGCGTGGAAGGTCGTGAATAAGCGTCACGGTACAGATCGATCTAAGCAGTACAGGACTTGAACTCTGAAGGGAGGCTGCCGTTGCCTCTTCGGGGACGATAACAAAGGGCATTCCAGTGGCCATAAGCCGCCTATACCGACCCAGCAGTATCTCTGCCTCACTGAGGCGAACTGAGGCACTGGCACGTTCCAGCTGCGCATTAGCGGGCGTATTAGTCGAGCTGATTTGCGCGTCTGTCGATGGTGATGTGCACTCTTCCTTACAAAGGCTTCGTAGCACATCGTTGCTTCGAGCGAAGCTGCAGCTAGCTTTCTCGGTAGTCGAAGACCCCTGGAGAGAGACTGGAGGAGAAGCTCGGCCAGGATCCGGTGGCTGGTATGACGCTGATGCTTGTCTGCTTGAAAGCGTGTTGACCAGGTATTCAATCTTGCTCTCGAGCTTCTCTAATTGAGCAGCACGCCTAAGACGTGGGTTAGCACTCCGTTCAAGAAGGAGCTAAATGTAGAGAATGTTGTGATGCACAATGCCCCTCCAAGGTCTGGGGGCGGAAGCCTGCGATGATGTCGTTGAGGCGTTGCAATTGCTCGTGCAGTAGAAGAAATCCTGCTTCCGTTGTGTTCATAGGCCCGAAGGCGTCCCTTGTGATCCTCGAAGGCTATCGGTGTCATTCATTGAGAGTGCGGTGGCATCCTCACGTATTAACAGGCCTTGGTCATGTTGCAAAGAGTAATGCCATCACGGCATCATAACAATCCTCAATGCATGAAGGGAGGATGTCAAGGCTTACGTCATCTTCATAGGCTTTCGTCTTCGAACCCCTGGCTCTTTCGAAAGACATTCTTTCTTCAGTCGTGCACATCTTACAGAATCTGATTAGCAGCGTCTCCTTGTCCGCTTAAGGCGCTCAAGGCTTACCTTTCACAGATGACTTCTCCAGGCTTGCGAACACATTTTGCCTTGGCTTTCGAGCAAGTTGTGCAAGATCGCACCGTGTTGCTGGCATAAGCATCGGCACTGTCCATCGTCGTAATGGCACAATATGAATGTCGAGGAAAGGCGCGGTGATAAGAAGTGGCAACCCGGATCCCCGTGGCAGCGGCTTTCACCCTGATCCCGGTCCCGTTGTCTATGTACCTTTGTCAGCTTTCGTTCTAAACGAGATACTACTATGTAGAACATCGTTCTCAAATGGCCAGGCTACAGCATTCTGTCGTGGGAGAGTGGTCAGCTCCATGACAGCAGGTTCGACTACTTCGGCTTGCCGTAGTTACAACTTCTTGAAGTGAGAGCCAGCCCAGCCTCTCCAGCCAACAAGCCAGGCAGGTATCAGGCTATCACTTTCACGCTCACAGATATGTATGTATCGTTCAGCGGCTATGTAGCGCTCGCAGAGGAATCTGATACGTGCTGCTCGAAGTGGTGGGGTATTTCTTACTTCTTAGAATCGATGTGGAGATGCGGTGCGTGCCTCACGATAGGAAGTGAGACAGTATGCTCATAAACAGTACCGCAATTGCAGGCAGACCTCGTCTTGTCGCCAATCGCTCTCGATCAAGAACTTCATTGAGTCAATGTAGATCCGGTGTAGTTCCACTACAGTAGTCGCTAAGGTGAAGAAAGTGTCAGTCTCCCTCCCGCACTTTGCCGTTACCTCAGCGAGCTCAGACGCTTCGGGTATAGCGGACTCACGTAAGGTATTGATCTTAGGCGAAGCGTCTAGGATCAAGTAAGGCTGACTTTAGTGTAGCTAAAAGCTCAAAATCACAATAATGGAATTTAAAAGCACTAAAGAGGCATTCTAATAAGGTAGATCTTACCTATAATATTAAAATAATAGCGCTAACTATACAATATATGTTTAATTTACTTATATATATACTCGCCTGTCTTTAAGTATAGCCTCGCGCTTAGAATTAGATTATATAATATCTTATAATTTGTCTATAGATACTAAAACTAGATATTTCTTAGTATAACTTTTCTTGTATATCTTTCTATACTATATCTTATTCTATCTAGGCTTATCTTTTGAAAATTAATCTTCGTTGTTATATAGCTTCTTTAATAAAAAGTAAATTTCTTATAATGTATAGTATTAAGAGTTAAAAAATAAAAGAAGCGGTAATTTTAATTTTTTTTGTAATAGCAAATCTAGAATATCTTAGTTCTAGGATTGTAGCTTTTAAATACATATACTTTCGAGTATTGACAATAAAGAATACTATGTATATAAGAACTTGAATAATTATACTGCGGTTAAAGCCGCGTCTGTAAGAGCTAGCTTATATCAAAGTAGCACTGCGCGAAATGAGCATCGCCCCGCAATATTCATCAGCGAGTCTGAGCATGCTGAGGTAACCTTGCCGTTGTCAACGCAAGCACCAACCGATCATCAAACAACTCGCCACGACCACATTCCACACAAACGCACTGCATTACTACAATCGCCAGCAGATTCCGCCACCTATTTGCGTATTTTGCATCGTGAAGCAATACCACTCCACGGCACTTCGCGGTCTCCTACAAGCTGTCAGAGCACCCTCTTGGACGAAGCCTTCGGGCGTCAGCGCGAAGGACTCCTACTTCCTGCCACCCTGCCGACATCATGAGCGACACAACAGGAGCCTCGGCGCCGAAGCCGAGTAGCAGCGTCAAGCTGGTTCTGCTGGGTGAAGCTGCGGTCGGAAAGGTGAGCATCAACAGCCCATGCGCCTCGTAAATGTAACCATGGGCCATACTGACCAGAATAAGTCCTCACTGGTTCTGCGCTTCGTCAACAACGACTTCCAGCCCAACAAAGAGCCCACCATCGGCGCTGCCTTCCTTACACAAAAATGCCAACTGCCGAACAGGACGATCAAGTTCGAGATCTGGGACACAGCAGGCCAGGAACGGTTCGCCAGCCTCGCGCCAATGTACTATCGTAATGCGCAGTCCGCACTGGTAGTCTACGATATCACGAAGGCGAGCAGTCTCGTGAAGGCGAAGCATTGGGTTGCAGAGCTGCAACGACAAGCGTCCCCTGGCATCGTCATCGCCCTGGTGGGCAACAAGCTCGATCTTTGCGAGGACGACAATGCCGATGGCGAGCAGGTAGAGGGCGAGAACGAGAACGAGACTGAGGAAGACACAAGTACTGCGCGCAAAGTCAGCACTAAAGAG
Source organism: Nothopassalora personata (assembly GCA_033816765.1). Taxonomy (NCBI): domain Eukaryota; kingdom Fungi; phylum Ascomycota; class Dothideomycetes; order Mycosphaerellales; family Mycosphaerellaceae; genus Nothopassalora; species Nothopassalora personata. The sequence goes on along the minus strand of CM066287.1, from coordinate 5,006,019 downwards.
GCGAAGGCATATGCAGACGAGGAGAACCTGCTCTACTTCGAGACAAGTGCCAAGACTGGCCATAACGTGAGCGAAGTCTTTACTGCCATCGCCAATGCGATACCAGAGACAAGTCTCAAGGGACCACGCGGAGGAGCAGGCGGTGGCACGCAGGCAGCTATCAACGCCGGCCAAAGCAACAGCAGCGTGAACTTGAATGCGAGGAGTGAAGCAGGAGCCAAAGAAGGCTGCGCATGCTGAGCGTATGCGGTCTCGAGATGATGAACCCAAGCAGTCACTACATTTGTTGTCTTTTGAGCAAGGCGCAACAGGAAATGGGCCCAGACTTTGTTTTTTGTAGCTGGAAGGGTGAACAAGTTGGGACATTGAGCAGCACAACACATCGCCGTACAGTGTAGTAAGTGTCTCAAGGCCCACCGATGGTATCCGCCACAGACTCGCGTCAGTCGACACGCAAAGTGGGCGAGTGTGTAATGATGTCTGTGCAGCCAAAGATCTAGCAGCCCCATTCCACCCCTAGTCATAGTCAGCAAACAGACGGGTAACCAGATGTATAGCAGAATACTGGTTCACGGAGTAGTGTAAGCTAGATGTGCATGGCAGCATACTCCGACTAAGAGTAAGCTATTCGGACGAAGAGAACCCAATGATATGTTCGTCCAGTATGCAGGAAGTTCACTGTCATCAGCAAGGTGAATAAGTGGAGTTGTATCGATATCACGTGCAATGATTGAATCACGAGGCGCAAGCTCCGTCCGGGCTCTCTTTCGTGGTCAACTCCGAACTGTTCTCTCCACTGCACAGCATCATCATCCTACCATCTTGACCATCAATACCAACACAAAGCTCAGATAGCATCCGGCAGCCGGCAGGCTATCATCTCGACTCCATTGTCTCATCAAAGGCCAGAAAGAATAGCTTCGTGAACCGCAGCTGGTAGCCCGCATCAGCAAACAATTCGGCGTTGCAGCGCCACGTTGATCACCGCACCTCGACATCATGGACGAGACCACATTCCAGCGCGAGCTATCGCTACTGAAGCATCGTGTAGCGCAGATGACTTCAACGTTCCAGCAGACAAGATCACCATATGTTCTCCGTGTTCCCTCGGTATGCCATGATACCTATTTCTCTGACCAACTTTTCGACGTGAAGGCTCGGCTGCAGGCCATGCAGGTCAGCATCGATGCTCTGCACGCAAATACTAGGAGTCGTCAAGAAACACAACACGGCACCAGCGAGGCATTCCCGCCACAGCACAGCAGACTCGCTCTGCCGTCAGGTCCGCTCTTTTGGCAGCTGTTCACGTCACTGCGGACGGATGTTCAAGGCTGGAGTGGGAGAATTGTGGACCTGGAGCAGAATGTATCTGATTTGGAAGACCGCGTTGACAAGATCGACCCCACTTATCAGTTTACACCCGCTGGGAGTGAGGATAACGCTTTCACTAGTCTCGGTTGGAGCCAGCAAAGTCAGCATCAGCTGTACGCTACTCAGGAACAGCAGGGCTTTCCTGCAAACGTGCCATCATCTGCTTTCAACGACCCATACATGGACGCCTCCTGGCCGAACACAAATCAAGGTTCACACCACAGCCGCGACTCTCTCTGGGGAAATGTCGAATTGCCTGCTACCACCGACGAGCATGCGACCTCATCGACCGGCCCACCACAGGCAGCACCGGAAGGCGTCGCATTCAGAGATCGCGAAATTGCTCAACTGAAAGAGCTCATTCGAGATGCACAGAACAGTCTAAGGAGTAAAGAAGAAGTTTTGAGTAAGAAGGATGCAGAAATCTCAACACTGCGATCTGAGTGCAATTTTCAGGACGCCAGGATTGGGGAGCTTGACAGGGTCAGCTTTGAGCGCGCCAGCCAGATTCAATGCTATGGTGGTATTCTAGCAGAGCGACAGCGAGAGTTGGAGAGGCTACAAGAAGACTGTCGTGCTAAAGATTGCTGCTTGAGTTCTTGGGAGATGAAGTTCCAGGATATGCAGCAAGCACTTAACCGTAAGAAGATGCACCTGCACCAAGCTCACGAGGAGCTCTCACAACTCAAGCGTGAAAACGCCGAGCTGCGAGATGTTGATGCCTCCCTTGCCCGAAAAGACAATGAGATCAGAGAGCTGCGTGACTTCTGTGAGGCGAAGGGGTCTGTCGCCCAGCAGCAGGAACAGATCATCACAAGGGGCGCTACGTTGATTGAGGAGAAGGATAAACAAATCATGCGGCTGGACGACCATTACAGAAATGAGTGTCGGGAGAGCGCGCGATTGGGTCGACTTCTTGATGAACGAGACGACGAGATCGAGCAGCTGAAGAAGTCTCTACAGCAAGCTCTGATGCCGAATGCGAAGGACAAGGAGAAGGTTCAGGCGGAGTTGCCGCCCGCTCTTCCAGATCGACCATCCTGGAATACGCCCGTTGGTAATGGACTCCAATCGTATTCTCCATTTGCGACAGCAGGTGCACGATCAGCGTCGAGAGGTGCAGACTGGACCCCGAAGGCGTTCAAGGACTATGCAATGCTCCCTCATGAGAGCCGTCGAGCATCAGCATGGAACACGGGCCGTTCTTTCTCAGATTACTACAAGTTTGGCGTGCCAGGCGTTGCGACACCGCCATTTGACAAGCACAGCGCATCGAGAGATCAGCGGCGTGAACTGCGTCGAAGCGATAGCGTAAAGCTGCTGCAGAGATTCGCCCTGGCCGAAGAGGGTGAAGGTCATGCCACCAAATCGGAAGCTGAGTCCAAGAATGTCGCCAACAGGATGAGGCTACCACTTGACGATGTGATTGCCAGACCACCGTTACCAGCGCCACTGCCTCCCCGCAATGTGTCATCGTTGGAAGGCCGGTCACGCAACTCGCGCCGTCAGCGTGATGCAGATCGACAGCACATGCCAAAATCTCGTTCCGCAGAGGAGTTGCCGCAACGGCGATCACTACAGGCTTACGTTGAAGAAGGCGAGAGTGGTGGCGAGAGGCACGGTGACGATTGAATCACGTGTTGTACACTGCCACTACGGCCATGGGCCAGACAGGTTGCTGTAGTGGGGCTCCCGTACTGCTATATCAGCCTATTGGGAATGCAATTCTCAATACATGAGCCAAATGCGGATGACCGGCCAATCTTGTGTGCCGTGGGGTTGTTTCAGGATCGGCACGTAAGCTCTGGAGCCAGCGCACACCGGGTCCGTTCGGGCCATCCTGTGACGATCGTTCCCCAGTCCTGGCCCAGACGTGAGGTCACCTCGCATGACAGGGAACCCTTCGACTCCTCCTGCGCACGACCAATCCTTTATCACTCTTCCGAAACCACTGCCGTCCAGAGCTGTCCCTCGGAACTCCCACCAAGGCATTATCTTTACCTATAGACGTACGCCACGACAGCTATATAGATGCCAGCAGATTCATATTACGACGACCCACCTCCCCACTCTCACGGGAGACGTCACAGAGAACGTCGGGAACCCCGTCCAGAGGACTATGATGAAGATGGCGAACCAGACTACCGCCCATCAACCAAGTCTCGTGACCTGCAATCTGACGAACCAAAGCTGAGCGGGACGGGATTCCGCCGCAGGCGTGACTACGATGCGAGCGACGAAGACATGGATTCCCCTCCACGACGACGCGGGCATGACAAGAAAGTTGCAGCAGAGCCGAATATTCCTCCACCGCCTATTGGAGACGATCGAAAGAGTGGCTCTCGCAAGAAGGCTTTAAATGATAACGGCCCTCCACCTGGCGCAATATCTGTCTCAGACACAGAAGCTGACACGAAACCTTACGGCGACGAAGAAGCTCCACCTCCTCGCAGAACTCATAAGGAGTCTCGAAGTCCTCGCAACCATAGAGATCGTGGCCGCTCATACGACGCACCTCCCACTATGCCTCAGCCCAAGAAGTCTTCGAGACACAGAGATGAATACGACAATCAACCTCATAGTCGCTCTAAGGGTCGTGAGCGCGAGCGAAGCAGGTACGATGAAGAAGAGAGGAGACCTCGTCGAGAGGATGACTCTGAATCCGAATATGAGAAACCCAGACGCAGGTCTGAGAAGCCAGGTCGACATCCTGCTGACGAGCCGCCGCACCGTAGTAAGCCAGTGAGGGATCCCTATGAGGACGGTCGTCGGCGTAAGCCCTCCCGGCAGGATGACACTCGTCGACGTCGCCCAGCATATCCGGAAGGCGATTCGGAACTCGAGTACGAGAAGCCCAGACGCAGGGAAAAGCCAAGTCGGTACGACGATGGGTACGGCACCGATAGGCCGCGAAGACAGCCCAGAGATGACTACGACCGTGGCTACAGGACCGATGGCCGGGACTCGAAGCGTGAACGCTATAGAGACGATGACAGACGTGCACCACCCAGGCGCAGTGATAGATATCGTGATGATTACGATGACTACGACCGCGGACACCGAGGCAGTCGCCGAGATCGAAAGTCCAGTGGAAACAAGCTGGACATTGACGGCATGATGGCGAAGGGTCAAGAGAATTGGAAGAAGGTTGCCCCTGTCGCAAAGCCTTTACTTTCGCAGCTTGCCAAAACGTATCTCCAAAACGGCGCTGGCAGTCGCGCATAACGAACGGCAGATGATGAGCTAAACACAGCCTAGAAACTCCTGCGAGAAGACATGGCGAAATGCAATGAAGCAGAGGCGAAGCAATTCACGACGATTGGGTGGTCTTTTGTGATAATGGGTGTATGCGCGGATGGGTCAACAATGCAACTCCGTCTCTGTACACGATTTCCTCCTGCCACAAGTAAGCATGAATACTACATTTTGAGCAGCGGCTTCATTTGTCTCATGTTACAATCGCCCCTTCTGAAGCACTGTCATAAAAAAGAGTCAAGCCTAACGCTAATGGCGGTGTGCCGCATCCCTTTCTAGACAGCGATTTCGCCCTACCTCTCAAGGTTCGGCCTACCGTTGAGCATACTGCGGACCGTATCATCGACATCATACTATATAGTGTTTCGTGCTTGCGTGCCTATAGTCCGCCGCGAAGCGCCACTAATCTTGGCCGTTGAAGCTAGCACCTAGGATCAACTCTAATAGCTAGCAAGCAATGAAGGGATGACGTGAAAGCTCAATTCCAATAACGGGTGCACAACTGGGTGGCTGAAAGGTAGCGGCCGCTCACGCCCGCTTGCTTTGTCACCGATGTCATAACATCACCACCATCGACATTGCTCGCAAGCATGCTGTCCACCTTCAACGAGAACACAACGCAGGCACGACAACCATGGTCCAACTAATCGCAGGTATGATGGGCGCCTCAGCCGCAACAGGCTCAACCCGACTGTCGTCCGCCGACCAACTCCGCCCTTTCCTAGCCATGCTCCGGACCCACAACATCACAGCACTAGACACGGCCCGCATCTACAACTCGTGCCGAGAAAGTACTGGCCAACTGCAACGCGTCCCTCGCCGCGTTGAAACAGGACAAGATTGACCTGTACTACTTCCACGGCCCCGACCGGCAAACGCCTCTCGAAGAATCGTGCCAAGCCATCAACGAGCTGTATCACGAAGGGAAGAATTGCATCGTGTGGCGTGTCGAATTTCACCCGGGACGAGACTGAGCAGATCCACTGCATGTGCCGCGAGAACGGATGGCTCCTGCCGACGGTGTATCAGGGCGCTTTCAATCCTCTGTCACGAGCCGCCGAGGAGAAGCTCTTCCCGACTTTGAGGAAACTGGGAATGGCCTTCTATGCCTTCAGCCCGTTGGCAGGTGGATACTTTTCGAGGTGTACGGAGCAGCTGCGCGAGCCGCCGGCGGGAGGGAGGTATGACCAGATGAAACAGTTCCAGAACTTGTATGTCAATGATTTGTCACTGGAGTTGCACGACATGCTGTCGAACGCTTGTGCGAAGGAGGGTGTTACGTTGAAGGCGGCTACACTGCGGTATCTTGCCCATCATTCTGCGTTGCGAGCTGACGATGGGATCATACTGGGTGCTAGTAGCCAAGAGCAGATGGAGGAGAACTTGGTAGTAGCGTGTGAGGCTGGAAAGTTGCCAGAGAGTGTTGTGGCTGCGTTCGATTCGCTTTGGACGCAGTACAGGGGTCATGGCTATAGTGGCATGTACTGTGTCTGAGTTCTTGCTACCCGATCGTTGTGGAACATTCGATTCACCATGTTGCGCTGCTCTAGACCTGTTGACATTGCGGTGTGATCAATGATCGAGCATGTGTTTGCCTCTGGCTGAACAAGGATACATGGTGGTACTGCTGCATTTCCGCAGATCTGTGACATGACGATAAGAGACAAGTGCTCGTCATTGCACCTCCGTCCGCACTGCTTAACTTCGCAAGCACATGGTGCCGCACTCGGATGTCGTACAACAGAAAACAAGACGCATCATCAGCCCGTCACGACTCCACAGCGTTCGGCATCGCCATATCGTGCACGACCGCAGCGCTCTCTCGCACCTTTCGCTTCGCTGTCGCGATGTCCTCATCTGTTGGAACATTGCTCATTCCAGGACCTGGCCGTAGTGCTTGCTGCGCCAGATACAGCTCCTTGACCCTGTGAGCAGCTGCCAGAGTGCTGTTCGCCAGGTCGATAAGTAGCTCAGTCCCCATGAGTTCTGCCGCGACGTTGACAGAAGGAATTTCACTGGGGTTAGACATCTGCATGCGGTTGTCGAGGGCTGGGTATGGGCTTGGATAGGTGACGTCCATGTCATCTCCATCTGGCTGACCGCCGCGCTTCGACGGGCCATGCTGCACATTCGTCGGGTAGTGCAGGATCTCGCCGGGGTTGGAGGGTGCCAGAATCTCCCTACGCTTCATGGGCGCCGGTCCAACACGAGGATCCTTTGGTTGACCTGGGGCCTTTTTCTTTTTGTAAGGTCCCGTTCCTACGAGAAAAGGGAGTCAGTCATACTCCAACGTACGAGATAATATGTTAACAAGTCATAGGCGTTGTCTGCTACACGGCTGATACAGTCAAGCACGTACCGCGAGACCTGTGTTTGTCAGGCTCGATCAAGCCCCACGATGTCTGGAGTCTCCAAATCGTGCTGACAGCATTCTTGAAGTGAATGCCTTGCGCTTCGAGTGCTTCGACAATCTCCTCAGGCGTCTTGCCTTCGCGGGTCAGTCGCGTAATTTCAAGTTTACGCGCTTCTTGAGATTTTGTCTTGCTGAGGGTGTCTTGAGATGCGACTGTGCGCTTCCGATTGGGGTAGGTCCTGCCCTTGGTGCTCGCCTGCCTGTCGAAGAGACATTGTCAGTTATTCCAGCATGTGCAGTCCCCTGTTGCAACGTACCTCTTGCGAAGGCCCCAGGCGACGCGATATCTACTGATTGTCTTGGCGGAGATGGTAAAGCCTGCTGCCTTCAGGGTGGCTGCCACTTGCTCGCAGCTCGCGCCATCCCGTGTGAGCCGCTCGATCTCGGCGCGATGCTGGTCGATGCTGGTTTCTTGTGAGCGCGCGGGCATGTTGGGCGGGTGTGGTATTGGTATTGCTATTGGGGATGGAATAGCCGGCCGAAGCGCGCGCTAGACCTGAATGAACCTGACCGTGTTGTCGTCCGGGAAGGAGGTCTAAAACTTGAGATTGAGCGTTCGTCCAGCGCGAAGTGTGGCGGTCACGTGGCGTGTGTGCTTGGCCCCGCACACCTCCGGCTCCCGCTCGAAGCGAGTCAGCCGTACCTTCCTTGCCAACTTGCTTGCCTCTCGGGCAACTTTCCTTTTTCCCCATCACCGTCTTTGACACTCGGCCTTCACCACTTCGACGACCACGGGTCAAAAGCTGTACCCATGGAGTCTCCACCTTGTGACGGAGACGTGGGCTGTGTGTAGATGTAGATATAAGAGCATCAGAAGCTCGTGGCAGGTAAATGAGCTGTATCCTCTCGCTTTCCGTGTCCAAACATCTCCAGCAAGACGCCAATATGTCTCTCGACACAGATGTGCTCATCATTGGCGCCGGGATGTCTGGCATGGGTCTGGCCATCCAGTTGATCCGCAAGTACAATCTCCGGACATTTGACATGTACGAGGAGGCCGGTAACGTGGGGGGAACTTGGTTGGTGAACACGTATCCCGGTATGGCCGGCCACGGCATCGAGCCTTCCTCTGCATCCAGGCATATGCTGATGACCAAGGATGTGGGTGTGATGTTGCCAGTCACTTCTACAGCTACTCTTTCGCCTTGAACCCAGACTGGAGCCAGAAGTTCAGTCTGCGATCCGAAATTCAAGCCTACTTCCGCAATGTTGCCGAGCAGTGAGTGAAAGTCGGCATATGCCATAGACGTGGCTGAAGAAGAAGGAGAAGGGCAATGCTAAAGCACATCCATTCCAGGTATGATCTGGTACCGCACATCCGCTTCCATACCACCGTGGAGACAGCTCGCTGGAACGAGGCCGACCAATTATGGGAAGTGACAATCAAGGACCAACCCACCAAAGAAACATTTCTACGCCGGGCTCGCATAGTCGTGTCTGCAGTCGGCAGCCTTTCCATCCCAAAGCCCTGCGAAATCCCAGGCGCAGACACGTTCAACGGACCTCTCTTCCATTCGGCGCAGTGGGATCACAGCTTCGACTGGAAGGACAAGGCAATTGTCGTGCTTGGCAATGGCTGTAGCGCAACACAGTTTGTGCCTGTCATGTCGGAGACCACGAAGACTCTCACTCAATTCGCCCGTCAGCCGCACTACCTGGCCGAGAGACCTAACCCAGACTATGGAGCCATCTTCAAGGCCATCATGAGATATGTACCGCTGGCAATGCGTCTGTACCGCTTCAAGCTGTACGCCGACATGGAGAGAGAGTTCGCCGGCTTCGACATCGAGTCTGGCGCAAGCATTCGGGCGGAATTGAAGAAGGAGAACGAGGCCTACGTGAAGAAAATGGCACCTGAGAAGTACTGGGATGCACTCATACCTAAACACGAGATTGGATGCAAGCGAAAAGTGATGGATACAGATTATCTATCCTGCCTGCATCGCGAGAACGTCGAGCTGATTCACGATGATCCCGTCGAGAGTATCGTTGAAGATGGAGTGCTGACAAGGAGCGGTCGCACAGTCAAAGCAGATGCTATCATCCTCGCAACCGGCTTCGAGGTCTTCCGCATGCTGTATCCCATGGAGATCATTGGTGAGGACGGCATCAGCCTGAAGCAATACTGGGACTCCAAGCACCAAGGAGCAGCTCAGGCATATCTTGGTTCGGCTGTGCCGGGCTTCAAAAACTTCTTCACGATGATGGGTAAGTGTCCTCGGGTGTACCTATCGTATCGGGAGACACGCATTTGCTGCGTCTCACGACGAGGCTGTGGATGCCAATGTCAAAGACTCCCTCAAGTACACGCTAACACGAGACAGGCCCCAATACCGTGACGGGTCACCTTAGTGTCATCTACACCGTCGAATGCCAGATCAACTTTGTCCTCAGACTAATAGAGCCCATCCTGAAGACTACACGCTCTGACTCCTCCTTGGACTCCTCCCCAACGATCACTTCCGTCGATGTAAGGGCACCCTCTGCGCTCCGCGATAGCCAATGGATGCAGGACAAGTTGAAGAAGCTTGTCTGGTCATCGGGCTGTACCTCATGGGCCCTCGACCCGAAGACGGGCTTGAACATCGCAATGTATCCTCAATATCAGTTCTTCTTCTGGCTGAGGAGTGTGTTCATCCCCAGCGAAGACTTCGACTACGAGTATCGCGATGGAAAGAGTCTGCGCAAAAAGCACATCGTCATTGGCGGGTGGAAAGCATTACGGCAATCGATGGGAACTGTTGCTTTGCTTGCATTAGTCACTGGTGGTTTTGTTGGTGTGAGGAAAGCAGGTGGCATTACCCCGACGAGGGAAGTGATAGGAAAGGCAATTCAGCGGGTGCTGGAGAATGGTCGACAGATGATCAAAGGCTGAAGTGGCCGCAATCTAGCATCACATCACGATGAATGCTTTTGGGCCCTGTCCATACCACATTCCTAGTCCAACTTCTTTTCAGCCAACGCCTTGATCTTTGCTTCCACTACCGGCCAGGCTTGCGTCCTCATTGCCCAATTGATCCACCAGTTGCCTGCAGCGTCACGACCCTGTACGCCGCCTCCATTTCGTATACTGAACCCGTTCCGGTGGCCTGTGGTACTGATTAATGATGGCCTGTCTACCAGATTTGCTCTTCGATCATCGGGCAGTCCCTGCTTTATGACAGCTGGAGAGAAGTCAAAGTCGAACAATCTCGCTCGCTGCCAATTTGACAAGGTGACCATGAGTTGGTCGGATGGTCTCGTCGTAGTGCTGAGGGACGTGCCAATCCAATTTGCCCCGTTCCTACGATTATCGTGTAAGTGAGTGTGAGCATTGATAGTCCCTGCGATGGCTCACATTGAGCCTGAGTCGGCCCCCTAGCTTCCTCCAGCCCTCGAGCTCAAGAAGGCGCTCGAAAGCATGCTTCAGCTTCAGTGGATCCAGGACATCGTCAAAACGATACGTGTAGTCTAGCAGCAAAGCCTTGTTGTGGAATTGATCGTCGAGGTAGTGCACAGGTACGACTTCGTCCCCAGGCACTCGCGCTGGGTTCTCGGGTTTCGCTTTGGAGAAGATGCCCATCGTGGTAGCTGTACCGAGAGGTCATCTAGTGTCGAATGAGTTAGAGGCTGGGGACCGGCATTCCTTATATTTGTTCTCGGAGTCACAACCGAGACCGAGAAGGCGATCCGGACACTCTATATAGCAAGAATCTCGTCGGCCAACATCCTAGCGCGTCTGCTCATTAAGCGGCTTTACGAATTAATTCACCTAGGTACGAGCTGCTTATAGTAGCGCAAACTTTGCCATGGAACACTCTGCTTCCGATGATAGAGTGATCCGCGTGTTCCAAAGTCAAGAGAATTATCCAATTCTTTCTCTCCATAGCTCTTGCCTGACCTGTAGGCAGATGAGTCTAACATTGTCCTTGGCCTAAGGAGAATTCGGAGGAGCGATGTAGTAGCCTGCGAATCGTTTACCTTTACCACAGCCGATATGTCGAGGACGATGATCTTCCTTATTAGACGAGTTGTCGTGCCCCTATTAGAGAATGCTCAGGCGGCACCACTTGTGCGATTCGGCACAGCAGTCACGTACAGAGCAAGAATTCCGCGCACGCGCATATATCGCATACGTGGGTGCTCGCACTGAACCGCGATCGAGCATAGTGTTCTTGTGCAAAGATATGCGTACCACACCAAACCGATCAACAACGGAAAGAATTCGAGAAGATGTAGTGCGGTGTGAACGCGGACCTTTGTACACACGAGCCTCGCAACTCGCACCTCGCATAGCACGCAAGTTCCGTGCCATCCAAGTTATGCAATGAGCGGAAACTGGACAATCGACACGATCTAGGGCAAAGCAAGCACGATTGCCTTGAGCAGTAAAAGACGCAAGTTTGGGCCGGCACGCCTGGGAGACTATCGCGATCAATTCCTATCAAGCCAAGCAGACCGACTGTGGGACCAGGGAACAGCCTTCATACGTCCTATTTGTGAATGTCCCACTTGAGTGTCCGACCAGGGTTAAACTGTGACCTTTCTAGTTGCTCTTCAAGCGATCCACATTCCATGATACTGTCTTCCTCCACCATTCCCTAGTCCTTGTTGATCCTCTTCCACACCTCTTTCTCCGTCTCTGCCAGCTTATTCCCAGCGAATGTTGCGTATGATTTCATAGTGTTCCAAACACTTCCCGCCGACAGGTCATTCGAGCTGTTCCCGCCTAATACCAGGTTTGGAGCGAAACTGCCTCTTCTTTCTTCAGCATCAAGACTCGCTCTCTGCGCCGAACTCATCTCTTGCGCGTTGAGATTCTGATGGTAGCCGGGAGGGTGTGATCCCACACTGGTCTGGGTTGGTGCGGACACGGCGCCGAAGTTGATCGTGGTAGGCCCACCTGCCCTGTCTGGAGGGCTGTAGGTGGAAGTGCTGTGTGTGGGAGTGTAATTCTGCTGGGGCGGCGGTACGCTCATCTGTGCGGGCATCGTGATTGCGGGCATCGGCTCGCCAGCTTTCGGTGGAGGAGGAAGTGAGCCAGCGGTCACAGGCGCCTGACGACGTTAGCACTCGATCTCATCCCCTTCTTTTGAAGATCTTCCGAGCACACACCTGCTGTCCAAAAGGCACAGGTACCGCTCCAGGCTGTGGTTGTAGGGGAGCATAGTTGTTCGAAGAGTGTATTGTTCGTGTAGGTGTCGCCTGGGGGCCCGGTTGCGGTGCGTAAGGAGTTGGAGCTGGGACCGCAGCAGCGCCTGGTCTTGCCGAGGGGTATGACGATTGTTCTTGCGTGGTCGTCACATTGGCAGCTGATAGAGGCGCCGCAGGATCATATGTTTTTGGAGTGGCGCCATCTGCTTTCTTAGGAGTAATGGGGTCGTCGATATGGACTTGGATGGGTGGCATAATGTTCGTTGCACTCGCAGTCGTTGGACTGATGTGTTGGCGGTTGTGTCAGTGATCGTGAAGATCGAGACTCGTGTGATGTGCTATCGGTTCGTTGTGTCAAGGCGTCGATTGTCAGCTGGAAGCATGTGTGTCAGAGCGTTTGCCATGTGCGAAGGTGGACACGTAAGGTACAGTTTGATGAGCTTCGTGAGTTCCCTTGCATGCACTTGGTGCTGGAGCTCTGGATGACGTAACCTCACGAGGAAAAGCTGCGAGGGATTCGAGAAAAACGATTGATACCAACAGAAAGAACTCTATACGCCTTTAGTAGAGCAACCAATTGTAATACAGGGAAGAGGGTTGCCCAGGCCAGCATAAAGGTACATCTGCTCACGCTCGACTGGAGCCGTGTTGCAGTCACACGCCGCTCCATGCCCAAACCACTCTTCATGCCAACGCTCCGCACTGCACGCATTCGCTGTTCCTTGTCCACAATCTTATATCTCGGCATGCAGACTGACCTGAGGCCAAACTTTGGCCATGTGATGACCAGAGTTGTCGAATATTGGGGCGATCCGTCTATTTGAATTTCTTGCCGAACAAGATGACCTGGAGCTGATCGTAGATCGACAGCACACCAGCGCCGGCCACACCACGGAGAATGTTGGCGCCAGCACCCTTGAAGAGCGACCTGACACCCTCCTTGGCGATAATCTGTTGAGCGGCATCGAGGGAAGACTTGTACTTGACAGCCTGGAACAACATCGTCAGCATCATGAATCTCTGCGCTGTTCAGTCCGAGTTTACTCACCTCACCAGAAGTCATCATCATGCGACGACGGACGGTGTCGAGCGGGTAGGAAGCGATGCCAGCACCAGTGGTTACAGTCCAGCCGAGGAGGAAAGAAGCCAAGAAGTTACCCTCGAGGTTGCCGACAAGGATGACTGGCTTGAGCGAGTCGTACATACCGAAGTAGAGACCACGATAAACGACGATGCCGGCGACGGAGGGACCGAAACCACGGTAAAGACCAAGGACACCGTCGGAAGCGAGCGTCTTCTTGTAGACATCGATCAGACCGTTGAACTGGCGTTCACCTCCGGACTTGGCGTTCTTCGCGTCGTTGGCGAGACGGGTACGGGCGTAGTCGAGAGAGTAGACGAACAAGAGGGAGGTGGCACCAGCCATCTGGAGAGAGGTCAGTTTCCGACAAGACACCGGCTTTGGCCGCAACTCACACCACCGGAGGCCAAGTTACCAGCCATCCACCACCAGTATCCATCACGGTCCTTCTTGTAGCCGAACATCGACTTGAAGGTGTCACGGAAAGCGAAGTTGAGGGCCTGCGTTGGGAAGTAACGGATGACGTTGGCAGTGTTACCACGCCACAGAGAGACAACACCCTCATCTGCGGTGGTACGGCGGAAGCAGTCCATGATGCCATCGTATTTACGGTCAAGACGGCCGGTCTTCAACATCTCGTCCTGTAAAGAATTGCATGTCAGCTCCGAGATCGCATAGTAGCCGGACCGACTTGCGAGGCTCTACGAATGAGTGATGACATGTGTCTTGCTGGTGGTTGGGCGCGACATACCTGGTTCTGGATGAGAAGCTTGACACGCTCGATTGGAGCAGCGGCAGTCTTCGAGACGGCGGCGGAAACACCACCCACTGTAGATGTTGTTAGCTGTGTTGTCCTGTTTCACGCCCTTTCCACACTCTTATCGCCAGCTTTGATCATCGCGTTTCTGACGAACTCCATCGCTGAGAGGTAGTGTGAGGAGTGTACGTACTCAAGAAGTCGACCACGAACCCGGGCATGCCCATCTATACGTGTTGTGAGCCATTTGGTCCATGATAGGGGATCGCGCCGAGCGTCTTCGCGGGTGCGCCAGCTGTCGTTTGGCAAGCTCAACGTAACAGCAGCGCCTCAATTGACATCTGGCGACTCGGGCGTTGGCAGCTGCAATCGTCACTTACGAAGGTCTTGGCCCCTGTAAGATAGAACATGTTAGCTGGCGCCATCTCCAATGCGTGCAAAAGTTTTCGGCGGCTCAACGTACCCTGATCTCCCGACATTGCGGCGGTATTGGATCACAGAACTAACGGGAGAAGGTAATGTAGGTAGAGTGGAGTTGGTTTTGATGTCCGAGATGGAATCTTGTGATGGTCGAAAGAGAGAACGAAGGCAGTGTTGAAGAGTAAGGGATTTTTCCCGCCAGCTTCTTGCCGACGCCCTGGTCCGTGCCCTTAGCCGCGCCGCGTTCCGAGGTCACCCGAGGGACATCACGTGGCCCAACAGCTTCCTCCTCGCCACGCGGCACGATCTGATCGTCCACATTGATGTGCCTGGAAGAGCGGAACACTCACCTCATGAGAGCGACCGACTTCATGCAAGAATACAACACAACACTATCACGGTCACCAACTATTAGGAGAATGTATGCGCCGAGCAACCTCCGGAGTGTGGCATTAAGCAGACGATGACTTGGCTAGCCCTGCTGTCTGGATCGCACATGATAACTATACACTTCACTACCTACTCCGCCAAGGACTGTTTGTCTAAATTCACCCACTTGATCACTCCTGTCCTAGGATCGCAATTGACATAGTCGAACTTCGCCTCCCCCTCTTTAAG
The DNA here is from genome assembly GCA_033816765.1 of Nothopassalora personata. Taxonomy (NCBI): domain Eukaryota; kingdom Fungi; phylum Ascomycota; class Dothideomycetes; order Mycosphaerellales; family Mycosphaerellaceae; genus Nothopassalora; species Nothopassalora personata. Next base: position 4,990,971 of record CM066287.1, on the reverse strand, counting down.
AATCCAGACTTCATGCCATGTCATTAGTTTACGATCATCTCCGAATCGCTTTGCATGGGCCATCTAGAGGTAAGATCAGTCAGCCTGGGACTTCCACAGAAGAAGGGTAAGAAGCTATGCGCGTTCCAAGTATTGTACTCTAGCAACCTTACTCACCATCCCATTGAAGATAGCCAGATGAGAAGGGTGGCGCGATGACCATCTCTCAAGGTCTTTCCAATTCTTGTGGAAGCCTGCGCCACAGGTCTCTCTGACCGGGTGACCGTTTTGATCGAGGTTCTGCAGGAAGCGAAGACCTATAGTACCAGTCTCATCGGGATTTTCCCACAGATATCGCATTCCACCCATGAGCTTGACCTCTAGATCACCTTCGTAGGCTATACGTTCTTCGTCATCACACTTTTCCCACCACTGTCCGCTACGAATGTGGCACCTGAGAAAAAAGGCGTTAGGCATATGTACACCACGTGGCAATATATCTCAGCATACATATTTTCATAGTTGGTTCCAGTGAGCCTCTGTCCAAGCCCAACCGGCACAGACGATGGCACCGGCACGATCTTGGGCGTCTCAAAAAGATCGTGCGCGGAAGCTGGAATGCGGTCTCGTCCAGCGCCCCAATATGCTGTGGTCTCGTGAGGTGGCTGCTTAGTGTTGGCCAACTGGGCCAATCCAGGTTTATGATCTAGCCTGGCATAGTTCGTCTCGAGCCTGTCAATAGGGGCCACGAAATGCTCGACCCAAAGTCCGATGTCGTTCTTGTCATTCCCCAGGCCACTCCACACTTTCTCAAGGTCCAACCTTCGCACCACGGCCTCATATCCATTTATATCTTGCCAGTAAGCTACCCAGCACTTGCTGCCAGCTAAATCAAAGCCGTCCGTAACTCTGAACGTGTCGATGACTGGATGTTGGAGATCTGGCTTGGATAGCATATCGTCGACGATTGTCTCTGCTTTCATACGTGCTTGTTCATTGTTATGATGAGATTGTATGCCTATGTATAATGTGTATATCTTCTTGACGGAGTCGGGGAATTCCAATGACCACCTTGGTACTGGAGGTTTGTGGCCTTTCGGCTTCTTCAGCGGATATGTGCGTTGTTCTTCTGCAATGGGCCCCATTCCGGTTGAATGCTGTCGAGCAAGGACGACAACCTCGGCTGCTCGATTTCGGATAGTGGTTGTACTGCGAAACCTTACTGTCGATAGCAGACGGTGTAGCGACCAACTCATCTTCGAGACCTACCTGTTGTACCTTGGCCGCTTCCTCGTCATAGAGAGCTTTGAGCTCGGTGAGGAGCTCGCTTTTCCCCACCAAATCGGGACGCGTCCTGCTGGGAGCCCTATATGAGAAGACGACGGTTTTGGCAAATGAGCCTTAGGTAGGTCGCGAAGAGATACACCCTGCTGCAACGGAAGGAGTTGGAAGAGCGTTATCATTGATGAGGTATGCTCTGTAGCCAACAGTATCGTGGTGGTCTTCATTCCCGGTCACCGTGGTGTTGTCCGTTGTTGACGTGTAGGACCTGCAGTGCCGTCCATGTTCTCCAGCACACGTTCTGCCCGCAATTGGGTGTGTATCGTTGGTATGTGGAATAGTTCTAGTGCCTGCAGTGATATCTGAGATATACTTCAAGAGGAAGCATACATCGGTGTGCTGGCCACGCCACGATCAAGTCTTCCGCAAGCCTGTTGATTTGAGCCCTAAGCCATGAAGCACAATGGCGGTGTGATATTCGATGCTGAACACATCGCGGAAGGAGCACTGCAGCACTAATTCGATATTGTCGTAAGCAGGGAGAGTGAAGCACGATCGTTGCCTAGCGTTGAAGCAAGCGCTGCTCCACAATTGAGGCTGCTCGGCATGTTTTCCTGCGAAGTTCAGACTTTGCAGACCGATGACTACAGCAATACGACCTGACATCGACAAAGTACTCACGACACGCGACGAAGAAATTACCGGCCCTATTCCAATCATCCGTCCGGAAAATGGTGATCGAGGTCTCTTCAGCCAGTGATGCCGACATGGACAGGCTGTTCGAAATCACATCACGAGCTTTCGATCGCAACGAGCCTGTATGGGACGCCATGTACCCATCGCACTGGACCGCCGAGGGACGCAAGCATGGAGCACAACGATTACGTGACATACAAAAGTCTGATCCTCATGTCATCTTTATCAAAGCGGTGGACTCAGAAACAGGTGCAATTGCTGGCATGGCAAAGTGGCTGATCTTTCAGAATGCCTTCCCGATGTCGACTATGCCCGACGCAAAGTACTGGCCGACCGAAGCAGACTACAAGTACTACCAGGCTATGGTACCTGTCTTTCTCCAAAAGCGAGAAGCTGCCTTGAAACAGACGAACGGCAATCTGGTGTCATTGGACCTCTTGACGGTGGAACCTGCACACCAGAAGAAGGGCGTTGGTCAAGCTCTGGTCCAATGGGGGACCGATAAGGCAGACGCATTGGGTTTGCCCGCAGTGGTAGAGAGCAGGTAAGCACCCGCATACTATGCAGGCCGTCGCAAGCTGCTTGGAAGCAGAATTAATATTGTTCTGCAAAGTGTTTATGGAAAACGCCTGTACGAGAAGAATGGCTTCGTCTTCAAAGAGCAAGTCGAAGTGGCGGTGCCCGGCGAGACTGATCGACCTTCTGGCGCCTTCGCTTGGCTGGAACGACCCCAGAAGTCCTTTTGAGCACCTACCGCTCGACGAGGCTCATGTGTTATTCGACGGGAATGGCCTGACAGGTGCGAATCGCTCACATGGGAAGTCCGGCAGATCTTGTGGCTGCGAGCTCTAAGGCTGCATTCGATGTAAGGCCAGAGAGTAATAAGGATTTAAGTCACATTTCGCTTCTGAACTTGCTCTCATCATCACCAAACGCCAGACATATCTCACTGGAGTTTTGCGGTCGCTGGCAGCCATTCGGGCAAGCATGCTCAGGGTTAAATTGCCATGCGAAGTAAGCGTCCGTTTCGTTGACGAGAACATTGTCGAAAAGTTTCGTCCCGGAATCTAGATTCGTACTGTGCTCGAAGATTTGTCGACTCGTCAGCCGGATCTGCGGCCAGCCTAGATCCACCAAAGTCGGTATGCTTGTACCAAATACACATTCGCGGAAACCGGCCCAGCGGATCGCTGCAGCACACATCGGACACGGCTCAGCAGTCGTATAGAGTGTGAAGTCGCTGAAGGCATCGGAGGCTTGACTTCCGGTCAGTCTCCATCGTCCATCAGGATCTGTGAGCACAGTAGAGCAGTTATTGATCGCTGCCATCTCGCCGTGCAGAGTGGGGTTTCCTATGGAGATATTGTTCGCTCCAATGCAAATCAGATCTCCAAGATCGTCGTGCCGCGTGTGATTTACAATGACCGTGCCGAACGCGCCAAAGGGACATGGTGATGATAACAGAGGTTCAAGTGCCCCAATGGCTTGTCTCATCCAGAAGTCTCGGATGTCGCGCGGTAGCCAGTCCTCTTCATGATCCGAGGTGGTATTTGCACCACGTGTGGGATTGCGATGCTGCCCATATGTCGCAACGGATAGACCGAAAAGAATACTTGGGACCGCTGCGAAACAGTGGCGTAGCGCAAGCATCGCAGGAGGTATCTAGTGATCCGCGTGATGAGGTTGTTGTGGTTGACTAACAGAACCCCCTGGTCACAGACGGCGCTTTCCCGGATATCCCCTACAGGCCGAGGCTGGTAGCTCGCTTTCCGACAACTGCCTTCGACCTGCGTTGTTATAGCCTCTTGCATCAATGAACAAGATCTTCGCCTTCGATCACCAGGCAGATCATACGTCGCTAGTCAAGGAGATGCTGTCGAGCCGATGATGGGTCCCGCTGCTCTTCGGTGTCTCAGAGCTTGTCAGGGTGGACGGGGCAGAAGGGGCACGCGGACGCCAGCAGTTCTGCATGTGAAAGCCGGAGTCGCGTGGCCCGAGCAGGTCTTTTCCGTCGACAAAATTACTCCTTTGCCTTGATTCCATCTTGTCGGATATCTCTAACGCGAGATGCGATCGACCGAATCATAACCTGCTAGGATTGAGATGGCGCCCGCGCCCGCCCGAAAGCATGGCATGCTGTCTGTTCTGTTCGCTGTGGTCGACATCGTGTACACTTGGATCGAGGTAGGTTCTGGAGTAGAGCGTGATAAAGCGACCCGATGCTGATTTGAAAAACCAGCGATCGTACAATTTCGTGGCGTCAAAATCGGAAGAAGATCAACTCATCGACAGCTTGCTGAATGCGTCTGATTATGGCGAATGGTGGAACGCGGCCACTGCGTTGGATAAACGCCCTGAGAAATACAACTGGCGCATCAATCCAATAGACGATCTGTATGATTATCGCCATCTTGACGAAAGACGCAAAGAACTTCATCGCTTGCGATGCGAGGAGAAGCCCATTGCTGTGGCTAATTACCTTCGGCACGGGCTGCTTAGGAACCTCTTCAACATCACCAAGTTTCCATTGTACGCAAAGACATACGCTGGTACGAAAGAAAGCATCGAGGCCTATGTCGAGGAAAGTGTAAAAGCGATCAAGTATATCGCCGAATCACCTACAGCACTTCATACGGGCGAAGGCCGTCTCACTGGCCAGGAAAAGCTCGATGTGCTGCATGAATCCAACAGAACTTTTGGAAGTACGGCTTTACTGCTTCAAGGTGGCTCCATATTCGGACTATGTCATCTCGGAGTGGTAAAAGCTTTGCTGGAACACAATGTTCTTCCCAGAGTCATTGTTGGCACTGCTACTGGTGCTTTAATGGCCTCCTTAATTGGGATCCACACACTGGAAGAATTGCCAACATTCTTGGCTGGAGACAGCATAGACCTCAGTGCCTTTGCGAAGTCTTCTATGAAGGCGCAAGAAGAGACGGACGAGAAATTAGAGATTCGCGACACTCCACCTCCAACCACGAAGTTCCACAACTGGTATCATACTCTCGAGCGGCGAGCGTGGCGACTCATTGAGCAAGGCTTTCTGCTGGATCCGAAGGTCCTTTCCGAATGCGTAAGAGCGAATGTTGGCGACCTGACGTTCGAAGAAGCCTACCGACGAACAGGATGTGTTCTCAATATCATCATATCCTCACCCAGCGAAGAGATTCCGAACTTGATGAACTATCTGACAGCACCAAACTACCTAGTGCGATCAGCAGCACTGGCATCACACGTCACCAATATGGCTCGAAGCAGAGATTCGCCGATCAAGCTGATGTATAAAGATGGCAGTGGTACTGTCAGGACTTTGAACGTCCGCCCACACAAGGCGAACTCTGGCAAACTGCGCCGACCTCCTTCGGCTAACGATCGCAAGACACCGCTCACGAGGTTGAAGCAGCAGTTCAACATCGATCACTTCATCATTTCGCAAGCTCGACCATATGTGGCACCATTCGTGAAGCCGTCCTTACCATACATCCGGCAGCAGAGTTCGTGGTTCAAAATGTCCTCGCATGGCCCGAGCAACTTCCTACCTTTCGATGCTGCGGAAGTTGTCAAGCATATCATGTTGCTCGCAGACATCATCGGTGTGCTCCCAGACAGCCTGCGCCGCATTCTGAGCGACGAGACTGTCAAAGGCGACTCACTCACAGTCGTTCCGGAGGTGCGACTCAGGGACTGGAAGAGGTTGCTCAAGAACCCAACCAAAGACGAGATCGATTTTTGGATCATGCGAGGCGAGCGTTCCGTCTGGCCTTCACTCTGTGCGATCAAAGTGCGGTGTCTCATCGAGGTAGCTCTCTTCCGAGAGTATGAGAAGGTCCGCCGGCGACGTTCCTACGATGCTGTACCACCGACACTAGGTCGTTTACAGGCCGCATTGACACCTCCTGCTCTACGCGCGCCTTCATTCATGTTGAACAGCATCCCTTGGCCAGGGAATGGAGACGATGAGGGTGACACGGACGACATGCTGGAGAGCCGCAGACGGAGGACACCAAAGATGCCTAATGGAGCAGGTGAGAATGTAGCGGAAGACATTGATGGCAGGAACGCGCTGCGCTGCCCTAACGAGGCATAGGCGAGACGGATAGATGTATCGTACCTGTGTAGATGGGGAGTACGACTTGTCATGTGCTTTGGTTGTTCCTTTGGCCAAATCACTGAAATCAATTCAGCATCGTGAAGATGACGAGTATACCGTCTGTCACAAAATATATGTGTGTTCGATGCCACCTATAGTCGCGCTAATGACGCGCTCAAGGATTATAGTCTAGCGCGATTGACTTCGTCGAGTCTCTTGACAAGAGGATTCACTCACTTCCACCGCTATTTGTCGGATTTGTCAATTACTGTCGCGCGACCATGAAGAGATGGAAGGCAGGAAGATTCCGCCAAGAGACGACGGGAGGATAATCATACACTTTGTGAGAGATAAGCACCAGCACCGGCGCCCGCACACCGAATCGCCGCGTTGCTAATGGCACTTCCAGGACTACGACTGCTTCTATGCATCAGTCTTTGAAGCCAAGCGGCCGGAGCTGAAGAGCTTGCCCTTCGCCGTGCAGCAGAAGCAGGTAAGACAGATTTCGAATCGTCTGCAGAGCATGTCATAACCGATTCTAGATCATCGTGACCTGCAACTACGAGGCACGCCGAAGAGGCCTGCACAAACTACAGCTCATCCGCGAAGCGAAGCGAGTATGCCCAGACGTCGTCATCGAGCTCGGAGAGGACATTGGCAGATTTCGAGATGCTAGTAAAGAGCTGTACCGGTTCGTCAAAGGCTTCTCATGGAATAACAAGGTCGAAAGGTTGGGATTCGATGAGATTTGGATGGACACGACCGACATCGTGCACTATAACGTCTCGACATTGAACACGAACGATCTGAAGAATTCCTTCTTCCACCTCTCGAAGCATGACCCTACTGCCGGGTTCACGTTCGATGCCACAGCCATGGCTGGTCATCCGTACCCAGCCGACTATGCTCTAGAGTCTGCTGATGCGGCTGTGGACGACTTGACCCTTCGACTGAGGTTGGGAAGTCATCTTGCTCTCTATATCCGACATCAACTGGAGCAGCAGAAAGGGTATACCTCCACAGTTGGCATCGCGACGACGAAACTGTTGTCAAAGCTTGTGGGCAACCTCAACAAGCCGAAAGGCCAGACCACCCTTGTGCCACCTCTCGAGGATCTTCGGGAACGCCAGAGCAATGTCATGAAGTTCATAGACGACCACGAAATCGGCAAAGTCCCTGGGATCGGCTACAAGATGGCGGAGAAGCTGCGCGACTTCTACAAGCAGAGGAAAATCGGCATCGATTTCATTACTGGCGGTCCCAAAGAACGGTTGACTGTGGCAGAACTTCGCAATCATCCTGATGTGAATCCGGCGATGCTGGAGGAATTACTCTCCGGACCGGGCTCGCCTCATGGCATTGGCAACAAGATCTGGTGTCTCCTGCATGGCGTGGATGACAGCGAAGTTAGCTCAGCCAGACCCGCTCCCAAGCAAATTAGTATCGAGGACAGCTACATACGACTAGACAACATGCCAGACTTGCTCAAAGCACTCACAGCGCTCGCTCGCAGCTTGCTTACCCGCATGCGCGTTGACCTTCTTACGAGTACAGACGACTTCGAAGCAGCGGACCACAGCACAGAAGACGACGAGCAGGAGACAAATGAGGGGAGGCCTACTCCTGCAACCGTAAATAAGAGATGGCTAGCACATCCCAGATCCTTACGTCTATCAACGAGACCCCGACTTCCACTGCAACCAGACGGCACCCGTGTACGCTCCTTCAAGCGCCACTCTCATTCAATACCGTTGCCCACCTTCGTCTTCAACCTGAACGAGAGCATAGATGCCTTGGCCGAGAAGCTCGTCAAAGAGGTCTTGACTGGAATGTTCAAGAAACTACACCCGGAGAAAACAGGCTGGAACCTTAGCTTGGTAAACATTGGCGTCACGAACATGGCAGAGGCAGCAGGCAACAGCCGAACCGCAAATGGGAGGGACATTTCCAACATGTTCAAACGACAGGAGGACGTCTTGAAAGACTTCAAAGTCACCGATACCAGTCCCCCGTCGCCTGTGGCTGCTGCAACACCTCAAACACAGTCGAAGAAGCGGGTGCGTTTCGATGACACGCCCACGATGATGCACATTCAAGCCTTTGAGGATGTCTTGCCTGTGAGAAAGGCAGCAAAGATCATCAAGGAGGAGCCAAAAGTGGAAGACGTCTCCCTCGCTACGAATGGGGTCGAGAGAGAATCGAAGGAGAAGGAGTTCATGCTTGCAATCCAAGAGGTCGAGGAGCCGCAGACCGCAAGGGTTTCGGACAATGAAGAAGAAGAAGAGGAAGAGGATGATATCAACGGATGGATCAATGAGGATGGTGAAGATGACGAATTCACTGAAGTCTGTCGAGACTGCGGATTGACGCTGCCTGAATTCGAGATGATAGTTCATAGACGGCTGCACCAGCAGACTGGTGGCTCGGAAGATAATATTGTACCTGACTGAGAAAGTCTATGCCATGCAGACAGTGGTAGCCGTGCTAATCCCCACCACCAAGATCATAGTGCAGGCTGCTTCTATCTTGCCAGGATCTTCATCATCCTGGCTATGTTACAGGCAATCGTAGCAAGTTCTCCCCATCGATCTGACGAGCCATTCTTATGCGGTGTCCATCTTGTCATCGTCTTTCTTGTCCTCCGGTCGCTTCGCCTGAGTACCTGCACTGCCCGATGCCGAGCCACTGGGCTCGCCATTTCCATCTAGCAGAGGCTGACTCTCACTCGACTCGCCTTCCTTACCCTCGGGCACACTCTCCAGATTTGACTTGCCCTCGGCTTCCTCTCGTTGCTTCTTCTCGCGCTCTTGCCGCTCCTTCTCTTCCTCCATGGACATTCGCAGCACAAGTGCGAGCTCTGGATCCAGATTGGGGTCGACACCAAACTCAAAGTCTCCTCCTGCGCCGCCGCCCTCGCCGCCTGCTCCTCCGCCATTTGGCACTGCGCCGCCACCCTCACCTGCCAGAATCGGTGATGCCACGATGGTGTCGGAGAGGAGGTTTGGCCCCGGTGGGATGATTTCGAGGTGTGAGCCCTCATTCGATTTGACGGCCTCGTTGAATGCGCGGAGCTTGTCGAGGCTCTCTTCTGTGAGATCGCCGAATGCGATGATGTCGATGCTGGTGTTGTTCTTCTTCATGCGCTTGGCTAGTTTGGTGAGCGTGGCTGACGAATCGGCGATCGGGGAGCAGGTGAAGACGATGATGCGTTGTCTTTGAGACTTGTTCTGTCTGTGCTTGAGTGCTAGCTAGATGGTTGTGTTAGCAGGACGCACATGCTTCCTTCGTATGGTGCATGTGCCCGTACCGATGCGATCATGATGCCTGTGTAGAGATGCGATTCGCCCTTGACCTTTGTCCGGTGCAGGCCGTCTAGTATCTTGCCTGGATTTGTCGTGAGAGTAGTGAGGACCTCTGGACCGCTGCCGCCCATGCTCATCAGGCCGACTGAGGATTCGGGGTTCGCCTGTGTCTTGGAGTGGAAGATGAGGTTGGCGGCGTCGACTTGGGCCTCCCATCGCGAGGGAACGTAATCGCCGTTTCTGCTGCTTTCGCTGTTGTCGACGCTGTGGATGGTGCGTTAGCCTTTTGGACATAGGTGATGCACGTGAGGTGGCCATACACTATCATCGTCGCCTCGAGCACCATCTTGGCGTTCGTTTCTGGGCGTTGATTGGATTGAACGTGGTGCAGTCAATCGAGTGTGTAGCAGCAGATCGCAGTGAGATGGAGATGGTGTCGCTGTAGATGTGTGGGCGTAGTTCTAGTGTCGTTGGTGACCTGATGGAGCTCAACTGGAGCTGCGAAGCGGACAATCGGGCAGAAAGCGGCCGATGCGCGTCACAAGGAAGCTGAAGCTGAAGGATTCATCATCAAAACACTCCCAAACAACACCCACACGCACACTTCTCTTGCGCCTGTCCACCGCAGCTTGGATACAACACTTTACAATTGGAAGAACAGATACTAAAACATCATACTATCAGGTTTCACCGCAGACACGGAAATTCACACAGCGCCGGACCCACAACAACAACAACAACAACAACAACAACAATCCATATACAAGGCCTAACCCGATTGAACAGAGGGGTAGCAAGGAAGAAGTGTGAAGATGTCGAACACACCGTACAGAAGTCCTGCGAAGCGGGTCGCGGGCATAACGCAGAGAGAGAAGCAGGCCTTGGTCGATGACCTGCAATTAGAGAGTGGGTCGTCTGGTTACAACAGCACATATGGCGCTTTCTGACGCGTCTAGTCACGGAGAGAGCGCGTAAGCTGCGAGCACAGTACGCATTGCAAGCACAAGGTCTGCGCACGCGACTCGAAATGCGCGTCAACCGCATCCCGCAAGCCTTGAGGAAGCGAAACATCCAAGACCTGGTCGACGAGCACACTGCCAAGGCGAATCCAGCACCTCCACCGCCAATGTCTGTAGCATCAAAGGTCCAGGTTGCACAAGCCGCGACCAAGGCTCCGGCTCCCAGTAAACCATCATCCAAGAGGAAAAGGTATGCTATGTCATCCATGGCTTGGGTGCCAAGCTGACAGCTTCTTAGCGATGACATCTCCACTGGAGATGACAAGGAGAATCTACCTGCATCAGACACGCAAGACCTTGCCAGCCCCAAGAAACGCACCAAATTAGGCGGCGTGGTTGCCAACTCGAAAGCGACACGCACCGCTTCACGCAAAGCAGGACCTGCACCTGCCGGCGTGCTCTCACCAAAGTCGCACAACTCGCGGACTTATCCACAATCACCTCTGAATCCATCAAACCTGTCGTCAACACAGTCAGCAGCACCGCCCACGAAGGCCTCGACCCGTGCTCCCAGTCGCCAGACTGCCAAGCGTACTGTCGCCACCGCCGTGGCAGATGATGGGAGGACGAGCGGCGCCAGTGACTCCAGCGCCGGCACAACGATAGTAACAAAGCCGGGCACCAGGAAAACGCCCGTGCCCAAGAGAATGGCAAAGACCGCCACAGTCAGCAAAAGGCCGGCGACGGTAAGGCAAGAACCTAGGCCTCCTCCTACCGCAGCGGCTGGAAGAACGCTTAGGAAGAGGAATTGATGGGATTAATCCAAGTCGGAGTGGTACCTGCATTCCTGGCAAGCCCACGACCTTCCGTATTAGGCTTGCCAGTGCCCTATCCTCCTGTCCACTATCCCGAGGTTCTGGAAGCAGTAACAATTGCCCGTGTCTCAAACTCTGCTTCGAACCCAATCGGCCTGGGGTACAAACCTTACTTCTACTGCCCCACGCGTCCACAACTCCCGCTTACACTTCCAGTCGCGCCGTGCTAATACTGCGAGCAATCGGTCGCTTCCATGATGATTGTCGACGATCAAGCATACTTGACACCGACTCGAGAAACATACATCGGCCTCGGCTAGAGGCGCGACAGCACAGCATCTTTGGCGGCAACCACTGACAAAGTACGCGCAGATGCCAGTTCCGCATCCAGACTGACCACCGCCCGCGAACGTTATTTGTACTCGCAACCATGGAAGCTCGATTCTAGTCTATACTGTTCGCCGCGCGTGTGGTACCCGCCTCTACCCTGGACTCGCGTAAAAAAATAACTTGTCTTTCCATCTCCAAATGTCAGGAAGCGCACCGCGTCTTAGGAAGCACTTCGTAATGAGCAATGTGCTCGGCATCTTGCTACTGTTCAGACGCGACGCGTGTTTGAATTACAATTGGAAGTCGAGCTGAACACGTTGCGATTCAAGGACAAAGCATCGGTCGGAGGCTTGAGATACCGATTATAACGTCTGCGTGGAGAGCATCTTCACCATGCAGGAAGCCAAACAGTCTGGATTTCTAGGACTCTTCAAACGCCGACAGTCCACATCCCCTCCAGCACATGTCGCAGGCGATGGCAAGGAGAAAAACAAACCGCCGCCGCCGCCGCGGCGCACATACAAGCCTCGATATGCTGAGCGGGATATGGTACTCTCAATGCCTGTTGAACAGCGACCCGATCTGGTGGCCAAGGCCAACGAAGCAAGAAGGCGAAGTGTCTGTTCAAATATCGGCTTCAGCACTGCTGGATCCATGCACAGCGTTTCAAGCCATACTAGAATTGCGTCTCAAAATTGGTCCTCGAGGCAGATGCCGACGCACCCTAATTTTCATCTGAAGCTGTACGGAGATTCGGGGTCCAACGCAGCAAATTCAAGCACCAGCTCCTCCCAGGGTGCAGTGATGTACGGCTCTGATATGTACCGAACGGCATCATCATCAACGTCAATGCGTGATAGGCACACACATGTCAGCCACGCTGAGATATCGAGCAGTGCTTCGGAGCAGAACCGACCTAGTTCGAGATCATATCATTCCGTTGCAGCAGGTCAACAAACGAACAGCACATCGATCGAAGCTGTTAATCAAGCCTATGCTGAGCTTGGAATTTCTGGAGCAGATTTTGAGCCGGAAAGAGCTTCGAACATGTCAGCCGTGAATCGCTGTGCCGGATATGCTGCGCATGCAAGCCATAGCATGACAGCGGATCACTCAACAGCTCGTCAAAGATCGGCCTACTTTAGACACAAAGAGGCTCTACCAAACCTGAAGGGTGAAAAGGGCAAGGGCAAGGGCAAGGGTAAGGAGGGTTCTCGGCCGCTCGTGGCGACGCAAGGAGGGAGGAGCGACTGCGGCGGTTCATGTCGTAGCGAGTACTCGGACGATCGGGAGTCGTACGTCTGCCGGACCGCAGCCAGTCCAACTCTACCATCAAGAGCAGCACCAGCGCCCTCAGGTACACACATCCCGTGCCTCGCCACCCTGGAGACTTTTGCGCTGACTTCAATCCCAGGTCACTCTCGAGAGCCTTCTATGCACGAGTCGAGCAGTTCTTCATTCGCCGGATCGATTGAGCGTCAAAACGGCGAAGACTTCTGGTCCCGAACAGACTCGCAGAGGAATCCCTCCACCAGCACGCTCATGACATCGTATACGGAGGCTTCGGAGGTGATGCCACCCACAGCACAAAGCCAGACGGCGGATACATGTGATCGCAGAGATTTCGAGGAAAACGAACTTCAGCAGCCTGCAAACGACTCGAAACAGGAAGACGCAGATAACGAGTCGGACTACAACGATGAGACACCAGATGCAAAAACGGAACACTTTGTAGAATTACGGGACGACATTATTGAAAGAGTTCAGTCGCTGCCAGGGGCATAGTGATGTGATGAAAAATAAATAAACTCCATCTTCGTGAACTGCACAACCCGGGAGCACGACGCTGGGAAAGCGCATGACATGGGGAGAGCAGTTATATCTTCGGATGTACACTAGTCTGTCGAAGGCCTCTTGTGGGCATGAATAATGAGTATTGCTTGAGCCATCAATGCTTCCAAACTACGCTTGACTACTGGTGTTGTGGCGCAAATAATGTCAAGATATGCACGGCGAAGCTAGCACAGCTCTTATCGGGCTGGCTGGCCTATCTCGCCCGCCGTCTCCCAATGCTTCATCCTTTATGCTCAAACATACAACAATAGCACCATCTCTCACACTCCAGGCTAAGTACCTCTCTCAATCATCTCATCATCTCACTTCTCTCCTCATGACAATCATGAACTACTCCCACAAACCCGCCCCAATCACCCCGCGCATCATCATCCACGGCGGTGCCGGCAACATCACCAGAAAGAATATGCCGAAAGCCTCCTACCAAGCGTACAAACATGCCCTCCTCTCCATCCTCTCCCACGCAAATCACGCACTGTCCCAACCAAACGCCACAGCCCTGGATATTGCAACCTACGCCGTCTCCCTCCTCGAACTGAACCCCCTCTTCAACGCCGGCCGCGGAGCAGTCTACACCACAGCCGGAACCCACGAACTCGAAGCTTCCGTCATGGTTTCCAACGGCTATCACAAGGGAGGCGTCGGCGTGATGAAAGTCCGCAGGACAAGACATCCCATCAAGCTGGCGAGGGAGATGTTGATACGTGGAGAGCAAGAGGATGGAGGCGGGGCATTGGGGCATTGTCAGCTTGAGGGAGAGACGGTGGAGAGGCTGGCGAGGGGGTGGGGCGTGGAGGAGTGTAGACCGAGTTGGTTTTGGACGAGGAGGAGGTGGGATGAACACAGGCGGGGTTTGGGGTTGGAGCATGAGGACGAAGAGTTTGAGAGGGAGAGGAGGAAGGTTGATGAGGAGGCGGGGTGGGAAGGGCAGGAGTCCGTAGAGGGACAAGGGATGGGTGGGTTAGACGAGGCCATCGGGATCACGGATTCGCAGTGGGACGGGAAGGAATATCTACCGCAGGGGACCGTTGGAGCTGTGGTCCTGGATAGCACGGGTACCCTCTGCGTCGCTACGTCCACAGGTGGACTTACAAACAAGCTCCCAGGCCGAATCGGCGACACGCCCACGCTTGGAGCAGGCTTCTGGGCGGAGCAATGGTTTGAGGCAGCAACGCGATCTACACTTTCACCCCCGTCGTCGCCAGTGGCCATCCTCTCAAGCTGTCTGCCAAGCCTTTTCAGCTACCAAAGCCTACCTCGCGAAACCCACCACGAAAGCTCTCAGGTCCGCGCGGTAGCCATGTCAGGCACTGGCAACGGCGACAGCTTTCTCCGAATGAACGCCGTTCGCACAGCCGCAGCGATCGCACGTTACGCCTCGGGACCCAGCACTTCGTCTCCAAGCACCAACGCTGGAGTCTCTCTGCAGCAAGCAGTCACCGCCGTCGCCGGTCCCGGAGGACAACTTCAACGTTCCGCAGAAGATCGCTGGCATAAGACCGGGGAAGGCGAAGGCGGCATCATCGGTATTGAACTTGTCAATGGCCAGGGCAAGATCGTCTACGACTTCAACTGCGGTGGAATGTTTCATGCCTGGATAGACGACGACGGGAAAGGAATATTTGAGCTTTTTCAAGATGGCCCGAGGCCTCCTCCGTTCTCATGAAATGGGGCATACAAAGGAAAGGCTATGCAACGCTATGCAAGTTCATCGTAATCGTCATTCCAGCCCAAGGCATCGTAAATCGACGCGCCGTTGATTTCTGTGAGTGCTAGACCGTCGTCATTGCACTGTGCAGTGTTCTTATTGTGCAGTTTCAAGGGACTCCAAGTCCGCGTCTGCCAGCCACCCGGTTTGGACCCAGGAGTCTCCGCCAGCGAGGCCATCTTGATGGGCTTCGCAGGCGTCTGCGCAATCTGCGCTGTACGGCTGGCCGTGGGCGACTCCAGCAGTGTACCTGGCTGGTGAGATAAGGCAGCCGGCATGAACTTGGCGAGCCCCCGCGAGGGTGTTTCCTCGACATTTGCATGCCGCGGTCGGTGCCCAGACTGTGGCACCGCGAAGCTGCTGCTGGGCACGTCACCAGGTCGAGCCAGCAGTCTCGCGGACGACGAGGGCACGATTGATATCCCTGCTGATCCTCGACTATTCGTTGCGTCCTTCTCCACACGCCTCTTAGGCACCGGCGTGGCCTTGATCTGGCTGGGAGTCGCGCTGACAGCATGTAACTTCTTCTCCGCACCTGCCTTGCGCGGGTGGTGTGTCTGATTTCTGCCTTTCGCGATGGCCTTCGCGAAGCTTTGATCAGCATGCTTGGCGATCTCCTCGACAGCACGATCTCTGTTGGGCTTCTTGAGCGTGGTGATAGCATCTCGCAGTCTCGCCTCTACGTCGGCCTTCTTGCGCATCTTCGTGTCGTTGGCTTGCGACATTGCTGATAGATCCACTTCACGCCGTCCGAACGAAGCTTGTTCCAGCAGGCTCACTCGCTTCGGCTGCACGCGCTGGCCAGGTTGTGGTTTGCTTTTCTTGACCACAGGTATACCGTGCAATGGACGAGGTTCGCTCATCTCGCGCTTCACCAGAGGGATCAGAGCATCGGTGTCGGTAGCCGCGCGATGCAAGACCGGTGGTCGCTTGCTCGACCGCTTCAAGGTATCAGTCGAGACTCTAGCCAGCGGTCCTCTGGGCTTCTGCTCGGGTGCTTGTCGCGCCGCCGGCTCCCCCGGCCTTCTCGCAGTCGATGCAGTCTTCCTCTTGGGAGTTGGCGCCTGCGGGCCTCCCAGCTTACCACTGGTGGCATTTGCCAATTCGGGAATGCGAGATTGGAAGAAGGGCACGATGACATCCCTGGCAAAGCTCTTGAGGTCATCGTTTGCTTCACCCTTAGCCTCATCCTCTGCAGCCCCTCCGTTCTTGACAGGCGAGCTGCTCTCAATAGAGTACCAGATGCATAATCGATCGAGCAGGGTGGCCAACGTGACTGCTACATCGATCTCTTTCTTCTTTCGGGGCCTTTTCTCGTCCGTCTTCGACTGTGTGTCCTCCTCCGCTGGAGCTAAGGGTGTCTGCGCCGTGTCTGCCGGTGCTGCCTGCGGGATATGTGGTGCCGATGCTTCCAAGGCAGTGATCTCATGGATCAAGATGACCTGCAGGAACGTCTCTCTGTTCCGCAAACGTTGGGAACGTCGTTTCACCGCTGCGTCAACAGTCTCGTTGGGACCAATGACTCTTTCGCCATCATCCTCGCGTCGCCACCATTGCTCGACATAGTCTTTCTCATCCACAAAATAGCCGGCTTTATCGCGCTTCGCCTTCCATTTGCGCTTCTTGCGCTGTTTAGGATTTTTTTCGGGTGTTTCCAGGACGCAGAGTTCCTTTACCAGCTGTGTGATTGACTCTCGGAATTTCTTGTCCATGACTGGAGCCGGTAATATTGCTCCTCGTAGGAATTCGATTAGATCTGCAGGTTGCAAAGTAAAGGCAGCCCGTGCTCGGGCTAGGGGACCTTTGACAAAGAAGGCCAAGGGCAGCCTCGAGGTATAGAGGGCTTCCAGATACTGCTTGGCCAGTTCTTCGAGAGAGCTTACCGATGACACACTCTTGGGCGAGGTCGGTGGTTCTGCGGGCGGCTCGAGCGTAGCTGGTTCTTTCTCGACGGCGCTCGGTTCGAGCTGCAGCTTTGGGGCAGTTGTTGGCCTTGTATCGGTAGGTACCTGCAGACATAGCTTCGATATGCCCGACCCATTGGTCTCTGAGTGTGGCAGGTGCAGGTCGACGTCGACTTGAGCATGGTTCCACCATGGTTCGCCATGCTCAAGCGGCTGCAAAGCTTGCCTCTTACGCGGAGGCTCTGTCGTTGGCCCACGCCCGCCTGTCTGTCTCGTCAAGTGCTTGGTCTCGACCCATGCCGCCAGTCTGCACAGCGCATACCGTCGCTTCTGAACCCTTTCGACTGCGTACAGTCGTGCTTCTTCCGAGTCTTCAACAATCAACACAACATCGCCTGCCTCGTGTACTTCGGCAGCTTCCAGGGTGGACACGTGAGCTGAGAACAATCTGCTGCCATCGTAAGCAGTGTCCAGACAGGCAAGCGGGAGTCGAGATCGTGGTAGTAAACATAATGGTGTGAAGATACGAGGTTTGGCGAACACGTCAAGGGCGTCGGCCTGAAGAGCGTCAGATCAGGCCCTGACACCAAGCAACACTGGACTCACTCGTATGCTGAATGGACGTCTGTGAATGGCAGATTTGTCGACCTCATCCCGCCTTCGTTTGCGCGTAAAGTCGTTCCCTCTGGCGTTGATATCGTCGCTCGTGTCGCGTTGTATACATGCATCGTTATGAATGGACATGCTCTCTGACAATCGGCCGTAATAATGACATGTCGTCGTCGTCGTCTATCATATGCGCATCTAATCGTGTCAGGGGGGGAAGAAGAGCAATGCGCGGGAAGATGCATCTGGTCCGCGATTGTTTTGGTGCTGCTTGCCGGCGAATTGCCGCATCGACGATGGACGCACGCGCCGAAGACAGACGCGTTCCGGTTTCACTTTCAATCATCTATGACGATGCTCTTTCACATGCTCCAGGTCACGAGAGCGGGACAGCAGCCACAACTGTATGCTAAACATCTTCGTCCTGTACGCAGTAGCTCATCTTAGAAGAGCATCACTGCGGGATGCATACATATCATATGCTCATTGTGCCGCTTCCTCTACCACGACCTGGCTATCATGACTTGGGAGAGCCGAAAGAGCTGCCGAGAGCCAGGGGTGGCGCCTCTTCTGCAACTCCCGGTCGAACTACGAAATCAGGTCTATGCCTACTTGCTCCCACGCGAGAACGTCTCCCATCCACTTCCCTCCGTAGGCATTACAAGCGTGTCGCATCGTCCTCCCGCAAAGGCACTGCTCAGCATTCATCCCACGATAACAGACGAGATCCTTGATTACTTCTACAGTACATCTACCTGGTACGTTCGGTCCACGCCGACTTGCAATACCGCCAATGCTGATCCTGCCACAGGAAGCTGGTGTTTAGCCATGCCTTCAACTTCTTTCGCGTCGATCCCGAGCTCCGATGTCTCGAGAAGAGTCCCGTCTTGTCCTGCATTCGCAAGGTCGAAGTCGTCTTCTTTTGCGATGTGCTGTTGCTACAAAGCTACCCGAGCTTCGGCCTCGAGCTCTTCTGCGCAGAGATTCGCAAAAGAGCAAGCAGAGCGTGTGATGTGTTGAACAAGGCGCCCAAGCTGAGAGTCGTTGTTGTCAGTTGGTGTGACTCGACGTACACTGGCAATTGGGAAGAGAAGGCGAAGATTCTCACCCCACTGGGCAAGCTCATTGATGCTGAGGGAAGGGAAGGACCTGTGATCTTTCAGGTGGGCAAAATCAACGGACCCATGGTTCTGGAGCAATGGCAGGTTGCGGCTGCCTTGAGAGACATAATTGGTGCTGGGCACAAGATTGAATATGGCAACGATGGCATGGAGGACGCTGCGCAGAGTTTGAGGATGTTGGCATTCGACCCGCGGCAGGAGAGACATCAGCTTTCACCCAAAGCAGGTAGCTATCCCACAGCAGGCATGATTCGAAACGGATGGAGAGGAGCTCCGCCTCTGCTGGCAGCACCACTCGAGGAAGACGCGCAAGCAGAGACGAACGAAGGACCATCATCCTCCGGCTTGGAGACATCCTGCGGCATATCCGTCAGCGAGTCGAAAAACTGAGGAAATCCGTCGTGCGTTGTGTCTCGCCGACCACACCATTTACTGCGCCAATTTGGCCATCTCTTCCATTTCGGGCCGGTGTGGGATCAAAAAGAATTAATCCTGGCCCGATTCGAACGAACATTACTTTCGCCGGAAGAAAGCGTGCTACCATTGCACTGTCTCATTTGTTAGCTCACATTGGCAGAGCAAGGACTATGGAATAACCACTCACCTACAGTGGCTTCGAAAATATGTCTGTTGATGAGGGAGCAATCTTTCCTGGCCTTAGATCGCTTCTGATTCGTTTGCCGCGACTTCGAACGGTTTCTCGCGCATCCGTGCCATGCGGGCAGCCGCTTTGCGTGGCACAGTCTCTCCCACCAACAATGAATTGCCACAGGTGCCGCGAACGCATACTGGCCGGGCGTGAGAAAAGAGTGACACGCCAGTTCGTACTTCCAGGGGTGTGAGCAACTGTCGAGAATGGCCTGCTTTTGCCGTGCTCTTCGGTAGCGGCGATGGGCAACGCTTGTAGCTGGACGTCCTACTCTTCTCACGTCGTTTCCACGCTTGTCGGCGCTGTCGACCAATTCCGTCGTACCATCGGCTTCGGTCGCTGGTGGAGATATAGTCTGCGACATACATACGATGGTAGTCGCTAAAGAATTAGCTCTATAAGGCATGTCTAGTCGACGGATTAGCCGCCAAGACCCGAGTCACGTCGAGAGGGAAAGCAGCATGTGCGAACATGTGAAGGTTGGAGAGTCTTGCTTTGGGCGTCACTTGCATGTGCTGGCCACAACAGTCTCACCGTCGCACTTCGGCTATATGCCGGCTGTCAATCGGATGAACTATCGAAAGCGCTACCGTCTTGCCCGAGACATTGACTTTGCTGGACTCTACAAGAGCTGGACCATGCTATCGAGCAATACGACAGAGAGGCATGCTTTTGCAAAGGCGCTGAACATGGAGTATCGCGCGGGCACTGATTGTGCAGCATCGTTTTGCAGCCTGAAGCTAGGAAGGCCGGTCGTCGGCTTGAAGTTTTCACGCACACCCGCTGTCGGTATCTGGCAGCTTGTCGTCCAACTGTAGCTTCCATCTTGAGGATTACGATGGCAGCTGCCGATGAGACTCCTGGCTCGAGGAGTGCCTTGTTCGAAGTGTGGGCTGCGCAGCCAGGTCCGCTCGTTGATCAGAGAATGCTTTGACCTGGGAGAAGATTCCGGGCAGCGGCAATGAAGGTATGCAGTCAGGCCCCGAATATCACGGCAGCACCAGGGGGCCTTGGCAATCTATGTTGGCTGGGCACTATGGCTGGGCACTTACCTATGCTAGGGAAGGAGACTGAGCCCTGTCGATAGATGGGATGGAATCGACAGTCTAAAACTGCCGGCGAATAGAGGTGATCAATGTGAGACTTTTATGCCCTCACATGGAGCTCACCATAGACAAGTGCAGGCGAATCGGAGATGTTGCCAGACGGTTGCTATCTATGATGGAGAGTCAGCTTCAGGTGAAGTTGAAGTGGTCTTTCTTGGCGATAGATGGTGTGCGTCATTCCGTTACGGCAGCACAGAACAACCAGCCCGGATAGCGGGAACTCATGTTGCCCAGTAAGACGCTAGCGGTGTGGCTCAACAGCGCCAAGACGATGCCCCGAGACAGATGAGAAGCCTAAAAGCACGTCAGACGGCATGAGTTGACACGGACTTCAGTACTATGTCAGACCGTCATGATACACGCCAAGCATTGCTGCGCGTACACATCGGTGCACCACCTGGCCGGCAATCTCAACATACTTTTGGGACAGGGAGGATTAGCAGAAGCCTTGCAGGGTCGGCCCGTGGAGATCGAGCAGCATAGAGCATCAGGATCCACACTTCACCTCTTCGTGAAACCCTCTCGACCCTCACGCGTGCCTTGGCTGCTCACGCATACTGTAGGCTGATCGCCAGTACACGCGCTCGGCCGCCGAATCCGCACCCACCGCTGGCACTGCAGTATCCGCTGTGAGCCATGGCTGTGCGCTCGGACGCACGACGGGTTACGGGCAAACTTCGTGATCTAGCAACGTGTCAGACGGCGTCCGCATTGTGTGCTCAAGCGTGGGCGAAAGGTTTCAGGGAACCAAACTTGGACCCAGGCGATCCGCTGCTCTGCTTAACGTATCTGCGACTCCGTATTTGGCACGGCAAGCCCAGAGTAGCAACAGGCCGATGTGTTCGGCCGCCTGCATAAGTACATCTTCACGCTGATCTCTTTTCTTGTGCGCCGTTCGGAGATCTGATAAACACTTTCCACTGCCAAGAAGCCTAACACTCGGGCCAGACACTACTGTGCTACTTCGTATGGGCCTGGCTAGATCTTTCTCTTCTTATACTATTTGTACTCTTCCCAAAACACGGAGAACTGTTCCAGGCCCAGAGGTAGACACCGACCATGCCAACGGTGTCTTTCTCAGAGAGAACGTCACCACCACAAGATCCTCAATCAGTCCCGCCATCGCCAGATCGCCCCGGCCTAGGTCGAGCAGTAACTGCTCCACAGCTTGCAGCCGCCCTGGAAGAGGAACTCACGGAGGAGGGCTATGAGCGTCGTCGACAACGCCCAGCGCTCGACAACCGAACACCCTCCGAGACATCGAAAACGGACGGGCTGAACGATTTGAGCATCGAGAGGAGCGTAAGTGTATCCCACGCAACCTGCAGCTCTGGCCATTCGTCACTAACAACCACTTCCAGAACTCCACACAACCAGACGACGCTCTACGACAAGGTCTGCCACCCACCAGACGACTCCCCACATCCTCAGCATGGCGAACATATTTCATGCAAGAAGTCGCCGGCGACAAATGGCTCGAAGCCCAACTCCTCCTCATGACCGTAGCAACCGGAATGCTCGACGCCATGACCTACACAACCTACCACATCTTCGCCTCCAAACAAACCGGCAACACCCTCTTCCTCGCCCTCTACGCCTTCCGCATCCGCGCCGTCGACCCGGGCGTCGAGAAGAACGTCGGCGTATCCATTGGAGTCTTCGTCGCCGGCGCAGCATTCTTCGGTCACATCGGTCACTTCTCTCGCCAACGGAGAAGGATCTGGCTCCTGGTCAGCAACGCTTTCCAAGCACTGCTTATGCTAGCTGCAGCCGCGGTACGATACTGGGCCAACAGCCGCGGCACGCGACCGGGAGCCTTGGCGATATTGGCATTGCTCAGTTTCGCCGAGTCGGGACAGATAGCGAACGCGTTGAATGTGTCGATGCCGGAGCTCAATACGACTATGATCACCGGTGCTTTGATCCAGCTGTGTACGGATAAGAAGTTGTTCCAGCTGAGGAACGCCAAGCGCAATCGACGCCTGGCGTTCTTCGCGTCGATGATGGTGGGATGTTTCATCGGGGCCGCAATTCTGCGGTACTCGTCTCCCAGCGCGGCGTTGGTGACGACGGCGGCGACGAAGGGGATATTGTTCTTCAGCTTTTTCTTCAACAAAGGTATGGTGCAGAAGACGTTTCAGCTTGAGGACGGGAAGGAGAAAGTTGAGGGAGCCGTGACGCCAGTGAGTAAGGTCCTCTGGGGTGATTAAAGAAGAGAGACCGTGTATGACTTGATGATTGTGACGATTGGAGAGCAGCTCTTGACGTTTTGGAACAGCACATGCAGCGAGACTTAGCGAGGCGTTTGGGGTCCTGCTTGGCGAAGGTGATACACCACAGCTCGAAGCTGTTTGCGCAGTCGGGAGGCCGATGCAACGGATTTATACATGGTTCTCAACGGCATGCTCATGTACTCGAATCTTGCCATCGACGGTAGCTTCTGCTTCCAACTGTGATTCGCGAGGGTTCTGCTTGAGTCAGATGACAGGCCAGAGGTGCTGAGCCATTATGCTTGGAATTGTACACACTAACAAACTACACAATCTTTGCTGCCTGGTAACTGCCTTGGGCACACAACAGCCAAATGCTTTTCTGCAATGTACGCTCCACGAGGGCGCTAAGCTGCAGTGCATACTCCTCCACTAATCATGTTTCCGCTGCGAATGGGTATCAAAAGATATCGAACTCGTCGTCGTGTTTGGCAGCCCTCTCTGCTGAGTCGGTGCATCCGTTCGACGCGTAGACAAGCACGCCTTCTAACGACGTTGGCTGCGTCCTGTCGTAAGTCTTGAACTTCTGGTGAAGGATACTCTTCAAGGAAAACTTCACCCCAGGGCGCGGCTAACGCAATCCGATGACGCTCTGCAGAATGATGTTAGCAGGAGACACCATCTTGGGCCACTTGAGTGAGCATACCATTTCCAACGTCCACACTCTTCGGATCCAGACCTTCAACTTTCCTTCCACGCCCTCAACATCGTCGAGCTCCACGCCTTCCCACCAACATCTCCGAGCAGGCTTCCGCCAGAACAGCAGCAGCTTCTGTGCCATACCGACAGCATTGGCAGCGCCGGCAGTGTCGCCTTTGATATCTGTGCGTAGGCGCGCCAAGGCAATAGAGCAGATGACAGCCTTTTGTGGCTCTGCAGCTCTGTGGCCCCAGGTGTCTTCGTGATTGAAGCCCCTACAAGCAGTATTAGCAAAATGTCACAGACACACCTTCAGGAACAGCAGATCTCGTCTCACCCAGCGGTAAGCATTTCAATCAAATGCTGCTCAGTTGTTCCAGGTTCCTCGCTCTTTCGTAAACCCGAGAAGATGCCGTCTTGCTTGAGTAATGCCCGGCTTGCGGCACGTTTGATGCTGATCATTTCCATTTGCTCGATATCCTTGCGCGGTGGGATGGCATAGAAATCGAGATCTTCTCGCAGGACAATGATTCCTGCTCTGTCCTGCAGCATGTCTCTAGCATTGCCGGCCATGGGCTCGATCGGCATGGTGCTTGGCGCGAGAGGATCATTGGTGGGTCCTGACTCTTCCGAGGTCTGGGGTATCGTTTGCGCAACATGTCGAAAGAACTCCAGCATATATTGTAACGACATCGGATCGTACTGCGAGAAATAGACAATGTCAGATAAATATACATCAGAATTGGACATGACTTTCTGTATGTCATTGACAGTGACAGTTGACCGGGGTTGTACCTGCGCTATGGCGCGGGGTGTTTGGGTGTGCCTTACATCGACAGGATACACATCGCCATCGTGGTAGCTGTTCATGTGGCCATCGGGAAGCAGACCATTGGGAAACAGCGACAGCAGCACAAACTCGGGTAGCGTAAGAAGCTCGTCGCGGGAGAGGGTGAATCGTGTGCCTCTGTCAGAGTGTTAAAAGCAAGACCCATCGTAATGACACCAAGGGGACGCACCGAAGCTCCAAAGTAATGTTCTCATCCGAACCTGTGACGAGGTCAGCCAAGATGGAAACGTCGTTGAGGCTATTGCGTCCCACCACCAAGAGCCGTGTTTATGGGAGCTGGGCCCCCCTGCTGTACCTGCGTGATAATGCTCGCTGCTCCTCCTGCAGCAGCCATGACGTATGTGAAGCCGTCGAGCGGACTTGAGCCTTCTGTGTATGGCGGTGGTGGCTCTCCGTCGTCGAGATCCTTGTCCTTGCTTGACTGCCCGTCCTTGGTGTCGCGTGGAAGCGCAGCCTTGGTGTCTGCAACGACAGTGGACGCCCCTGCTAAGCCTTCTGTTTCTTCGAACGGCGGTGCTGGAGGCTCAAGGGGAGCAGTCGCGGTGAGCGATTGGGACGCGCCGCTTTCGGTGACGAGCGCGCTGTACGGATCGGCGTCGGAGGGCCTGGGAAAGTAGCGCGCCGGGAAGTTGTGCGAGTGGAATGGGGGAGGAGATTCAGCCGAAGCTGAGGACGGCTCGTCCAGGCGGTCGGCGGTCTGCTCTGCCTGTGTCTGTGCCTGTGAATCCAGCCGGAAGTGGGAGTCGACGTCGGTCTTGAAGATGCCGAGCGAGGCGGCGCGGAGAGAGGGGGTGGAGTGCAAGGAGGAGTCGTCTGATGAATCCACGCTGGCGAGCGGTCTGGTGTTGGCGGTGGAGGCGCCTTACATGGAGATGGAGGGAATCAGCGACAAGATCGGCTGGCAGCAGGTACGATAGTGATCACGGTGGCGCTTGCTGTATGGAGTGTGGTGTGGGCGTTGGAGGCGATCGCAATGGAGATTGCACGTGTAGCTAAGGTTGATAAGTTGATAGTGCTACAGTACTCTATCTACCCTTGCGGCTGGGCTGCGTTGGCTGTAGTCCTACCGGCCTCAGCTCCGCCAGAAACTCTAGTCTGGCGTGTCGTACTGGACATGTCTCTAACCAAAACCTCACACTTGACACCAACATGGAACAATAAGATATTGACGAGACATCAACGACCAGCGCCGGAAATTCACCCCCGGCCCTGTACGAACACACTGACAACGCACATACATGGACCTCATCGACTTGGAAGCATGATACAAGACGATATATTTACACAAGCTCGGTTACTCCTTGTTGAAGTCGATCACCTAAACAGAAGGACGTTAGCCATACTCGAACACCACCTGTCAGTGTCTTGGCAACTGCGACGAAGCTGAGGATGCCGCACGCAGATTCAGACTGACTCACCACACGCCCAGCAATTTCTCCTCTACGCAGAGCCTGTACAGACTCGTCGAAGCGCGACAGACCTCGGACTTCACAGATCCCCTTCAGAAGGCCACGGCGGGCATACCCTAGCGCTGCGGCGGTATCCTGCATCGTGCCTACGAGCGTGCCTGTTCAGATTGTAAGCCGCTGTTACAGTCATGGAGAGCGTCTTCGTGTCTACTGCTTTGCTTACCGATCAGTCTCACGTTCTTGAACGCGAAGAAGCTTGGGTCCGTCCCGACAACCACCTGACCTGCAGGTGGGAGGGCGATGCACATGATAGTGCCTCCGATGCGATCACCAAGGTAGTTGAAAGCGTCTTTGTACGCCTGGTAGGCGGTCACAAGGACACCATGAGCGCCAATGCCGTCCGCGATCTCCTTGACGCGAGCTGCAGGGTCTTTGTGTTCTGTAAAGTCAACCTGGAAGCAAAGGTGAATGTCAGCAGATGTCTAACAACTATGGAAGAGTGCATAGCACCCTTGCGTGCACTGACAAATTCCTCAGCTCCAAGTTCCTTCGACAGCTTTTGCTTTGCGGCTCCGCTATCGATAACAATTGGTCTCATTCCCATGGCTCTGAAATCAGGTTATCAGCATTTGGCAGTACGATTCCGCTAGGCTGGACTCACTTGGCCAATTGCACTCCCTGGATACCAACACCTCCTCCACCACCCGGAAAGACGACCCAATTACCTGGCTTTAGGCCGGAGTCGATGAGTGCGCGATGCATCGTGCTTGCAGAACACATGATGGGAGCCGCCACCTCGTCTGGAACTCCATCCGGAATCCTGCTGGTATAAAGAGCTGGACTCTTGACGTATTGCCGGTACGATCCCTCAGCCACCAAGCCGGTGTACACGCCCTGTCAAGTGTCAACATGTACTCACCACCTGAGAAGATGCGAGCAACCAGCATGTCTCCAGTCTTACAAGCATATCATACCTTTTGGCAGTAGTTCTCCCTTCCATTCCAACAATGCTCGCAATTGTGGCAAACGTCCCAAAGAGGTTTGATCCCGGCACGATCGCCCACGTTCCATCCCTGGACATTGTTGCCGATTTTGACAACAACACCCGCACCCTCGTGACCAGCACATTTGGTGCCGAATTGAGACATCGGTGGTACGGCCCAGTCGTTCATCATAAAGCTTGTTCACCATATATCAGCAGGAGTCGCGCTCTCGCATTCGATCGTGGACTCACTGGACATCTGACATGCACAGTCCAGTGCAGTTCAGCTTGAGAAGAAGCTCGCCATCACCTGAATCAAACTTTAGCGGATTGTCCGTCGACATGAGACCAATATCCTCTGTGCTGACCTGGCTCAGGCACATCTACATCTTGCACCTCAATGCGAAACTCTGGACCCTCGTTGACACACACTCCGGCCTTGCCAGTCTTGGGAATCTCGACGTCCGTCATGTTGTGCGTTGACAATCGCTTTTCCGAAGGGTCTAGGGATGCTATGCAGAACGAGCGCTACGGGGGAGATGCTCTACTTATGTGGCTACTTTCAGAGATGCCATCTGATCACACTGTCCAAGCTGTGACTTCTACGCCTCGGAAACCCATCGCCTCTGGTGCGCGTTCCTTCAGGGCGGGGTAGACAAGATCCCACATGCGTGCATCTTTACATCCACAGCTGGGCCTTCCAAACACTAGCCCTGGATCGAAGCTCTCTCCAGACGGATCACGGTAGTTAGAGCAGGCTGCCCTGGGAAGAGACCTTCCAGAACCGGACAATTAAGAAGCCAGCTCACAATCTGGAAGCATAGCACCACTGACCGCTGCCCACCTCTCTATACCCACACTGCCCATCAAGGTATTCCCGCCATTATCGCAGTCCACAGCGTGTCTGATTGCAGTGGGGCACGTGGAGGCGTGGTGTTAACCCCGCTGCTTCATCAGCCTCGTGGAGCTTGACTGAACCCGTGCCGCTGCATGTTTTGAAGCAAGTTCCGGAATTGAACCTTACCGGTGGCAGTGTGAATGTGGGATACTACTCAATGCTCACGAGTCATGGTGGACGTCACTGGCTATTGTTGTCTGTACGAGGAGTCGCCAAGAGCTCATACACCACGCATGCATGAAGAAACACCTCATCTTCGCCGAGACATCTCCTTCATGGCTGGGCGAACGTCAAATCAGTTCAATTGGCCCACCGATGACTCTCGGAGATACGTCTTTGTGGCATTGGACATTGGAGTGGTCTTCGGATCCTCCTCTTCTTTGAAGATTGCACCGCCACAAAGCGCAGCAACAACAAACATGAATCACTCCAATTTCAAGCAACAAAGACAGAAGGACTCACCGACTGCAACAAAGACTCATCGACGTCTATATAGTCAATGATGCCCCGCTGGTACTTGACCATTCCTTCTCCAGCGCCCTCGTTTCCACTTCATAAACAGTCCGGTTCGCCGAGACAACATATGGGAGGATCAAGATGAGCATGCGCTCCGTTGCGGTCAACGACCACGGCTGCCGTTGGGCGGAACTGGATTCGAAGGACTGAGGCTGTGAGCTACCATCCGATGATTTTCGAGTCACGGTTGAGATTAGACTCGTGTTCCTCTTTCCTGCCGTATACGACACATCTCTTTCGTCGATTGTTGCGTGTAAGCACGCAGCGTTGGAGAAGGAAACAAGAAGGCAACAGGAAAGAAACACGAGGAAAAGGCGAGTTGGAGAGATATTGTCTTGGTATGCCGATACCCAATCAGCCACCTTCCTCTCTACCTTTATCCCCTTTCATGCCAATCCGGCAAGCTTCTTGTTCTTCTTAATCGCCTTCCTCAACGCATGCTCCTTCTCGTCGGCGACCCTCTTGGCATCAGACAACTGCCTATCCGCGATATCCAGCGGCGGAATATGCGTTGAACTATCCCCTGTCTGTATCTGCGCCGCCTGCCCGTGACTCGGCGCCTGCGTATTGAGATTCCTGCCTGCGTTTGGAGGAGGTGTCACGGGCGGCATAACAAACTCGTTGATGTACTTGCTGGCTTCGTCGACGAGGAAAGCACCCTTCTTCATCGTACTGCCATCTTGGACCATCTGCTCCATGACACTGACACCTCTTCCGCTGCTGTTTTCGAGGTCCCGCTTGAGTTTCTCGAGGTCGAATGAAGGGAGCTTCATCTCGTTTTGAGGTTTCGAGGGGCGGAAGCGAAATTCCTCGGGCATGTCTCTGAGTGCTTTCTCGAGTTCCAGAAATCTCGACTCCAATTCCCTGGTCAGAGCTCGGAGGTGTGCGCCCGAGGGAGAAACAATGTGACGATCAAAGATGCGGTTGTCGTCGTCGCTACCACGTTGGATGGCTGGCACCTTCCCATTGAGTAGATCGTTGATTTCCTCTTTGGTAAGCTTGATGTTGAAATCCGATTTCCAGCCCGCAAGCAGATCCTTCTGTGTAGTGTTCTGAGGAGTCTTGAAGTGGTGACTATTGGCTACGCGGAACAGACTTTCCACGGACTTTTGTAGCTCCGGTGCTGCGGCTTTGATATCTGCGATGAGCTGTGCGGCTGTCAGGGTTGGTGTCGGGGGCGGTGAGGGCTGATAGGGAGGTTGCATAGGCGGCGGCGGTGCAGGCATTGATCGGGTCGGTGTGGTTGGTTTCACCTCCCTAGGTGTGGACGAAGTTGTATCGGGACCAGGCGAGGCTTCCGCAGCGGGCTTACCAGGTGATGTAGGTCGACTGGCTGTCGGCGTAGAGTCTGCAGCCGCGGTGGTTGCTGCTGCCTTCGACTTTGACGGACGAGGCTCCTTCTCCTTCTTCGCCTTCTTCTTGCGGCTGATGATGGCTTCCTGGGCAGGCTCCCCATCCGCGGCTTCCCCAGCTTTGGCCTTTTCTTCTTCTTCCATAGCTTTGGCCCGCTCTTGGCGCTCCTTCTTCATTTGACTCTTGGTTTTCGTTCTCACTGGTGCCGAGCCGACTCTGCTGGTCGTGGGTGGAGGTGAGTTGGCACGAGACACAGAGGTCGAAGTCAGCGACACATTGTCAGAGATCGAGACATGCTCGCTGGAAGGAGTTCCCGGCATGTCGATTGATCCCACACTGGGTTGCCGTGATGGGAATTTGTGAGCAGCTATGCTCTTGATGGAGGGTAGAGGAAACTCTTTCGGGGTTGGTGTGTCCGCTTTGGGAGTCTGTACAACCCTCAAAGTCCTTGGTACGGTCTTGATGGCCGGTGATGCGACACTAGGACTCTCCGGCAGTTTGGCAGGTGGTGTTTGTGAAGCCGGACGTGATGCTCTACCGGGTGTGCCGACGTCGATTGAAGTGTCTGATGAAGCGACATGAGGCTCTTGCTCCTGTTTCATGACGGCTGCCTTGATATCCAGTTTACCTGGGTGCTTGCGCTGCGACGAACCGATGGCACTGCTTTCGACCTTCTTTGCGGTCTCATCCTTGGCTTTAGCCTCGCGCTTAAATGCAGATTGCGCATCGGAAGGCACGCCAGTTGGTGCCTCTGGCGCTACTACACTAACGTCAATGGCTTCGGCATCGCCATCGTCAGGCTGAGTACTGAAAACATGACCCGGAACGTCAGGTCGAGCTTCGACTTCGTCAGTAGTTGACTTTACTGACTCAGGCGACTGCTCGGCCGCTCCAGCGCCCTGGGCGAAAAAATCTTGCTTCAAGTGCGATGATGCGTTTCTGGATGGTTTGGTTGGCGTTTCCTCCGGCACTGTGATCTCATCCTCTTCCCTGGTCTGCTTGCGTGACAGTGTGGGCCTTGCTGGTGTTCCTGGTCGCAAAGGAAGCGCAGGCAGTATCTGGGAGGCGGTCCTGCGCAAGCTGGCTCGGCTTGAAGGTCGAGACGTCGGACGAGATGATGAGCCTTCGAGATCGGGTAGGGCATTAGGTCTTGTCAATCCTGGCGGCACAGTAGGTGTTGAGCGACGACTCTCGCTGGCAAGCTGGCCCTCGAAGCCTGGTGGGATCGGCGGCGTGGACGTGCGGGATTCGTCCAGTAGCGATATGCGCGATGCTATACTGTGTTGTCTGGAGGGCCCGAGTGGAGGGAACTCGGCATCATCTGTGCAGCATGTCAGCATGATAATCCTAAATTTAATGGCTCACAGTTGCGTTAAATGTCCTTCTCTTGTCATGCATGGCGGCGGCGGCGGCAGCGGCAGATGAAATACCAACACCAAACAGAACGCTCAAAATCTAATGTACACTGGGTTCACGTCTCTCGTCAGGTCATGCGCGTGTGGAAGTGAATATAAAGCTATTAAGCCGTTGTAACTAGCTTTCCGTCAATCTATCAGCCACTAGAGTAGAAGCCGTGAGATACGTACAAGACGTGTCATGACGAGAGACGTGAATGAAAGAGAACGCCTGCCTCGACCCAAAGCCCTACTCTGTGCCTTCTCCTGACATCCAGCCGACCATGTTCGTGATGGTGGCCGGGCTTTCGCGTCATGCTGCTTGTTTTCGACTGCGCTGGTCTGCGTCCAACACTTGGCGCTGATCCAGGTGTCTTCCCAGCCCCATAAACACCTTGCAGGAAGTCCAGCGAAAGCTGGCCGCTCAAGCAGAAATAAAACAAAGGTCGTCGCCACATATGCAAGCCGAGCCGCCGAGATAAAACAAAACGCCGCATCTACCATCGTCCGCCGTAACCGCCGCCATGCATGACAGAGTACATATTATTTGCAGCGCCCGCTGGGCCAGCGAATGCGTTCCCGCCGAGCCCACTTGCGCCTTGGTGCAGTCGTGCTTGTAATAGGTGATTGGCGCTGGGGTCTGCCACGTCGACGACACCTCCTCCCGAAGAGGAAGAAGTGTTAGCGTGTCGATGTTTCTTGCCCTTTTTCTTGCGCTGTTTTTCACCATCACCATAAGCACCAAGGGACGAATAGGGGGAGGCAGGGAAGGCATTGGGCTGGGCAGAGGGGAACGCCGCAGTGAGGTGGGTATTGTTGTAATTGGGAAAAGAGTGTAACTCACGCTTGGCATCCGCGCCACCGGCTGCGCCGTCACG
Organism: Nothopassalora personata; assembly: GCA_033816765.1. Classification (NCBI taxonomy): domain Eukaryota; kingdom Fungi; phylum Ascomycota; class Dothideomycetes; order Mycosphaerellales; family Mycosphaerellaceae; genus Nothopassalora; species Nothopassalora personata. The sequence continues at coordinate 4,959,382 of CM066287.1, read as the reverse complement.
ACCGCGCATCAACTCCCTGTAGTAGTTGTCTTGCTGGTTGCGAGGAGTGCCAGCGCTGTATTGAATGCCTCCAGTGGCGAAGCCGTGGCCTTGACCAAACGTAAGATTGCCGCTGACAGGAGGTGTTCCGGTCGTCTTGAGACCGGGTGGAGGGCCTGTGACATTGCTGCTGTAAAATTGCCCATGTGATTGCTGGTGCTGTGCGCCAAAGTGATTACCGCCTACCGGAGGCATCATCGAAGATTGCTGATTCATAAGTTTGGGGTTCGCTACGGGCTTTACAGCCGCTGAAGCGGAGGAGGAGTCGTTTGCGAAGGAGTATCGTGAGACATTGCGTTGGTGTCCAAGCGGCTGGGAACCTTGCTGTGGCAGCGACGCCGGGAATGCCGCGGATTGCTGGTTTCCAGGATATGTGCCCGTTGTGTTTGGCTTGAGGGTTTGCAAAAGCATTTGCTGATGTTGCTGAGGTGTGAGGCCGCGGTCACTGATGCCGGGGCTCGCAACACCGCCACCAAATTGAAAGCGTTGATCAAGTACGCCTTCGCCAGGAGGTTGAATGGCGCCCTGGGCTTGATTCACGTTCTGTCGTTCCTCCGGTTCTCCACCAAGCTGAAGACTGCCACTCATCTCGGGGTTGTCGTCTGTCTCGACTGCAGGAGGTTGCTGAAATGCTTGCGCTTCTCGCTCCATTCTTCGCTGCTCCTCCTCACGTTGCTTTCTGATACGACGCCTTGCTCCTCCGCTTTGGTCAAACAAAGGCGGGTAGTTGCTGATAATGTCCAGATCGGCTTGAGATATACCCATAGTAGAAAACACAAGTTTGAAGTCCTCGACCTTGAAGTTCCTTAGCAGTAATTCGAGGGGGGACATGGGCAGCTTTCGAGGCTGGATATCCGTGGACTGGGGCGCTGCTTCGTCAGTCTCTGGTTCTGATTGCTCTACAGGCGAAGGTTGGGCGGCGTCGACAGGCTGCTCAGACTGTGGTACTGCAGGTATCACAGTGACCGGGGCTGGACTTTCACTGGCTGCTTCTGCTCGGCCAGCTTGAGGTTGTGGTCTTGACGCCCAGCTAGCAGTCGAAGGTAATGCTGGCCGATCCGGCGCATCCACAGTCGGCTGGTCACCACTCCCTTGTCGTAACATGGGCTGAGCTGCCGAAACGGGCTGTTGCGACTGCGGAGGTGGTGGTCGAGCTCCGCCGTGTTGCGAAGAGCCAGCATTGAGGGATGATAGATCCGCACGAGAGTAGCTTTCGTTCGCCTCGCCTGGTTCGTGTAGAAACATGCAGTTCCGGTTCGAGCAAGTCTCTCCACGCAAGTAAGCGGAGCAGTATTTTGTTGTGCCAAATTGAGCTCGCAGCGTCCTGTCGCCGTTCTTGGTTCCATCGACTGCTGCTATGCAGCTCGCGGCATCCTCTTTGCGCTCGTATGTCACGTATACGCCCACGCTGTTTGGATGAGAGGGATCTCGTGCTTTGCTGACGACAATCTTGATGATCTTGCCGTATTGTCCAAAATACTGCTCGCCGCGTAAGGTTGCTAACAGTTGGTCCTCCTGGGTGGTCGGGCTGAGTCCGGTCACATATACAAGATTCTTCTGCACAACACGCATGCCCGCGAGGTGTTTCCGACTGAGATTCTCGGCTTCGGCCTTCTGTTTCTCTTTCTGTAACATGGCCTGTGTCTTCTTCTGTTTCTGAGCCTGCCGAGCCTTGTGCGCCGCGGTTTCCTCGGGAGTGACCACTTTCCATTCGATATCGTTGTCGTTGTAAGGCCGCCGACATGCTGGACACAGGCCGTTCATGTTATTCTTGACATTGTGATAGCAGAACTGACATATCTGAGGCGCATGTTAGTAGTCTGCTGATGACGTTTCCCGGGACATGATGCTGAAACGCACCTGGTATCCGCAGGGGCACGGTCGAAAACCTTTGTCTGTGAGGTCGAGCTCCTCCACACAGAGCGGGCATGTCTCCTCTTCATCGTCGTCGATGAACTGGTCCTGTAGTCTCGACATTGTGTGTGGCGTGGGGTGTGTAGCTTGACGCGTGAGAGCTTAAGACGGAGAAGGCGGAGGTGTAGGCCTGGGAGGGAATGCGCACTCGGACAGTTGGGCTCGGTGTGACACGCCAGTGCGGTGAGGGCGTCGAAGGGCGGTGGATGCGTCGTGTGTGAGGCGTCGTGTGTGAGGGGAATAGTGTACAGCGGTGTCCAAGGGGTGGAAGTGATGATGTTTGTCTCGTGGTTGTGGTCGTTCATGCTTCAGATTACGAGGCACATGTGACCAAGACACACGTGATGACGCCTATCGAGCTTGCACGTGACGTAGTCGCAGTCACCGATCGAATACCATCATCGACGTCTACACGCGGAGGACCGAGACCAACCAAAAGTGCAGTGAATCCGGCTGTTTCCACCAGGCCACTCACCACCGCGCTACACAATGGCTTCACGATCGCTGGCCAGGCCGCTCCGGGCAGCTGTCAGCGCTGCGAAGAACAGCAACAATGCCGTGCGCGCCTTCACATCGACAGCAAGCAGGGCAAAGGAGCTTGCCGGCAGCCATCCCGACCTGCCGAATATGGTCAGTCCAGAGAGAGATATGACTGGTATACAACACGATACTGATGCGCAGTAGCGACACGCTCAGCGCAGTGCTGCAGGCAAGCTTCACGTGCCAATTGTCAACCCAGCAGGTCAGCCAATGCCTCTCCCATGATATCGCCATGCTCTCTAACGCCGCCACAGACAAGTACGAGGACAAGGCGCAAGGCCTCCACGCATACGGCCAGTACCTAATGTCATGTCTACCCAAATACATCCAACAGTATGTATCCCGTTGGCCTCACCTTCTCCACCACAGCCACCTGATGCTTCGCTAGGTTTTCCGTCTGGAAAGATGAGCTCACCATCTACATCCCTCCCTCTGGTGTCGTACCAACCTTCTCCTTCCTCAAGTACCACACCGCCGCCGAGTATACCATGGTCGCCGACATTACCGCCGTCGACTACCCGACACGAGATCAACGATTCGAGGTTGTCTACAATCTGCTGTCCGTGCGACACAACTCGCGTATCAGAGTGAAGACATACTGCGACGAAGCTACACCAGTACCCTCAATAACGAGTCTGTACGATGGTGCGAATTGGTATGAGAGAGAGGTTTACGACCTGTTCGGTGTGTTCTTTGTTGATCACCCGGACTTGAGGAGAATCTTGACCGACTACGGATTCGACGGACATCCACTGCGGAAAGACTTCCCTTTGACTGGATACACCGAGATCAGATACGATGAGGAGAAGAAGCGCATCGTTGTCGAGCCATTGGAGTTGACGCAAGCATTCAGGAACTTTGAGGGAGGTACAGCGGCGTGGGAACAAGTCGGCCCAGGACACGACAGGAAGCCAGACACTGTAAGCTCGTTTACTTGACAACCTTGTGCTGGTAGCCATTGCTGACCTTTGCCATAGTTTAAGCTTCCAACTCCGAAGCCAGAACCTAAGCCAGAAGAGGAGAAAAAGAAGTAAGCATCAGCGTTGCGTTGACTAGTGCAGCACTCCCGTAGAGATATACCTTGTAAATACAGTCAAACGCCAAGCATCCAGAGCGGATTCATCGAAACGACAATGTTGTGTCGAGATGCGGCAGGTATGCCTCACTTACTCCACGGAAGGAGCTCGGGCAACTCCCGCATCACCTGCAGCACCCAATGGAGCTTGAAAGATTTGATCACCACTTCCTTTAAACATCACCACGTCGACACACCACTGCATACAAATACAGTTCACCTCTTTGGAAGCCACTCCAGCCTGATTCAAGGACACTTTTAGCGCCTTCGATCGACTACTCAAGATAACAAGATGGCAACCAACGGCGACACAGTCGGTCGCGACGACCTCACGTCCAGAGTCCTACCCTTCATGAAGCTCTCCGACGGCTCGGAGGCATCCATGACCGGACCACCACCACCCTTACCACACTACCTCAATGCTGAAGGCAGAGCCTTGGCACGCTTCGCAGTCGAAGGAAACGTCGTCAGTATGTAAAACCACAATACCTACCTATCCACCAACGCTCGATCTAATCAAATCTATAGTAACTGGCGGTGCCGGCACTCTAGCACTCTCTACCGCCCGCGCCCTCCTCGAACACGGTGCCACCGGCCTCTGCCTATGGGATTTAGAATCCACCCTCCGCACAGCTCAACCAGCAATCGCAACCCTTGCCTCCGAATTCCACAAGACGCGCATCTTCAGCATCGCAGTGGACGTCACAGATGACGAAGCAATCGCCGAAGCCGTCACCTCTGTAGTCCAGACTCTCGGTACGCTGGATCACCTCATTTGCTTCGCCGGCATTGTAGGCTGCTACCACGCCATGGATATGTCCGCCGCACAATGGCGCAAAACCCTTGACGTCAACACCACCGGTTCGTTTCTTTGTGCTCAGGCTGCAGCACGGCAGATGAAGTCTCAAGGGACTGGTGGAACCATTACCATGACGGCGAGTATCAGTGGGCATCGCGTGAATTTCCCTCAGCCGCAGGTGGGCTATAATGTGTCGAAGGCCGCTATCGTGGCGTTGAAGTCGTCGCTGGCGGCGGAGTGGGCAGTGCACGGAATCAGAGTCAACTCCATCAGCCCAGGATACATGGACACCATCCTCAATGCTGGAGATGGCAACATCGCTGAGGCGAGAGCTATTTGGGCAGCGCACAATCCTATGGGACGGATGGGACAGCCGCACGAGGTTGAGGGAATGTGTGTGCTGTTGGCGAGTCGTGCGGGGTCATATATCAATGGTGCTGATATGCTCATTGACGGAGGCGCGACGGTGTTCTAGATGATTAAAGGATCTGGATTGCGATGACTACCTCCGTGGTAGCTAGCTTAGGCCGTATAGCTAATAGGTGCCAGATCGCAACGCCTGGAACATGACCGATCGCCTTGTGATATTCACCTTCGCCTTTCGTCCTCCACTGTGCCTCTGCATGATTCTCAATACCATGCGGGCCACGTACGTTGCATCAACGAATTCGGCTTCGTCTGCCAATATGATGTTAACCTCTCGCAGACTGTTCATAGCTTTGATTGCGTTGCCTAGCGCCTCGATAGCATCGGCCGCGTCATCTTTTGAGTACAATGCAGTAACCGTCACCCTGAGTCGTCTTGTCTTCCTGATTCGGATACTTTTGGCAAATGAAGGACCTATCAAGGGCTTGGATTCCCGACGTATACCACTTGGTAGCACCACAGCGCGGAGCTCGCCAAGTAGACGATGCCGAAATTGATCGAGGTGGTCGGTGAGATGATCCTCCAGTTCTACACGAGTATGCCGTGTAAGAGCACCGTGCAGATTCCAGTAGGTCGAGGTCATTGCACTCTGGCCCCATTGATCTAAAAATATCCCTGATGCTTTGATGATGAGACTCATTTCATATTCTTTGAACAAGGCTTCCCTTGCGACCATAAGCAAATGTTGATTCGTGGCAGCAGTCGTCAAGTACTCGTCGTAAAGCCCACGAGAAGTGACCAGAGCAGCATTGCGCTGGAAAATATTGAGTAGGATCTCGTCGGGGAGGTCCGCGAGACTTTTCGGGCTTGATTGTGCAATACACCTTCCTGAGCGTAGCTTCATTTTGGTGGTATCTGTGTCGTAGATTGAGGCGCGCAGCTTGTTGTGATCTCGAGTAGAAGTCCGGCTGGTAAATGTTGGAAGCAAAATAAAGCCCCGGCTCAGCGTCCAGATGAGTCAAGAAGTCCTCAAGTATCATTGGTGACTTGGGTTGTCCTCAAGTCACCACAATGACATTTAGTGCTTTGCCATCCTGCTAAAATTTAGCACCCTAGGTCTTTCACATGATATCTGTGCATCCTACACATATGTGACTTGTATGAAGTACCAAGGGAGTCCCGTCTTCTGGTTGCTGGCGCAGGAGTAGATGCTGCGGAATATTCAAAGCGATCATCTGACGTCGGCTATCTCAACCTCGCTTCTCGCCTTGCACAAAGGCAAGGTCACCAGTCCTTCCGAGCGAATGCGCTGCGGCCTCTTCGAGCAACACGCCCAGAGCAATGAGCGCTGTTTCGTCCATGCTTTTGAAGTCGTCATCGCTATTGCCCAAGACCCCTGATCCATAAAAGTCTGAAGCATAAGCATGTATAGCTTTCAGCATGTCTGAGTCTGGGAGTCTTGATCCGGGTGGAAGGTTGCGATGTGCAAAGTACATGTCGTCCTCTTGGTATCGTGTCGGGGCGTTCTTCTTGCTGAACAGCACTTGATCTGGAGGAAGCGGCTGCTTGACGGAATTGGAAAGGATGAAGCCGTCACGCGATAGACGCCCGGCGACTGCGTCGTAAAGACTGCCTTGCTGCCGGTCCAGTTCCAACATTGATTCAGAGGGCCGGTCGTCATGCTTCGAGCGTTTCTGAACGCGGTCCTCGGTCTGCTCGCTCCTGGCGCGCCGTGGCTTCTTGCTGGGGTTGGCATTGTCCATCTTTGCATCTCTGCGTTGTCGTAGAGGTATGCCTTGTCCTGGTTCTTTTGATAAACTTGGTACCTGAGTCGCTCCACTAGAAGAACTTGACGCCTGCATTCTCTTCTTGCCCAATGATCTGGGCTTTTCCTCTCTTGACGAGGACGTTGAGGATCTTCCTTAGCAGAACCTCGTCGACGTCTTTCCACTCCTTGTTCTGTACTGCTTCACCTTCTCGAATCTCGTACACTGTCAACACAGCACCCTTCTGACCAGTCTCATCCACCCAGTCGTAGATAGCATCTGCCCACTCGCCCAAGCTCCGCCAATACACGAAGCATGTATTTGTCTGCGCTCCTCGAGTCAAAGGCGCGATCCACTCAACTAATGGCCCATTCGCGGGCTGGCTCATGTGGTCGAGGACAGTTCGGACGTCATTTGCTTTCAGGCTTCTCTTGATGGACGAGTTGCTGAAGAGATCTGCGGGCAATGATGACAGAGAGAGCTTGAACAAACGCTGGTGGGCACAGTATGCAGTGATCAAGCTCGACCACAATTCGAGCTGTCGTGCGCGAGTGGTCAGGTTGGGTTGCAGTGTGTAGAAAGGTGGGAAGCTTGTGTATGCCGGGAAGTGGAACTTGGTAACGTCGCCAGTCGTCGATGCGTTTGTATACGTCGATGTCGATGGCGCATATGTAGCGCCACCCAGCGATAAGCCTGCTGGCGACGGCTCTGGCGGTGCGGAGTCCATATCGTGGAAGGACTACGTTCGCCCTCAGAGGAGGAGGCGGTGGAGTGTGCTGCGGCCCCATCAAAGGTCAATCAAGTGCGGGGCCACCGGCCAATAAATATTCAGCGCATCTCTCTGCAAGTCCGATCCATCTCCACCGTCTGCTCAACATGTACATTGCATGAGCGGCATCCACAATGCCTGGCGGAAGGCCGCCTATCGTTCTCGAGCACCGACGAGACTGGATCACGGAACGCGTGGCCGCTGGCGTCACACAGGGAGAGATTCGACGTGAGCTGGAGCAGCATCATGGCGTCAAGATCGGGAGATCCAAGTTGATGGACCAACTCGCGAAGTGGAATGTCACAGCGAGACGACCAGCCTACAAGGACTCCGAGGAGCTTCGGAAACGCGTCGCGCATTGTTTCCACGTCCTGCGTCTGACCGATGAGAGGACGCGCGCAATGCTGGAGAACGAAGGCTTCAATATTGGTGAAAAGAGGATCGCGCGTCTGCGCAAGGAGATGGGACTGTTGAAGCGTATACCCGCTGAGCAGCGTGATGATGCAGAGGCGGCCATTGCGAAGCTGCTTCACCAGGAGTTGAAGCATGGCAACGACATTAGAGAATTGGGCAGGAAGCAGTTGTACAAGCATATCCGCTCCAAGTACAATGTTATCGGACGGTGAGTGGTTCAGTCACCGCTGATCACGACAACATGCTAATTCATTCAGCGATCGAATCTACAAAGTGGCTAACCTGTTCGACCCGGAAGGGCCCAATCGACGGCGTGTGGAGAATGGACGAGCCACTGCTAAAAGACGTGTTGGTCCACAGGCGATCGACAATGTTCTCACTGAAGACGACGCTCCCGGGAAAGTCGGCACCATGGAAGCCGATGCGATCGACCCATTGATCATAGCGGTCTCCGATGCACAAATGGCCGCCCTTTCCGACTCGCCAGCTGACTTTATGGGATGTAATCACTCAGATCATTCCCCTCCGTGAGCTCATATTCAGTGAAACCATTGCCCAGGAAGCGCCATCGATTCGCGCTTCGGTATGTGATTTCGAAGTCTTCTGGTCGAAGACACCCATTAACGAGTTTCTCGTATAAAATTGCGCTCCCAGCAAATGTGGCCGTTACTCTGCCATCGATGCGATTCGCTTTTGTACCAGGAACGACATGCTCCAGTCCATGTTAAGGTTTTGTGGATCTGGTCACCATATCGGACGAACTCGTCGACAACATCCTGCCTTAGGTGCTATGGAGGCAATATCCTCGTAAGCCATCTTCTGGATCCACTTGATCATCCATTCCGCTGACCAGTCCAACGAAAAGATCAGACTACCGTGACCGACCGTCGCGTTTGGTCTGTGAAGAAAAATAGGTTCGGCATCGCTGGACACGCAAGGCTCATATACGATTCGGGCTCATGCTGCCACTTCTCCGCTAGGCTGATACCCCTGCCAACCAGAGGAAATGTCGGAACTTGGCTGATGTCAAAGCCTGTAGCGCATACGATCACGTCGACAGCATGGAAGGCCCCGTCTTGAGTGTGGATCCCATCTTTGCTGACATGCGTGATTGCGCTGTTGGTGAGGTGTACATTCGGCTGCGTGAAAGCTTCCTGGCGGCATCATATCAGCATATTATACATCTATGCGGTGGCATGCTTACCAGATATCCGTTACCAGGCGTCACTCGCCTACAGCCCAACTCATACTTCGGGATCAGCTTCTCGCACAAGTCTGGCTCATTGTTTAATGCTGCGGACATCTGCTCTCTTGCGAACTCTGTCATCTCGGCATTGTAGTCACTTCCCTTTACGAAGAGCTTAAAGTTCTTATTCATATTGCCCTGGACCGTCTTGCGGTACTCCTTCAACGCTTGTGGCACTCTAAGGCGTGCCTTGTCTTGGGCTGTGTAGGGTGGGTTTGGGTCTGGATCATCTCTTCCTGCGAGAGGCCAAATTCAGTAAGCTATCGACATCGTTGAAGCTGTGATCTTACCCATAAGCTTGGCTGGTTGATGTCGCGAGACTACCCATGTTGGACCACGCTGGAAACTCGTTACGTCTGAACCTTCGAGCTTCGCCATTTCCGGCAAAATCTGAATGCCAGACGATCCATTTCCGATGACAGCAATTCGCTTGTGAGAGTAGTCGAAATCATGGTCCCATTCGGCACTATGCACTTTCTTCCCTTGAAAGTCATGAAGGCCGTTGATTTTGGGCCACCGCCAGGTCGAGAGGAAGCCACGCGCGGAGATCAGAATGTCGACATGATCTTCAAAAGTCTTCTCGCCGTTTTGGACCAGCAACCGCCACTGAGCTTGCTCTTCGATCCACTTGGCGTCTTGAACACGATGCTCGAAGAGAACATGCTTCGTCAACCCCCACTTCTGGACCGTCTTTTGGAAGTACTCCTGGATTTCTTGGCCACGGCTAAAGAAGTGACTCCATTCCGGATTTGGTTCGAAGGGAAAGGCGTATATCATACTGGGCACGTCACATCGCACGCCTGGGTACGTATTGGCATCCCACGTGCCGCCCACAGTTGAACGGGCCTCGTAGATCACGAAGTCGAGCAGCTTGGCCACGTCGTTGGCGTACTTGTGCTGCAGCTTGTGCGCCATTGTCATTCCGGAGTAGCCAGCCCCGATGATGGCGACTCGTAATCGCGTGGTAGGTGTCCATGCAGGGACATTGTTCAGTGGGATGGTGATGCGATCGATGTACTCTGATCGTTCTTGCGGGGTTGCATGTGCTGTGGGAGGAGGAAGTGAGGTTCCATTGGGTTCGTGAGGCCTCTCATCAAGACCAATGCCCGTCGCAGCGTGCTCCTCGGCGATACCATTCGTCTTGCTTCGAACATCCATCTTGAGGGTGTACCTCAGCAGAACAGGCGTACCCAAAGCATAGGAAAGTTCAACATGCATCTACATTGCTGTCTTCCGGGCGACATCTCTCTCAAGTGGCGACATCGGCTAGATATGAAAGTCCATTGCCAGGTGGTGGGGTAGAGCTTCATGGAGAGCCATGTTGCGGAAAGAACTCAAATCTAGATCTACATGATCAGGTAATGATTGCTGTATAGCACAACCGTAGCAGATTCTATGACGGACAATGCAGTCACATGAGCCATGCTGTAAGCTGCTTATTGTTGTCTGTCGTGGCTGCTTCCAAGCGTGCCATGGTCAATCGGCAGTTGTAAGATCAACCTCGGTTGCTCGGCTCGACGGTGGCCCGAGCGTTGACCACATGCCTTCCATCAACAACCAACTTCCATACCCTTAAACCATAGAGTACGTGACTTGGCTTGAACTGTTCGGGCTCACTGTTTAATAGACGATGAAGACTACGCACTTCAGGATCCATGAGCACACAGTGCCAACGTGCCATATTAGGGAATACCCGCGAGCCACTGCAGAGGATCAGGAAGATGAGCTACATCTCGCCGTGAAGCAGTATACGCCTCTGAAGGGCAGTCAAAAGAAGCAGCGTCATGTGACCGTCATCGGCGCCCATGCCAACGGGTTTCCGAAAGAATTATACGAGCCTCTGTGGGACGATCTCTACGAACGACTAAAGGCAAAGAACATCTACATCCGCAACATCTTCATTGCAGACGTGTCGCACCAAGGCCAATCAGGCGTTCTGAACGAACGTAAACTGGGAAACGACCCTTCATGGATGGACCACCCTCGAGATCTTTTGATTATGGTGAATCACTTCAGGAGGGATATGAAACGACCTATCATCGGCATTGGCCACAGCATGGGTGGCAGTAATTTGGTCAACTTATCACTCATGCACCCACGGCTGTTCACTACCCTGGTCCTCATGGATCCTGTGATCCAAAGGCTGCCTTCGGTGCAGGGCAACTTCGGACCCGCCAAAGCTTCAACGATCCGGAGAGACCGGTGGCCAAGCAAAAAAGACGCCATAGCTGCCTTCAATCGCTCCAACTTCTACAAGACATGGAATCCGCGAGTCCTCGAGAAGTGGATCGATCACGGTCTGCGCGAGCTCCCTACTCTCCTCCATCCCGAAGTCAACACAGCGAAAACGACATTACCGACTGTATCTGCCGATCCTAGCACCGCTTCAGTGCAACCGGACAAGGACACCGAGCGAGAAGTCACATTAAAGACTACAAAGCACCAGGAAGTGTTCACATTCTTGCGACCGAACTTCCCGACCGCTGCATATCCCTCGCCCGCGACGGAACCCAACCCGATCACACACCCAGATATTGATCTTGAGACTGGACCAGTGGCGCCCTTCTACCGACCGGAACCTCTCTCCACTTTCAAAAGGTTACCTCATGTTCGACCAAGCGTCTTCTACATCTTCGGCGACCAGTCAGATCTCTCGGCGCCACTTCTGAAAGCCGACAAGATCGCACAGACGGGCATTGGAGTCGGCGGGTCAGGGGGCCTCAAGAAAGGAAGAGTGGCAGAGATAACTTTCAAGGGTGTGGGTCACCTTATCCCCATGGAAGTCGTCGACAAGACTGCAGATGCTGTCACTGGATGGGTGGCGCCTGAGCTTGATCGATGGCAGGCAATTGAGGATGCTGAGAGGGCGGAGTGGAGCCAGGTGCCGAAACATGGGAGGAGTCAGTTCAGCGAGGAGTTTAAGAGAACGATGACCGGGGACTGGGTGAACGAAGTGAAAGAACAGGGCACGAAGAAGCCATCGAAGTTGTAGTGGGCCTTGAGGTTGGCTCCTGACCACGCTCGTCACATTCCATCTCCGGTAGCAGGTTTGATTTATTCTGGAGTGACATAGTACCCCATCTCCTCCTCTGGCTTCGTCTTCGCCTTCCCAGTAGACCAGTGCCAATACAAATAGTACATCGCAGCCGCAAACAAAGCATAATTATATGATGCCTCACCAATAACAGCAGCGCCAACAGCCTCAGACAACTCACAGCCGCATCCCATCCGGTTGTGCCAGGGATATGCACCGGCACTATATCCTTCCAATCATTGACGTAATGCCTCATCTCAAGTACCCACGTCACCGCCAGCGGCTTTTCCATGAAGTGATCAAAAGGGTCTCCTTCCTGGATGGTGGTCTTGTGGTAGGCCATGCTAAGCGTATCGAGTGCCAGTGGCGGGACCATGTAGAAGTGATCACATAGCGAGAGGAAAGGGGTTCCTTTCTCGGAGGGTGCTCGTGTGAGATCCATTGTTGTTGGCGCCTAGTGAGGTGCATGGCGGGGAGCTCAGCCTCTCCCGAGTATGTGGAAAAAAGGAGCTCGCTGCTCAGTAGGCCGTACGAAGTGCTCGGGATGGCGCTGGAACGAAGCTTGGCTTCAGGCATCAGTCCCTCTGACGACACGTGTTCCAGCTCGAGCGGTTACAGAGCTCGGCACGGCAGAATGTCATGGCGACTTTTTCTCGGCAATGTAAGGCTGTAAGAGTCGCTCCCTATCAAGTGTGATCGTAGATCTTCGCGTGACATATCATCTCAACCACCTCTTCCTGCGAACCCAAAGCCGCCGCGGCCGCTCGTGTCAGGCCCACGAGGTTGTCGAAGAGGATGATCCTCCCGTGGCGATGAGTTAGATTCTCGCTTGCTTGCCAGGCGTCTGCTCATATCCTCGGGATCGAAAAGTCCAGGATCCTTGCTCCCAGCTCGAGCAGGGGACCGGTCGGCTGGTGAGTCTGGCTGGCTCCGTCTGGCACCGTTTGTCTTGTTGCCTCTTGATCTGCGGTTATCGCGGCCCTGCGAGCCCTCGCGGGAGTTGGCAGCAGGCGACGCGCTGCCCGAACCCATGATGCGCTCCCTAGCCTCGGCATAACGCTTCTGCTTCTCTTCACGCTCTACTTTCGCCTTGCGCTGCCGCTCCTCAAAGTCTGCCTCGCGCTTCTTGCGGGCTTCCTCCTCGCTGTCGTCTCCATCATCCAGCGTAAGACCGGCGACACCGTCTGCGGCATCCTTTTTGGCGATGGTGGGAGGCTTTCGGCTCAGGAGAGTGACTTGCGGCTTGGGAGCTTGCTGAAGCGGAACAGCGCCTTGAGCCTCGAGCCAAAGATTGCGGCCTGGGTTTTCAGCTGTGTCCCATAGCTGGCGCTGGAGCTGAGCGTGTTGCGCTCGCTTCTCGGACTTGGTGAGCTTCACTGCAGGTCCAGCCTTGTCCGCAGCAGTCTGTGGGTTCTATAGCGTGTCAGCACTGAGTCTGCGCCGCGTCTACGAGGATATGCGTACATCCGCAGCTTTCACCCAGTCATCGTCCCATGCGTCTGGCACTCCTGCTTTGCTCATGCTCGCAACGGCCGGGGTGGAGCTCTGCGTCGATGGCGCCTACGTTACGGAGCCAGAGATTGATACGCACGCGGTACTTCCAGACGCGAGGAGCTCCAATGAATCTGGCGGCGCATTGGCGATGGGTCGGTGGTGTCCTGTCGCCGTCAGTTCTGCTTCGTCGGTGCGGCTTTAAACAGACGTCCATCCGCCCGCCAGCCCGATCAGGATCAGGACCCCACCCCACAGCTGCTCCTCCAGACTTGCCCTCAGCTGCTCAGCACCATCCTCTCGCAGCGTACACCATGATACAACAATATCAACATCACCTCAGCCTGACAATCATGTGTAACTTACCAGTCGCGAGGGCACATCATCAATCTTTTCAGTCTACACGAGATCGAGAGTCCGATCATGTAGATCCGTACCGACTCGCTCCCAGGCTCTAACTGAATCATGCCTGACGGACCCGGTACTCATTGCCGGCTGGTAACGGAGCAGCTTACTAGACGTCCAGGTCTGGACAGAGCGACGATGCGAACCCACACAGCCGCCATATTACTAGGGCCTGTTCTTGCAGCTCGCGGAACCAAGTGGAAGCATTCTAGTCAGCAAAGCGCCCTGACAGTGCCCATGCTGTACCACATCTTCTCGCTCATGAACCTACCATTGCACGACACCGCAACACACTTGGGCACATCTGCCGGTTGTCGGGATGTTAGATCAGCTTCGAGCACATTTCAGTATTGTCAACAAGAGGAGTCACCGACCTCGCCCTCGAGGACATCCAGCGTATTCGCAATTTCTTGGCGAAACAACCACCGCAAAGCTATTTGACATGTGGATGTGCGTACCCGCAACAATATCAAGACACCTCAACGGCGCCCCGCAGACTAGCTTGCGGCGGGAGGAGGACGGCGGCCATGGCTCCGGTCGTCCCTTTGTGGACGGTATAGCCCAGCTTCGTTCATCGAGACGTCGCCACGCAGGCGCGACCTCACAAACTCAATGTAGGTCAGTCGTCTATTAACAACATGTTCTCCAAGAGCTATCTCGAAGGGTCAATCTCCTTACGAGAAGCCACAGGTTGCTGTTCTCCACGTTCGACTGACTACGAGCGGTTCGCTATTCCCAAGAACTCAAATGATGTCAGTACCTGAGCCAGCGAACCTTAGGCACACCGAGACGGCAGCTTCCTCTCGCTAGCCACTTGGAGACATTCTTGATGAAGTCCTTCTGCCAAAAGTGGTAATAAGCTTGCAACGTCGCGTCACTTACCTCTCCGTAATTTGCACAGATCAGGAACGTCGTTCGATCTTTCGCGGAGTTCAAGTTATCCGATCAAGCTTAGTCGACGCGAGACATCGCTGCATCGTTCTAACAAGGGCAACAACGTGCAGCGCTTGAGCGGCTGCACGCCGAAGGAATTGTTCCTGATGCCCGCCGTCATCAAGAGCTTCCAAATCATCCCACAGATCCTCACTCTAAGGTTGGCTCTGTCAATTTACCCTCCAATAGGCTTTCACGTCATGGCCGTTGAAATGCGATGCATGCACACAGCGGCCGTGGAGCCGGAGGATGCGGTATATGAATGAGTTGTTTCCTCTGCTTCGTTACTCTGTCCCTAGGTCGTTCGTCAGATTTTGTCAATTCGTGCCTCGTCAAGATGAAGTCCTTCGCTACCGCAGCTATTGCTGCTACCATCATTGGAGCTGCTTCAGCCAAGAAGTGCCAGAACAGTAAGTCAACTTATAGAAAGGAGGCATTTGGCCACCTCGATGACATGCGCTTACCACGTACGCTTCACTTATCAGTCACTGTTCCTGTCACTATCTCAGCTCGCAATGCCAAATTCGACCAAACCAAGTTGACACCACACAACAATATCGATGTGACCAACTTCGTTCTCGAGAACACCCAGCAGGGACACAACAATACGATGGAGGAGCTGAAGGGCGTAAGTCTGACACAGCAGGAATAAGAACATATCCATGCATCAAGCTGACAGTGCTTCCCCTCAGTACCAAACCGTCACCGGTAGCTACAAGCTCGCCACGACTTACTGTGCACCAGACCACGGCGCCCCCAACGTCGTCCAGCTCCTCACCCACGGCATCGGTTTCGACCGCTCATACTGGGACGTGCCATTCAATAACTTCAACTACTCGTACACCAACGAGGCGGTCGACGAGTATGGGTTCGCCACCTTTTCTCACGACCGTCTTGGTATTGGGATGTCCTCCCAGGGCGAGCCAGTCAACGAGATCCAGGTCCAGCTCGAAATCTCTGCTCTCAAGGCCCTGACTGACATGCTGCGCGCTGGCAAGATCCAAGGTGTGCCAAAGTTCGAGAAGGTCCTCCACGTCGGTCACTCTTTCGGCTCAGTCCAGAGCTACGCCCTGACTTCCCAGTACCCTGGCATCTCGGATGGTCTTGGATTGACTGGTTTTGGTCAGAACGGCACTTTCCTGCCATTCTTCCAGCTTGGTAAGCTATCTCATAATTTCATCATCATCATACGGATATTAATCATCTCGCAGGTGGTGACTTTGGCCTTGCCAACAAGAACCCAGCCCTCGCCAAGTACGTTGATGGCTACCTCGCCAGCCAGACTCAGACCGCAGTCCACACCAACTTCTTCGCCCCAGGTGACTTCGACCCAAAGATTTTGGAATTCGCAACCATGACCGGCCAACCAGTGACCATCGGCGAGCTGCTCACCATTGGCGGTGCCAACAGTGCACCGAACCCAACCAAGGGCCCAGTCCTCATCATCACCGGTGAGCGTGACGTTCCATTCTGTGGTGGTGACTGCCTTGCTGCCCCGACTGGTTTCGAGAGCATCCCCGCTCAGTCCAAGCAGTTCTTCAAGAACGCTTGCAAGTTCGATGCACACATTGTCAAGGGCGCCAGCCACGGTCTCAACCTCCAGTACACCCACACCCAGACCTACGAGTACATCCTGGACTTCTTCACGCAGAACGGCGTTGGTCCAAAGGGCGGCGCTGCTGGCAGCTGCGGTGGTGGCAAGTCACCTGCCTACGGTGATTACGGACCACCAGGCAAGGGCGGTAAGAGCCACGATTAGATGTCTTCACTTCTGTATCACGCACAGTCAGACATGACTGTGCCGCGGAGTGGTGATGCGTCATGATATCCGTGCACCTACGCCACCGAGGATGTCAGATCCTCAAATGTACACGAAACGACCTATGATGAGCTCATACGGCTTGTACAGAAATAATGTAATGCTCCCATGAGTAGGCACTTACACGATTCCTTCAAGCCCTCCAGTGCCTCCGGCTGACTGTGCACTCTACCAATGGCCTAGTGGAATGACCTTCTGCCATCCTGTAATTCTGTCCTCGGTCAGTGTGGTTCCCACGCATTCGGTGATGTAGTTCGAGAATCCCTCCTGAGTGCCGGCATCGAGACCTTGCTTGACGGCGTCGCTACACTGAGTGTCGATGAACCAAGCCGCCGACGCGAACGACCAGCGGTCTGAGTTGACCAGCTCCAGCACAGCAGCCACGCCCTCCGCTTTGGCAGCCTCGAACTGTGCCTGAGTGATGCCGCTGTCTGACACAGAAGTGAGGTACTCGGCATACTTTTCGTTGAAAGCAGGAGACTGCATGTTGCGCGTGCCTTGACCAGGACGTCCTGGCGCAGGGAAGTGGTTCTCTAGATTGAGCATTCATGTTAGCCGCGTCCCAAGTACACGTCCCGCCGGTGGGTGGCAAACTCACTGTTGTACTTGAAGTCGCCGCTCTCGAAGAGCTGGATGGCGACGGCTGCGGCCTGCGCCCCGAAGCTGTGCAGGTTGAATTGCTCGAATGATTTGGCAATGTTGGGAGCTGCGACGGCTGCGGTTCGACACTCGTCCGGGTAGTCTGCGCCCTCACATGATGCCGTATCGGGAGCGATGGTGACGAGGTTGCCGGCGCAGATGGCTTTGCTGGCTCGCGGTACCGAGATGGCGGTAACGATGACGACCACCGCGAGGAGTTGGGCCAGGGTAGAGGCGAGCATTGTTCTTGTGTCTGTTGTACAAGTGAGCCGTGTGCGGTGGACGTTCTGTTGGTTCGGGGTCGGGAGAGTGATCAAGTGAGTTGGGTCTGCTGGCGGGGGAGGAGGTCGACAAAGGAAAGCTATAAAGAGGAGAAGTGAGGTGAAGGGCCTGCCTGGCATTTGCTGTGAAGAGTGTGTCGCTCAGCTGTCGGCGACTCGCGTTATTGACGAGTTGTTATTGGGAGCAGGAACAATCGCAGGGGGCGTTCCGACAATGGGTAGCAAACAAATCATCCTTCTTCCTTCCGTGCAGTCAGCAGTGCAGTCGCTTGGATATGCACGTAGCAGCTGGCGCAGTGTATATGTAAGGTGGCATCCACAAGCGTCAAGAGCGTTTCGGACATGCTAGCTGGTCACGTTGATGTCGATAGTATGTGGTGAGAACGAAAGGCCATTATTTCCTGTCACGAAACAGTCTCATCAACCGGAGTCGCTCCCACCAATCATGGCCAACGGCGGGGGGTTTGGAGTCGGTCCTTTCTCGGAGCGAGATCTGTGTAGACTGGCACGTGACTGGGAGTCCACCGTCACGTGAACTCCGGCGAGTATGCTCGGGCCATACGCTCCATACAGTACCACAGCATCTGCACGAGCTGATACCTGCTTGATGAGTACCGCACCGCTTTGGGTTTGGCTTCCCAAGTTTGTCCGATGTGCACAGGTCGATGTGCCTGTACTGGGGTAGTGCGGCTAAAGGGCAGGAAGGTTTAGAACACACTTGTTCCTGGCAGCCGCAGATCCGTGATTCCGTGGGCAGAAAACTCAAAATAGTAAATAACTAAATATCATACTCATAGCGCATTGGCCGTGCTGTGCGTTGTTATTCTCAATATTCTTTACAATAGCACGATTCCGGCTCGTCTGCACTCCTTTTGTGCCATGCGATACATTCCCCCGTAGAACAGCAGCAGAGGCAGGGCGCCGTCGCAGCAGCACGGTGTACTGTACGCAGCCATCCTGGGCGAGAGCAGACCCGGCTATCCTTGTCCAGCGGTAGACTGTTAGTGTTTTCTGCCGCTGTGCAGCCCACCGCATCCAGGGCCCGTGGTACAATCCAGCGTACTCTCTGGCGCTGGTCGACCATGTCCAAGGGTGCGCAGATGCATCATCTGCACACCGGATGGACTGAGAAGCTCTTGCCTCATCCGCCCTCGCCCACGCTGACCAATCCGGACCATATCCTCCCCACCAGCGACTTCCCGCTGCTGTCGTCGCCGCCACGCTCGACGCGACGCCCTCTGAGCCCCAGCTACCTGCGCGACGCGAACGGCGACCCTGCACCTACGAGGGCCCCCGGTATGGCCAAGGGAAAGAAGGAGAAGCTGGGGCTCATGTCGCGAAAGATGATGTTGCTGCGAGCCCGCACCGCAAGCGGGGGGACGACCAATGGCAGCGGGACACCGCCATCGCAGCGCTCAATCGATGTCGACTTCATCCCGTCGTTGCCAGTGCTCCAGGACGTGGGCCACTTGGCCCCCGAGCAGCCAGAATACCTTCAACTCCCGGAGCTCGACCGCACGAGCGGGAGTCCAGGGAGTTCTTCCAGCGATTTGTCAGGTCTGAATGGGTTTCTGGCTAGATGTGCGAAACCGGATGGCACCAGTGATGATGAAGCATTGAACGCGGGAGAGAGCAGTCCAGCCCTAATGCGTTGTGATAGCAGTATCGACCAAGAGACCGACCTCGACGCGGAGCGCAGGAAGCAACAGCAGGAAGAGTATAATTCTGCGATACTCAGCAAACGAGCCGAGCAAATCTTGGCCAATGCGAAGAAGCGTCTCAATGCCATGGAGGGTAATCTGCGTGGTGCTCGAGACTTGGTCGCGCCTTTGACTGCGGCCAACCTCGAGCGGGCGACATCTTTGGGTTCAGCGCATGACGTGCCTGCATATGATCGTCGCTATGTGTCCGATGGCTACGACTACACCGGGCAGGGTTTGCCATCGTCCAGGCGCCTTCATTCACAAGCGAGCTCTCCATTGATCGGCCGTGACTACCAAGGTCATACTCGCCGTCTCCACGACACGGGATTGACAGAGAGACCTTATACCTCGCTTGACGATCCCTACTACATGAGCTCACGTGGCGTTCTCATGCCGCAGGCTACCATCGCGCCCTTGCGTGGCAGCCGGAGTTACGATTCGCTGGGTGGCAGCAGTGGGCGCGATCGTTCCTTACATTATGCGCAAGAGTCGCCCGACTCCAATCATTTGGAGCCCTTATCAGAGGCCGATGAGGGCAGAAGGTCTAATCGCAACAGCAGAAATGATGCGGAAGCGGCTGCGAACAATGGCCTTGGCATATACTGCCCTTCGTCGAGAACGTCCGACTTGCGTGAGCAGTTGAACTCCCTGAAGGGCAAAATCTCGACCCTCAAGGAGCGCGCACGAGAAGACAGTCTCCGCCGACAAAGCCAGGCGCAACTGCGCGATTCTTCACCGCTGAATAATGCTACCGCTGCTGCGCCAGAGTTTTTCTATACTTCTTCTCACAGCTATGGCAGTCCCACGCTTGATGAAAATGCAAGCGTAGGTTGGACGTCGAAGACCAGTAGCCCGGCTTCACCTCCGACACCGCAAATGTGGGAGGACGGTTTGCCCGTTACCGGAAGTCGTAATGCCTCCGCCGAACAAGCCACCGTGCATCAGCAGCATGTGATCCAGCAGGCGCGCGTGGTAGATCTCATGGCCACCAAGACCTCAGACAGCAAGTTCCAAGTGCCAGTGGCTAAAACTAACCGGGTATCGCCGCAAGGCATCCATAGGAGAACTCCTAGTGGGTCCTTGATTGTTGGCTCCGCCAGGAGCCGCTACTCACATCACCAGCAGAAGAGAAGTGAACGTGCGGCAGTCGCCTACGAGAGCGAAGACGATGATTACCTAGGAATCCCGGCTCCAGATGCCATTCATGAGCAATATGATACATCGCAGTATCCGTTCAAGGCAACTCCCGACATGGACGATGACTATGCGCCTTCTGAGGACGGGGAGAGCGTGTTCGAGGATGCGCAGTATGAGCAGAAGCCGGTGGTGGCGCACGAATATCGAGAAGACGCTTTCGACTATGAGCACTTTTTCCTGCACAGTGCATTGGGCACGTACAGCAATGGCAGGCGAGGGTCGGCGTCCAGTGAAACCTCCGTGTCCTCTGCCTCAACAGCCAAAGGTCCTGCGCTCGTCAGTGAAGACAGTGTAGATGCATTTGACCACGACTCGGTCTTATATGCTCCTGCCACTCCGGAAACGCCCGAACGACTGAAAGAGGTCGAACGAAATCTGCATAGGCGCTCTTCATCCGACGAAAGTGTCAGTACGCTTGCTACATATGCCACCGCAGACGAGGATCCTGAGGACCCTGCAGATGAACTCCCAATCTCGCCAATAGACGAGCCTCAGCGCCAGCTAGTCAGTCCCGAACATCGTTCAATATCCCCTTCGGAAAGCGATACTGGCATACAGTCTCAACGAACCATGCAGATGCCAGGTTCACTTAGCAATCGACCTTCCTCGAGGCCTTCCTCTCGACTAAACAGTGCTGTCAGACGGGGTTACCGTCGCAACAGCGGTTCTCAACGAGCAGACTCTGGAGTGGGTATGTCGCATCGCTCGGCTGCTAGCATCGACAGCCAACGCCCTCTCCTAAATTCGTGCACACCGAAGCTGAATGACTTACGGTCCCCTTCCAGCGCGATCAACTCGCCACCGGTGTCCCCTCAAGGCGGCGCCCGACAGGACCCTGTCTCGGTAGCCGTCAATGCCCTTTTCAATCCTGACGGCAGACAGCTTGGACTAAGAAACAAAGCCGTAGTCTTTGGCGTCGTTGAGAGTCTGCGCAAAGTGGTCAATATGCTTCAGCAGGAGGACGAGACTGGCTGCGAAAGTCGAGTCCTAAGCAGAAGACTAGAAGAGGCGAAGGCCGTCCTTGATGCACGTGGACTCTCGTAAGCACGACTTTTATTCGCATCGCGGACACCAGCGTTGCTCGGCTGCATGGACTGGAGTGGAGTTTTGGGAACTTGGGCCCTGATTATATGTTTATACCCCATGCTGTGTAACAGCCACGAGCGTTATTTGTTGTGATTTATGCTTACCTCCGCGGCTATAGCAGTGTTAGGAAAAATATTTAGATAGTAAGAGTAATGGTAGGAGTAAGAGAAAGCGTAATAGTAAGAATTAGAGTATAGAACAAGAGTATAGAGTAAGAGTAATAGTAGAACTTATAGTTTTCAACGATATTATATTATATTAACCTAAGATCTGAATAGCAAATTAATTATAAAAGAAGTAAATTAAATCTATAGCTACTAGCGTATGGATTAATCTTATTACTATAGATTATATAGGGCGTATACGGACCCTAAGAGTACGCACCCTATTTATTTATTCTTTAGCCGGGATTATGTATAAAAGGTCTATATACGTATTATAGCGAATAACTTTCGTTAGTAATCCTGTAAAAGTCTACCTACGCTAAGAGAGATTTACGTTTTATACGATGTATAAATGTACAAATATTAAATAACGACGCACTAAAGTAGTTGCTTATCGTGTATATAACATAAAGCTCTCGAGTCTGCGGAACACTAAGCATTCGGGATTATTTCGCACAGTTACCGGCAGCCGATCACGGGGCATGGCGTCACTGCTTCCACGCTGCCGACTTGCCATTTCATTTGCAGAGCACTTTCCAGTTGCACGAGCGGTGCGATAGACAGCAGGTCACGAGAGCTGCGATGACAGATCAAGCTTGCGCTGTGAGGCCGGCGATTGCACGGAATGCAAGCCTACTTCAGTCATCAGCCTTTATCATTACTCCAGCGTGTAAAATCCCATCACTCAACATGGACTACCTGCTTGCTTGCACCGGCTTCAACTTCACCCGCAATAACCGCTGAGCCCAGCTCTGAGCGCGACCAAGAACTACGAGGTCTACCGCCTCGCACCTCACTGCGCGCAGTCGAACCGACCCCACGCGACACCATCCACCACCCGCGCACCTCGAATCACTTATTAGCCGCGCCCACCATCTGCGACATCGACATCCCTGTGCGCATAACGCCCAACCTACGCTAAAGCAACGGGACGGCAGACGGAGATGGAGAAGCTCATCTTGCGCGGTAGGTGAAGTGCATCTGGAGACAGGAACAACCTGGTAGCAAAGAGCTGATTGAGCTGACCTGCGCGAACCAGGAGTCATGTGGGGCGCCGACAAGATACCTGACTCGGTCTTTGACAAGATCCCCGGCGGCTACTACAAGGCCAAGGAGGTGCAGTACAAGAAGGAGAAGGCCGCGGACAAGGCTGAGAGCAGGACCCACCGCGACGACATGCCCCAGCGCCGCAGCCGTCGGCGCTACAGTGAGGACGACTACGACGATCGCAAACACCGTGCTGGCGACCGCAACGACGGATATACCTCCGACGGACACAGTCGTCGTTCAGACGTCCAGAGACACGACGGTGGCGGCGACGACTACGATACGGTCAACGACAGGCCGCGGCGGCGAAGAAGCAGAGCGGATCTGAGCAGAGGCTGCGAGCGTTCTCAACGTGAGGATCGCAACGCTGAGGGCAGCCTCAACGCAGGCTGGTCCTACCATGACGGTCCTGTTGACCCTCCACCAATGTCTCCTCAGCAGGCTGCTTCAGGTGCGGCATATGGCTCCCCACCTGCAACCCAGGCAGTACCGAACAATACGGCAGCCTATGTGGAGACGGCAACTCGATCGACCTCAACCTTGCGTGGTGGGATGGCCACTGGGTACGTGCCATATGCCAATATCTATGGAGGTCCAGCGCAGACTCAGCAGTACCCTGGGTACGCACCACCGCCTTCTGACACCGGATCTGTACAGCCGAATTACATGAACCAAGTTGCGCCTCCAGTGCAGCCGCAGCAAGGCTATCATCAGAATCCATTTGCTCAAAGCGTACCTCCCAATGGTCAGCCTGGATACGTTGCCGATCCCTACTACAACGCTCGACGATACGATGATAGATACGACGAACGCAGCCAGGGCATTGGCGGAACTGGAGCAGAGCGCCGTCTCTCCCGCTCGCCACCTCGCCGTCATCGCTCTCAGAGAGACGACTACTCACCTTCCCACGAAAGTTACGACACGCGAGGCAGCCGCCGGCGAGCGCGTAGTGAGCGTCGCCACGACGATCAACCACCTTCACAGGTTCGAGGTAAGTCCCGTATACGGGATTGTTTCAACATATCCCATCGCGGCTTGGGATACGGCGCTGTCGGTGCACTTGCGGGTGGCCTCATTGGTATTGAGCTTGGGAAAGGACCGCTCACATCTGCTCTGGGAGCTGTCGTTGGTGCTGTTGGTGCTAACGCGTTTCAAGCTAGGGCGAGGTATGTGAGCCGCAAATAGCTCCAGCCGATGCAAGGGCCACAGCCACCGAGGTAAGCTTCAACACAACCTCGAGGCGGCTGGGGCGGCCTGACAATCGGGTGGATGGTGATTGTGGTGACGATGCTGACCATTCGCAGAAAGAACGCAGATGCTCGCGCTTTCAGGGCGGTCGAAGCACGGCGTGGGAGAGGAGGCTACATCTCGGACTAACAGGTATCTATTGATTAGAACCAGCTTACGGTATGAGCTGACAGGTAGCAGTCTTGCTGTCGCCAGTTGCGGAGCTGAGTTCCCACCGGCGTTGTATTTACGGCCCTCTTGGCCTACGACGACCTTACGATTGAACGACAACGACGATACCCACTTTTCATCGAGGAAGGCGGCATGGAGCGAGGTTTTCTGCAGAGGCATTTCGTTTCGTGCTAGGCAGAGGATTGATTTTGCTTTACAACTTCCCTTCCGGCCATCAACCTTTCCAGTGTGCTGTTCTTCCACT